>OU343217.1:262854361-262925283 GCA_910596185.1 Chrysanthemum makinoi
TTTTTACATTTATTTTAATGCCTAACTTCAACCCCTTCTTTCTCCTTTCTCAGTTACTCCTTTTTCAATCATACCTAAGGACTTCTAAATACTAACTATTTGTGGTGTCTTTGGGTAGATCCCTCCCGACTCTGTGGATCATGGACTAATTTCCTATCTTTAGTCACCTTATAACTCCATGACTGTCCCATGTTGCCATAAAACCTTTTCTTGAAAATCTCTCGAAGTGTTTATGATAGAAAACATGTTTGAGACACTCGAGAGTTTTTATTTTGAAACACTCCCCTTCACATGTGCTTATAAGTTTTGGCCAATCGCACATAGAGGGTAGATTTCGCACTTTTTGAATTGATCGGCTCATGATAGACAATTCCCCAAGAACAAATTCGTTGCCGACTAAAGAGTTCCATTATCAGTTTTTAGGTGACAACTAGCTCTAATAACTACCTTGAAGTTGTAAACACACATTGAAAAGGAGGTTAGACCCATGTAAGTTCATGTCTATCACAAGTTTCTCGAAATGGTACATTGATTACTCGTCAATTCATTGGTTCCGACTGAGTTGAGCTCTTGTGAGATTCAAACACCGATCATTAAACATTTTGATCACATTTTAATCACGTTTCTCCCCCTCAAAAATAGCATATCCATGATGTTTTTGAAACAAAATGATTAAAAGATATGTGTTTCGAAAAGCATTTAGAGAAACCGATTTAGCATGAATTTTGGAACAATTTTAGTTTTATACTCCCCTTAGCAGCATATTTTTCATCTGAGAAATTTACATTATCAATTAAGGGTTTAGAGGGAGTTATCTTGGTACCAAATGTGAGAGATTTGAAAAATCTTTTTATGAAAAATTTGAATCAATGGTACGCAAGATGAAGATTTTAAAAATCTTTTGAAGATATTTAGAGAAAAAAAATTATCTTCATTTGTTTTAGGATAAGTGCTCGATATTTATGAAAATAGATTTTCGTAGCACTTTCCTTTCTTTAAAGATCGGGTTCTGATCTGAGGTAACTGTAAGCCATTATGATTTTAGGAAAAATGCTTGAAAAATATTTAAAACCTTTGATTTGGTCCTGAACTGATGTGTCCAGAAGCCATTATTTTGAAGTTCGGGTTTAAATCTTGAAGTATCAAAAGCCATTATTTAAGAAATTTTGAGAAGCGACATGTTTTGAAAAACATTAAAGAACTCTCGCTCAAGCATGCAGTACATACCATTATCATTGTTGAATGACATTTCTAGAAGCGTCTGAGAATATTGATTATACGAGAGACATGTCGTGAGAAGAATATGTTTTGGATTTTGAGAAATTTTATAATGTTTTTGGATTTGGTGAAAATTTTATATTTTTATATTTTGCTTTCGTTGGTTTTTCAAATTTTGTATTTTTTTTTTCAAAAATATTTACATAGAAGATTTGAAGAATGAGAAATTAAGTTGGGACAAGTAAAAGTGGAGTTAAGAGTAGAATTAGAAAAGGATTTTCACATGCGAAATTGGCATAAAGTTCTTCTTTACCACATGAGGTATATGAACCTTCAACACTTTTACAAGTACACATCCTGAGAAGAAGAATTTTCACAAATACTTGATGTTAGAAGTATATGTTTCCTCACGGCTGAGTGTGATCACTATTACTTGATTGTAGTGGTTTCTATTTCCTTATCGATGATGATTGGCACTATTATACGTATTGGTGCAGTATCAAAATCTTTCTGTGGGAATCCATCTAAGACCTCGTTGTTGAAAACTTTTCCGTGGGTTTCCACCTAAGGTAAGATCTAGGAGTTGTTTATCGATTATTGGAAGACTCATTTTGGAAAAACTTCGTCTGAAGAGATCCACCTATTAGGTTTCCTTTCCGTGTTCATCTTGTCAACGGGTTTGTTTATGTTTGGTGTCTTAGTGGATTGTGCCTTGGCACGAGAATTATATTTCTTGAGATATTGTGAGACACATGCATCATGATTAGGCGAAAAAGACACATTTTTTACATGTAGATGGACAAATTCAACATTTTTGTTTAAAACGGACAACTTTAACTTTGTCACTCGGTCTTTTGGAAATTGATTCTTGTTTGAAAAAGACTTAGAATTCCTAGTGTTGTTTTCTAAGGGCACAGCATTTTCTTTTGCATAAATACTCTTAGATGCAAGCCAATCCCTAGTCTTATGTAAAGTGTTCCTAGGTAATGGTTTACTACTACTACTTGATTACTGCCTTGAAATCTTGTAGAATTCATCACCCTAGATGTTGCACATAAAATTCCATCTTTTTAAATTGCCTATCTCTAGCTTCTTCTAGATAGTGATTTTGGACCATGTCGTTAGAACCGGCGGATTCTTTAAGCGGATTTTGGTCACGATGCGTGTACTAGTCCTTGAAATGCGGGTGTAATCACTCTTGGTTGTTCAACAAGCGCTTTTCTTTTCAAAACATTGATAATTCTCTTTTTAATAGGCAAGGGCGTGGGTGGCTGTTTTTGACACATCATTTTTCTCAATGACTTTTGGAGGAGCAGAAACAGAACATTTTGGTTTGGAAGCGGATAGGGAACATTTGCTTTCTCCGTCAATGGTTTTTAATCCACGGTATCCACTTTGCCTTTCCTTTTTGACTTTCGGTGAGCCCTCAAAAGATCAATTTTAAGCTTTCATGTCATTGTAGGCACGTATGACAGTTTGTCATACTGCATTCCTCAGGTTTTGATCAAGTTGTTTAAAATATGACACATTTTCTTTTCAAGTTTTTCAAGAGCTTTTTCATATTTTGAAACAATTTCGGAGGTCTCAGGCTGGAGTTTTTCGTTGATCTTCCACGTAATATGTTTGCAAAATGATGGGCGTAATATCAGTGAGTGAACATCTTGAAGAGAGAATCATTTAAATTTTCCAAAACTTTGATGTGTTCAACACTTTCATTAGCTTGCTTTACCAGGGACTTATGGTCCTTGACAAAGTCATTATTTCTTTCAAAAAGGCTTATTCAAAATAAATTACCACAGGTGGATGTTATTGGTGAGGGGCAATTTGATTTCAAAAACTTTTTGTTCAATATCAAAACTATTAAACCGGATGTTGGTTGTAATATGAGTTTAGTTTTACAGATCTCTTGAAGTCTTCTAATTCTAGTTTTAACATCATCTAAAATGCTTCACGCATCACTTGTGTTAAAAGGATTGTTTGAAGACATTTGTTCGATTTTCAAAAAGGATTTTGAGACAACTACAGGAGTTGCAACTGGTTTTGAAACTGGTGTGATGGAAAACTTTGATTGTTCTTTTTTATCCAGAAATTCATCAAGAAGAGAATCTTCTCGTTTTGAAAAATCAGTAATCAACTGCTTCGTCTCTTTTTCAAGATCGAGCAGTGTTTTTGTTTAGAAAGTTGGTTATTTAGTTCAGAAATTTCCTTGTTTAAAGATTTTATTTTCAAGTTGGTCGCATCAAGTGTATCGTACTTGATTTGCAATTGTATTTCTCTGAAAGCGAGAATCCGGTAACCATTTCTAATTACGATATTTTGTTTGTATGAAATTCATAGGCTCTTGCGTTATCTTTGTAACTCTCAAACTCAGCGGTCAATTTAGCATTCGCTGCCTTAACTTCGCGATTGACCGTTCTAACTTTCTCAATTTCAATGCCACAGTTATTGATTAATGATTCAAAGTAAGCACGTGTTTTCTCATCAGTAGCACCATTCTGTTCAACTGGACCTCCATTATGATCCATATATGGAGTTTCAGAGTTAACATTGCTATTAACTTGCTCTCCCACATATGTGTCATAATAAGGTGCAGGAGACATAGAATGTGGCTTCTCATGAGTAAATGAATTAGCAACATTACTATAATTTGGTACTTCATTGAGTGGATGCAGTAATCGTAGGCGGGGTTGTATCAAAAGTACCGCATGATGTTGTGTCTGGTTGACTTTATGGTACGCGCAATTATGTTTGCTAATTACGCCATTCCTACGTGCTGTGGCGTATTCCTCGATAGTCAGTTGTATTCCGACTCTTTTTATGTGCTAACATCAACATGTACTGAACCTTTTCTTGAATCGTCATTGCTTTGACACTGCATAAAATGGCTTTCGTATACTTCAGTACGAAACCCGAACTTCAAAATAATGGCTTCTGGACACATCGGATTTAGGGACCAGCTTCAAAGAAAGGAAAATGCTTAACCAAATCAAATGTTTTAAATATTTTTCAAGCATTTTTCCTAAAATCATAATGGCTTACAGTTACCTCAGACTGTAACCCGATCTTTAAAGAAAGGATCGGAAAGTGCTACGCAAAATCGATTTTCATAAATATCGAGCACTTATCCTAAAACAAATGAAGATAATTTTTCTCTAAATATCTTCAAAAGATTTTTAAAATCTTCATCTTGAGTACCATTGATTCGAAATTTTTCATAAAATATTTTTCAAAATCTCTCACATTTGGTACCAAGATAACTCCCTCTAAACCCTTAATTGATACGAAATTTTCTGTATGAAAAATATGCTTTCGTTAAGGGGGAGTATAAAACTAAAATTGTTCCAAAATTCATGCTAAATCGGTTTCTCTCTAAATGCTTTTCGAAAAACATATCTTTTAATCATTTTGTTTCAAAAACATCATGGATATGCTATTTTTGAGGGGGAGAAGCGTGATTAAAATGTGATCAAAAAGTTTAATGATCGGTGTTTGAATCTCACAAGAATTTCGACTGATGGAACCAATGAATTGACGAGTAATCAATGTACCATTTCGAGAAACTTGTGATATACATGAACTTACATGGGTCTAACCTCCTTTTCAAGGAGTGTTTACAACTTCAAGGTAGTTATTAGAGCTAGTTGTCACCTAAAAACTGAAAATGGAACTCTTTAGCGAGCAAGCGTAACCGTGTCTGCGTGGGGAATTGTCTATCATGAGCGATCAATTCAAAAGTCACGAACTCTACCCTCTATGTGCTGATTTACGTCAAAACTTATAAGCACATGTGAAGGGGAGTGTTTACGAAAATAAAAACTCAGTGTCTCAAACATGTTTTCTATCATAAACACTCAGAGAGAGATTTTCAAAAAAGGTTTTATGGCAACATGGGGACGATCATGGAGGTTATAAGGTGACTAAAGATAGGAAATTAGTCCTATGATCCGCTTGAGGAGTCGGAGGGATCTACAAAAGGACATCACAAATAGTTAGTATTAGAAGTCCTTAGGTATGATTGAAAAAAGAATGTCGAGAAAGGAGAAGAAGGAGTTGAAGAATTAAAAATAAATGTAAAAGAAAGGGTGAAAAGAAATAGCCCTCCATAATCAACCTTAGAGGCGGCGGGTTCAATTCATGCACTCTGGTTGTCATTAAGATGAAAGCTGGTATTGAAGACAAGGCGTCATGGACCAGTGGCATTTTGCACTAACCTTCTAGCCACTCAATTCCTCTTAAAAGGATTTGTTTCATTCTCCCTGGGAACCCTACATAATCTATTGACCTTCTCTTAGAGTTGGTTGATATTGAAGAAGGAGACCTACAGTCTCATTTCGGAAAACCAAAATGCACTAATTGAGTCTAGAGCCACGAGATTCATCAAAAGATCTCATAGGAACACATGACTTGACATCGCTTGTTGTTCATCAATTAGGACACAAGTGATATATTATAGAGTCCTACGCAGATCTTAGCAATTTGCGGAACATTTATGAGAAGTTTCACATCGTGATCTTGGTTATTGAATGGAAATTCCTGCCGAGGGGTCAACATCAAGCGACCACGGCAGTTAAAGCCGGTAACTCCGTGGATTACGGCAGTGTGTCTCAAGCGGTCTATCGTGGGGTGATGCGTCGGTGTACCTGGCGACTCATCGGCTTAGATGTACTGCCGTATATCGTGTTATCTCACTTGTGGGACTCCGGTTCGAGAGCGGCCCTTGTGAGAAATAGAGAGATGTTTTCACACTATGCTGTTAACACCCTCGAAATTCAAACTTGTAAGTTCGGAATCCGCTTATTACTAACTGTTTTTATGTTTTCTTCTTATGGAAGCTCGAGGCGGATGGATCGTCGACTCCCACATGCTCGATACCAATTGTAAAACCTTAGATCTATCAACCTTATCACTTTACCAACACAAATCAACACAAGCGTAACCCACTTTAGCGTATAACTTCGAACAACACAAACCAAACGTTATGCTTAGAAAGAATAAGAAGAAAGGAAAGATGGTGACTTGATGTTTAATACAAACCGTGTATATGTGAAGATAAGATGAAAACAAGAGAGATGTTTTATTTTAAAGGAAGAACACACATACACACACTCAATTGTTAATCCCCTTTTATAACCTTATCACGTATACCCACCTTCACACACGAGTATCACACGAAACACAAACACAAACCTTATGCGTAAAGAAAGAAAAGATGAAGATTAGATGGTGACTTGAATGAAGATATGTGTATTTTAGAGAGACAAAGAGTAGAAGATGAAAACAATATTTCATAAACAAACACACACACACACTCAAGCACACCCCTCAAATGAGACTTTGAGGGGTTTATATAGTACAAGTAGAAGATGCCCTAATGGGCTTGGCATGGGCTCGTTTGGATTGGATTGGACATGGATTGATATAAGGCTAGCTTAACATAACTTCTAACCAATTAGCTTAGTCCAATCCACGAGCCCGTTGACTATTCTATCACGATATCTAACACACGTTACAAAGTTACTAAATGTGAATGACCATCACTTCTAATAAAAACTATTAAGGCTAACATGAAAATTCGGATTCTATATATAAGATTACAATCGCGACGGCGTCACCTTATGATTTGTGACGCCGTCGGGTCACCGTCATTAGGGTTTCGTCTTGGCCTCGTAAGTCTTGCGACGGCGTCACCTTATGCTTGTGCGCCGGTCACCTTGATCTCGGCGCCGTCTCGATCAAATCTAGGCCGTCCGAGTTGCGACACCTACTCTTTTAAAGCCCGACACCGTCACTTGAAAATAAGAAATTTGGCTCTTGAGCCGTCACAAAGTGATGCTGACGGCGTCCGCAGATAACACGCGCCGTCCCCTTGTATTTCGGCAGCTTGAGTGTCTCGATTCTTGACTTTGGCCATTTTCTTCGTATATCCGCCTTTTCGTCCAAATAAGTGCCATTCCAGCAATTTGCCTTCAAGAGACCTAAAAAGTGAAAAGGAACGATATTAAGTAATAACGGATACAAAAGTGATCAAATAAGAGCTTAAACGACCCATCAAAAAGGTACATTTTAAAACCTTATCAAATATCCCTACACTTGGTATTTGCTTGTCATCAAGCAAATGTGCTTTAATTAATTTATAAGTTAGGGGTCATGAAGCATTGGTTTAAACCAGTCCATAACACATATAAGCCCCCATAAAAAGTCATAACAAGCACGAAAATACATACTAGCACCTCACATGGGGTGTTTGGATACTCACATCTCTCGGGTGTATATGAAATATAACAAGTTGGAAATGGAAGATAAACACTCATTAACCGGTCCTAGTACATAGATTACCATAGGCTTGAGAATAGATCAAACCTCCATCACTTTGGCGTAAGCACCTAAGAAAGACTATCAAAGAGGTCTTTTAAAGGGTTGTAATGTTAGGCGTATGTTAGGGAAACAAAGGGTTTGGTGGGATAGGCTATTTAGTGGTGGCAAGTCAAAAATCTCTATGTTACAAGCATACGAAGAATGGCGTTGTTAAGCCAAGACTCGACACTCTAAACTCTAGATAACTGAAACAAACAAACATAAATTTAAAGATAGATGTAGGATGGTAGCCCGTATGTTTGTTTGTTTTTTTTTGAACACTCTATTTTTTTTCTTTTCTCTTTTTCAATTTTTTCGATTTTTTCATACACTTTTACTGTACCATCCTCTACGGTAACATCAAAATGATAGGGATTTATAGGCACATCCCTACACTTGAGTTTTTATTACTCTAACACTAATTTGACCGAATTGAAAAGATCAAAACACTTGGAGTACATTATTACGCAAATAAAAGGAATTTGAATTAACGTTCCCTTCCGGTCATTTCATAAACTTTAACTTTTCCCATGAGTCCCAATCATCCCAAAGCTGTGTACAAAGGATATGACTCGACTTAGCAACTTATGCAAGCAACTAGATAATTGAACTAAGGGTTTGGCGTAATAACAATAATGCACTAGAAGTGAGTGCATACAAGGTATGCTAAGGCGATTTGGGTGTACATTTGGGGGTGGGGTGTAAACAATGCTCTTCATTGATATTCCGGAAACCGAAACATCACGAGAACCGCGAAAAGGATAGGCTCTGAGGGGTTAACTAGGGGTATCATGTACTAAAGATGAGTACAACGCAAGGGTGTGGTGGAATTACACAACCGATGTGGAAGAAGTAATTATATTACGGGTATCAAACAAGGGTTATCCTAATGCCTCTTATCATTTAGTTATTCCTAACTACACAAGTGTAGTCTTACTAGCGATCTCGGGATGCATCACAAAACAAGTTCTAGAATCTATTATACTAACGGTTCACACTCTAAGCATTAAAGATGAATGCTTTAATTCCTACTAATCTAAGGCGATCCTCACATTTTGGGTGGAATTTAGGTGGTAAAGGGTTTTTGTGCTAGTTATATAACTTCCTATCCGTGAGACGCTTTTGTTAAGACTAATAGCCCACTCCTATATGCATGAAAAATTTTAAATTTGGTGCCAAAATTACCCTAACCGACATTTTCTCATGGTTTATTACACAAATACAATTGGACAAAGCAAATAGTCAAGGATAAGCATAGTTTCAAAGTTCCGTTTTATTTTCCCTCCCTACACTTAAACTGAACATTGTCCCCAATGTTCCCCGAATGTATCAAAGTTATGATAATAGAAGGTAATAAAACATGAAAGAAACTAATACTCCCCCGATTAGCTCGGTAGGATCCGTGTGTGAAGTAGTGGTTAAATCCTTTCCAAGAAGAATGTATGCGTGAAAAGCTCCTTACAACCTTATGTATCTTCTTCTTGATAAATAAAACCTACACACTTGAAGAAAACAAACAAAACCTTCGCGTAAAATCGGCGGTAATAGTATATATAAGACTCTATTGAACTAGGATATAATGCTTGTGGAATGGATGTTTACTGAAATTTTTGGAAAATTAAGACACGGAAAATTCCAAAATTTATAAGTAGCTCAACGAGAAAAGTAATCTGTTGTTTTACTCCTTCCCCGACGCCGTCAGGATTATCTGATAAAAGCGGTCTGCGATTTTCGAAAAATTCGGGAAGATTTACATCTTTAGAATCTGGAAAAATTTCTACAAAACATCCATTATGACTCGATAAAAGCATTTGACTCGAACAAACACACATATATATCTTTTAATTAATTGCAATTCTCATGTTTACGTTTCTTTTGAAAACGTGTGTAATCCTCCCTACACTTATCCTTTATGTAAAATACCTTTATATGCAATTAAGACGATGTTAAAAACAAAATAAAGCATTTTTACAAATTTAAACATGAGAATAAGCAATCAATAAAAGATATATGACACTAACAAGCAAACAATTAAGCATGGTTTGCCTCCCACGATGCGCTTTTCTTTATTTATGAGTCTTGTAGCTAGACTCGTGAGTCGTGCTCTACGTGACTTCATTACCGTCATCTTCTTCCTTCGCTTTCCCTTCGTCGAAAGGGCGTAGACGTTGTATGCTTACCGTGGATTCCTTGCCAACGTTGTCTATTATGGTGATTGTTTTATCCATTAGATTGGTTTCCTTCAATGTAAAAGGCCCAAACCATCTTGGCTTATTCCTTCCTCTTAATGCTTTTATTCTTGATTTATACAAAAGCATCTTTTCTCCATTAAAAAAATTCCCTATGGTTCTTTTGAGTTTTTGGCATTGTGGTATAGTTATTTCCTAACTTTTTATCACGTTTCCACAATGTCGCATTTAACCCTTGAACCATGAATTCTCTAAGCCCTTTTTCCCATTCAACCATTTTCTTCTTAACGGCATTATTGGAGACCTGCGAATTCTTATCTTTTACCTTCTCCATAATCTTCAAAGGATATCTCGGAACAATAGGTATCCTAACTTGTCCTTTTCCACTTTTGAGTATCATAATCCCTTCACCGCATTTGATGCTTGCCTTGGCGGTGGTCGGAAAGGTGTTCCCGGGATTAATGGCGGTTTTATCTTCCTCAATGTCTACAATTGCGAAGTCCACCGGATAGACAATATTAGAAACCTCAATTAAGACATCCTCCGCTATTCCTATGGGATAAACATATGAATGATTTGCTAAGGAAAGTCTAAGATTGGTCTTGGTCGGTTCCTCCTAAGTCAACTTATTATAGGTAGCGGCGGCATTATGTTTACATCGGATCCCTGGTCGGCCAAGGCATTTAGGTTCTCTAAGTCACCTATGCTACATGGAATTACAAAGTTCCCAGAGATCTCTTGCTTCTTAGTTACTAGCTTTCTCAGAATCGACTCGTACATAGGTCCAATAGGCATGGTGTCATATTCTTCCTCTCTATTTCACCTAAGAGGGCTTTCCTAAGAACATCATTGCACCTAAAGTTTTTCACTTGATTAACGATTGTTTTCTTATTGATCTCATGCTTAAGGTAATGCTTGATGAATTTGGGTTCATCATCATTCCGAGCCTCATTCTTATCCTTACTATCCTTCTGCTCTCGGGCTCCTTCTTCTCAACTGCTCCATCCTCATCGGAAGCAATGGAAATGGTGTTACCAGAAAAAGTGGGGGTGGCGTGCTCATCGTTCCTCACTAGCACCTTCTCGGGAATCTTCGTCTTAGTGTACTCTTTCACTAAGTCCATCATCTCCGCCAATGTTTCCTGTATTTCATCCCTTTGTCCATTGAAGGCTTTTAAGAGGGTGTCGATCTTGGTTGTCATCTTGCTTTGTCATTTCTTGAAATCGGCTTCAAGTTGCGTCAATCGAGCTTCTTGAGATGACATGAATTTGGACACCATTCCCTCAAGACTAGTGGAATTTTCGGTGTTTGGAGGGTTGTTGTAGGATTTTCCTAAGTTATTTGGCTCGAGCTTAGGAGTCTCGTAGGAGCTCATTAGAAATTTGACTTGAGCTTCAAGTTCGAGCATCCTACGATTGGAAGTTCGTGAGTCAATGGGAGGCAAAGAGACTGCCTTATCAGTTTTGGACAATTCACGGGGGTCATTCCAACATTCGTTTTCATAGAGGGCAAGGTCCTCTATTATACCTCACGATTCTTCCACGGTGAGATCACTAAGTTTTCCACCGGCCGCTTGGTCAATGGAGCGCTTAGTGGGGAAGTTGACATGATCGTAGAAGAGTTGGACTTGAAGCCAAAGATCAATGCCATGATGGGGGAGTTTCTGGAGTAGGTCCTTGAATCAAGTCCATGCTTTGTAGAGACTCACCTTGAAGTTGTTGAAGCGTTAAGATGTCTCGTCTAAGTTTAGTGGTTCTCCCGGTGGGAAAAATTGAGCAAGGAAACGAGAGGTGAGATCATCCCAACTTGAGATGGGCCGCGGGAAGTCGCCAAGCCAATTACTAGCTTGGTCCGTAGAGAATTGGAAGAGCCTTGAGGCAGCGTGGTCTCCAGTAGTAGCATCGAGGTCGATGGAATCGACAATTTTAAGGAAATCCTTAAGATGTTGATTAGGATCTTCGAAGCGAAGTCCATGGAATGCACATCCGTTTTGCACCAACCGGATGGTGTCGGATCCTTGGTCGTAGTTTGGGCTTGGTCGAGAAGCTCAATGGTGTTTCTATAGCCTAGGTGGCTAGGTCTGGAGTATTCACTAAGAGTACGGGCTCTTGGCGGGTCATTTGGTGGTAGGTTGATGAATGATGGTTGGTTATCACCTTCCATGATGAAAAGTGATAGGATTACGAACAAAGGTCACGAAGAAGGGGTAGACTACGAAAGCTAAAATGAGAAAAATTTACTTGATAGGAATCAAGAAAAGAAACCTAAACGAGGTGGACTACTAACTAGCTTTTCTATTCCCCGGCAAAAGCTTGATAACGCTACACGCGTCGTTCGGGGTCAAAGGAACTTCCTTTTAATCGAGCAAGTTTTTCAACACCCTAGGCAGTGAACCTAATCGTTGTAGTGTAGTATTAAGGTAAGCCACGGGAATTGATATCGTTCTCTAGGGGAATAGGAATGCTAGTGAGAAGTTACTACGCTAAGGTTGGGGTTGAGGAATTTTTTTTTTATCTTTTTATGTTTTTTAGGAAATGGAAAAGTATGAATCTCGGTGTTTGGATTTGGGGGAGGGGTTGGTATTTCTACCGATTATTTCTACTTATCTAATTATCTAAACTAGTGGTGAGGATAGTCTATGTCTATTGTTGTGTGCTCGTATGATAGTTAAAGATGTGTTTACCTAGATGCTACTACTCCCTAGTTATCTCCTATTGATGGTTGAATGGTCACGTCCTTATTCTTACGGCGTTGTGTTTTCTAAGGTCGTAAGGTGTGCATTCCCTAACTCTTTGAAGTCACCTTTAAGTGTAGTAAGCGAAATCCACTAAGTCATTCATAAACTAACTTTGAGGTTATCTTTGGGTTTAGTAAGCGAAATCCACTAAGTCATTCATACACTATCAAAGATTTATCAAGTATTAAACACAACGATAGCCTAGTCGCACTCCTAAGCCGATTACAATTAAGATAAGAGACAACCTAACAATAATTAACAACTAGGTTTCATATATCTAAGCAAACACACAAGTAATTTAGCCGGACATGGTAAACATGCAAGCATACACACAAGTAATTGAAGACATAATTGAATTAATGAAGTAAAACACTTATCTTGATGTAAGATAGGTTATGGAACCCTAAAATCTTGTTCAAGACTGACCTTGGTTTGGTTTAGGTTTTACTCCAAAAGACTACACATTAAAACTGAAAAATTCGGATTCTATATATAATATTACAATCGCGACGGCGTCACCTTATGATTTGTGATGCCGTCGGGTCGCCGTCATTAGGGTTTCGCCTTGGCCGCGTTAGTCTTGCGGCGGTGTCGCGTTATGCTTGTGGCGCCGTCCCCTTCAGCTCTCGATGCCGTCGGATCAAATCTAGGCGTGCGAGTTGCGACAACCTACTCTTTTAAAGCTTGACACCGTCAGCGAAAATAAGCAATTTGGCTATTGAGCCGTCACAAAAGTGCTCCGACGGCGTCGCAGATAACACCTGACGCCGTCCCCTTGTATTTCAGAAGCTTGAGTGTCTCGATTCTTGACTTTGGCCATTTTCTTCGTATATCCGCGCATTTCGTCCAAATAAGTGCCATTCCAGCAATTTGCCTTCAAGAGACCTAAAAAGTGAAAAGGAACGATATTAAGTAATAACGGATACAAAAGTGATCAAATAAGGGCTTAAACGACCCCTCAAAAAGGTAAATTTTAAAACCTTATCATAAAATCATATGTTATGGCTCACATAGGGTAGGATAAAGCATTTCCCTAGTCTACCTAAAACCAAAAATCCTAAAGCAAAAACTTGCCGGGACAACCCTATCACATGGACAAAGAAACCTCCTCACTTTGATAGACCATCTAGGATATACAAAAATAATCAAATACAACAGGAAACCCTCATGGAAAAAATAGAAAGTGTCCACATGATCCAATCATGGCACTCATACATAAAACAGGGGCAGCGAGGTTATAGAAGACTAGAAACGTACCCCATCATGGGATACCTTCATACTATCAGCTATCCTCGTTGTCATCAAAACAATGATAGACTCACATAATAATAGTAGAATATACATGGACATAGGGAATTCAATCGACATAATGTAGGAAGAATTCTTCAACAAACTCCCATAACACATCACGTCAAACCTTAAACCAACAACTACACCACTTATTGGCTTCTCAGGAGAAAGATCTTACTCTGAAGGTGTAGTAACCCTAGAACTCATAGTCGGTCAAGCCTTAAACCACCAATCATGCTACAATTTCACATCCAAATATAGCGTAATACTCGGAAGAACATGCCTTCAAAAGCTCAACATGGAAGTTTCAAAGATCAGATCCCTAGTAGAGTTTCCAAAAAGGGAAGGAGTTGCTACGTTAGCGACTACCCCATCAAAGATGCAAGCTTAGCGACCACCGTGGAGAAAAGTAACATGAGGGAGATCACATGGGAACCAATTCCGAGAGACAATCCCAAACAAGTGAAAGTCATCATAAAACCCGAATACTAGATCAGCCCATCATTATCGGATTCAACCTCCCACCTCAGGTTCAAAATCAACTAGTACAATTGTTAGCAAACAACTTGGATGTGTTCGCTTGGAAACGATCAGACATGACTAGTATTCCTAGAGTACTAGCCGGACATAGCCTTGGCCAAAACCAATATGCACCGGACTATTGGTAAAAGAGCGTCTTTCTTTAGAACAGTCTCATGCTATGAACTCTCAGGTCACAATCATCTTACGGCTAGTTAAATATCAAACATGGTTTTCAAACCTAGTCATGGTCAATAAAATCCACGCGATGCGTGGTATATGTCGGTTGACTTCACTAGCCTAAATAAGGCATGTCCGAAGACAACTATCCACCTGCCACATCGACGGTAATGTGGAATCCTTGGCCGATTTCAAAAATAAATGCTTTCTTGATGCATACAAAGGATATCACCAGATCCCAATGAAGGAATCTGACAAAGACAAGACCGCGTTTAGGGTAGAGGAATGTAAATTCATGGGACACATAATCGATACCACGGGAACCAAGGAACCCCAAAAAGATTCAGGTGATACTTGACATGACTCTACCCAAGAACCTAAAGGAACTACAAAGCCTAAATGGGAAATTAAGTAGCCTCGGCGGTTTCTATCAAAGGCATCTGAAGAAAAGTTGCCATTATTCAAAATATTGGTCGAATGCAACAAAAATAAAAAGCAGTGGGCGGAGGAAGCCAAGTAGCATTTCAGGACCTCAAAGTGTTCCTAACCGAAATACCCACCCCGAAGGCTCTAGTACCTAGGGAAACCCTTACCATGTACTTAGTAGCGTCCCAAGAGGCAATCAGGTCAGTACTCATATCAGAAAGGAACAAGCCTCAAAATCCAATCTACTTCTTCAGCAAGATTTTCAGGACACACAAATCAACTATCCTCAATTGGAAAAGCATTTCATGATTTAAATCGGGTACTTGTGCACGACCAACGAATGACAACATTGTTCATTTGATGTGGTTATTTCGGCACAAGTTTTTGGCAGATGGTACTCTTAGTCGCTATGTAACACCTCCAAATTTGGTTTAGCGGAAGCATTTGGTTCATGGGGTGCTACTAAATTGAAGATCACAACACAAGTAATAAAGAACGGAATACATACTCCGTTTAATTCTTAAAATTATTTTGAACAATGTTTTATAATCAAGTTCAAATAAAAAGTAAGGCCCATAAATTTAGTGGTCCCAATAATAAGTCATAGAAATGTGTCAAAACACTTCTTTAGGAATTTTACGACCATTTTCTCGCCTTGCCTTGCATCAAACACTTGAGAAAAATATGCTAAAAGTCAGCAAAAAGCTGGTGAGTTCATAGGTTTAAAAGTAAAACAGTAAGTATGGACAAAAATAAAAGCATATGAATATTACAACAAATATAATGACATATGAATGAAAGGCCATTATGCTAGCACTAAGTTCATGCAAAAATGAAGTCATACAATTTAGGGTGCCCAATGTGAGTGTTTGTCCCGCTACACTCGGTTCTGACATGGTATTTCACGCTTCCCAATGGGAACGGCGGTTCGTGAAAAAGGGCATTTCAGGACTTAAGGGCTTAGGCTAAACTACGTAACAGTAATCATGCAATAGTTCAGGTCCATAAAAATATTTGCATATTTTCTCACCCCAAAATCTATAAAGTAATTTATCAAGTAAATACGTGGCTTTTAACTCACCTCGGCAATTAGTAGTCCGAAGGTGGAAATCAATGTGTGTTGTGAAACCGCCTTGACCAGCGACCTAAGTAAGTAGGGCAAAATTTAGTTCATTATTTTAGTTAAGGCTTATTAAGGTATTCTTACTTAAAAATGGTTAGATTATTGCTTGGTATTGATATCAAAAACAAAATTTGTTTTCAGCATATTCATAAGGATTTACTATTTGAAAGTATAAGCAATCCGAATGTATCGAAATTGAACGGGTCTTCAATACTGAAAAGTTATCGACGAATATGGCATATACCATAAATTTAACTTTTATTAGTTTACTAATACTGAATATACGTGCATATAATTGTTCATGTTAGCACATAATTATATTGTCAAATCAAATAAAGTTGTTTTATTTATAATGCTTCTATTTGAAATGATTATATAGTTTGTTAATGTATATATGTCGAAAATAGGTATGTTACTCGTGTAAACCTTTACATGTTGTGTTGTAAATAAGATGACTAATTTAAGAAAACGTGTTAGAAAATATGCGCAATTGAAAAGTATCCGATTAGACCCTTATGAAAGTTTAGGTAATAAAAGTCTTATTTTCACAATTTTGATTTACGACTTGTAATAGCACAACTATCGTGAGGGAGACGAGTTGACGACGACGAAACAAAATGGGTAAGGTATAAAATTGACAAAGAAGTATACGGATACGAAATGTTCTAAGATTCTTATAATTTGGTTGCCGGAATCATTTACGTGATTCTTCTATTATAACGATGTGCGTGGATAAAATATCAACTAAGTGTATGCACACTTATTTTGAATGGGCTGTGACCCGGTGGGGAATATTGGGCTGGAAATGGGCTTCGGCCTAGTTGTCGACCACTTACTCATTCGAGTAAGGTGTGGGTTGTGGCCCAGCTAGAGTAGTAGTTTGGTAATGGGCTTCGGCCCATTAGTCGACCAACTACCCTTCTATATCAAACATGGGTTGCGGCCCATATGGCATGCCCAATTGAAGTAGATTGATTTTACAAATTTCTGCAAATGACATGTTTGGGACGTAGGGCAATTTCAAGCAATGTGTCATCGACTCGGAATTGAACTCAAACCGAGCGTGACACCGACTCATATGCTTGAAAACCACCTCGACTACCCAACCGATCAACACATTACAAGTTTACCCATGCCCGCCACATTAATAGTTTACCCCATACATGAACACAAGATGCCCCTTAATACATTTCGGATTGAATAGAGTCGGAAGAAAATTTTATACTAACGCCTTAGTTATCTCGACTAAGGATGTATATTCAAGCTATCACTACGAGACACAACTAGGCCTACATTCCAACCAATATACCAAAGACTCGGAATCAAGAATGTGGCAAAGTCGTTTGTGTCAATCAAGTACAACTCGACCCGACTTTGACTCGACACTCTCACACACCCTTACGGTTTGTGCCGGATGTTGGGTCAATCACACTTAGCAAGAATAACACCCTTGATGAGGGTCTATTTTTAGTCGACAGTCACAACAAGTCCAAAGGACATAGATGCGAGCTAGTTCGACAACTTAATTCTCATGTCTAAAATTTATACTAAATTGGTTTTAAGCTTTTAAGGTTTTCTTTTCCTTTTTTCTAGTTCACAATCGAAAGAACAAAAGAACAACAAAAATAAAACTACCACGAATCAAAATAATTATAACACCATTTAGCCCAAAGGTTTAATGATTCATCAAGGGTGAAATTTTATGTGTTCATACCCATATCTATCGACCAACAAAACAATTCACAAAAATACTTAACAATGAAAGTGACCAAATACAAACATCAATATACACAACAATTTTCAGAATACTCAAAGGAAATTTTTACCCTTACAAATTAGGTAGCGAGAGGAGGTATGAACCGACCCAAGAGAGTTCAATTGAAAATGACTCCTTTAGGATACCACCTAATTGGAACTTGAATTGTCTAGTACACACCATTAATTGCAAAACCCCCAAACCAATTTTTGAATACCATAAGTCTTACTTGTTGGAATCACTCCTAAACAGTATTATCAAGTGCTAGTTAATTCATTGTAATAGTTTGCGTATTTATGGCTTTTATGTTTGTACTTAAGTGCTAGGCTTATGACCATGAGCCTATGCAAAGGCCATAAGGCCAAGGAAGGGACTAGATGTGTTGCCCTAGCTCCCTTCCCCTATAAATACATTGTAACCTCTCTTTGGAGAGGTGTTGCTCACTTTCAATACTACGCATAAACCTTTCTCTCTATCCATATGTATGTGATTGTGTGTAGCCGTCTCCTCTTCATCTCATTTCTATCATCTACATACTTGTGTTCATTTATGGTGACCTAAAAGTGGTATCGAGGCTCCGTAAATGAACACAAATATGTAGATGATAGAAATGAGATGAAGAGGGGACGACTACACACAATCACATAAGTATGGATAGAGAGAAAGGTTTATGCATAGTATTGAAAGTTAGCAACACCTCTCTAAGGAGAGGTTACAATGTATTTATAGGGAAAAGAGCTAGCAACACATCTAGTCCCTTCCTTGGCCTTATGGGCCTTTGCATAGGCTCATGGGTTTTCTACATAAGCCTAGCACTTAATTACAAACATAAAAGCCATAAATACGCAACCTATTACAATGAATTAACTAGAACTTGATAGTACTCTTTAGGAGTGATTCCAACAATCTCCCCTTAAGTGTTAGTAATGAAGTAATAGGGTTGCTTGACGTCTTCTAGCATTCTTCTTTCTTGTGAGTAGAAATGCTTCATGTTCCAACAATCTCCCCTTAAGTTCGGGATCTTGTTTCTTTTGAAATTTTCAGCTTTGACATCGTTGTAATCTTTGTTCTTTGTTCTTTTTTGGATGTTGTGATAGTATGTTGTTGTCTGCCATTTGTCAGCTTCGTTGCTCAGGTGTCTCCACGTCTTTCTCCACCATGCTCACACGTCTTTTGACTTTGATTCCACTTGTGGTGTAGTTCTCGAGCCTTTAAAAGTTTGTAGATTCTTTGGCTTTGAAGAAGAATCATTTTGATTTTTGAGTTGCCTTTGATTTTGAGAGAACTTCATTTGTGATTGATAACGCTACACGCGTCGTTCGGGGACAAAGGAACTTCCTTTTCGTCGAGCAAGTTTTTCAACACCCTAGCAAGTTTCACTTGCGTTCTTATAGTTGAACGACAAGTGATGAAAAGTCAAGTGTTCCTAAGAGATCTTTTGATGAATCTCGTGGCTCTAGACTCAATAGTGCGCTTTGATTTTCCTAACCGGAGACTAGGGAGAGGGTCTCCTTCTTCAATACCAACAATCTCTAAGAGAAAGTCGATAGATTACGTAGGGTTCCCTGTGAGAATGAAACAAGCTCTTTTGAGAGAATTTGAGTGGTTAAGAAGGTTTAGTGCATTGCGTCACTGGGTCCATGACGACTTTGTCTTCAATAACGGTGTCATCTTGTGACAACCAGTAGCATATGAATTGAACCCGGTGTCTTCCCTAAGTTGAATAATTTGGAGGGCTATTTCTTTTCACCCTTTTCTTTAACTTTTCTTTGTAATTCTTCAACTCCTTCTTTCTCTGATTGTCATTTTCTCCTTTTTCAATCATACCTAAGGACTTCTAAATATTAACTACCGGTGATGTCCTTGGGTAGATTTCTCCGGCTCTGGTGGATCATAGGACGTTTATTCCTAAACTTAGTCACCTTATAACTCCATGACTATCATATGTTCTGTGGAAAACTAGAAGGGGGGTTGAATAGTTTTACCAATTTAAAACTTCTTTTAAATATTTAGATCGACTTATGTCAATCTATTTGGATTTTTATGTTGGACGTTGATAGATAGATATATAAACGTGTAATGAAAGATAAAGAGTAAGAAGCACATCACCACGACACGAGTATTTATAGTGGTTCGGCTACAAGGACACCTTCCTTGCCCTACTCCACTCCCCGAGTCACCTACTCGAGAGTTCGTAAACACTACACGACACCAACTCCTTATGGCGGAGAACCTTCACAACGTCGCCTACTCTTTTCCTGGTACTAGGCTAACCACCGGGTTCTTTCACACCAAGGTGAACCACACCTACACGACGTTGCCTACCCTTTATTAGGTACTAGGATAAGCACCTAGTTCTTTCACACCAAGGAGAACTAATCCTATCACAACGTCGCATACCCTTTATTAGGTACTAGGCTAAGCACCTAGTTCCATTACTATGGAGGAACTACTACCCAATATTTCACAACACCTAAACCCAAAGGAGACCCACTCCTTATTACAATACCTTCAAGGATATCACCATCCTTGATCACACCTATTACTATAAGTATAACGATTCACCTCATCGATTATACGACCTTGGCATTCTTCACTAATGCCTCTTGACACAACGCTTGGCATCTTTCACTAATGCCTTCGTCTTTACTCCTTTAGCATTCTTCACCAATGCTACTTGACACAACGCTTGGCACCTTTCACTAATGCCTTCCTCTTGACACCTTTAGCATTCTTCACCAATGCTCTAGACACGAACGTTAAGCATCATTCACTAATGCTTACGCCTTGATTCCTTCGGCATCCATCACTAATGCCTTTGACACAACAGATCTATGGAGGCAGAAAGAACTATCAACAAGAGAACTTTAGTAATCTTGATGATGACGAAGTATGGCAACTCATGGACTTGAGCTTGCTTGACTTCAAGAAGTGGTGATCTCGCCTTTAAGAGGAACCTAGAGAATCACACAAAAACAAAAACAAACTACATAGAAAGATCTCTTAGGATCAATGGTTAGAGAGTAACAATACTTGGGGAAAGTATGTGTGAGAGTGACAAGTTGAAAGGAAGAAATGGCTCTCTATTTATAGAGGATTTTCTTCACTGTTCACGGATCCCACGGATCCCTCCCATATGGGATCCGTCCAGTGTATTACTAGGGATCCGTGGGACGCTCCCTTTTACCCATGGGTATTTTTGGTTATGGGTCATGGGTTATGGGTTGATCCATGGGTTTTATACTAGATACATGAACTTGGTTAGGTGGTATATATAAAACCATGGGTTATGAGTCAGTACCATTTCCTAGTTTCTTACCCATTTAGTATATACTTGTTTCTACCCATTTTGGTATAAACTTGTTTTGACCCATTTTAGTATAAACTTGTTTTGACCCATTTTAGTATATACTTAGCTATAAGTATATGTTAACCCAATATGTAAACACTAGTTGTTATACATATGTATCTAAATCATAAAATCACTTCTACTTGTTTTAGTGTTTTATGTGAAAACGTTAGTGTGTTAGAAAACTATTGAATCAAACTATTTACGTATTTTATTTGTTTCGTTAAAATGATTTTACGTTTGTTATCGACAAAACATTAGAAGATCGTAAAATATAAATAAACGTTTTTACGGCTTATTTGTATTAACAATCTCCCCCTTTTTGTTGATGACAAAACATAAAATTATTTTAAGGAAAAACTAAAATTCGTAGAAAATTTGAATTAGTAGTTTTTACTTTCTTCTCCCCCTTTATGTCGAAACAAAAAGTGTTAAAAGAAGCTAACACAATTTTTGTAAAAAAAATGTAAGAAGAAACGTAAAGAGAGCAAGTGACGGGAATGGTACTAATCTTACCTCCCCCTTGACGAGTCCATCCCTTTGAAAGGGCGTCAAGTATATAATGTAAATACGTAATGTGTTTTGCAAATAAGTTTGCAATGTTTTCGTCTATGTGACGAAGAAATGCTCCCCCTTGAACATTGCAATGATGCAATGGGGTTTCATGAAGTTTAATCCAAAAATGGATTATGTTGCAAATGATTTGCAATATCATTTGACACAAAGCTCCCCTAGCTTTATGGTGTCAAGAGCTTCATGTGTATTTTGAAAATCTACAAGATAAAGGTTAGAAAAACAAGAGTATAGTTCATAATTTCCTGCAAACAAGACTCAAGTTAGTAGTAATTAGGGGTGAGCAAACGGACCGGATGGACCAGACCGACCGACAAAACCGACCGGACCGAACCGAAACCGACCGGACCGATGGACCGCCGGTCCGGTCTCGGTCTACCATTTTTGGCAAATTCGGTCTCGGGCCGGTCCGGTACGGTATGGACCACAAACCGGAAAATTAGCCTTGTTAGACCGGACCGACCACATTCGGTCTCGGTCTTGGTCTTGGTCTAGAGTTTTTCGGATTCGGTCTGGTCCGGTCCGGTTTTCGCCGATGATCGGCCTAGTAGTAATATGTGTTTATGTACCACAGATCCTACGGTTCCCTTCAAGGAGGGATCCGTCTTGGCATGTTGGAGGGATCCGGCTATCATATGATAGTTTCTTCAATAATGAAGATGTGCCAAACAATGCTCATGGAGAAGTGAAATAAGTGTACAAAATAGCAAGCACAACACACAACAAAACCAAGGCATAAAAATATTCATTCAATAAAACAAGAGATACTTAACAGATCTCTAAAAATAAGAGAATGAACTAGCCATACAAATATTATTAATACTAATGAGTTACCCAAACTCAAGTTTCAACTTAAAGTCTTAATGATGATCAAGGATGAGATAGGTTTCCTAAACGTTCTAAGTTGTGACTAAGATGCTCATTGTTGTTTAGGTTTGTTGACCTCTTGAAACGTTAGCGAAGATGATAAAACATGAAGCGTTGCTCACGTAGTTCATGTATCAACCTTTCAACATGTTGACAATGATAGCAATCCTTGTCATAGTTTTGAGCTTCTTGGGCGAGGCTCAAGTGAATTGAGTTGAGGGTTCTCAAGGGGAGGGATTGGTGTAGGCTCATCAAGTGGAGGCTCAATAAGGTTTGAAGATGGAAGCAAAGGAGTTTCAACATCCATGTGGTTGGGTGGTTGACTTTTATGTCTTCTCAAAATCCAAAATGGGCTATTTTGAGGAATTAGGTGGTTAGATGTTGGTGCAAGTGTTGATTCAACACTTTGGTTTTGTTGCACAACTTTTTCAAGTGAATTAGTTGGCCAAGGAGGTAACTCCTCTCGTTTGAGAGTGTGGAGATGATGTGGTTCTAGGTATTGATGTTGTTGGTTGGGTTGAGAAAGGTGTGTTTGGTTTAGTGGAATTTGGTGATGAGATCCTAATGGGAACAATCCTTTTGGGGATTAATTTGATTGGTTTCCTAGTTGTAGGGGAAATCCTAGCATTGGTAGACTTAACTGGAGATGATTCGGTTGAGGAAACATCGTGTATGACCCTAGTAAGTTTCTTGGGTGGTTCTTGGGTAGATGAGTTAGCACTAGGAGCTTTTCTCATGATGAAATGACTTAGGTAGATGTTTGTAATTGCTGAGAATTGTGTTTGTGTTTGATGACTAAAGTGTTCTAGTAATGAGGTTTATAAGGAGAGGGATTTGACAAGTGCATTTAAGACTTAATCCACTAATATCCTTGGAAATGTGATGATTAACATGCACAAAGATGAAGTTCAGAGTTTCACTGATCTAAGGACTCATTTAAGATGAGATGGAGTGTTTGAGTGAGCAAGATGAGCTTGAAATGATTGTTTTACCTAGAGTTTGACTAATTCTGTCACCCGGATCCCGCGGTTCCCTCCCTTGAGTGATCCGGATAGGGTAAATCAAGGGATCGGCTCTCGCTTATGACAGGTTTAGAAATGGTGTTTCTAAGGACTAAGGCCTGTATCATCTTGAGTGTTTCAGTTATCCTAAGTATCTAAGATGAAGGTGTACTTGAATCATCAAGAGTAATGAGTATCATAGCGAATGATTGCTTTTATGGAAGGAAAATGGGACTAGATGACTACCAATGGATGTTCAAGGATTACACTAAGGATTTAGGTGGTGTCAAGTAATAATAAATGATCATAATGATCAGATTTTAGCTTGAGATGGAATTTAAAAAAATCCTTAAAATTCAAAAGAATTAAAAAAAACCAATTTTTAACTCATTTTGAGGTAAAGATGACTAGAAACAATTTCCTAAAGTTGTTCAATATGTCCAACTAAGTGTTTTGGAAGATGAGATCTAATTTGTGAGTATTGAAGCGGAAATGTGGTGAGTATTGATGTGTTGATAAATCGTGAGACATTTAGACTAGGATCTTATGTGAGCTATGAGTGAGTCTAATCCTTTCTCATCCTTGAAGTGATCTTAGTTGAGTTCTAAAATCTTATGTTAAGCTAATGTGATGTTGTCTAGGAAGCTGTCATGATGCAAAGGAGGCTGAATTGTTTGATCGATGTCACGGATCCCACAGTTCCCTCAAAGGATGGATCCGTCAAGGCTAGTCCTAGGGATCCGGCATCTGCAGATCAGATTATTCACAGAATGATGTGCATAAATGTGCACACTAATAAATTGCTAAACTAAACAATAAGAACAAGCATGTCATCACAAGGCAATACACATAAATCATGAAAGAAGAAACAATATTCAAATAACCACAAACCAAAGTGTTAAAACATAATCATCCATACATAATAAAGCAATAAAAAAATTCCTATTGTCTATTTAGTCAATTATTTCTTTTCCTTTTTGACGACTTTGTGAGGTTGTAAGCAAGATTTTGAATCATGCCCCTCAATTGTTTGAATTCCGCGATCTCGTTTGGAATGGTTGGAAGTTGTTCGTAGTAATCAAAGGATTCCAATTCAATGTTGGCTGTGGGGTCGACATCTTCTTCTTCACTTTCTTCTTCTTCACCAGCCGAGGAGTCCGAGAGGTTCGAGGTTTCTTTCCATTGACCATGAACCGTTTAGAGGGTATTTTGGTGAGAGGTACCATGACATGATCGGCAAAGAAATGATCATTGTTGATGGGAGAAGGTTGCAATGCACTAGCATACTTACAAAGTCGTGTTAGGAGCATACCATATGGAAGTACCATGTTGGAAACCTTGAATACCCCGGCCATTCGTCTTACCATGTAATAGGCAAGATTAAATGGCCTTTGGTGGATAAGACAATAGATCATTTGCACAAGACATGCGTTTGGATGATCCTTGTTTCCAACTAGGCTAATGACGTTTTCCCTAAGGATTTCTTCCCATTTTCTAAACATGGGATGGATTTCGAAAAGTTCCATTTGAAAAGGGTTACGGTGAATAAGCTTCTTGTTTCGGTCGAAACGGGATTGGTCGGTTCTAATCTTGAAGACGGTGTCTCGAATGGTTTCGGGATCATCGAGAGGAGTATTGTAGAGAGGTTTAGAATCAAGTGCAAGGTTTTGAGCATTAATTGCCCAATCTTGAGAGTACATACAAATTTCTTCACAAGGAATGCGAAGAATTTGAGCAAAGGTGTTGAGAGAAAGAGTAAAGTTTTGTTTGTTGATGATGAAGGCGAGTGAAATGCTATCATCGGCGTTTCGAATGATTCTAATGATTTTGTAAAATTCAAAGATGAACACCGGACAAATTTGTTTATCAATGTCAAGAAGACAATCAAAGTTGATTGCCGAGAAGACTTGGCGAATGTCGGTATCCTCAAGGAAACATTCCTTGATTACACGACCTTCGTGGATAAGTCATTTTCCAAGTTTTTTGAAGACCTTGCAGTCGGTTTTTGAGTGTTCTTTATTACGATAGTAATGAGTAAGGTAGTGAACGGTGTCATGATGATCTTGTTGAGCGGCTTTGGGCATGGTTGGTCCTAAAACACAAATTTTTCAATTAGGTAAGATTGATTGAGGAAGGTTTATGGTTTTGATTTGTATTAACAATGTTATGAACACAATGTGATCTTAGTTATGTTAAAAGCCCCTTTTCATGATTAATTTTGAAAACCCTAATTAGACTAATTGATTAGAGATTTGTGAAACCATAAACCCTAGAATGAGGATGATGAAAATTAGAACAAGTTAATGTAATTACTTACAATGGTGTTCTAGGAAGGAATACTTGAGAGTATGGAATCCAATGAGAATGAAATCGATGGTTTAGTCATTTTTATGTGATGTGAGTAGAGGGAAAAGATCGGTGGTGATTTTTGAAATCGTATAGCTGAGTTACTTCCACGGTTCCCGGATCCCTTGTATTTGGGATCCGCTAGTACAACTAGAGGGATCCGCTCTTGTAGACGAAGGAGGGTTGTTTGGCATTATTTTTGTAGTAGGCTTATGAACTAGCTTACTAAAAAATAGTTTCGAGATATCAGATGAGAAATTGTTTTTGGACGACGGGTTTTGATGTGAAGCTTATCGAGGGTTCATATATGACGACGGCGTTAGTTTGACGAATCAAAAGGAATACCATTCCCGATGATGAATAGAACGGAAAGTTGACGAAAGAGACTTTTAAATAAACTAGCAATTATAAAAACAAAGAAAGTTATGATAGCAACAAACTCATGTAAGTTATCTAATGAAAAGTAAAACATACCTCTATGCTTCTTGGTTTGACATTATACCAAAAATATTTCATGAGTTCTTTGAAGTAATCCTTTGTACTTGGTGTACGTAAGTTGTGATTACTTTTTAGATCCCATCTTGAGGTTGACTTCTTTATTCTTTGAATAGAATAGAAGGTTTTGGAGAGACCCTAGCATGAATTTTTCTTGAAACAAAAGTTGTTAGAATTATCTATCAATGTCCAACAAAATGATTTAAAAGAAAAATATGACTTTGAAAATTCCTCCTTTGTAGTTTTCAAACATACACGGATCGTATCAAGTTTTAAAGTACAACATACTTTAAGAAACTTGGTAACGAAGCTCTTATGCCAATTGTGGAAAACTAGAAGGAGGGGGTTGAATAGTTTTACCAATTTAAAACTTCCTTTTAAATATTTAGATCGACTTATGTCAATCTATTTGGTTGTTTATGTTGGGCGTTGATAGATAGATATATAAGCGTGTAATGAAAGATAAAGAGTAAGAAGCACATCACCATGACACGAGTATTTATAGTGGTTCGGCTACAAGGACACCTTCCTTGCCCTACTTCACTCCCAGAGTCACCTACTAGAGTTAAGTAAACACTACGACACCAACTCCTTATGGTGGAGAAGACTTCACAACGTCGCCTACTCTTTTTCGGTACTAGGCTAACCACCGGGTTCTTTCACACCAAGGTGAACCACACCTACATGACGTCGCAGACCCTTTATTAGGTACTAGGCTAAGCACCTAGTTCTTGCACACCAAGGAGAACTAATCCTATCACAACGTCGTCTACCCTTTATTAGGTACTAGGCTAAGCACCTAGTTCCATTACTATGGAGGAACTACTACCCAATATTTCACAACACCTAAACCCAAAGGAGACCCACTCCTTATTACAATACCTTCAAGGATATCACCATCCTTGATCACACCTATTACTATAAGTATAACGATGCACCTCATCGATTATACGACCTTGGCATTCTTCACTAATGCCTCTTGACACAACGCTTGGCATCTTTCACTAATGCCTTCGTCTTGACACCTTTAGCATTCTTCACCAATGCTACTTGACACAACGCTTGGCACCTTTCACTACTGCCTTCGTCTTGACACCTTTAGCATTCTTCACCAATGCTCTAGACACGAACGTTAAGCATCATTCACTAATGCTTACGTCTTGATTCCTTCGGCATCCTTCACTAATGCCTTTGACACAACAGATCTATGGAGGAAGAAAGAACTATCAACAAGAGAACCTCAATAATCTTGATGATGACGAAGCATGGCAACTCATGGACTTGAGCTTGCTTGACTTTAAGAGGTGGTGATCTCGCCTTTAAGAGAAACCTAGAGAATCACACAAAACAAAACAAACTACAGAGAAAGATCTCTTGAATCTGTGGTTAGAGAGTAACAATACTTGGGGAAAGTATGTGTGAGAGTGACAAGTTGAAAGGAAGAAATGGCTCTCTATTTATAGAGGATTTTCTTATTTGTTCCGGATCCCACGGATCCCTCCCACAAGGGATCCGTCCGAGTGTATTCTTGGGGATCCGTGGGGCTCCCTTTACCCATGGGTATTTTTGGTTATGGGTCATGGGTCATGGGTCATGGGTTGATCCGTGGGTTTTATACTAGATACATTGAACTTGGTTAAGTGATATATATAAAACCATGGGTTATGAGTCAAGACCATTTGCTAGTTTCTTACTCATTTAGTATATACTTGTTTCTACCCATTTTGGTATAAACTTGTTTTGACCCATTTTAGTATAAACTTGTTTTGACCCATTTTAGTATATACTTAGTTAAGTATATGTTAACCCAATATGTAAACACTAGTTATTATACATATGTATCTAAATCATAAAATCACTTCTACTTGTTTTAGTGTTTTATGTGAAAACGTTAGTGTGTTAGAAAACTATTGAATCAAACTATTTACGTATTTTATTTGTTTCGTTAAAATGATTTTACGTTTGTTATCGACAAAACATTAGAAGATCGTAAAATATAAATAAACGTTTTTATGGCTTATTTGTATTAACAGTTGCCATAAAACCATTTTCTTGAAAGTCTCTCAAAGTGTTTATGAATGAAAACATGTTTGTAACACTTCGAGAGTTTTGCATATTCAGAAATACTCCTCCTCCACTTGTGCTTATGAGTTTTGTGAAATCGCACAGTGAGGGTTGAGCGCACACTTTTGAATTGATCGACTCAAGATAGACAATTCCCCGCGAGACACGATTACATTAGGTCATCTTGAAGTTGTAAACACTTCTTGGTGTGGAGGTTAGACACGTCAAGGTTCATGTCTACCAAGAGTTTCTCGGATGGTACATTCTACTAAGACTAGTCCTTTGCGAGACACGTTTACATCACTAGCGAACTAGTTTGAAATTATTACCCATCCCGGACAAGTCTTTTCGATTTATGACATTTTGGAGCTCGTCAATTCAAGAGTTAAGTCTTAGCACACTTAGATTCAATCACAATCCAACATATTTGTATCACACAATTTTTCTCCCCCTAAAAAATGGCATATTAATGTTATTTTTGATGAAATTTTGATATCGAATATGACCGTTTCGAGTTTTGCGGGAAGATTTCCACAAAGAACGTTGTTTGAACAAATTAGTTTGCAACTACTCCCCCTCAACAAGTGATATTAACTTTTGAAGTTTAGAAAACACGAGAGGGGATAATTGTTCTTTTGAGCAAAATTTTGAAAATATGGAAAGATTTGATTAATTTTACTCAAAACTAAGAAGCTTTCGCTTCTTTTATAAGGATTGTGGCACTGAAGCATACCACAGGGTCCTTTCATTAAAAGAACGGGTTGTACAGTGCTATTTATGTACAATCAATAAATGAACACAAGTATGTAGATGATAGAAATGAGATGAAGAGGGGACGGCTACACACAATCACATACTTATGGATAGAGAGAAAGGTTTATGCGTAGTATTGAAAGTGAGAAACACCTCTCCAAGGAGGGGTTACAATGTATTTATAGGGGAAGGGAGCTAGGGCAACACGTCTAGTCCATTTCTTGGCCTTATGGGCCTTTGCATAGGCTCATGGGATTTCTACATAAGCCTAGCACTTAATTACAAACATAAAAGCCATAAATACGCAACCTATTACAATGAATTAACTAGCACTGATAATCTTGTTTAAGAGTGATTCCAACAATCTCCCCCTAAGTGTTAGTAATGAAGTAATAGGGTTGCTTGACGTCTTTTAGCATTCTCCTTTCTTATGATTAGAAATGCTTCATGTTCCAATGATCCCCCCTTAAGTTCGGGATCTTGTTTCTTTTGAAATTTTCAGCTTTGACGTCGTTGTATTCTTTGTTCTTTGTTCTTTTGTGGATGTTGTGATAGTATGTTGTTGTCTGCCATTTGTCAGCTTCGTTGTTTAGGTGTCTCCATGTCTTTCTCCACCATGCTCACACGTCTTTTGAATTTGATTCCACTTGTGGTGTAGTTCTCGATTCTTTAAACTTTGTAGATTCTTTGGCTTTGAAGAAGAATCATTTTGACTTTTGAGTTGCCTTTGATTTTGAGAGAACTTCATTTGTGATGTTGTTGGTATGAGCATGTGGAGAGTGGCACGATCTCTCCTGGAACTTTGGATCTCCAATCCTGCATGTGGAGAGTGGCACGATCTCTCCCGACGTAAGATTTCGGATGTTTTGTACATGCATATCCCAATTTGCTGGCGCGGTTTTAGACGAATCTTAAACCGGATGGTCATTGGCATGTCCCCATACTCAATATCGTTACTATGTCGTTGTGAGTCGCTGTAGTATACCGAAGTATCACTCCACGAATGATGTTGGTGGTATTAAGGAATACGGAGACATGGAAATCGTCGAAGGTTATTTGAAAGTTGAAAGAAGTGGAGCGCTGAATATGAAAAGGATGCATGAGATATTAGAGGAGAGATTCTTAAACCATTTTATGTTAGCAAGGTACGCGTAAATAATGCAGGTCACTATCATCAACAATATGAATCTCACCTCTCAGGTCACTAAACAAACATTTTATGTTAGCAAGGTACTAAACAACCATTAGATAGTGACCTGCATTTTATGTTAGCAAGGTACTAAACACTATCTAATGGTTGTTTAGTGACCTGCATCCTTATGCGTAAACTGATTCCATTTTATGTTAGCAAGGTACGCGTAAATAATGCAGGATACTATCCAATGATTCTTAAACCATCATCCTGCTCGCAAATAATGAATCGAATCAGTTTATGAATCAAGGTACGCGTAAATATTTATTTGTTCTTTAGTTGTTTAATACATTATATAAATGGTTGTTTAGAAACACTTATGGATAATGAATTACTGTTATAGAGCATGTTACCAAACCCCTTGAAAAGGAACATTCTGTGTAGCATAGGAGAAACCGGCAGCGACATTCAATGTTTTAAGGTATGTCAGGTTATCAGTTTCTGTATCTATGAATACACTTAGTACAGTGTACATTCAATGTTTAGTTGGTTAATTTTGTTATTTGGAATAGCTCCTTTGTAATGGTTTTAACCTATTATGATATGAAAGATTCTGACCTCCCATTTGAACCCCATAAGCCTGTTTGCTATATACATCTGGATTAAGTTTTATCGTAATTTGTTACGAGAGGTGTTTCGGGTTCGGTTATCAGATTGTTATATTTTGATATGGCTACAAATAGTTTTGAGTATTCGGATGTTTGGGAAGTGTAGTTAGTTTAAATGATGCGTATTTGATTGGTCATGTGCCTACCTTTATCAGGAGGGGTCTTGATGAATGCTTCTTATTCTGCTACTTGAATGGGTTCATATGCAGCCATATATGATGGCATTAGAAAATTGAGAGCCAAATAGGATAGCATCTTCAATCCCATTAGGTTTGTAACTGGTGTTGGATGTATATTTCCATATGATAAAATATACCATACTTTTAATTTCCATGCTGAGTGACCATTCCTCAATAGCCTAGAAAACTGCTTGGTTTTTTCTGTTTTTTTATTTCATATGTGTATATATTGACCGAGTTGTTTTGCCAACCTCTATTGTTTCAGACCACCAAGACGCGATCGGGAGCATCATCACAACTTGCTTCATCGGCGTCAATGAGTCATTCCTCCGAAAATGCACGAACTACTCGGTTACATATCGGGCCCGGTTCCACATGTCTTGCCCTCCATAATCAGAGACCAACACAAAGCGCAGATTCCAGCTGCACTATGTTGTAACGAACCGCAGAGGAAATCCAAAGTTCATCGTTGACAATTAAAGTAAACATGGTCTATACAAACCTCTATATATATATTCTGAAACTCTATATTAGTGTAATGTTATGTGTCAAACCTCTCTTAAAAGCCCCGCCGCAACGCGGCAGGCGTCTCCATCTCGTTACATTATATAATCATATAGAGATTATTCTAAAACCAATAAACATATAGAAGCTAGAAATTTCAAGCTGAGCTCAACTCGTCTTTTATAACTAGAGCTGGAAACTCGAATCAATTGAGCTCGAAACTCATCTCGATCGATTGTTGGTGATTTCAGTGTCATCATACATTTTGTGTAATGGTGATTTACCCAAGACCAAATGAATTTCAAGTTAAGTTCTAATACGAGTTTAGAGGTGTGGAGTGCACGCTTGTATAAACTATTAACTTGATTTCGGGTACAAATAATGGTAATAGTTGTGTATGTAAGTCTAGGGCATATAGTGACAGAATTTCTGTGGTCACTAAATTGTCCATACATATGTCTTTAATGGTTGCAGTTAGTGACAGTTTTTCTGTTACAAAACTGTTGCTAGAAATAATTAAAGGATGTGTTGTGACTTTTCATCAAAATGTGTGACTTTTCATCAAGAGTCACAGTTTTTCTCAACAACCACCAATAAGTTTATATATATGTAAACATGATTTGATCTTATATATGAACATATTCATATCAACAACGTACAAATACAACAAAGTCATCAATGTTTTTATTTCTTTCTTGTGCCTAGAATTAGAGTGTTCGTTCTTGTCTTAACAATATGATTATTATTATTTTCCAAAAGGCGGATTTCCAAAAAATTTAAGCAAGTAGCTAGACATAACGATATGATTTTATCGGGTCACTAATTCAGGCAATCCAACGTACTAATCTCTTCTCCAAGCAAATCTCTTCAGGGGGTCTTTAAATCGAAACACAAAAAACAATGTCGGTATCTCGATATAACCCGAGTTGTAGTTTGGACAACAACATGATGCAAATCCTTGTCTCGTTGGTTATGTTAACGAGTCACTCAATGTAATAAGATCATTAAAGTTTTCTGGGTAGTCCGTAATCCAAGAGACCCCACCACACCGAGACATACATACATAAGTAATTTTATATAGAGAAAATTACCAAAAGGGGACTTTTTTCTAAGTGTGGTCCGTTTTTAAGACTTTTTTCTAGGCTCTTTCCCAAAAGAGCCACGCTCAACTGCTCAACTGCTCGACCCCATACATTTTTCGACACGTGTCATTCCTTTCGACTGCTCAACTGCTCGACTTGACTGCTCAACCGCTCGACTTTGACTGCTCACCTGCTCGACTCCACCCAAATTTTGCCACGTGTCATTCTTTTTGTACTGTAGCAGTTGAGCAGGTGCCGGTTGAGCAGGCGCCGGTTGAGCGTGGCTCTTTTGGGAAAGAGACTAGAAAAAAGTCTTAAAAACGGACCACCCTTGAAAAAAAGTAAAAGTATAATTTGACCAAAACTTGATTAGACTCGCGAGTTTTATCAGTCAAGTATTCTGAAATATGAACTCGACTCAAGTTCCTACTCAAGTCTCGACCTCGAGCGAGTTTAGGTATTTTTCAAATCGATGATTTCGAATAGCTCAATAATTATTGCGTCGCATATATATACACCACTATTTTGTGGATCAAGTCACTCATAAAGCATAAACAATCATGCAACATGAATACATTATACATGTCAATAAGAGTTCTTTGAATCGCTTTTGTTTTATATAAATGTTATTGTTATTCATTGCTTTTTGTTTATCACTGAGAGAATATAAATAAATAAATACTAGCTGGAATCCTTTTTTCATGCTAAAAAAATGGTTTGTTTAACATGTGCCATAAGCACAAGTTAAACACAAAAATATAGGGGACCCACAAAAAGTACAGGGATCCAAAAATTGTACTTTTCTGTGAATTTCTATGTCCTTTTCTGTGGGTCCCGGTGTTCTTTTAGTGTGCTTAACTTGTGCCTTTAGGGCACAAGTTAGAAAAATCCTTTTTATATTTATGTGTTCAAAAATTATACCTTTTTTTTTTGCTTATATCTGCTCATTGCCTAACGAAAGGAATCAAAACTCAAGTCTATCATAAAATTTGATCATATTATGTTCATTTAAATAGTTTGTTTGAATATTTTTTATGTGAATACCTTAATGAGCGACGGTTTAATGAAATTATTGTGTTTTGCTTAATACCTATGTATCTACTAGCTAGAGTGGACAAAAAGAATTGTATGTGCTATTGTTCGTTTAATGTCTTTATGTTCACGAATAACTTTATTCTTTTTATGAACATGTATGGACAAGAAAGTTTGTGTGCGTTAATGCTCGTGTTCGCTTGTTTGGTTGAGCTAAACGATACGTGTATGTACATTCGATTCGTTTACAGTTATATCTATATCGATTCAAAGTTCAAATGATTAGCTCGAGTAATTTTCAATGAAATGACAGAATAAGGAAGTTGCTTAGTGTCTTAACATCATGTTGTTTAACCCTATGTATACAAATAAATAAAGTACTTTTCATTATTCTTAAATACAAAAATAAATTTAAAAACCTAATCCCAAACTCCACTTTGTGTATAGACCAAACATGGTCCGCAAGGGGGACAGTACGGAGATTTTACACATGATGATATGTTCTTTTTGTATTTTTGTGGTTCCGTTACCTTTGTTGTTGTGCATCATTAATTTTTGGGCCGAGTATTATTTGGATCCCAATGGGCACATGATCATATATGTAATTGTTGTTTTTATAATAAAGGTTCACCAATTTATAGTAACTTGGATCATATAGTAAGATTAAATTAAATATAAATTATTTTCTTTCATAACTAAATGACCTTTTTTGATATTGAGTTTAACTGAGACGACTTTAACCCTATTTATATTATGTGGCATGTTCATCCCAAACTTCTATACTGGCAATGGCATATTACTCGCGAAATGCGACTGCAAAAAATGTATGATTAAAATTTTCAACGAACGATACTCTCTGTTGCACGCTTTCATGACAATAACTACGAATGATGAAAATCTTTCGGCAATATTAAGTACTAACTATCTGTATGTCTTTGTTTTAGTTCACTCCCCTGAAAATCTAAAAGTTTGAAACATGGTATTAATTTAACAATTGTGTGATTTTGCGAGATTTTTTTTCGACCATTTTAAATTAATGCAAAAAAGTTAAAATGGTTTGTATTTGGAGAGGAAATGAGTGTTGCCATAATAAATAAATGGTAATATTGTTTTTTTCCTTTGAATGACAAAACAATATTAAGTTAAATTAAGATTATTTGGATAATATTATTATTGAATTTTTCAACATTTAATTATGGATTTAGTACATTGCAACGGAATATTATAACGGAAAATTGTTATAGTTGAGTTGTAACATTTAATTCATTTAACGTTTATGCATACACGTAAAATACTCGAAATTATTAAAATATACCAACTCAAATAAATTGTGATTGAAAATTGTTTAATATGTGATAATATAATCCAACTCAAAGAAAAATTATTAAAATATACCAAAAAACGTATAAATATATATTCCGAAATTGAAAATGAACATTACAACAATTTTGAAATAACTAACAAGAAAAATGCGATAAATAAAGTACGACAATTAACTAGCCTCATTTTAGTTAGAAATGTGTTCAACAATAACATCAACATCTTTTGGATCACTCATTTTTAGCAAATCACAAATAATATAAAGAAGTTGATAATATAATGTGTTATACGTACAGTAGAGGGAATGGATTTTCAAAAACTAATAATGTTATCATTAATTAAAAACAAAGTCCTTTTTTTTAAAAACAACATTTACAAAAAGTTATCACGACCGATCTCGTATATAAGGGGAAGGCTCACCGAGTCATGCATGAAACAATAGTTCTTAAATTGTTGTTTTAAAAACACGGTTAAATGAATTTAGCCCAAAAAAGGATGTCACAGGGATGTTGACATTGCAAGAATTTGGTTTAGGACACGATAGTTATTTACATTTGAAGTAAGGATGTTTATGGTAATGGAATCGGATGAAATCGAATCGAGCCGAAGAGCCGAGAATCGAAATAAGGAAAAGATGAAACTGAGAACCGTCTCAATTTCTTTGGTTCGGTTTCAGTATGATATTCGGTTCCGGTACAAGGATTTTTGGTAATTCCTGACGAGTATCAAAGTGTTTATAAAACTCAATTTTTTCCCGTTGTTGATCACTAATAAAGGACATACTAAACAATACAAACACACACAAAAATGTCTCTAACAATAAAAACTCTTTTCAATAATTTCAATTGTTCAAAATAACATATACTAAAACACAAATTGCCAAAAAATAAGTTTATAATTATTCAAAAGTATCAAGAACAAACCACTCAAGGGTGGCTTAGTGGTAAAAGGGCATGTGGCTATCACTCTAAAATTTGTAAAGTCTCAAGTTCAATTCCTGGTAGTTGCAAACAACCTTGAAGTGGCCACGCCAACCTTCTGAAAAGGGAGGGCTTTACCTGGTTTGAGTCTGTGTGGTCGTAGGTTCAAACTCTGTAGCCGGCCAAAAGGTCAGAAACCATGGTTATCCAAAAAAAGTATCAAGAACACGCACTTGTGTTCCAAACCTTCAAAAACGCTTAATGCTTCATCACTTGGATCCCTTTATAACTTCGTACCTCTTCTTTCATCTCTTTAACAATCTCGTCAAAATTCAAAAGATCTTCAATTTCATCTACATTAATTGTAACATGGTTTCCAATAAATTATGAGTACAATAAAAAAGAAAACATATATAGAAAAACTTACTTTCTTGTTGATGATGGTATTTGAAATTTTGAATGGTATTACTAATAGTAATTATAAAATTTCGTACTTGTAAAATTGATAATTTGGTATTATTTGGAATTGATTATATGTTAGGGTTTTAATTTATTTTTGGTTTTTAGGGTTTAGATTTTTTTGTCAAAACTTAGTAATGGGTAGGGTAGGGTTATTTTTTATATATTTTTTAAAAGGCTGCATGAACACAAAATCACAAACAAACACTATAAAATTTCATATTTTCAAAAGAGTCGTTTTTTTTCCAGAAAGGTACCGAAACCTGATGGTTCCGGTCTGAACCGTCTCGAGAACCGAAAATTTTGTATTTTAAGAACGAAAAACCGTACCATGATTTTAATATACAGTCAGATTTAAATCAATACCTGTATGGTTCCTATGTTCTTTTGATTTTTGGTTTTTATCAACACCCTTAATGTAATAGAGATATAGATATATTTTACCATTATGGAAAGTTAACATCATTTGTGTTTTTAACGAAATATTTAATCGACGTGTCTTAAGAAAGAGAGTTAGATATGACAAATTTGATCATAATTATATGGTATGTTGCTTGGTTTGAGCATTCTATTTACAAAAGTGCATATGTAATGCCTCATTTTATCTTGTAGCATTTTGGTAGAATTATAACTTGTCCATTGACAACTTGCGTCATTTTAGAATTTGAACATGAAAACTGTCTAGTAGTGTTTACAACTTTTTTTGTATTGAGATCCTCTCATGTTCAATTTGAACGTTAGAGGTCATGTTAAGAGTTATGTAAGTAATGATTTTTTTTGAGAGATAACGTATTTATCAAAATTGCAATGAACAGACACAATACAGAAGACCTACAACAATAATACTCCAACAAACAACCTAAACAAACCCCGAGGAACGACACTCAAGCCATCTGCCAAACAACCAAAGGAACTGATAGAGCTACACCTTCTTTGGCCAACTTATCAGCATCATTATTACGCCTCGCTAATATGTGTAACCAATCTATTAGAACTCACAGATAGGAAAGCATCAATCTCGTGAAAGAGATGAAGCAACCTCCATGGTCTCTCATCTGGACGATTAACCCAAGACACCACATTTAGATAATCACTTTCAATAGTATATTAACGGACATCAATTCCTCCTTCTCTTTAATCATGTTACATGCTTTTTTAATGGCCATCACCTCAACAACATTTGAATCCAAAACACCCACCGGTACTTAAAAAATAGCCAAAAAAACCCCTTAAAGTTTCGTAACAACCCACCAATACCTGCTAAACCTGGCTTACCCATAGCTGACCCATCAACATTAAATTTTAAATCTCCATGAGCAGGAGCACACCAACTAAGAAGGTTTTATACTTTTGATGAGAATGGCTTATTTAAATCGAGAACATATCTACATAGAAATCTAATAGTGAAGATGAGCATGATGGAAAGAAGGCTTTAATCCAACATCCTGTCTTGAATTTCACAAGGTCTAAAATATGAGAGGGTGATGTTTCCTTATTAGAAAATCTGATTTATTTCTAGCCTCCCAAATATGCCATAAGATCGAGAAAATGACATTCCCCATACTTTTACAGTTCAAAAATTAGCCATATTCATCCACCAAACAAACAGGTCTACGAAAGTCCGGGTAATCGTCCACTTAAAATCCCATCCATCTACTAACGACCACCATATAAAAAGAGAGGTCTTACAATGAACAAATAAATGGTCAATAGACTCCGGATTAAAGTTACATAGTGGGCAGCTACGTTGATATTCATAGATGGATCCGAATTTGAAGATTAAATCTCGAGTTGGGATTTTACCGAGTAAGCTTTGCCAACAAAGAATACGAGCTTTTGGAACTTTGAACTTCCATATCGTGGATAGTTGATAATTACTATTGTAAGTCATATTCTCCCCTTCATACAAAAAAGATTTGCATGAATATATTCGAAAGACCATATAACTTTTTCATTCTTTGAAGCCGTCATCACCATCGAGTTTAACACAAACATAAAGTCATCAAATTGACCTACCTCCGAATCAAATAAACCTCTTCTAAACTTAACATCCCACTTCCAATTACCACATTCCCAAAAACCAAAGTGGCAGACGGGGCCTGTTTTTTGAGATGCTAACACATACATTCTAGGAAACGATAACTTTAAAATATGCCCTTCAATCCAATGATCGTCCCAAAACCTGGTACTATCACCTTTGCCAACATGGTGCATCAACCCCCTTCTAGCTATAATACCCGAACATGACTGCAAATTAAGAACTTCAGTAATCTTCTTCCAAACATGGGACACGAAAGACTTTTTTGGACTCAACGGAGATAGACTAAACTCTTGTCTACCATGTGAGTGATGATTTTATCTTTTAATAAAATAGAGGTCTCACAATAAATTGTTTATTAATTTTCACCACTCACATAACTCTCAACATGACATCTTACGTTCAAATTGAACATGAGAGGATCTCAATCCTTTTTTGTTTCCCTACCAATTGATTACATCTAAATACAGTACAAGATTGAAAATTGATTGTATCAAAATCTTGTTTGGAAATCATTTATACATATATTGATAATAATGGTCTTGGTTATTTGAAACCTGAATTGTCTACGGTCTCTATGGTTTATTTAATTTTGTTTGATAGAAGTCGGATGAGCATCTTGTGTCCGACAACGATGATCTTGATGCTTAGGAGAAATCCAAAAAAATGAGTTGTTATTTGTTTGTGGCTTTCGGGATTCTTCAAAATGTTGCTCGATTTATTATGAGTAGGTAAGTGGCAATATCAGTTCTTAAGAGAGCGTGTGTAAATTCTGAAGTTATATTTCTTGTTGCTTTTGTAAGTGCCAACTCTTCTTAGAAGACAAGATTTTTGTGGCCACAATACTTTGAATCTTGAACTAAAGTGATTGAAATCCTAATCAATGTCTCTTTTGATGATTTGAGTTCCATTTCTTATGCGAGGAACATTAGTGAGCTCTGAGCAGTTTCGAGATCATTTATGGTAAAAAGATTTTGCTACTGTTAAAAGAGTCAAGGTCCATGACTCGCTTTAGCTTTTTCACTCGATTAGCTTGTAGCTTTACTAGCTTCGATATCTTGTGTATGTACGCAAAAATTCTGTATTTTGTATGTCAACATTCATGTTGTATTATTATTATAGTTTATCAATCTAAATTATTTACCGTTCCCAAAAAGAAATATGGAAATATAGAAGTAAAAAAGATATGGATTGAACCTTATATACCTCATTTTCTTAAACTTGTTCGACTTAGCTCCAAGTTTTATTTCTTATTGAATTCTTGTTAACACATGAGATATATTAGTATAACTAAAACCTTATATTTACCGATGAAGGTGAGTAGCAATTGTAGGCGTGTAGCTAGAAACTTTTACATTCTCGACAAACAACGCAATAACTGAACTCAAATGATCACGAGTCAACCATCTTCAAGACTTATGATTTGTTTGTTAAAATTAGCTGTGAGCAATAGCAGTTGCTAATAGCTTGTGGAGCACTAGTTGTGAGCATGTAGCTACACATTTCCTTCTTCTTAAAGAAGCATTAGAAAAATGAGTTTTCTTAAAAAACTAACAAAGCTCATAGCTCTTTTGCCAAACGAACACTAAAAATTAAAAAGCTTATTGAACACCGCTCATCGACCCAAAAAAACTCCGCGCCAAACATAGCCTTAATTAAGCACTACTATACGTACATTACTACAACAATATTTTTATTTAGTGACATGTTGAAGGTCTAAATTGGGACTTAAAGACATACTTGACCGATGTTTAAAATAAAGATTTAGTGACGCGTTATTTCAGATTGTTGGCATCCACAAAATGAGAGGTATGCGAACAGGTGTAAAAAAAAAAAAAATCTTATCTTTTGGTTTAATCATAGTGTTCTAGTAGTTGATGTCTATCTGCCATTAAAAGGTTCACAATCCTACACTTCTTTGTGATTTAATGCTTAGTGCAGGTGTTTTGATATAACACTAAACTTGTAAGAAGATCATACGTAACATAAATAGGTTATAAAAGAAAAAAATATTACTCTATTAGTTGGTGATATGCATAACATGTAAAGGTTTAAATGCCTATAAAAAGCTTAATGATTTACTGCATTACACTTTTTACACACCTCAAATTAATGCTATCCGGGAACCTGATTTATCAGAATCCCAATAAAAGATCTTGTTTATTTATAAATTTGCATGTAATTCAATGCTACTAATACATTTATTACAATGATTGGTTACAACGAGTTATGAATTATAGACGACCAATTAAATAACCTATGACACTCGTATATTAAATGCTACGTAGAACATACGAAAATAGTTACCACCAAATCGTCAATACTCAATTGTACCTTGAAATTAAATATATGTGTGTTTTGAATGACACTGACCCTTGCATATTTAATGCTAGTAAAATATATGACAAGAGTTCCCCCAAAAATCATCAATGAGACCTTCAATTGAAGTAAGTACATCTTCAATCTTCAGTTGGGTTCTAAGCCCAAAGTAGAAGGCATGGACTGCAAACAGGGTTTGGGGCCAGATCACAAACAATTCCCTTTGTCTTTTAAGTTATTATACTTGAGACTTTAGAGATTATGCTTATTTTAAAAAAAGTAAGCTATTTGAAAAATAATTTTTGTTGTCAAATAAAATTTATAAGAGATTATTATTAAAAAAAAAATCATAATTTTTTAAAATTAAAGGTTACTTTATATAGCTTATAAAAATAATCTCTTTTTATAATCTTCATCTCCAACACCATCTTCAGTTCCAACAACAGTTAATTTTGCCAAACATATTTTTAGAGGGGTTAATATACAAATATGTTACTAAATTTTCTTAGAGTTTCCCTAAGTTACCGAACTTTATTTGGACATTACCTGCAAGTTAAGTGATCTACTACGTATAATTAGTAAATGGGTTGGGGATCTATTGCAAAGTGGGTAAAATTAAAAAGTGTAAAAAATCATTCATAGTGTGACACGTGTCCCCCACTCTAAATTATACATAAAATCCGCCCAGAGGTAATATAGTCTTTTGACTCATTTTTTCTTTTCCGCCTCAAATTTCAAACGCACATATCTCTTAAACCACAAACTTTTAGAAAAAATCGGTTCACCATAATTTTTAAAATTCGATTATCTTTAATTTGGTATAAATCTTTTTAATTATTACGAAACTTTTTTTTTTGACATATTCATTGGGTCATGATTTTCTTTATGTTTTTGCTATTTTCGATCATATTTTTTACCTTAAAAATTGCCGAATCATAAAATACTTAAAACACAAAAGTTTTAGATTTTGATTCACTCGTTACCCAGGAATTTGAATCACTCAAATCCGATATGATATGAGTGGGATATCACACGTTAAAGATGACGTTTTAGTCATATTTGTTGCACACAAGGTGTTTTATGAAATGTCTAGCTTAATTTTTTAGTGTTAAAATTGAGCAAAATGAACTAATTTTTGTCCCACAACGCATCATTAATCATTTTATTAATGAAAAACTCAAAAAGTAATGTTTTTTAATAGTTAAAGTTTTTAACTATTAAAACTGATGAACCAAACTGATGAACTGATGAACCAAACCAAAGCTGATGAACCAAACCAAACTGATGAACTAATGAACCAAACCAAAATTGAAACTATGATTAATGAACCAAACCAAACTGATGAACCAAACCAAAACTGATGAACCAAACCAAAACTGAAACTATGATTGATGAACCAAAATAAACTAATGAACAAAACCAAACAAACACCAACATGTAAAGCTGAAACTATGATTGATGAACCAAAATAAACTGATGAACTATGTTTGATTTGGTTCATCAGTTTTGGTTTTATGCTTTTTTTCAACAGTTTTGGTTTGATTCATTAATCGTAGTTTCAGTTTTGGTTAAGTTCATCAATTTTGGTTTTATGCTTTTTTTAAAACAGTTTAGTTTGGTTCATCATTTTTGGTTGGGTTCATCAGTTCATCAGTTTGGTTCATCAGTTTTAATAGTTAAAAACATTAACTATTAAAAAAAATCACTTTATGAATCTTACATTAATAAAATGATTAATGATGCGTTGTGGGACAAAAATTAGTGCATTTAGCTCAACTTTAACACTAAAAATCTAAGCTAGATATTTCATCAAACACCTTCTATGCAACAAATATGAGTAAAACACCATCTTTAATGTGTGATATCTTACCCATATGAAATCGAATTTGAGTGATTTAAATTTCTAGGTAAAGAGTGAACAAAAATTTATAACTTTCATGTTTTAAGTTTTTCACGATTCGACATTTATGAAGGTAAAAAATGGGGCCGAAAATGCCAAAAAAATAAAGAAAATCAAGAACTATTTGATATGTAAAAAAAAAGTTCAAAATATTTATCAAGATTTATACCAAATTAAATAGAATCGAACTTTAAAAATTATCGTGAAATCGTTTTTTCGTAAAAGTTTGTCGTTTGAAAGTTATTTGCGTTTGAAATTTGGGATGGAATATAAAAAACGGGTTAAAATGACAAAATACCCCCTAACCGAATTTAATAAGAAAAAAAGAAGGGAGTGAATGGGGGACACTTGTCACATTTTGATTGGCTTTCTAGCATTTTTAATTTTTCTTACTTTCTAAAGGATCGCATCTCTTATGAAAACACGCGCTTTGCATCAAATGTCGAATCAGAATAACGATTTTGCAAGTATAACTATTTTGCCACTATACAACCGTCGCTTTGCATGGGTATTTATTTAGTATTATTTAAGTAACGAAGATTCATTAGGACTTAGTCGATCAATTAGTTGTTCAAAAAACATAGTTGTAGAGATTACCAGAAAATGATGACCTAGATAAATTGAACTGACAGAATAGCAAGTTTCATTTTTATAAATGAGGCAACTACCATTAACATATACTTTATGGGATATACTATAGGGACCCCTTATAGGTAAATAGTACAAACCGCGAAGCATATAATATAACACCGCGATCAACACAATATAACCATTTAATGCGTGCAATGATTAGAAACCCTCCTATAAGGGGGAGGGAGAGGGAGAGGAAGGGGGTCTTTATAAACTTCCCATACTTTATATATTTTCATAGGAACATGATGATTTAAAAAGAACGAGTCACTAAAAATTTAGTCTGAGAGTAAGGGGCATCTCGAGCCGATTACTCTTGTTCATATAAATAGAAGAATCACTGTATCTGATTTATTCTAATGATGTTTAAGAAGATAACTAATAAGTCGACCCTTTTTTACCTTATGAGAAAAATCCAGGTGCTAAGCAATGCAAAGTACAAGAGCATAGAGCATCGTGTGATTATTAACTCGAATGAAGAGCGAGTCTCGTTGGCCTTCTTTTACAACCCAATAGGAGATATTCCTATTAAACCTGTCGAGCAGCTAATAACAGACACAGAATCGGCTCTATATCAGCCCATGACCTTTAACGAGTATCGTACTTTTATCAGGATAAACGGTCTTCATGGGAAATCACAAATCGAGTCTCTAAAATCTCCACGATAGCATGCTTGTTCAGTCTTAAAATCATGCCAGTTATATGTGTACGAAAAATACATGTTTATGTTTCTCACTACAGTCCTTTTGTATTTTCAACTTATTGGTTTCTTTGATCGTTTTGTACACCGAATTTGTTTAAATACTTGTTATCAGAAACTTAAAGTCGAATATTACAAGTCATGTTTATAAAAGATCCTCTAGTCTAAGAATTTATGATTTGTTTTTCAAAATTAATAACATTCCCACTTCTAAAGAGTCTATCTAGTTGAATAAACCATCAATGAATCACTTTGTATGATTGATTTTAGCTCACAGTGACTCATCACGAGTTGAGCCATCATATTTCGTGGGATATCTTCATTTGCAAAACAATGTTAAAAAAAAGATAATAACTGGTGAATTGATCGAGTACAAAGTTTAGAATCCATCTCAAATTAGTGTATGCGACATAGGGTGGGGCAGCTTAGCGCTATAACTATATTTAATTCAATGGCATTTGCCCAATGAATGATACCACTCGATCTTTGAGCATAAGGCTAGTATTAGTTACGGGAAGTGGATCCTAATTTGTTTTCACTACAATACCATTTGCTAAATTCATTAACACCAGAGATGATGTACACGAGTGAAGGAACACATGAAGAAACATATTTTAGTTAAAAACTGGTCCGTCAAAATGCAAATGCAAATTAACTGTCCATCCACACATATAAGTTATATGAATAACGCGACATGATCAGATTTGAGTAATTGGAATTGATTTTGCCTGACCAGTGGATATTTCCCTTGTAGAGACTAGAAGGATTCCGTTAACATCTATACTGAAGCAAACCTCAACGTCTGAATGTCCATCAGGATCTAGCTTAAGGCCAATGAGGGCAAACTTGTCAAGAAATATGTTTTCTTTAACCTTGACATTCTCACTTAGGTACACCGAGATATCTCCCCTTATTGAGTTCAAACTTGAATAAAACATATGTTTCTTGATTACCGGTATGGATGTGTTCCTGGGAATAAGTACATGCATGATACCTTTTTCACCGTTTGGCTGTTGGATGTCAATTCCCAACGAGTGTGGAGTGACATCACATAACACAATACCCTGTAATGATTTATGATTCGTTCCACTTATACTTGTAGCCATGATCGCAACACCAAATGCAACAGCCTCATCACCATTCATGTTCTTGTAAATTGTCTTCCCTTCTAAAATTTCCTCCACCATTCGTCGTACCTTTGGACAACAACCACTTCATTCACATCCTCCTTCTTCATTTTCCCTCCAATCAAACATTGTTCTACAAGTTTACTACATTTCTCGAAGTAAACTGAGTTTAGTGCCTCAAATTTGACTCGGCTGATTTTCGTCGAAAAGTCAATGCCATTATATAAGCAGTCAATTTCAATTGAAGTTAGACTGGTTGAGGACAAATCCCTCTTCGCTTTCTTACAAGAAACTTTTAACCTCGCCATTGCTCTACCATTCCCTCTTATGTCAACCTCCCCGCGTTTTCTCTTAAATTCATCTATGCAGTAGTAACGAGTGTCTTGTCGAAATCTTCACCACCTAAATGAGTGTCTCCCCCAATTGCTTTGACATTGATGGCACTTTCTTTAATGATTTCCAAAAAAGACACATCAAAAGTTCCTCCACCTAAATCAAAGACCAAAACATTCTTCTTCTTACGCCAATATTTATCAGCCATATTGTCGACACCATATGCAATTGCAGCAGTTGTAGGCTCATTTAACAGACACAAGACTTTAAAGCCTGCAAGGGCCCCATCTTTCTTTGTTGCTTCTCGTTGTTGGTTATTAAAATAAGCAGGAACAGTGATCACAACATATGTTACCTCTCTTCAAATATAATCTTCAGCATCCTGTTTCATCTTCTGGAGAACCATGGCTGATATTTCTTCTGGAGAAAAGTGTTTATGTTGACCCTTGTACTCAACTACAAAAATTGGCTCCTTCTTAGGCCCCTTAACTACCTTGAAAGGCCACAAGTCTATATCCTTCTGTAAATATGTACTATTATTGTTAGCAACAAAATGAGTCAACCTTAGATGAATTACGAAATAGTTTGCTAGATAAACTTGCCAAACACAGTGTTAGTAGGGTTCCTAGCGATCTGATTTTTTGCACCCTCGCCCACTAATAACTCTGTATCAGTGAAAGCTATACAAGAAGGAGTGATCTTGTTTCCCTGTTCATTTGGAATAATCTCCACTCGATTTTTGTTGTCAAACCAGACAGCTGCACATGAGTATGTTATTCCAAGATCGATACCAATAGCAACCCCTTTAACTCTTTTTGACATTATTTAACCTGGAATGAAACAAAATATATAGCATAGTTTAGTTAAGGAAAATTTTAACGCATATCAAATATGATTGTGTTCTTGCCTAGAATAAGGGAGATTCCTTCAAAGTGGATCGATAACTATTTTCTGTGCAATTGAAGTTTTTAAATGGGTGTATATAAGTATCGCACTGAAGTATACAACAGATCAAAACCGTCGACCTTGATGACAGACAAAGTTACAAATGGCAGGACATAGAAACTCATAATAGGAATCAACTAATTATAATTCGTTTACTCCTTTTCAAATGTACACAGGGAACTAATCTACCTAGCTTGGTTTTAGCGTAAAACTCTTTGTTGATTCATAGTTTCCTACATGTAGTTTAAGCATCAACTTATAACTACTTCTCGTATGGATCATAAAAAGAAATCCGGTCGTCGAATTAATAGGTCATTTAAGATCGCTAATCGATATAAATCCGTCACTATGTAGACTTAAATCCATGAATTTCCTCATGTAAATTTCATAACTTAAGATTAGAGTCTTTGATAAATATATATGACCAAGTTTACTAAAATGACAGGGTTATATCATCACTTGAATCCAAAATCATGCTTCCATGACCCATATACAACACTTTGACTGAAATTTACTTCTTATGTAAATATATATACTGTTATTCCTCACAAGGGTAATTCACTCTAATTAGGGTAATTCACTCTAATTTTTTTCTTACTATAATAAAAGCATAAACACTTTACAATAATATAAACCAATGATACTTTTGAAAGTTCTCTACAAGAAATCAACCATACAAGAGAATGTTCTCCTGGGGCCCACCAGCCTCCATAGCCAAACAAAGTCAAAGCTTTTTGATGGCCAAAAGTCAAAAGACTCGAACTTTGACCAAATCATACTCCCTCCGTCTCAAAATTATTGTTAGGGGATAAGAATTACAAAGTTTAATAAAAGTGAGACCACTATAATTCTCAACCACTCAAATAGAATATTCCCCTACTAAATTCTCTTTTTCTTACTAAAAATGAAAAGTGGACAATTAATTTGAGACATGCATAAAAGGAAATATGGACAATAAATATGAGACGGAGGGAGTATAAAAGATTGACATGCCTGTATAAAGAAAATAAATTGAAGTAAAATGTATGGTTTCATTGAAATTGGTCAACAATGCTTTTCTTAAAAAAAATGGTCAACAAATTAAAAAGATATGTATTTCTTTTGACATATTAGTGGATTAACTCAACAAGACATGCATGTATTTGTGTGACACAAAATTTCAGGACTAGGTTCATTGCGTAGAAATTAGATTTTTAACGAAAATTCACACTATGTGATAAACATCAATCGGGTTTCCATGAACCTCCCGCAACCCCCTAAGTCCACCCCTGCTTATGTTAGAGCTCGAGCCACACTAGTAAATTTTAGAGTCATAAATTTCACATTAACTTAGAGTACTCGAGTTACTCTAGTAAATATTACTACTATGTTTTAGTCATAGCGATAGATACCTGACCAAGAGCAAGGGTTAATTATAAGAAATAACTAAGCCACCATCTCAAATATCCCCCTCATGCAAGTTTATTTTCTTCCTCCTGAATATTATGATTGCATAACTTGTGTTTGTTTTATGGAATGGAAGAATCATTAAAGATAGTTAATTGTTGCAAAACCATTTGCTTCCTAGTTTACTAGTAGTTAGTTTATTAATAGTCTATCAATGGTGTTTTCATTGAGATTAGCTAACTCAATTAATATCTATTGTTTAGGAACCGCGTGAACCTTGTGGACAAGGCTGGTTTTATAGTGGGGTATTAATGAGTCTAGATAGTAACCAAACCCAACCCATACGAGTTACCCAACACTCACTACAACAAACTGGTCACTTGCTCACACTTTTTTCTTCGCACTTTCAAATCCATGAACTTTTCTTTTAACATATTCACACTTATGAGTGTGCAAAAATTATTCACACTTAAAAGTGTGAGAAGTTGTTTTTAAATCATATTGTTTCTAAATCTTCACCTTAAAAGTGTGAACTTTGTTATAAATCTTCACACTTACAAATGTGAAATTATTCGCTACATCCAATTGGTTCACACAAGCTAAGTGGGAACTTTTCAACTCTACACACTATAAAGTGTGAACACATGCCTTAATAAATGTGAAAAATCAACTATTTTGTTGTAGTGACTCCACACATTCTGAAGACCAACTCCGAGGTGGCCACCTAAAGTTCCCCTCTCACGCCAATGTTGAATTTAACTGGCTAAGTCACTCGCGCAACTCACTTCCAGTATGGTGGCGTTTGACTAGCGCCACCAGTTTGGGTGACACGTCAAAGTGGCACGGGTTGGGTGACACCATACCCAACCCTTTAAGTGAATATTTGAAAAAGTCATTTCCTATTAGATGAATTTAACTCTACAGTACAATTAAACAGGACAGGAAACAAGTGATGTTATTCCAATCTCTAATTAGGAAGAAGAAACTAAATATAGGAATATGCTCTCTTTTTTCTTTTGTTTTAAAGATGAAGATCATCTCAAGTTGTAATACACAATTTGAGTCAAGTTGGACAATCACTAGCAATTGATCAAAATCCAATGGTCTAAATCAAAAGTTGTGTATAAATTACTGGATTTTGATCAATGGCTAGTAACTGTCCAACTTGACTCAAATTGTGTATAACAACTTGAGAGGATGCCCCATCCTTGTTTTAAAAGACGAGGAATATGAAAACTAGAAATCATCAAACATGCATGTAATATTAATTAAGTAACCGTCTACTTGGCTTGTATGCATTTGTGACTGGGATGAAATGTTTCGAGCATCGGACACAAAGTTCTAAGTTGCAACTAGCTTGGATCTCTGTGGGTGAAAGGCGCTCTAAAGTTAGTGCAACGGTTTTGTTTGAGGGTGAGAACCGAACATGTCCGGTTGTGAAGTTTTCCTCAGCTAGCTTGATGTTTGATGATAATGTCGAGTTGGGAAGTGAAAGCGGTTTGGGATGCAACGAGTTTGGAGATGTTGTCGGTTATGGTTTCCATTGACTTTTTGAGTGTTGATAGGTTCGGTGGTAAAGGCATATTACAAAGCAGTGAAAACACCATTGATGAAAGATTGATTTGAGATGATTATCTTCAAGAAAAATAAGCTAATGAGTACAAGTAACCAGAACAAAGACGAATTGTGTTAAATAATGTGAAGGACCAAGAGTGTCAAGTTTCAAAGTCTAATTAGAGTTTGTGCTGAAAGTAAAGAAAAGAGAAGTTCAGGGGCTAAAGTGAAACATGGCAGGGTATATAATCTTTCATTCTGTTTAGGGTTTCATTATCTTCATTCTGTTTAATCTCTTTCTCTCTCAAACTTTCACACAGTGTTTGTCTTTCTCTTGTGATATCAATCTTGATATCAGTCTGGGTATTTGGTTGTTTCTTTGTATCAAGATCAATCTTGTTTGATCTTGTTAAGTCTGAGTGTTGAGTGAACTTTGTGGTGAGATCACTGGTGTCTACCTAGTAGAGATAAGTTATTGTTTCTTTGTATTTGTATTGGTAAGCACCTATTTGGGGACTTATCTTCTTGATATTCATATAATAAAATACACCGTGGGGTGGTTGGCTGGGTGTAATAGTTGATTGTTGTGTGCTCTTGATCATTTTTACATGGTATCAGAGAGCACGGTTCTGATCTGGTGGTTTTGAGATTCTAGGGTTTCTAGGGTTTCGACGTTATTTTTGGGGATTCTTGCAATTGGTGGTTGAATTGGTTAATTGAGGTTGTTTTCTTAACGGCCGTGGTTGGTTTGTTCTGTTTGGGATTGGATCTGGTGATTTTGTGGGTGTATTGATTAGGGTTTCTTGAAACCCTAATTTGGTATTTTTGGGGTTTTTTTTATCCCTGGTGGTTTCTTGTTGTTTCTTGGGCCTGTTCCCGATACAATCTTACTAGACTTGTTGAATCTAGTGGTTTTTGTATCTCTTTCCGCTGATATATCTCTGTAAGTTCTTCTTTCTCTTAAGATAACACAAAATTAGTTTAGAAGGTGCAAACGGGACAGTTAACTTCTTGATCTGCCAACCTAGATTGGTACGAATACCTGCTCTGGTTGTCCCCAGTCTTCTGGCTGGTTTGTGGTTATTCTTGGGTGTGAGTTATAGATTTTATAGTTTGTTATTTCTGTTCTTTAGTTTCTTGTTGTGTCTAAGTCGAAGGAGGATAGGATTTGGGCAGTCTTGGAAGTTGGTTGAGTTGTTTAGTTCTGGTTATTTGTTATTGTTGTTTGCTGTTAGTGCTTGTTGTGATTGTTTCTGTTTTTTCTTGCTGGTTTTTCTTGTTGTTTGTTTAATATGGCTATTGAAGATGAACCTAGTGGTAGTAATACTCAAGTGTTAATTAGTAATCTTGATGCTGGTAATCCTCTTCATATTCAAACTAATGATAATAGTGGAACTGCTCTTATTCCATTTAAATTGCTTGGAACTGAGAATTATAGAATTTGGTTTGGTGCTATGAAATTGGCTTTGCAAGCTAGAAATAAGTATAGCTTTGTTGATGGCACTTGTCTTAAAGAATCATTTGTTACTAGTGATTCGTGCGAAACCGTCAAGTTTTCTCACACAAGCCGACCACTTGTGAATGGCCAACCGTAAGAAACTTAAAACAGTTCAGACACAGAATGCAATGAAGATCTGGAGAGTATAGTGTTCCCCGGGTCGTTATGTCCCAGCGAGCTATGCAATGAATCACCAAACGAATAGTGATCGAGAGATTTGAACGGAAAAGAGGTTTGATATGATTATAACTACAGAAAAAGTAAACAAATTACAGGGGCTTAAATGCAAATTAAAGAAAATTAAAAAGATAAAAAATATTAAATAAACGCTATCACTATTTGCAAAGTGATGTTTTTGATTTTATGTTTTTAAAACTAAAATTAAAACTACGTTACGTACAACAGAAAATGTGAAACTTAAACAATATTAGTCCTAAAAATATGAAAATGACATTTTTACAAACCTAATGATAAAATAAAATTTTTAGAAAAAGAAAATTATTTTTAAAACTATTTATCTAATTATTATTAATTAAAAACTATTTTTACTTATTAAATAATACCCTAAAATATAAGAAAATATTAAATAAAGCTAGAAAAATGAAATTATGACTTGGAAAAATCTAAAATAACAAAAGAGAATTTTCAAAACTATTTTTGTATTTTTCTGATTATTTTTCTATTTTCTATGAATTTTAAACTATTTAAAACTACTTAAATTGCTTAAAAATACAAATTTAACTAAGAAAAATCTAGAAAAATATTTTTTTGACTTTTTATATTTATCTTAACTTAAGAAAAATGAAAAATTATTTTTTTGAACCTTTTCTGAATTATTTGTATTAAATGCTAATTAAAAATGCTTAAAAACTAATTAAAATGAAGAAAAATACCAAACAGACCTAGAAAAATCTGAAAAATTCAAGATAAGTCTAAAATAATATTCTAAAGCTGAGAAAAATATAAAAACAGGTGCTTGTGTGCAAGAAAATGTAACTGCCAAGCAAAGTGCTTATTAATAAGCACTCTAAATAAGCTAGAAGCTACAAACAAGCACCAAACTAATACAAGAGATACAATATGCTAAAACTACTCAAAATGAACTAAAAACAACAAGCCTTAACCTCTGGATTGCAACTTTAAACAGATTTGGCTATTTGGCTAATGTGCTAAAATCAGTTTTCACCCCTACTTTCAAGCTTAAGCACAAGCTCCTCAATAAGCTAAAACTTAAAACCAAAGATTGGAACCTAAACAAGACCTGGTTAACTACTTATGAACCAAAAATCAGACCTTGATGAGCTAAACTAAGCCCTGTGCAAGCCTTGCACAAAACCTGTGCACACTCAGTTAATACTGAGTGTGTACAGGGGATTTACAACCATTTTGACAAGCATTTTTGGGCCTTATAAAAAATTCACAAAATTCTACAAAAATGATGTAAAGAAACTAGACCAAGTGAAGTTTTTAAAACCACAAGTTTCACTTAATTTGGCTCAGAAATGAATCTAAGAAAAATCCTTTCAGTTTGGCTCAAAATGACTTTTCCAAATTTTGACTTTTGCAACAGAAATGAAATGTTGACTTATGTGAACTTTGATTCCAATTTGTTGGCTGATTATGATATATTATGATGAAATGGAACTACTGAAAGCTTTGTCTCTCAATTCTAAACACAAATCAAGTTTTAACTTTTCCAAAATCCAAACAGTTGAGAAATTAAGACAGATTCAAATGCATTTTTGACTTTGGGTTGATTAAGGCACAATTTATTGACTGCAATGAGTACATATGAGTCAAACAAGCCTAAAGCAACAATAATCTACCACTGAACAAGCCTTAAAGACAGATCAAGCATCAAATCCAAACACACCTTTTACCAACTGATATGCAATTTAAATTACCTAACTACTGATTTAGCTATTGCAGACACTTAAGCTGAATTATACTAACCTAAATACAACTTATTCAACAAATAAAAATCACTCTAAACCACAAGTACAGATTAAGCAAGAAACCTTGAAAATTACTTACAACTGGTCCTAGCCACAATGGCTTGAAAATCAGTCACCAATGAACCACTAGCCTATATAAACCAACCCATTGAACTCAGAATCAACCCATTTCCATTTCTGAATCAACCCATTTCCATTTCTGCATCAACTTAAGCTCAGTTTGACTTTCTTTGACCAAGAACCAAAATTGTTTGAAATTTAAATTTAAGCTTACAGAAAGCTATAATAAGCTTATGTAAGCTTGTTTGAGCTTATAAATAAGCTAATTGAAACTTTAAGATCAGATTTTGAAATTGAAAATTGCAACAGTGAGCATAAAATATGAAATGTGAACTAAAACTTGAATTGATACTTGATAAGAGTTTTAATACACTGAAACTACTAAGTTTGATACAAATTAACTTGAAATTACAATTGAGAAACTATTTAAGACATGATAAGCTTAAAACGACATACATTTTAAAAAAAATAAACTAAGTGCTCCTTCTTCTTCCTTCTCTTTGCTTCTTTTTATACTCCAAACTTCTTCTCTCTCTTCTCTGAACATATCCCAGCAGTAATATGGACCATTGGATGGCTTAGGATGATATTGGCCATTGGATGCATTTTGGCGCCAAAACAGTTTTAACAGCTGGGGGGAGGTTGAGTGTTAGGTTGAAGATGCATTGAATGCATCTTGGCTTTGTGTGTTTGGAGTGATAAGGGTGAGGTGGTGATGATGGGAAATGGTTGGAGTTGCAGGCATAGGTGTGCAGAGGATGATGATGGAGGGAAACCCGTGAGGGGTTTGACTTTATTTGACCGGCGCTTAATATTAAAAAGGGAAGGGTTCAAAATGGTAGGGTCAAATGGAAAGGCAGGGGCCAATTTGGTTTGTGACAAGGGTCCAAGGTCAAAAAGGTTTAAAGGGTATTAATAAGGACTTGTTTTGCCATTTTCTGAAAATACAAGGACCACTGCTGCCATTTTCACAAAGTTGCTCCAAGGGACCACAATTGACAAGTTTCCATAGTACAAGGACCAAACTTGACATTTTCAAATTTCCAAGGGCCATTTTTGCCAATTTTTAAACTTGAAGGACCAATTTTGTAATTTCTCAAAAATTTTGATATTTTTCACCAAAGGACTAATTTTGACAACTTATGATTTAAAAAGGACCTTTGGTGACTTTTCTTTTGAAATAAGTGCTCAGGGACTATTTCTGACAATTTTTGAAACTTGGGGACTGAAACTGCCAATTATGCAAACTTAGCTCATTTTTCATCTGATTTTGAACATTTTGCATCTGAAACATATAAAATGCAATTTTGAGATATTTTCAGTATTTTGATGCATTTCTGAGCATTTTTAAACGTTTTGCAGTTCAGATTTAACCAAAAATGATGAGTATTTACACACTCATCACTAGTAATGTCTTGTCTGCTCAATGGGATAGATGTAATGCTATTGTCTTAACCTGGATTATGAATTCTGTATCTCATGATGTTTATATGGGGTTAGTTTATTCTGAAAATGCTGCTTCTGTTTGGCAAGAATTAAAAGAAACATATGATAAAGTTGATGGTTCTGTTATATACAATCTGCTGCAAAAGATTAATTCTGTAAAACAAGGTGGTAGTTCTGTTGCTGATTACTATCATAGGCTAAATTCTTTATGGAGAGAATTTGATTCTCTAACTAAATTGCCTAAATGTGTTTGTGAACATAAATGTGCTTGTAAAGCTAGTACTGAGTTGGTATTGCATCAGCAGTTAATGAAACTGATGCAATTCCTTATGGGTCTTGATGATTGTTATCAACCTGTTAGGACTGCTTTATTAACTAGAGATCCTTTACCTGAGGTTAAGGATGCTTATGCTGTTGTGTCTAGGGAGGAGTCCCATAGAGGGATTCCTGAGTCTTCTAGTGTTTCTGAATCTAAACTGAATGCATCTTCTTTTGCTGCTAAGTCATTTAATAACAATAGAAGATTGTATAACAACAGTAACAACACTAGAGGAACCAGTTCTAATACTAATACTGCTAATAGAGGTCCTAATCCTAATTTGAATTGTAAAAACTGTGGTAAGCTTTGACATACTATTGAAAGATGCTATGAACTTATTGGTTTTCCACCTGGATTTGTCAAGAATAATAATCCACCTAAACAAAATGCTTTCAGACAAAACTATAATGCTAATATTGAGAAAATGTCTAAAAAATCTTCTACTACTTCATCTGCAAATACATCTTCTGGTTTTACTTCTGAGCAGATGAAGAAACTCTTGTCTTTGATCAATGATAGTTCTTCTGGAAGCATACATGCCAATATGGCAGGTAGGGCTTCATTCTTTAATGGGAATGTTTGGTTTAATATTAATTTTTCTAAGTATTTCTTTGGGAATTCTAGTCTTTATGTTAAAACTATATCTTTGGGATGGATCATTGATTCAGGTGCTAATCAGCACTTGACTGTTTCTACTGTTGGTATGTTTAATGTTGTGGATATTTCTAGTCTTAAGATTACTGTTGGACATCCCAATGGTACTCTTGCTACTATAAGTCATGTTGGAAATCTAAAATTAACTAATAATGTGACTCTTTATGATGTCTTAGTTGTTCCTGGTTACTGTGTGAGTTTGTTGTCTGTTAATAAACTGATTAGAGATAGCAAAATGTTTGTTGGTTTTGATGAAGATACTTGTTATATTCAGGATTTGAAAAGGGAGAATGTTCTGGGGACTGGTAGTCAGTCTGATGGATTGTATTTGTTTGATATGCAGCCTAATAATACTTTGGGTGAGTGCAATATGGTTATGTCTTATAATGTGTCTAAACTTGTCTGGCATAATAGATTGGGTCACCCTGCTGATCCAGTCTTGTCTGTTCTTCAAAAGGATCTTGGTATTTCCAAGAATTCTTCTATTTCTGTTTGTGAAATCTGTCACAGGGCTAAACAGACAAGGGAACCTTTTCCTTTGTCTGATCATAAGTCTAAGAATCTTGGTGAACTTGTTCATCTTGACTTATGGGGTCCTTACAGAGTAACAAGTAGAGAAGGATATAAGTATTTTCTCACTATTGTTGATGATTATTCTAGAGCCGTGGACTTATATGATTAAAACTAAAGATGAGGTGTTTGATGTATTCTGCTCTTTTATTCACTTAATATCTAATCAATTTGGTATTAAAATTAAAACTGTTAGATCGATAATGGTACGCGAATTTGTAAATAAAAAATGAGTGGAATGTTTTCTGATCTTGGTATAATACATCAAACATCATGTACTCATACACCTCAAAAAATGGGATTGCTGAAAGGAAACATAGACACCTACTCAATGTAGCTAGGAGTCTTATGTTTCAAGGGGGGATTCCTTTAAGGTTTTGGTCTGATTGTGTTCTAACTGCTGTGTATCTTATAAACAGGCTGCCATCTTCAGTTCTAAATGGTAAATGTCCCTATGAGTTGTTGTACAAAACTAAACCTAATCTTTCCCATTTGAGGTCTTTTGGATGTCTGTGTTTTGCTACCATTTTAAATAACCATGATAAGTTGTCTTATAGGTCTGAAAAATGTGTTCTAATTGGTTTTTCTTCTACTAAGAAAGCATATAAACTTTTAAGTTTGGATACTAGAAATGTGTTTTTTGCCAGAGATGTGAGGTTTTATGAAAATGTTTTTCCTTTGAAAATGAAAACCTGTGAGTCAACTGATACAAACTATGTAAAAGAGGTTGAACACTTGAAGTTTTTTGATAGTCCAAAGTCTCAAAGACCCAATGATGAAGGGGAAGATACACCAGTTGAGGATGGTAGTATGCTATCTTCACATGATGCTAGTGATAATGGAATAGATACTACTCATATGCATCATGAAGATGGGCAATCTGCAACCTACTTTGGTGACCAACACTGGTCTGAGGGCAATTCTAGTCTTGAAAATACTGGTTTAGTTTTTAATCAGTCTGAAAATGTTAATGAAGATGTGCAGACACCTGTATTAAGAAGGTCTAGTAGAGAGTCTAAAACTCCTATTAGGTTCAATGATTATGTGATGCACTCTAAAGTGAGATATGGTATTGAGAAATATGTGAGTTATGCTAGTTTGAGTAGGACTAATATGTGCTTTGCTTCTACATTGAATAAGTCTGTTGAACCTAAAAATTATGAAGAAGCTGTTAATAATCCTAATTGGTCTGAAGCTATGAACAATGAAATTGAAGCTCTTAATAGAAACAATACCTGGACTGAATGTGAGTTACCTGTTGGTAGACATGCTATTGGATATAAATGGATATGGAAAATCAAGTATAAATCTACAGGAGAAATAGATAGATATAAAGCCAGATTAGTTGCTAAAGGTTTTAATCAAAGAGAAGGTTTTGATTATGATGAAACCTTTAGTCCTGTTGTGAAAATGGTAACTGTTAGATGTCTGATAAGCATTGCTGTTTGCAAAAATTGGCCTTTATATCAGTTAGATGTTAATAATGCTTTTTTATATGGTGATCTTGATGAAGATGTCTATATGCAATTACCTAAAGGCTTCAATGGTGGTGATGATACTAAAGTATGTAAGCTTAATAAATCTTTATATGGACTTAAACAAGCTCCTAGGCAATGGAATGCTAAGCTTACTAATGCTTTAGTTGAACATGGTTTTGAACAAAGTAAACTGGATTATTCTTTGTATGTTAAACAAAAAGGTTCTGTATTTGTTGCTCTGCTTGTGTATGTTGATGATATTGTTATCACTGGTAATGATGAAGAAGAAATCAATAACTTTAAAAAGTTTTTGAGTTCTAAATTTATGATCAAAGATTTGGGAGAGTTAAAATATTTTATTGGAATTGAAGTATTGAAAAATGATTATGGTATTTGTATGGCCCAAAGAAAATATTGTTTGGAATTGTTATATGAGTATGGTCTGCTAGCAGCTAAGCCTGCTGATACACCCTTGCCTGAAAATTCTGTTTTGAGTTGTGTTGAAACTAGTAAAGATAAAGTGTTGAGCAATATAAATAACTATCAAAAATTGGTTGGTAAATTGATTTACTTAACTAATACCAGACCTGATATTAGTTATGTTGTTCACTATTTAAGTCAACACATGCATAAACCTTTACAATCTCATCTTAAGGCTGCTCTAAGGGTTTTAAAATATCTAAAAAGTCTCCTGGTTTAGGTCTTCAGTTTAATAAAGAGTCTGATCTCAAGCTAAAAGCTTATGCAGATTCTGATTGGGCTAAATGTCCTCTAACTAGGAAATCTGTAACTGGTTTTTGTGTATTCTTGGGTAATTCTCTTATTTCTTGGAAAAGTAAAAAACAAGCTACTTTGTCTAGAAGTTCTGCAGAAGCTGAGTATAGAAGCATGGCTTCAACTACATGTGAAGTGATTTGGTTGAGTAACATGTTACACAGTTTTGGTCTTAAAGAGTTGTTACCTATTAACATATTTTGTGATAATAGTGCTGCAATTCAGATTGCAGCTAATCTTGTGTTTCATGAAAAAACTAAACATTTTGAGTTGGATGTGCATTTGGTCAGAGAGAAGGTTTCTGCTGGAGTGATTAAAACTGTTAAGATTCATACAGATATGCAAGTAGCAGATATTTTTACTAAATGTCTTGGGCAAAGACAACATTCTTTGTTTTGCAAAAGTCTTGGTATGTTTGATCTGTTTGCAGGTATTAACAATTGTGAAAAGAATAGCTGTCTTGAAAAAGATGGAAGCAGTTTACATGATGCAGACTTATCAACTTGTGGAGGGGTGTTAAGTAATGTGAAGGACCAAGAGTGTCAAGTTTCAAAGTCTAATTAGAGTTTGTGCTGAAAGTAAAGAAAAGAGAAGTTCAGGGGCTAAAGTGAAACATGGCAGAGTATATAATCTTTCATTCTGTTTAGGGTTTCATTATCTTCATTCTGTTTAATCTCTTTCTCTCTCAAACTTTCACACAGTGTTTGTCTTTCTCTTGTGATATCAATCTTGATATCAGTCTGGGTATTTGGTTGTTTCTTTGTATCAAGATCAATCTTGTTTGATCTTGTTAAGTCTGAGTGTTGAGTGAACTTTGTGGTGAGATCACTGGTGTCTACCTAGTAGAGATCAGTTATTGTTTCTTTGTATTTGTATTGGTAAGCACCTATTTGGGGACTTATCTTCTTGATATTCATATAATAAAATACACCGTGGGGGTGGTGGCTGGGTGTAATAGTTGATTGTTGTGTGCTCTTGATCATTTTTACAACTTGAAACAATTTTCTTCTCTTTATATCTTTCATATACAAGCTTACAACTTAAGCGATGCAGAAAACAAAAGCATCTACCGTAACTTTAAGAACAAACTTCCCATCATGGCCGATGGATGGAAGTATTAGTGCTCCATATTATAATCCTAAACTCATGCATGCAGCATATCGCTTCTAACGTGGAGTTGTTTGATGCATGTGACAGTAAATATATGAAGTAGTAGTAGTCATGTTCATCCTAAGGACTTGGTCTTTTGTTTAATTTCATTGGTCTTCATAAATCATAATGTGTGGGGCATTGGGTAACGCGAATGGGTCGAGTTTGGCTATAACACGAGCCTTGTCCCAAAGGTTCACGCGGTTCCTAAATAATAGAAGTTAATCGAGTTAGCTAATCTCAAGGTAAACACCATCGATAGAACTTATTTGAGATGACCGGTTTCCTAAGACTATTAATATTACTAACAAATATATAAGGAAGCTAGTGGTTTTGCAGCAATTATCTTTTATGGTTCTTTCATTCCATATACCAAAGTACAATCAAATAGGAAAAGAAACATGACACAAGATGATGGTCTATTTGTACGTGGTTCCAAAATAAAGGCATGGCACTTTTGAGTAAACGTGCATGAGAGGACAGAGGGGTCTCGGAAGGATGTGTAATAGATGCGATCGCGTAAGGTCTTCATTTAAAAGGGCCACATTTTTATTAGTTATGTATTTAAATACGTAAATTATTAAATATATGAGTCATATAATTCAATTGTATATGCAATTTCTCTTTACCTTACAAGTGTAATAAGACACACTACTACAAAAACTGTCTTTTCCCACCGAATTTTTCCCACAGGAGAAAAGTCGTGGGAAATTTCCCATGGAAAAGTGACAACTTACACACCAATTGCTTGACCAAATTTCCGTGGGAAATCAGTTGCAATTTTCCCACGGATTAGCGACAAGTTACACACTAATTTGTTGACCAAGTATTTTGTGGGAAATATGTCGCAAATTTCCCACCGATTAGCTACTGTTTTACCGCTTAATATTGTTTAGAAAATTTTCCAACGAATTACCCACCGATTTTATAAATCCGTGTGAAATTCGTGGGTATTTTACCCACGGATTTCCCACAAATATATCTTTTTTGTGTTTCGTTTACCTTTTAATTTCTTAGATTACTATGTATGTCTTCACACATATATGTTTGTAATTTCATATTGAGTTTTTCCATTGATGTAATTATTTTTGTGGGTATTACACATGTGTGTAATGCGTATTTGTGTAAACACTTGCCACACAAACCATTGCATATAGGGGTGTTATTCGGGTTGACCCGGTTGGGTTGGGTCAATCGGTCGGGCCAATTCGGTCAAGGCTAAAAAACATACCGAACCCGACCTCATTTAGAACACGGGTAACTCGGGTCGGGTCAATTCGGGTTCGGGTCTAGGCCGTTTAAAAATGATACAATTTTAGTGTTCATACTTGACATACATAAAAATTAGAAAGAAAAAAAAATCAAACTCGAGCCACTCTGATTGACCCGAACCCAAGTAAGATACATATATTAAACCCGGACCCGACCTTTTTGGAACTCGAGTCAATTCGGCTTGACCAGAATATAAATTTGAACCCGATTGAATCGACCCGAATAGCCATATTCGGGTTCGGGTCGAGTCAGATTTTATGACACCCTTGATTACATATACATGAACGTTTGTATATATGTGGTGTAAGCTGATTCTCACTTCATATCTGTTTGTAGTTTCATATTATATGTGTTTGTTTATTAATGTAAGAATATCACAAGTGTACGTATAGGTTAAGGTATAGCCTTTTAGTGGAACAAACCATTCCATATGTGTGGATATCTACACGTATATGTTTCATATGTCCATTTATAACCTTCATTGTATTTGTAAATGTGTTGTATGTAAGTATACGGGCGTGTATATGCGTGAACGTGTAATTTTATCAAAAAACTAAAAGAAAACGATTATGTTCGTGGGAAAGTCGTCGGTAATTTCCCGCAGATTACCTACCAATTTGATAAATTCGTGGGAAATATGTGTGTAAATACCCACGGATTCCCCACAGAAAATTTCGTCTTTATGTTTCTGTAAACTTACACATTCCCACATTACTTGGTATGTTTTCATATATATGTGCTTTTAGTTTTGTATTATACGTGTTTGTTTATTAACGTAACCATTTATGTGAGTATCACAAGTGTATGTGTAGGTTTAGGTATAACCTTTTAGTGAAACAAACCATTGTATATGTGTGGATATCTACACGTATCTGTTCGGCATGTCCATTTATGACCTTCATTGTATTTATAGATGTTCTTTTATGCAGGTGTACGGACGTGTATATGCGTGAACGTGTGTTTGTGTAGGTTTAGGTATAACCTATTTGTGTAATAAATCAATGCATATGTATGATTGTCTTCACGGACATGTTTTGTATGTCCGTCTTGACCTTCATCGTATCATTAGATGTTTTGTGTGTTTATTTTACAAGGATGGGTTTGTGCGTGAACGTGTACATTAGCGGATTTTCACAATAGTAAACTTAATAAGACTTGAGTCTACAAACGAAACCTTAACTGATATGTATATATAAAGTTAATCAAGATATTTTGTTATAAATGAGTCTACAAACGAAGCCTAGTGGGGCACCGACTGGAGTGAGTATGAGCCAAGACTCGGTCCGCTGAGCTCTTATTCTACAAAGTCTCTTCAGTGTGCCCATAGGTTTTGCGGAGATAGATACCTATATGAAGCAAATGCCAAGGACGGGACTTGAACCTGAGTCAATTGACTCAAGCACAAGTGCTCAAACCATTGGACTAATGCTCCATTGGTATGTGCTATATGTATTGCATACATATGAAATTTTATATTTACGTTACGTTTAAGATATTCAACACTCATTAACTGTTTATACTTTTAATAGTAATTGTTCACCCTTGCATTTAATATCTCTCAACCGACGTTATGTATCACTAATTATACATATTTGTGTTTCTTAAACGTAGCATTTAAGGTAATGTTTAACAAAACTGATAAAATATTAAATTCGAGCTCAATTATTATTTTTCGTATACGTGTACTATATTTTTCGATTGCTATATCAAATGATTTTCTATCTTTCATCTATTGCTCACGAAGGCTAAATTAAATAGTCTGATTGGTCAATACATTGTTCTATATTTTTCGATGGCTATATCAAATGATTTTCTATTATTTATTCTTATATACCAGTATACTTGTACTTAAATCACACGCGCAAGGACAATTAACATATGTTCTACATATAACATAAAAAGAGCAATATGTCATATTAATACTACTAAGATTAAAGAGTTTAGTAAAAAAATTAGATGTTACAAGTACAAAATACGGAGTATCTGTTTTTATTTAACTCCCATTTGCTTTGCAAATTTATTAGTCTTACATTTGAAAAGGAAGTATTATTGACCTTTAGATTGCTTTACAAAGATTGCCAACATTTCACATTCAATGGATAAGATGAAAGCCAACATCTTATCACAACAAACACAATCACAAGTCTATCTATCTCCCTTTCTCTTTGTACACTACTCCCACCCACATACAAACTAACAAAAAAAATGCCAACCACTGAAAGAAAATTGCAAACACATCTCCTTTTCTTAATTCAACCACCATTATCTCGCCTGTTGTACTATTGACGTTTCGACCACAAGTAAAAGTGACGAGACATGAGCAAATAAGATGTGCGACGACCACTCGAACAAAACACACTCGAAGCAGCCATCGTCTACTTCTTTTAGATATCACTCACAGTCATATATATACATAGATCTATGGATTATTTTGAGTTTTTGTTTGACCCAAAAATCTATGTTTTGGTTTTCTTATAGTTACTGTTACATTTAGATCTAAATAGCTTTGAAGTTATGTTTGTTGGCTTTTTGATTTTGTTAATATTCACTGATTTGGTTTTGTGTTTTCTTGAATATGTACAGGTTAAAAAAACTGCTCACTTGCTAAGTTGGATGGATTACAAAGATAAGAGAAGAGATTATAGACATTGTTATGCTAGGAAACAAAAATAGAATTCTTGTGGTGCGCAAACTAGAATACATCAACCGCACTTTGTTTAGTCGAGTAGCTTAGCTTTTAATTTTGTTGGGTTGATTATATTTGTAAGTTTATATGTGCTTTAATGGATTTTAAAGATTACGAGTTCATGTATTTTGTACGAATCACATTTTGGATATTGGTTTACTGTATTTTCATAGGGGTTTATTTGCTCCATTTTAATTACATTTTATATTGTAATTTTACAATTATTTAAATATTAAATATTAAATATTGTTGTAATTCTATAAATCTTGCCACAGATTTGCTACGAGTTCTCATATGAAATTGTCCGTAAGAAATCAGTGGGAGAATTGGGAGAATTTGTGGGTGAGAAATAAATTGGTGGGAAATCTGTGTAAAAAAGCGTCGGATATATCCGTGGGAAATTGTTGCCGGAAAATGTGGGAAATGGTTGTCGGAAAATATTCGTGAGAAATCTGTGGGAAATGAAACCCACGGATTATCCACAATAATATTTGTGGGAAAATAGTCAACGCCCGTGGGAATTCACGTGGGAAAATATTTACCCACGGGGTTTTTACACACGGAACGAATCCGTGTGAAATCTGTGGATAACGGCCGTTTCACACTGATTTTCCCACGGATTTGATCGTGGGTAAAACCACTTTTTGTAGTAGTGACATCTTTGTTGTTATTGCTTAAGGTCACCAAAAACAAAGAAGCGTCCTTGGAGGGGGATATTTTAATATGGCGGTTTAGTTATTTCTCAACCCTTGGTCTTGGTCAGGTATCCATCTATGACTGAATTAGTATATTTACTAGAGTAACTCAAGCTCTAAGTTAGTGTTGAATTTATGAATCGAAGAGTTACTAGAGTAGCTCGAGCTCTAACATAAGTCAGCTCGTAACGAGTCCACTTGAAACAATTTTGTTATTGGTCTTGGATAGTGAGCAAGTGTTGGCTCGATTGCTGCCTTACTCGCAAATTTGATATTTTAATGACTCGTTCTTTTCAATCATTTATGCTCCTATGAAAAATGTATAAAGTATGTTAATGGTGCTAGCTAACGCTATTAATAAAAATGAAACTTGTTGTTTTGTTAGCCCAATGTATCTAAGTCACCTTGTTTTTAATTTTGTCTTGTTAAGAGGGCAACACTTTTTTTTTTCTGAAATTCTAGTTTCTGATTACTAGGTAAAACTAGTTTTGATTGGTTACTGTATGAAAATAACCAACAAAATATTTTGTTCGTGTTATACATAAAATTGAGAAAAGGTAGCATAACTTTTCTACTTAAGTGAGTTACATATCCAGTTTAATTCTCAAGTATAATAACTTAACTTAAAAGACAAAGCCCAACTGAAGATGTAAGGTATTATTGATGATTTTTGTGGGAACTCTTGTCATATGTTTTAGCATTAAATATGCATGGGTTTCATTCAAAACACATATTTAATTTCATGGTACAATTGACGATTTGGTGGTAATTACTTTCGTATGTTCGAGCATTTAATATACGAGTGTCATAGGTTATTTAATTGGTCGTCTATAATTCATAACTCGTTGTAACCAATCATTGTAATAAATGTATTAGTAGCATTGAATTAAATGCAAGTTTATAAATAAACAAGATCTTTTATTGGGATTCTGATAAATCAGGTTCCCGGTAGCATTATTTTAAGGTGTGTGTAATGCAGTAAATCGTTAAGCTTTTTATAGGGCATTTAAACCTTACATGTAACATGTTATGCAAATCACCAACTAATAAATTTTGTTCTTTTATAAACCTATTTCTGTTACGCATGAATGTGATCTTCTTACAAGTTTAGTGTTATATCAAAACACATTCACTAAGCATTAAATCACAGAGAAGTGTAGGATTATGAACCTTTTAATGGCAGAAAGACATCAACTACTAGAACACTAGGAGTCTAGGATTAAACCAAAAGATAAATTTTTTTTTTTTTTTTTGATTCTACACTTTTCTCGTACCTCTCATTGTGGATTCCAATTATCTGAAATAACGCGTCACTAAATCTTAATTTATATATCAGTCAAGTATGTCTTTCTATCCCAATTTATACATTCAACATGTCACTAAATAAAAATATGGTTGTATTAATGTACGTATAGTCGTGCTTAATTTAGTCTTGAAGATGGTCATTTAATTTCAAACGTCTTGTTTTATAACTATACTTGACTTGTGATCATTTGAGTTCTGTTATTGCGTTGTTTGTAAGAATGTAAAAAACTTTAGCTACAATGAGGGAGGGACCTGTTTGGGAGCCGGCACGTGTGGCATAGGCCATACCCGATTTTAAATCACAGAGTATAAATTGTTTTTAAAATATGTTTTTTCTTATTATGTGTAACACCCCACCCTCATTTTAGCTAATAGATTTCTTATGGTGAAGCTTTAGTACTCAGTACACCTTATAAGAAATCATGAGTCCATATCTAGTTGATAAGGTATAATATAACATGAATGTTGACATACAATATACAGAATTTACGCGTACATACATAAGATATCGAGCTTCAACGTCTAACAGAAAGCTAGGCTGCTCGGTGAGAAGAAAGCAAAAGCGAGTCATGGACCTTGACCTCAATAGCTAAATAAAGATAAACAAACCACCCGAAGAGGAATGAAAGCAACAACAATTTTTTTTTTAACATAAATTATCTCGAAACTGCACATTGATGTTTCTCGCATAAGAAATGGAACTCAAATCATCAAAAGAGGCATTAATTAGGAATTCAAATACTTAGTTGAAGATTCAAAGTATTGCGGCAAACAAAAATCTTGTCTTTTAAGAAGAGTTGGCACTTACACGCCCTCTTAAGAACTGATATTGCCACTTAACTACTAAATAAAGGGATGTGATTTGCACACTACATCAATTGATTTGTAACATTCAAAATCTTTGTGACATGACATTTATATCTTTAATATTTGTGTCTTGATTTGTACACTCCACTAAATGATGTAGGGGTATAAATATCAAAAGACAAATATTTTGAGTATGCAAATCAATTGATGGAGTGTGCAAATCACCTCCTCTAAATAAACCATGGAACCGTGGGAAGCGAATTCAGGTTATTAAATAACCAAAATCATTGTCATCAATATACATAGAGGGAGCTAAGGGGTTTTCGCGGGTGTCCGAAAACCCCATAGATTTTTTTCGATATCGTGTTAATTTTTGAAAAAAAACAACAATTTTTCTAAATCACTCTTAAATGCACGGTCATTAAATATGTTTCCAATCTACGGTTCAAATTTTGTGCACCCGATCATATTTTGTTATGCTCGTGCACTGCGATAAATGATATCAAAACAATTTTGTATTGTACTTAGATGTAATCAGTCGGGGTGACAATCGAGTCGTGTTCTTGTTAACCTATTCGGGTTCGCGTGTTGGCGGGTTAATATAACCTTTACCCAAACACGACCCATTTATTAATCGTGTCAAGAAATCAACTGCCCACACACGCATAATACGTGTAATCCATTTGACACCCGTTTAACCCATTTAAATAATATTCAAACAATGAATAAAGGCGGTGGTTTGTGGTTTAACTAGTTTAAATGCTAAAAATGATATAAAGATCTAAAATATGATAAGAATAACATACAAATAACTATGCGACAATTTTCTGAATTATAAGCGTCAATTTTCATGATATTTAATGTATAAAATTATAATTCACTCATACTAACTAAATAACAAAATATATTTAATCCACATCTAACAAAAACCAGGGTTATATATTTTATTTTTAAAATCTTATATACTTAAGCGGGTTACAAGGATTGACCTTTTAATACTTACTCAACAAACACGACCGTTTATTAAGGGTTATACGGTTTGACCTGTTTTTGACCCAAACACGTTTATGCTCAGCAAACCGTTTAACTTCGTGTGGTGCGTTAATCGTTTGTCAGTCGTGTGAATTGACACCCCAGTAATCCGTTGGTTGTTGAAAACTAAAAAGGAATATAAATGAAAATGTTCAAACAAGTAGTAACGTAGGATTGGTAGGAAAACAAACAATGTAGACAGTTTTGATGTTCAAATTCTAAAATGACGCAAGTGTCAATTCTACCAAAATGCTACTCCGATAAAATGAGGCATAATGATAAGGTGGGGCCTTCAACATATGCACTTTTGTAAATAGAATACTCAAACCAGGCAACATACCATAGTTGATATGATCAAATTTGTCACATCCAACTCTTTTTCCTAAGACACGTCCATTAAATATCTCACTAACATCACAAATGATGTTCAATTTCCACAAATGTATTAGATATTTATATCTCTACTACATTAAAAAAGAAAATAACTTTAATATGCCTTCAAATTAGGAGTATTCATAAGCCGAGAACAAAAGAACATAAAACAAATACCGGTACCGATTAACAACAAATTGTGTATTAGAATTATTGTGAGTTCTTAGTATATATAAATTATGATCATAATTGATTGGATCTACAGTGTGTGAGCTTGAACCAAATATTGGGGGGGGGGGGCTTCATTGTGACATAGATGTAGTTTTCGTAAGCATGCATCGATGCTACAAGTGAAAAAAAAAAGAATAAAAGAGGAGTAAGTGAGTGGTATATTTGTTGTAAAATTAGTTTTCAAATATTTAGTAGGGGTAATAATACAAATTCTTAAATTTTAGAGGGCCTATAACACAAAAGCATATACTAATAACACAAATATTAGAGAGATGACCCCACCGCCCTTATAATCCTCCGTCTATGATTGGATACCACGTTACAATAAATGTAGATAAAATAAAAGATTTTTTGAATGATGACGAGATTGTTAAAGAGATGGAAGAAGCGGTATGAAGTTATAAAGGGATCCAAGTGATGAAGCATTAAACGTTTTTTGAGGTTCGGAGAAAGCATGTGTGTTCTTAATACTTTTGAACAATTATATACTTATTATTATTATTTTTTGTTTGTGTGTATTTATTTATGTTATTTTGAACAATTGGACTTATTAAAATGATTTGCATTATTAGAGACATTTTTTTTTGTGTTCATAGTGTTAGTATATCCTTTACTAGTGATCAACAACTAAAAAAATAAATTTTATAAACACTATGGTACTCGTCGAGAAGAACCGAAGATTTTAGTACCAGAACTGAGTATCGTACTGAAACCAAATCAAATACATTGAGATGGTTCTCAGTTTCACTTTTTCCTTATTTTTAATTCTCTATTCTTCCAATTTCGGTTCTAATTTGGTCCATTATCATAAACATCCCTTCTTCAAATATATAAATAGCTATCATGATAAACCACATTCTTGCAATGTTTAACACCCTTTGACCACTTTTCACGCTAAATTCGTTTTAACGGCGTTTTTAGAACAACAATTTAACAACTTATTAAAAATTGTCCATGACAACTTTTGTAAATGTTTGTATTTAAAAAAAGAGACTTTGTTTTCAATTAATGACAAGATTATTAGTTTTTGAAAATCCATTCTCTCTACTATATAAATTATAACTTCTTTATTTGCTAAAAGTGGGTGATCCAAAAAATGTTGATATTATTGTTGAATAAGCTTCTAACCAAATGAGGCTAGGTATTGTAGTATTTTATTTATTGCGTTTTCTTGTTATTTATTTCAAAATTGCTTTAGTGTTCAATTTCAGTTTCGCTATATATATTATACATTCTTTGGTACATTTTAATAATTGTTCTTTGAGCTGTATCACCGCATGTTACAACTTTTTTCAATCATAATTTAATTATTTTACGTTTTATGTATAAACGTTACATGAAACACCTAATCAAAATATCATAATTATAACTATTTTCCATTATAATATTCTGTTGCTATGCATGGGTACTCGACTAGTTACGTGTAAATCCTAAATTAAATGTTGAAAAATTCAATTACAATATTATCAAAATAACTTAATGTTGTTATATCATTCAAAAAGTAAAACAATATTACCATTTATTAATTATGTCAACACTCATTTCCTCTCCAAATACAAACCATTTTTAACTTTTTGCATTACTTTAAAATGGTGAGAAAAAAATAATCTTGCAAACTCACATGATCGTTAAGTTAAAATGGTGAGTGAACTCAAACAATGACATACGATAAAAGTTAGTACTTAATATGGCCAAAATATTTTCAACATTCGTCATGAAAGAGTACAACGGGAAGTATCTTTCGTCGAAAAATTTAATCACATATTCTTTGCCGCCGCATTATGCGGTAACATGCTAGTATAAAACTTTGGGATGAACACGCCAGCCACGTAATATAAATAGGGTTAAAGTCGTCTCGATAAAACGCAATATCAAAAGAGCTCCTTTAGTTATGAAAGAAAATAATTTATATTTAATCTTACTAGATGATCTAAGTTGCTATGAATTGGTGAACCTTCATTATACAAAAACAAACAAATGTGCCCATTGGGATCCAAACAAAATTCAGCCCAAAAATGATGCACAACAACAAAGGTAATGGAACCACAAAAATACAAAAAGAACATATGATCATGTGTAAAATCTCCGTACTGTCCCCTTGCAGGACCATGTTTGGTGTTTGGTGTTTGGGATTAGGTTTTTAAATTTATTTTTCTATTTAAGAATAATGAAAAGTACTTTATTTGTTTTTATACATAGGGTTAAACAACATGATGTTAAGACACTAATGGGTTCCATAACTAAGCTACTTCCTTATTCGGTCATTTCATTGAAAATTACTCGAGCTAATCATTTGAACTTTGAATCGATATAGATATAAATGTAAACGAATCAAATATACGTATCATTTTAGCTTAACCACACAAGCGAACACGAACATTAACGCAAACAAACTTTCTTGTCCATACATGTTCGTAAAAAGAATAAAGTTGTTCGTGGACATAAAGACATTAAACGAGCGATAGCACATACAATTCTTTTTATCGACTCTAGTAGATACATAGGTATTAAGTAAACTCAGTTATTTTCATTAAACCATCGCTCATTAAAGGTTTTCACATACAAAATATTTAAACAAACTATTTAAATGAGCATAATATGATCAAATTTGATGCTAGACTTGAGTTTTGATTCCTTTTGATAGGCAAAGAGCAGATATTTATAAAAAAATAAATAAATAAAGAAAAAGTCGTACAGTTTTGAACACATAAATATAAATATAAAAATATATATTATAGCGAAACCGAACCGATAAGTCTCCATTAATAAATCCATCTTTTTTTAGCATGGAAAATGAATGCCGCTACTATTTATTTATTTAGGAAAATGTTATTCTTTACAATTGTTCCTACTTATCCTCTTACTCACAAGATTCTAACAAGTGTCAGAACTGACCTTGATCCACTGAACAAATTGAAATCAAACTCAACTTCTTTGAATCGAAGAATTTAGACCACTTATATATCAAGCCGCAGTTTGTTCATCCGTCTCACTCATGTTACAATGAGTTTGCAACCTCAAAAACTCCCCGTATATTCGACTGGCTCTCTTTCATTGAACACAATTTTGGTATTGTTGGTACAAAATATTCTTAATATTTGGGGGTAAAAACATACCTTTAATCATCCTCTTCATTCTCATCCAAGAACCC
>OU343217.1:262925383-263028893 GCA_910596185.1 Chrysanthemum makinoi
AAGATCTCTTGAATCTGTGGTTAGAGAGTAACAATACTTGGGGAAAGTATGTGTGAGAGTGACAAGTTGAAAGGAAGAAATGGCTCTCTATTTATAGAGGATTTTCTTCGCTGTTCCCCGGATCCCACGGATCCCTCCCACAAGGGATCCGTCCAGTGTATTACTGGGGATCCGTGGGACGCTCCCTTTTACCCATGGGTATTTTTGGTTATGGGTCATGGGTCATGGGTCATGGGTTGATCCGTGGGTTTTATACTAGATACATTGAACTTGGTTAAGTGATATATATAAAACCATGGGTTATGAGTCAAGACCATTTGCTAGTTTCTTACTCATTTAGTATATACTTGTTTCTACCCATTTTGGTATAAACTTGTTTTGACCCATTTTAGTATAAACTTGTTTTGACCCATTTTAGTATATACTTAGTTAAGTATATGTTAACCCAATATGTAAACACTAGTTGTTATACATATGTATCTAAATCATAAAATCACTTCTACTTGTTTTAGTGTTTTATGTGAAAACGTTAGTGTGTTAGAAAACTATTGAATCAAACTATTTACGTATTTTATTTGTTTCGTTAAAATGATTTTACGTTTGTTATCGACAAAACATTAGAAGATCGTAAAATATAAATAAACGTTTTTATGGCTTATTTGTATTAACAGTTGCCATAAAACCATTTTCTTGAAAGTCTCTCAAAGTGTTTATGAATGAAAACATGTTTGTAACACTTCGAGAGTTTTGCATATTCAGAAATACTCCTCCTCCACTTGTGCTTATGAGTTTTGACTGAAATCTGCACAGTGAGGGTTGAGCGCACACTTTTGAATTGATCGACTCAAGATAGACAATTCCCCGCGAGACACGGTTACATCACTGACTAGGTCAGCTTGAAGTTGTAAACACTCCTTGGTGAGGAGGTTAGACCCGTCAAGGTTCATGTCTACCAAGAGTTTATCGGATGGTACATTCTACTAAGACTAGTCCTTTGCGAGACACGTTTACATCACTAGTGAACTAGTTTGAAATTATTACCCGTCCCGGACAAGTCTTTTCGATTTATGACATTTTGGAGCTCGTCAATTCAAGAGTTAAGTCTTAGCACACTTAGATTCAATCACAATCCAACATATTTGTATCACACAATTTTTCTCCCCCTAAAAAATGGCATATTAATGTTATTTTTGATGAAATTTTGATATCGAATATGACCGTTTCGAGTTTTGCGGGAAGATTTCCACAAAGAACGTTGTTTGAACAAATTAGTTTGCAACTACTCCCCCTCAACAAGTGATATTAACTTTTGAGGTTTAGAAAACACGAGAGGGAATAATTGTTCTTTTGAGCAAAATTTTGAAAATATGGAAAGATTTGATTAATTTTACTCAAAACTAAGAAGCTTTCGCTTCTTTTATAAGGATTGTGGCACTGAAGCATACCACAGGGTCCTTTCATTACAAGAACGGGTTGTACAGTGCTATTTATGTACAAGCCATAAATGAACACAAGTATGTAGATGATAGAAATGAGATGAAGAGGGGACGGCTACACACAATCACATACTTATGGATAGAGAGAAAGGTTTATGCGTAGTATTGAAAGTGAGAAACACCTCTCCAAGGAGGGGTTACAATGTATTTATAGGGGAAGGGAGCTAGGGCAACACGTCTAGTCCATTTCTTGGCCTTATGGGCCTTTGCATAGGCTCATGGGATTTCTACATAAGCCTAGCACTTAATTACAAACATAAAAGCCATAAATACGCAACCTATTATAATGAATTAACTAGCACCTGATAATACTGTTTAAGAGTGATTCCAACAATCTCCCCCTAAGTGTTAGTAATGAAGTAATAGGGTTGCTTGACGTCTTTTAGCATTCTCCTTTCTTATGATTAGAAATGCTTCATGTTCCAATGATCCCCCCTTAAGTTCGGGATCTTGTTTCTTTTGAAATTTTCAGCTTTGACGTCGTTGTATTCTTTGTTCTTTGTTCTTTTGTGGATGTTGTGATAATATGTTGTTGTCTGCCATTTGTCAGCTTCGTTGTTTAGGTGTCTCCATGTCTTTCTCCACCATGCTCACACGTCTTTTGAATTTGATTCCACTTGTGGTGTAGTTCTCGATTCTTTAAACTTTGTAGATTCTTTGGCTTTGAAGAAGAATCATTTTGACTTTTGAGTTGCCTTTGATTTTGAGAGAACTTCATTTGTGATGTTGTTGGTATGAGCATGTGGAGAGTGGCACGATCTCTCCTGGAACTTTGGATCTCCAATCCTGCATGTGGAGAGTGGCACGATCTCTCCCGACGTAAGATTTCGGATGTTTTGTACATGCATATCCCAATTTCTTTGGCGCGGTTTTAGACGAATCTTAAACCGGATGGTCATTGGCATGTCCCCATACTCAATATCGTTACTATGTCGTTGTGAGTCGCTGTAGTATACCGAAGTATCACTCCACGAATGATGTTGGTGGTATTAAGGAATACGGAGACATGGAAATCGTCGAAGGTTATTTGAAAGTTGAAAGAAGTGGAGCGCTGAATATGAAAAGGATGCATGAGATATTAGAGGAGAGATTCTTAAACCATTTTATGTTAGCAAGGTACGCGTAAATAATGCAGGTCACTATCATCAACAATATGAATCTCACCTCTCAGGTCACTAAACAAACATTTTATGTTAGCAAGGTACTAAACAACCATTAGATAGTGACCTGCATTTTATGTTAGCAAGGTACTAAACACTATCTAATGGTTGTTTAGTGACTGCATCCTTATCGTAAACTGATTCCATTTTATGTTAGCAAGGTACGCGTAAATAATGCAGGATACTATCCAATGATTCTTAAACCATCATCCTGCTCGCAAATAATGAATCGAATCAGTTTATGAATCAAGGTACGCGTAAATATTTATTTGTTCTTTAGTTGTTTAATACATTATATAAATGGTTGTTTAGAAACACTTATGGATAATGAATTACTGTTATAGAGCATGTTACCAAACCCCTTGAAAAGGAACATTCTGTGTAGCATAGGAGAAACCGGCAGCGACATTCAATGTTTTAAGGTATGTCAGGTTATCAGTTTCTGTATCTATGAATACACTTAGTACAGTGTACATTCAATGTTTAGTTGGTTAATTTTGTTATTTGGAATAGCTCCTTTGTAATGGTTTTAACCTATTATGATATGAAAGATTTACAGCCTCCCATTTGAACCCCATAAGCCTGTTTGCTATATACATCTGGATTAAGTTTTATCGTAATTTGTTACGAGAGGTGTTTCGGGTTCGGTTATCAGATTGTTATATTTTGATATGGCTACAAATAGTTTTGAGTATTCGGATGTTTGGGAAGTGTAGTTAGTTTAAATGATGCGTATTTGATTGGTCATGTGCCTACCTTTATCAGGAGGGGTCTTGATGAATGCTTCTTATTCTGCTACTTGAATGGGTTCATATGCAGCCATATATGATGGCATTAGAAAATTGAGAGCCAAATAGGATAGCATCTTCAATCCCATTAGGTTTGTAACTGGTGTTGGATGTATATTTCCATATGATAAAATATACCATACTTTTAATTTCCATGCTGAGTGACCATTCCTCAATAGCCTAGAAAACTGCTTGGTTTTTTCTGTTTTTTTATTTCATATGTGTATATATTGACCGAGTTGTTTTGCCAACCTCTATTGTTTCAGGACCACTTCTGAAGACGCGATCAGGAGCATCATCACAACTTGCTTCAGTCGCGTCAATGAGTCATTCCTCTGAAAATGCACAGAACTACTCAGTTACATATCAGGCCCGGTTCCACATGTCTTGCCCTCCATAATCAGAGACCAACACAAAGCGCAGATTCCAGCTGCACTATGTTGTAACGAACCGCAGAGGAAATCCAAAGTTCATCGTTGACAATTAAAGTAAACATGGTCTATACAAACCTCTATATATATATTCTGAAACTCTATATTAGTGTAATGTTATGTGTCAAACCTCTCTTAAAAGCCCCGCCGCAACGCGGCAGGCGTCTCCATCTCGTTACATTATATAATCATATAGAGATTATTCTAAAACCAATAAACATATAGAAGCTAGAAATTTCAAGCTGAGCTCAACTCGTCTTTTATAACTAGAGCTGGAAACTCGAATCAATTGAGCTCGAAACTCATCTCGATCGATTGTTGGTGATTTCAGTGTCATCATACATTTTGTGTAATGGTGATTTACCCAAGACCAAATGAATTTCAAGTTAAGTTCTAATACGAGTTTAGAGGTGTGGAGTGCACGCTTGTATAAACTATTAACTTGATTTCGGGTACAAATAATGGTAATAGTTGTGTATGTAAGTCTAGGGCATATAGTGACAGAATTTCTGTGGTCACTAAATTGTCCATACATATGTCTTTAATGGTTGCAGTTAGTGACAGTTTTTCTGTTACAAAACTGTTGCTAGAAATAATTAAAGGATGTGTTGTGACTTTTCATCAAAATGTGTGACTTTTCATCAAGAGTCACAGTTTTTCTCAACAACCACCAATAAGTTTATATATATGTAAACATGATTTGATCTTATATATGAACATATTCATATCAACAACGTACAAATACAACAAAGTCATCAATGTTTTTATTTCTTTCTTGTGCCTAGAATTAGAGTGTTCGTTCTTGTGCCTAGAATTAGAGTGTTCGTTCTTGTCTTAACAATATGATTATTATTATTTTCCAAAAGGCGGATTTCCAAAAAATTTAAGCAAGTAGCTAGACATAACGATATGATTTTATCGGGTCACTAATTCAGGCAATCCAACGTACTAATCTCTTCTCCAAGCAAATCTCTTCAGGGGGTCTTTAAATCGAAACACAAAAAACAATGTCGGTATCTCGATATAACCCGAGTTGTAGTTTGGACAACAACATGATGCAAATCCTTGTCTCGTTGGTTATGTTAACGAGTCACTCAATGTAATAAGATCATTAAAGTTTTCTGGGTAGTCCGTAATCCAAGAGACCCCACCACACCGAGACATACATACATAAGTAATTTTATATAGAGAAAATTACCAAAAGGGGACTTTTTTCCAAGTGTGGTCCGTTTTTAAGACTTTTTTCTAGGCTCTTTCCCAAAAGAGCCACGCTCAACTGCTCAACTGCTCGACCCCATACATTTTTCGACACGTGTCATTCCTTTCGACTGCTCAACTGCTCGACTTGACTGCTCAACCGCTCGACTTTGACTGCTCACCTGCTCGACTCCACCCAAATTTTGCCACGTGTCATTCTTTTTGTACTGTAGCAGTTGAGCAGGTGCCGGTTGAGCAGGCGCCGGTTGAGCGTGGCTCTTTTGGGAAAGAGACTAGAAAAAAGTCTTAAAAACGGACCACCCTTGAAAAAAAGTCCTCTTTTGGGAATTTTCTCTTTTATATATACATAAAAGAGTAAAAGTATAATTTGACCAAAACTTGATTAGACTCGCGAGTTTTATCAGTCAAGTATTCTGAAATATGAACTCGACTCAAGTTCCTACTCAAGTCTCGACCTCGAGCGAGTTTAGGTATTTTTCAAATCGATGATTTCGAATAGCTCAATAATTATTGCGTCGCATATATATACACCACTATTTTGTGGATCAAGTCACTCATAAAGCATAAACAATCATGCAACATGAATACATTATACATGTCAATAAGAGTTCTTTGAATCGCTTTTGTTTTATATAAATGTTATTGTTATTCATTGCTTTTTGTTTATCACTGAGAGAATATAAATAAATAAATACTAGCTGGAATCCTTTTTTCATGCTAAAAAAATGGTTTGTTTAACATTGCCATAAGGCACAAGTTAAGCACACAAAAAATATACCGGGACCCACAAAAAAGTACACAGGGATCCAAAAAAATTGTACTTTTCTGTGAATTTCTATGTCCTTTTCTGTGGGTCCCGGTGTTCTTTTAGTGTGCTTAACTTGTGCCTTTAGGGCACAAGTTAGAAAAATCCTTTTTATATTTATGTGTTCAAAAATTATACCTTTTTTTTTTGCTTATATCTGCTCATTGCCTAACGAAAGGAATCAAAACTCAAGTCTATCATAAAATTTGATCATATTATGTTCATTTAAATAGTTTGTTTGAATATTTTTTATGTGAATACCTTAATGAGCGACGGTTTAATGAAATTATTGTGTTTTGCTTAATACCTATGTATCTACTAGCTAGAGTGGACAAAAAGAATTGTATGTGCTATCGTTCGTTTAATGTCTTTATGTTCACGAATAACTTTATTCTTTTTATGAACATGTATGGACAAGAAAGTTTGTGTGCGTTAATGCTCGTGTTCGCTTGTTTGGTTGAGCTAAAACGATACGTGTACGTACATTCGATTCGTTTACAGTTATATCTATATCGATTCAAAGTTCAAATGATTAGCTCGAGTAATTTTCAATGAAATGACAGAATAAGGAAGTTGCTTAGTGTCTTAACATCATGTTGTTTAACCCTATGTATACAAATAAATAAAGTACTTTTCATTATTCTTAAATACAAAAATAAATTTAAAAACCTAATCCCAAACTCCACTTTGTGTATAGACCAAACATGGTCCGCAAGGGGGACAGTACGGAGATTTTACACATGATGATATGTTCTTTTTGTATTTTTGTGGTTCCGTTACCTTTGTTGTTGTGCATCATTAATTTTTGGGCCGAGTATTATTTGGATCCGAATGGGCACATGATCATATATGTAATTGTTGTTTTTATAATAAAGGTTCACCAATTTATAGTAACTTGGATCATATAGTAAGATTAAATTAAATATAAATTATTTTCTTTCATAACTAAATGACCTTTTTTGATATTGAGTTTAACTGAGACGACTTTAACCCTATTTATATTATGTGGCATGTTCATCCCAAACTTCTATACTGGCAATGGCATATTACTCGCGAAATGCGACTGCAAAAAATGTATGATTAAAATTTTCAACGAACGATACTCTCTGTTGCACGCTTTCATGACAATAACTACGAATGATGAAAATCTTTCGGCAATATTAAGTACTAACTATCTGTATGTCTTTGTTTTAGTTCACTCCCCTGAAAATCTAAAAGTTTGAAACATGGTATTAATTTAACAATTGTGTGATTTTGCGAGATTTTTTTTCGACCATTTTAAATTAATGCAAAAAAGTTAAAATGGTTTGTATTTGGAGAGGAAATGAGTGTTGCCATAATAAATAAATGGTAATATTGTTTTTTTCCTTTGAATGACAAAACAATATTAAGTTAAATTAAGATTATTTGGATAATATTATTATTGAATTTTTCAACATTTAATTATGGATTTAGTACATTGCAACGGAATATTATAACGGAAAATTGTTATAGTTGAGTTGTAACATTTAATTCATTTAACGTTTATGCATACACTGTAAAATACTCCGAAATTATTAAAATATACCAACTCAAATAAATTGTGATTGAAAATTGTTTAATATGTGATAATATAATCCAACTCAAAGAAAAATTATTAAAATATACCAAAAAACGTATAAATATATATTCCGAAATTGAAAATGAACATTACAACAATTTTGAAATAACTAACAAGAAAAATGCGATAAATAAAGTACGACAATTAACTAGCCTCATTTTAGTTAGAAATGTGTTCAACAATAACATCAACATCTTTTGGATCACTCATTTTTAGCAAATCACAAATAATATAAAGAAGTTGATAATATAATGTGTTATACGTACAGTAGAGGGAATGGATTTTCAAAAACTAATAATGTTATCATTAATTAAAAACAAAGTCCTTTTTTTTAAAAACAACATTTACAAAAAGTTATCACGACCGATCTCGTATATAAGGGGAAGGCTCACCGAGACATGCATGAAACAATAGTTGTTAAATTGTTGTTTTAAAAACACAGTTAAATGAATTTAGCCCAAAAAAGGATGTCACGGGGATGTTGACATTGCAAGAATTTGGTTTAGGACACGATAGTTATTTACATTTGAAGTAAGGATGTTTATGGTAATGGAATCGGATGAAATCAGAATCGGAGCCGGAAGAGCCGAGAATCAGAAATAAGGAAAAGATGAAACTGAGAACCGTCTCAATTTCTTTGGTTCGGTTTCAGTATGATATTCGGTTCCGGTACAAGGATTTTTGGTAATTCCTGACGAGTATCAAAGTGTTTATAAAACTCAATTTTTTCCCGTTGTTGATCACTAATAAAGGACATACTAAACAATACAAACACACACAAAAATGTCTCTAACAATGCAACTCTTTTCAATAATTTCAATTGTTCAAAATAACATATACTAAAACACAAATTGTCAAAAAATAAGTTTATAATTATTCAAAAGTATCAAGAACAAACCACTCAAGGGTGGCTTAGTGGTAAAAGGGCATGTGGCTATCACTCTAAAATTTGTAAAGTCTCAAGTTCAATTCCTGGTAGTTGCAAACAACCTTGAAGTGGCCACGCCAACCTTCTGAAAAGGGAGGGCTTTACCTGGTTTGAGTCTGTGTGGCTGTAGGTTCAAACTCTGTAGCCGGCCAAAAGGTCAGAAACCATGGTTATCCAAAAAAAGTATCAAGAACACGCACTTGTGTTCCAAACCTTCAAAAACGCTTAATGCTTCATCACTTGGATCCCTTTATAACTTCGTACCTCTTCTTTCATCTCTTTAACAATCTCGTCAAAATTCAAAAGATCTTCAATTTCATCTACATTAATTGTAACATGGTTTCCAATAAATTATGAGTACAATAAAAAAGAAAACATATATAGAAAAACTTACTTTCATGTTGATGATGGTATTTGAAATTTTGAATGGTATTACTATTAGTAATTATAAAATTTCGTACTTGTAAAATTGATAATTTGGTATTATTTGGAATTGATTATATGTTAGGGTTTTAATTTATTTTTGGTTTTTAGGGTTTAGATTTTTTTGTCAGAACTTAGTAATGGGTAGGGTAGGGTTATTTTTTATATATTTTTTAAAAGGCAGCATGAACACAAAATCACAAAAAAACACTATAAAATTTCATATTTTCAAAAGAGTCGTTTTTTTTCCAGAAAGGTACCGAAACCTGATGGTTCCGGTCTGAACCGTCTCGAGAACCGAAAATTTTGTATTTTAAGAACGAAAAACCGTACCATGATTTTAATATACAGTCAGATTCTTAATCAATACCTGTATGGTTCCTATGTTCTTTTGATTTTTGGTTTTTATCAACACCCTTAATGTAATAGAGATATAGATATATCATACCATTATGGAAAGTTAACATCATTTGTGTTTTTAACGAAATATTTAATCGACGTGTCTTAAGAAAGAGAGTTAGATATGACAAATTTGATCATAATTATATGGTATGTTGCTTGGTTTGAGCATTCTATTTACAAAAGTGCATATGTAATGCCTCATTTTATCTTGTAGCATTTTGGTAGAATTATAACTTGTCCATTGACAACTTGCGTCATTTTAGAATTTGAACATGAAAACTGTCTAGTAGTGTTTACAACTTTTTTTGTATTGAGATCCTCTCATGTTCAATTTGAACGTTAGAGGTCATGTTAAGAGTTATGTAAGTAATGATTTTTTTTTAGAGATAACGTATTTATCAAAATTGCAATGAACAGACACAATACAGAAGACCTACAACAATAATACTCCAACAAACAACCTAAACAAACCCCGAGGAACGACACTCAAGCCATCTGCCAAACAACCAAAGGAACTGATAGAGCTACACCTTCTTTGGCCAACTTATCAGCATCATTATTACGCTCTCGCTTAATATGTGTAACCAATCTATTAGAACTCACAGATAGGAAATCATCAATCTCGTGAAAGAGATGAAGCAACCTCCATGGTCTCTCATCTGGACGATTAACCCAAGACACCACATTTAGATAATCACTTTCAATAGTATATTAACGGACATCAATTCCTCCTTCTCTTTAATCATGTTACATGCTTTTTTAATGGCCATCACCTCAACAACATTTGAATCCAAAACACCCACCGGTACTTAAAAAATAGCCAAAAAAACCCCTTAAAGTTTCGTAACAACCCACCAATACCTGCTAAACCTGGCTTACCCATAGCTGACCCATCAACATTAAATTTTAAATCTCCATGAGCAGGAGCACACCAACTAAGAAGGTTTTATACTTTTGATGAGAATGGCTTATTTAAATCGAGAACATATCTACATAAAAATCTAATAGTGAAGATGAGCATGATGGAAAGAAGGCTTTAATCCAACATCCTGTCTTGAATTTCACAAGGTCTAAAATATGAGAGGGTGATGTTTCCTTATTAGAGAAGACATATTTATTTCTAGCCTCCCAAATATGCCATAAGATCGAGAAAAATGACATTCCCCATACTTTTTTACAGTTCAAAAAATTAGCCATATTCATCCACCAAACAAACAGGTCTACGAAAGTCCGGGTAATCGTCCACTTAAAATCCCATCCATCTACTAACGACCACCATATAAAAAGAGAGGTCTTGCAATGAACAAATAAATGGTCAACAGACTCCGGATTAAAGTTACATAGTGGGCAGCTACGTTGATATTCATAGATGGATCCGAATTTGAAGATTAAATCTCGAGTTGGGATTTTACCGAGTAAGCTTTGCCAACAAAGAATACGAGCTTTGGGCGGAGCTTTGAACTTCCATATCGTGGATAGTTGATAATTACTATTGTAAGTCATATTCTCCCCTTCATACAAAAAAGATTTGCATGAATATATTCGAAAGACCATATAACTTTTTCATTCTTTGAAGCCGTCATCACCATCGAGTTTAACACAAACATAAAGTCATCAAATTGACCTACCTCCGAATCAAATAAACCTCTTCTAAACTTAACATCCCACTTCCAATTACCACATTCCCAAAAACCAAAGTGGCAGACGGGGCCTGTTTTTTGAGATGCTAACACATACATTCTAGGAAACGATAACTTTAAAATATGCCCTTCAATCCAATGATCGTCCCAAAACCTGGTACTATCACCTTTGCCAACATGGTGCATCAACCCCCTTCTAGCTATAATACCCGAACATGACTGCAAATTAACAACTTCAGTAATCTTCTTCCAAACATGGGACACGAAAGACTTTTTTGGACTCAACGGAGATAGATTAAACTCTTGTCTACCATGTGAGTGATGATTTTATCTTTTAATAAAATAGAGGTCTCACAATGAATTGTTTATTAATTTTCACCACTGACATAACTCTCAACATGACATCTTACGTTCAAATTGAACATGAGAGGATCTCAATCCTTTTTTGTTTCCCTACCAATTGATTACATCTAAATACAATACAAGATTGAAAATTGATTGTATCAAAATCTTGTTTGGAAATCATTTATACGTATATTGATAATAATGGTCTTGGTTATTTGAAACCTGAATTGTCTAAGGTCTCTATGGTTTATTTAATTTTGTTTGATAGAAGTCGGATGAGCATCTTGTGTCCGACAACGATGATCTTGATGCTTAGGAGAAATCCAAAAAAATGAGTTGTTATTTGTTTGTGGCTTTCGGGATTCTTCAAAATGTTGCTCGATTTATTATTAGTAGGTAAGTGGCAATATCAGTTCTTAAGAGAGCGTGTGTAAATTCTGAAGTTATATTTCTTGTTGCTTTTGTAAGTGCCAACTCTTCTTAGAAGACAAGATTTTTGTGGCCACAATACTTTGAATCTTGAACTAAAGTGATTGAAATCCTAATCAATGTCTCTTTTGATGATTTGAGTTCCATTTCTTATGCGAGGAACATTAGTGAGCTCTGAGCAGTTTCGAGATCATTTATGGTAAAAAGACTTTGCTACTGTTAAAAGAGTCAAGGTCCATGACTCGCTTTAGCTTTTTCACTCGATTAGCTTGTAGCTTTACTAGCTTCGATATCTTGTGTATGTACGCAAAAATTCTGTATTTTGTATGTCAACATTCATGTTGTATTATTATTATAGTTTATCAATCTAAATTATTTACCGTTCCCAAAAAGAAATATGGAAATATAGAAGTAAAAAAGATATGGATTGAACCTTATATACCTCATTTTCTTAAACTTGTTCGACTTAGCTCCAAGTTTTATTTCTTATTGAATTCTTGTTAACACATGAGATATATTAGTATAACTAAAACCTTATATTTACCGATGAAGGTGAGTAGCAATTGTAGGCGTGTAGCTAGAAACTTTTACATTCTCGACAAACAACGCAATAACTGAACTCAAATGATCACGAGTCAACCATCTTCAAGACTTATGATTTGTTTGTTAAAATTAGCTGTGAGCAATAGCAGTTGCTAATAGCTGTGAGCACTAACTGTGAGCACTAGTTGTGAGCAGTAGCTACAGCTCACCGCTCACTGCTTCTTAAAGAAGCATTAGAAAAATGAGTTTTCTTAAAAAACTAACAAAGCTCATAGCTCTTTTGCCAAACGAACACTAAAAATTAAAAAGCTTATTGATCACCGCTCATCGACCCAAAAAAACTCCGCGCCAAACATAGCCTTAATTAAGCACTACTATACGTACATTACTACAACAATATTTTTATTTAGTGACATGTTGAAGGTCTAAATTGGGACTTAAAGACATACTTGACCGATGTTTAAAATAAAGATTTAGTGACGCGTTATTTCAGATTGTTGGCATCCACAAAATGAGAGGTATGCGAACAGGTGTAAAAAAAAAAAAAAAAAAAAATTCTTATCTTTTGGTTTAATCATAGTGTTCTAGTAGTTGATGTCTATCTGCCATTAAAAGGTTCACAATCCTACACTTCTTTGTGATTTAATGCTTAGTGCAGGTGTTTTGATATAACACTAAACTTGTAAGAAGATCATACGTAACATAAATAGGTTATAAAAGAAAAAAATATTACTCTATTAGTTGGTGATATGCATAACATGTAAAGGTTTAAATGCCTATAAAAAGCTTAATGATTTACTGCATTACACTTTTTACACACCTCAAATTAATGCTATCCGGGAACCTGATTTATCAGAATCCCAATAAAAGATCTTGTTTATTTATAAATTTGCATGTAATTCAATGCTACTAATACATTTATTACAATGATTGGTTACAACGAGTTATGAATTATAGACGACCAATTAAATAACCTATGACACTCGTATATTAAATGCTACGTAGAACATACGAAAATAGTTACCACCAAATACTCAATTGTACCTTGAAATTAAATATATGTGTGTTTTGAATGACACTGACCCTTGCATATTTAATGCTAGTAAAATATATGACAAGAGTTCCCCCAAAAATCATCAATGAGACCTTCAATTGAAGTAAGTACATGTTCAATCTTCAGTTGGATTGTAAGCCCAATGTAGAAGGCATGGACTGCAAACAGGGTTTGGGGCCAGATCACAAACAATTCCCTTTGTCTTTTAAGTTATTATACTTGAGACTTTAGAGATTATGCTTATTTAAAAAAAAAAAAAAAAAACTATTTGAAAAATAATTTTTGTTTGTCAAATAAAACTTATAAAAGATTAATGTAATTTGCCTAATTTATCATTAAGTATCTTTTATTTTAAACTTGCTCTAAACTTGACAACTTTTCAAAAACACACACTATATTAATTTTAAAAAACACACGCTTCACATTTATGAAAACACGCGCTTTGCATCAAATGTCGAATCAAAATAACGATTTTGTAAGTATAACTATTTTGCCACTATACAACCGTCGATATGCATGGGTATTTATTTAGTATTATTTAAGTAACGAAGATTCATTAGGACTTAGTCGATCAATTAGTTGTTCAAAAAAATTAGTTGTAGAGATTACCAGAAAATGATGATCTAGATAAATAGGGCTGACAGAATAGCAAGTTTCATTTTTATAAATGAGGCTACTACCATTAAGAGATACTTTATGGGATACACTATAGGGACCCCTATAGGTCAATCGTGCAAACCGCGAACCATATAATATAACACCGCGATTTACACAGTACAAATCTTTAATGCGTGCAATGATTGGGGGGGGGTTCTTATAAACTGCCCATACTTCATATATTTTCACAGGAACATGATGATTGAAAAAGAAAGAGTCACTAAAAATTTAATCTGGGAGTAAGGGGCATCTCGAGCCGATTACTCTTGCTCATATCCAAAACTGATAACAAATATGTTTAAAGTTGAGTCGTTAAGAGACTTATGTTGAAAGGCGGGATCTAAGATTCTAAGTGACCTTGTACATAATTCTTTTTTACAAGTATAAAGAAAATAAATTGAAGTAAAATGTATGGTTTCATTAAAATTGGTCAACAATGCTTTTCTTTAAAAAAATGTTCAACAAATTAAAAAGATATGTATTTCTTTTGACATATTAGTGATTAACTCAACAGGACATGCATGTATTTGTGTGACACAAAATTTCGGAACTAGGTTCATTGCGTAAAAATTAGATTTTTAACGAAAATTCACACTATGTGATATACATCAATTGGGTTTCCGTGAACCTCCCGAAACCCCCTAAGTCGACCCCTGCTTATGTTAGAGCTGGGGCCACACTAGTAAATTTTAGAGTCATAAATTTAACATTAACTTAGAGTACTCGAGTTACTCTAGTAAATATTACTACTATTTTTTAGTCATAGATAGATACACCTAACCAAGAGCAAGGGTTAAGAAATAACTAAACCACCATCTCAAATATCCCCCTCATGCAAGTTTATTTTCTTGCTCCTGAATATTGTGATTGCATAACTTGTGTTTGTTTTAGGGAATGGAAACCATTAGCTTCCTAGTTTACTAGTAGTTAGTTTATTAATAGTCTATCAATGGTGTTTTCATTGAGATTAGCTAACTCAGTTAATATCTATTGTTTAGGAACCGCGTGACGTGAACCTTGTGGACAATGCTGGTTTTATAGCGGGGTATTAATGAGTCTAGATAGTAACCAAACCCAACCCATACGAGTTACCCAACACTCCACACATTCTGAAGACCGACTCCGAGGTGGCCACCTAAAGTTCCCCTCTCACGCCAATATTGAATTTAACTGGCTAAGTCACTCGAGCAACTCACTTCCAGTACGGTGGTGTTTGACTGGCGCCACCAGTTTGGGTGACACGTAAAAGTGGCGCGGGTTGGACACCATACCCAACCCTTTAAGTGTATTTGAAAAAGTCATTTCCTATTAGATGAATTTAACTCTACAGTACAATTAGACAGGAAAGGAAACAAGTGATGTTATTCCAATCTCTAATTAGGAAGAAGAAACTAAATATAGGAATATGCTCTCTTTTTTCTTTTGTTTTAAAGATGAAGATCATCTCAAGTTGTTATACACAATTTGACTCAAGTTGGACAATTACTAGCCATTGATCAAAATCCAGTCATTTATACACAACTTTTTATTTAGACCATTGGATTTTGATCAATAGCTAGTGATTGTCCAACTTGACTCAAATTGTGTATAACAACTTGAGAGGATGCTTCATCCTTGTTTTAAACGACGAGGAATATGAAAACTAGAAATTATCAAACATGCATGTAATACTAATTAAGTAACGGTCTACTTGGCTTGTATGCATTTGTGACTGGGATGAAATGTTTCGAGCATCGGAAACAAAGTCCTAAGTTGCAACTAGCTTGGATCTCTGTGGGTGAAAGGCGCTCTAAAGGTAGTGCAGCGGTTTTGTTTGAGGGTGAGAACCGAACATGTCCAGTTGTGAAGTTTTCCTCAGCTAGCTTGATGTTTGATGATAATGTCGAGTTGGGAAGTGAAAGCGGTTTGGGATGCAACGAGTTTGGAGATGTTGTCGGTTATGGTTTCCATTGACTTTTTGAGTGTTGGTAGGTTCGGTGGTAAAGGCACATTACAAAGCAGTGAAAGCACCATTGATGAAAGATTGATTTGAGATGATTATCTTCAAGAATAATAAGCTAATGAGTACAAGTAACCAGAACAAAGACGACTTGAAACAATTTTCTTCTCTTTATATCATTCATATACAAGCTTGCAACTTAAGCGATGCAGAAAACAAAAGCATCTACCGTAACTTTAAGAACAAACTTCCCATCATGGCCGATGGATGGAAGTATTAGTGCTCCATATTATAATCCTAAACTCATGCATGCAGCATATCGCTTCTAACGTGGAGTTGTTTGATGCATGTGACAGTAAATATATGAAGTAGTAGTAGTCATGTTCATCCTAAGGACTTGGTCTTTTGTTTAATTTCATTGGTCTTCATAATGTGTGGGGCATTGGGTAACGCGAATGGGTCGAGTTTGTCTATAACACAAGCCTTGTCCCAAAGGTTCACGCGGTTCCTAAATAATAGAAGTTAATCGAGTTAGCTAATCTCAAGGTAAACACCATCGATAGAACTGATTTGAGATGACCGGTTTCCTAAGACTATTAATAATACTAACAAATACTACGTATATAAGGAAGCTAGTGGTTTTGCAGCAATTATCTTTTATGGTTCTTTCATTCCATATACCAAAGTACAATCAAATAGGAAAAGAAACATGACAGAAGATGATGGTCTATTTGTACGTGGTTCCAAAATAAAGGCATGGCACTTTTGAGTAAACGTGCATGAGAGGACAGAGGGGTCTCGGAAGGATGTGTAATAGATGCGATCGCGTAAGGTCTTCATTTAAAAGGGCCACATTTTTATTAGTTATGTATTTAAATACGTAAATTATTAAATATATGAGTCATATAATTCAATTGTATATGCAATTTCTCTTTACCTTACAAGTGTAATAAGACATCTTTGTTGTTATTGCTTAAGGTCACCAAAAACAAAGAAGCGTCCTTGGAGGGGGATATTTTAATATGGCGGTTTAGTTATTTCTCAACCCTTGGTCTTGGTCAGGTATCCATCTATGACTGAATTAGTATATTTACTAGAGTAACTCAAGCTCTAAGTTAGTGTTGAATTTATGAATCGAAGAGTTACTAGAGTAGCTCGAGCTCTAACATAAGTCAGCTCGTAACGAGTCCACTTGAAACAATTTTGTTATTGGTCTTGGATAGTGAGCAAGTGTTGGCTCGATTGCTGCCTTACTCGCAAATTTGATATTTTAATGACTCGTTCTTTTCAATCATTTATGCTTCTATGAAAAATATATAAAGTATGTTAATGGTGCTAGCTAACGCTATTAATAAAAATGAAACTTGCTGTTTTGTTAGTCCAATGTATCTCAGTCACCTTGTTTTTAATTTTGTCTTGTTAAGAGGGCAACACTTATTTTTTTTCTGAAATTCTAGTTTCTGATTACTAGGTACAACTAGTTTTGATTGGTTACTGTATGAAAATAACCAACAAAATATTTTGTTCGTGTTATACATAAAATTGAGAAAAGGTAGCATAACTTTTCTACTTAAGTGAGTTACATATCCAGTTTAATTCTCAAGTATAATAACTTAACTTAAAAGACAAAGCCTAACTGAAGATGTAAGGTATTATTGATGATTTTTGTGGGAACTCTTGTCATATGTTTTAGCATTAAATATGCATGGGTTTCATTCAAAACACATATTTAATTTCATGGTACAATTGACGATTTGGTGGTAATTACTTTCGTATGTTCGAGCATTTAATATACGAGTGTCATAGGTTATTTAATTGGTCGTCTATAATTCATAACTCGTTGTAACCAATCATTGTAATAAATGTATTAGTAGCATTGAATTAAATGCAAGTTTATAAATAAACAAGATCTTTTATTGGGATTCTGATAAATCAGGTTCCCGGTAGCATTATTTTAAGGTGTGTGTAATGCAGTAAATCGTTAAGCTTTTTATAGGGCATTTAAACCTTACATGTAACATGTTATGCAAATCACCAACTAATAAATTTTGTTCTTTTATAAACCTATTTCTGTTACGCATGAATGTGATCTTCTTACAAGTTTAGTGTTATATCAAAACACATTCACTAAGCATTAAATCACAGAGAAGTGTAGGATTATGAACCTTTTAATGACAGATAGACATCAACTACTAGAACACTAGGATTAAACCAAAAGATAAAACTTTTTTTTTTTGTTTTGATTCTACACTTTTCTCGTACCTCTCATTGTGGATGCCAATTATCTGAAATAACGCGTCACTAAATCTTAATTTATATATCAGTCAAGTATGTCTTTATATCCCAATTTATACATTCAACATGTCACTAAATAAAAATATGGTTGTACGTATAGTCGTGCTTAATTTAGTCTTGAAGATGGTCATTTCAAACGTCTTGTTTTATAACTATACTTGACTCGTGATCATTTGAGTTCTGTTATTGCGTTGTTTGTAAAGAATGTAAAAAAACTTTAGCTACAATGAGGGAGGGACCTGTTTGGGAGCCGGCAGGTGTGGCATAGGCCATACCCGATTTTAAATCACGGAGTATAAATTGTTTTTAAAATATGTTTTTTCGTATTATGTGTAACACCCCACCCTTATTTTAGCTAATAGATTTCTTATGGTGAAGCTTTAGTACTCAGTAGTTATGAAGAAGAAAAAAAAAGTGTGCAACACCTTATAAAAAATCATGAGTCCATATCTAGCTAGTTGATAAGGTATAATATAACATGAATGTTGACATACAATATACAGAATTTACGCGTACATACATAAGATATCGAGCTTCAACGTCTAACAGAAAGCTAGTAAAGCTACAAGCTAATCGAGTGAAGAAAGCTAAAGCGAGTCATGGACCTTGACCTCAATAGGTAAATAAAGATAAACAAACCACCCGAAGAGGAATGAAAGCAACAACAAATTTTTTTTTAACATAAATTATCTCGAAACTGCACATTGATGTTTCTCGCATAAGAAATGGAACTCAAATCATCAAAAGAGGCATTGATTAGGAATTCAAATACTTAGTTGAAGATTCAAAGTATTGCGGCAAACAAAAATCTTGTCTTTTAAGAAGAGTTGGCACTTACACGCCATCTTAAGAACTGATATTGCCACTTAACGGGAGATGATTTCATACTTCATCAATTGATTTGTACATTCAACATCTTTGTGACATGACATTTATACTTTTAATATTTGTGTCTTGATTTTTTTTTTTGGTAAAGGGGAGTAATTATTTGTGTCTTGATTTGCACACTCCACTAAATGATGTAGGGGTATAAATGTCAAAAGAAAAATATTTTGAGTATGCAAACCAATTGATGGAGTGTGCAAATCACCTTCTCTAAATAAACCATGGAGACCGTAGAGCTTGAATTCAGGTTATTAAATAACCAAAATCATTGTCATCAATATACGCATGGACGGAGCTAGGGGGTTTTCGCGGGTGTCCGAAAACCCCATCGATTTTTTTCGATATCGTGTTAATTTTTGAAAAAAACACCGATTTCTTCTAAATGCATTTTAAATACACCCGGTCATTCGAAATATGTTTCCAGTACTACGGTTCAAAAGATTTTGTGCACCCGATCATATTTTGTTATTGCTCCGTTCCGGACGTATAAATTATATCAAAACAATTTGGTATTGTACTTAGATGTAATCAGTCGGGGTGACAATCGAGTCGTATTCGTGTTAATCTATTCGGGTTCGCGTGTTGGGGGGTTAGAATAGCCTTTACCCAAACACGACTCATTTATTAATCGTGTCAAGAAACTCAACCCTAACTCACACCTGCATAATACGTGTAACCCATTTGTGACCCGTTTAACCCATTTAAGTAAATATGTCAAACAGTGAATAAAGCTGGTGGTTTGTCGATTTAACTAGTTTAAATGCTAAATATGATATAAAGATCTAAAATATGATAAGAATAACATACAAATAACTATGCGTCAATTTTTTGAATTATAAGCGTCAATTTTCATGATATTTAAGGTATAAAATTATAATTCACTCATACTAACTAAATAACAAAATATATTTTTCCCACATCCAACAAAAAACCATGTTATATATTTTATTTTTAAAATCATATGTACTTAAACGGGTTCACAGGTTGACCTGTTTAATACTTATTCGATCCAAACACGACCCGTTTATTAAACAGGTTAGACGGGTTGACCTGTTTTGACCCAAACTTGTTTATTTTCTACCCAAACCTGTTTAACTTCGTGTCGAATTCGTGTCGTTTATCAAGTCGTGTCGAGAATTGACACCCCTAGTAATCCGTTGGTTGTTGAAAACTAAAAAGGAATATAAATGAAAATGTTCAAACAAGTAGTAACGTAGGATTGGTAGGAAAACAAACAATGTAGACAGTTTTGATGTTCAAATTCTAAAATGACGCAAGTGTCAATTCTACCAAAATGCTACTCCGATAAAATGAGGCATAATGATAAGGTGGGGCCTTCAACATATGCACTTTTGTAAATAGAATACTCAAACCAGGCAACATACCATAGTTGATATGATCAAATTTGTCACATCCAACTCTTTTTCCTAAGACACGTCCATTAAATATCTCACTAAAATCACAAATGACGTTCAATTTCCACAAATGTATTAGATATTTATATCTCTACTACATTAAAAAAGAAAATAACTTTAATATGCCTTCAAATTAGGAGTATTCATAAAAACCGAGAACCAAAAGAACATAAAACCGTACCGGTACCGATTAACAACCAAATTGTATATTAGAATTATTGTACGGTTCTTCATATATTAGAATTATGATCATAATTGATTGGATACAGTGACGGAGCTTGAACCAAATATTAGGGGGGGGGGGGGGGGGGGGGGCTTCATTGTGACATAGATGTAGTTTTCGTAAGCATGCATCGATGCTACAAGTGAAAAAAAAAAGAATAAAAGAGGAGTAAGTGAGTGGTATATTTGTTGTAAAATTAGTTTTCAAATATTTAGTAGGGGTAATAATACAAATTCTTAAATTTTAGAGGGCCTATAACACAAAAGCAGATACTAATAACACAAAAAATTGGGGGGGGGGGGGGGGGGGGGGGAGATGACCCCACCTTGCCCTTATAATCCTCCGTCTATGATTGGATACCACGTTACAATAAATGTAGATAAAATAAAATATTTTTTGAATGATGACGAGATTGTTAAAGAGATGGAAGAAGCGGTATGAAGTTATAAAGGAATCCAAGTGATGAAGCATTAAGCGTTTTTTGAGGTTCGGAGAAAGCATGTATGTTCTTAATACTTTTGAACAATTATATACTTATTATTATTATTATTATTTTTGTTTATTGTGTATTTATTTATATTATTTGAACAATTGGACTTATTAAAATGATTTGCATTATTAGAGACATTTTTGTGTGTGTTCATAGTGTTTAGTATATCCTTTACTTGTGATCAACAACTAAAAAAATAAATTTTATAAACACTATGGTACTCGTCGAGAAGAACCGAAGATTTTAGTACCAGAAATAGGGCTGAGCGTCGGTCATAAACAGACCCGAACCGAACCGAACCGACAAAACCGTGGACCGAAAACCGTGAAAAACACGAACCGAAACCGAACCGAATGTTGTCGGTTCGGTTCGGTTTTTCATCGGTTCGGTTCGTTTTGTCAGTCTAAGTGTATTTTGGCATGTTTTTGTCGGTTTTGGGCCGAACCGAACCGATCCGAAACCGAAAGCATGTAGGACCTGAAACCGAAACCGAACCGACGGGTTGTCGGTCCGGTTCGGTTTTTGTCAGTTCGGTCGGTTTCGTCGGTCCGGTTCGGTTTTGAACCTGCTCAGCCCTAACCAAAACTGAGTATCGTACTGAAACCAAATCAAATACATTGAGATGGTTCTCAGTTTCACTTTTTCCTTATTTTTAATTCTCTATTCTTCCAATTTCGGTTCTAATTTGGTCCATTACCATAAACATCCCTGCTTCAAATGTAAATAGCTATCATGTCCTAAACCACATTCTTGCAATGTTAACACCCTTTGACCAACTTTTTCGGGCTAAATTCGTTTAACGGCGTTTTTAGAACAACAATTTAACAACTTTTAAATTGTCTGACAACTTTTTGTAAATGTTTGTATTTAAAAAAAGAGACTTTGTTTTCAATTAATGACAAGATTATTAGTTTTTGAAAATCCATTCTCTCTACTATATAAATTATAACTTCTTTATTTGCTAAAAGTGAGTGATCCAAAAAATGTTGATTTATTGTTGAATAAGTTTCTAACCAAATGAGGCTAGGTATTGTAGTATTTTATTTATTGCATTTTCTTGTTATTTATTTCAAAATTGATTTAATGTTCAATTTCAATTTCGCTATATATATTATACGTTCTTTGGTGCATTTTAATAATTGTTTTTGAGCTGTATCACTGCATGTTACAACTTTTTTCAATCATAATTTAATTATTTTACGTTTTATGTATAAACGTTACATGAAACACCTAATCAAAATATCATAATTATAACTATTTTCCATTATAATATTCCGTTGCTATGCATGGGTACTCGACTAGTTACGTGTAAATCCTAAATTAAATGTTGAAAAATTCAATTACAATATTATCAAAATAACTTAATGTTGTTATGTCATTCAAAAAGTAAAACAATATTACCATTTATTAATTATGTCAACACTCATTTCCTCTCCAAAGTCCAAATACAAACCATTTTTAACTTTTTGCATTACTTTAAAATGGTGAGAAAAAAAATAATCTTGCAAACTCACATGATCGTTAAGTTAAAATGGTGAGTGAACTCAAACAATGACATACGATAAAAGTTAGTACTAGTACTTAATATCGCCAAAATATTTTCAACATTCGTCATGAAAGAGTACAACGGGAAGTATCTTTCGTCGAAAAATTTAATCACATATTCTTTGCCGCCGCATTATGTGGTAACATGCTAGTATAAAACTTTGGGATGAACACGCCAGCCACGTAATATAAATAGGGTTAAAGTCGTCTCGATAAAACGCAATATCAAAAGAGCTCCTTTAGTTATGAAAGAAAATAATTTATATTTAATCTTACTAGATGATCTAAGTTGCTATGAATTGGTGAACCTTCATTATACAAAAACAAACAAATGTGCCCATTGGGATCCAAACAAAATTCAGCCCAAAAATGATGCACAACAACAAAGGTAATGGAACCACAAAAATACAAAAAGAACATATGATCATGTGTAAAATCTCCGTACTGTCCCCTTGCAGGACCATGTTTGGTGTTTGGTGTTTGGTGTTTGGTGTTTGGGATTAGGTTTTTAAATTTATTTTTCTATTTAAGAATAATGAAAAGTACTTTATTTGTTTTTATACATAGGGTTAAACAACATGATGTTAAGACACTAATGGGTTCCATAACTAAGCTACTTCCTTATTCGGTCATTTCATTGAAAATTACTCGAGCTAATCATTTGAACTTTGAATCGATATAGATATAAATGTAAACGAATCAAATATACGTATCATTTTAGCTTAACCACACAAGCGAACACGAACATTAACGCAAACAAACTTTCTTGTCCATACATGTTCGTAAAAAGAATAAAGTTGTTCGTGGACATAAAGACATTAAACGAGCGATAGCACATACAATTCTTTTTATCGACTCTAGTAGATACATAGGTATTAAGTAAAACTCAGTTATTTCATTAAACCATCGCTCATTAAAGGTTTTCACATACAAAATATTTAAACAAACTATTTAAATGAGCATAATATGATCAAATTTGATGCTAGACTTGAGTTTTGATTCCTTTTGATAGGCAAAGAGCAGATATTTATAAAAAAATAAATAAATAAAGAAAAAGTCGTACAGTTTTGAACACATAAATATAAATATAAAAATATATATTATAGCGAAACCGAACCGATAAGTCTCCATTAATAAATCCATCTTTTTTTAGCATGGAAAATGAATGCCGCTACTATTTATTTATTTAGGAAAATGTTATTTTCTCTTACAAATTGTTCCTACTTATCCTCTTACTCACAAGATTCTAACAAGTGTCAGAACTGACCTTGATCCACTGAACAAATTGAAATCAAACTCAACTTCTTTGAATCGAAGAATTTAGACCACTTATATATCAAGCCGCAGTTTGTTCATCCGTCTCACTCATGTTACAATGAGTTTGCAACCTCAAAAACTCACCCGTATATTCGACTCTCTTTCATTGAACACAATTTTGGTATTGTTGGTACAAAATATTCTTAATATTTGGGGGTAAAAACATACCTTTAATCATCCTCTTCATCCTCATCCAAGTACCCACGGGTCGCTTACCGTGTACCCTACGGTTATCTTATTCACATTGCCACCAAACTCCTACAACTCCACGTAACTTATAAGCCACGATCTTCACTTGATCTTATTTAGGAAAATCGATGATGTCAAAGAACTTATCAACCTCATATAACCAATCTAGCACCGCTTTAGTGTCAAGATTTCCAACAAAGTTGGGAATCTCGACCTTGACCCGATAACCTTGTCGCTCACCAACCATAGCCCTACGTTTTGGGTCGCCTCCCCTAAAACCTTCACCAAACTCCTCATAAACTTCGTCTTCTCCTTCCTCATCTGAAGACATAACGTCCTCATGTATCCAAACTCGTTGAGGAGGTTGGTTACGCGCATGATTTCCAAAGAAACCTTCATTAGGACGAAATCTAAGGTTACCACGTTCGTTACCCTCACGATTTGGATGATTACCACCACCACCCCTGATCGCGGACCAAATTTCTTTTAGAACAGTGAACATACTCGCAAATTTAGTTGTGAAATCATTGATCGCACGATCCATGTCTTCGGTCGACTGCACCCCATCAGCGGTACGGGTTTTTGGATCTTCTACAATGTTCACCTTCTAGGATACTAACAAGATCTAGATGTTTAATTGACGTAGAACCTTCTAACCAGGATTAAACGTGTCTTTGATACCAACAAACGTAGAACGGAAGCGTGCAAACAAAACCTAACAAGGGTTTAAATAAATCACAAAGGATTTAAGGCCTAAAAGTCACGAATTTTATTGATTAATGAATGTCTCCACCGTAAACCCAAGCCCTATATTAATATGGCTGCCAAACTTGAGGAAAAAGTTAACCAAATTCTTCTAGAACCATCTTAAATCTTAAAAATAAGAAACATATAGCGACACAGATACTACGTAAGAGAACACTTTGTAACGACGTAAACCAAAAAAAAACTAAAACCATAAAATTTAACGAGAGCATATACTACGTAAATACTAGAGTCCTTATACGTCGTATATGGATCTCAACACAAACTAAAACTATACAGTTGCTGGCTACTGATAACATCAAATTATCCTGATATTCTAAGCGTTAATTTCCCCCTTTATCATCGCATTATGTGTAAAATATTAGTGAAAACATCCTTATTCCTTATTATTTCATTTCAGGACCTATTTCATGCAAGGAAGCACCAATTGGACATTTCCCAGCCCAAAGGATGATGTTTCTCTCAACTACGACGTAACCAAGTGATGAAGTTACAGCGTAATAATGATTATGAATATTACGGCGTAACAAAGGAATAAAATTACGCCGTACCATGACTACTGAACATTATGCAGCTTACTTGACAAGAGATACTGATAACGCTACACGCGTCGTTCGGGGTCAAAGGAACTTCCTTTTCTTCGAGCAAGTTTTATAACACCCTAGGCAGTGAACCTAATCGTTGTAGTGTAGTATTAGGGTAAGCCACGAGTATTGATATCGTTCTCTAGGGGAATAGGAATGCTAGTGAGGAGTTACTACGCTAAGGTTGGGGTTGAGGAAGATTATTTTTTATCTTTTTTATATTTTTAAGAAATGAAAAGGTACGAATCTCGGGGTTTGGGTTTGGGGGTTGGTATTTCTACCGATTACTCTACTCGTCTAATTATCTAATCTAAAGTGTATGTAGTCTATGTCTAATTATTGTGTGCTCGTATGATGGTTTAAAGATGTGTTTACTTAGGTTTTATTACTCCTTAATTATCTCCTATTGATGGTTGAATTGTGTGTCTAAAGTTGTAGGGTATGCGTTTGTCCCTAACTCTTTGAAACTACCAAAGGGTCTCGTCTACAAAATCTCTAGGAATTATAGACTCTAACTCTAAGGCACTCTTTGGATGGTTTAGCCTACAACTACTCTAGGCGTTATAGTCTAAGGTTCACAAAGATTAATCAAGCATTAACTACACAACGAATGACCTATCGCATTACTAGATCATTAACAATTAAGATAAGAGACAACCAATCAATATTCAATAATTAAGTTTCGTATTCCCTAAGCAAACACACAAATAAATTAGCCGGACATGGAGAACATGCAAGCATACACACAAATAATTGAAGACATAATTGAATTAATGAAGTAAAACACTTATCTTTGTGTAAGATAGGGTTTGGAACCCTAAAATACTATACAAGACAGCCTTGGTTCGGTTTAGGTTTTTACTCCAAAAGACTACACACTAAAACTGAAAAATTCGGATTCTATATATAAGATTACAATCGCGACGGCGTCACCCTTTGATTTGTGACGCCGTCGGGTCGCCGTCATTAGGGTTTCTTCTTGGCCACGTTAGTCTTGCGACGACGTCACCTTATGCTTGTGACGCCGTCCCCTTCAGTTCCAGCAGCCTGAGTGTCTTGATTCTTGACTTTGGCCATTTTCTTCGTATATCCGCGCCTTTTCGTCCAAATAAATGTCATTCCAGCAATTTGCCTTCAAGAGACCTAAAAAGTGAAAAGGAACGATATTAAGTAATAACAGATACAAAAGTGATCAAATAAGGGCTTAAACGACCCCTAAAAAAAGTACATTTTAAAACCTTATCAAATATCCCTACATTTGGTATTTTCTTGTCCTCAAGCAAATGTGTTTTTAGACATTAATTTATAAGTTAGGGGTCATGAAGCATTGGTTTAGAACAGTCCACAACACATATAAGCCCCGCAAAAGTCATAGCAAGCACGGAAATTACATACTAGCACCTCACATGGGGTGTTTGGATACTCACATCTCTCTGGTGTATATGAAATATAACAAGTTGGAAATGGAAGATAAACACTCATTAACCGGTCCTAGTACATAGATTACCATAGGCTTGAGAATAGATCTAACCTCCATCGCTTTGGCGTAAGCACCTAGGAAAGACTATCAAAGAGGTCTTTAAAAGGTTGTAATGTTAGGCTTACGGTAGGGAAACAAAGGGTTTGGTGGGATAGGCTATTTAGTGGTGGCAAGTCAAAAATCTCTATGTTACAAGCATACGAAGAATGGCGTTGCTAAGCCAAGACTCGACACTCTAAACTCTAGATAACTGAAACAAACAAACATAAATTTAAAGGATAGATGTAGGATGGTAGCCCGTATGTTTTTTTTTTTTTTTTTTTTTTTTTCGTACACTTTTACTCTACCATCCTCTACGGTAACATCAAAATGATAGGGATTTATAGGCACATCCCTACCCTTGAGTTTTTATTACTCTAACACTAAATTGACCCGAATTGAAAAGATCAAAACACTTGGAGTACATTATTACGCAAATAAAGGGAATTTGAATTTAACGTTCCCTTCCCGTCATTTCATAAACTTTAACTTTTCCCATGAGTCCCAATCGTCCCAAAACTGTGTACAAAGGATATGACTCTGTAAGATATAACTTTTCACATACACATCATAACATTAACACAAGGTAGCATATAGATGGAATTCTAGAGAGAGAAAGTTAGAGGTTTAGGGAACTTAGTGAGAGAAAGTGAAAGATATTATTATGAGCTCCAACTCTCTACCTTGGGAGGTAGAGAGTATTTATAGTCTTACATAAAACGCCACACATCGGGCTGTGGATCAGGCATACAGTGGGTAAAGACCCGTCCGTCCTCCACGGTGTTACTTAACTAAATACTACTTAACTTAATATTACTATGACTACGAACTTTCTAACGATTACATATACTTGAGGTGACCGACTCTTTAATACCTGGAATTTCTAATTCCTAACAATCTCCCCCTAAGGGAGGTCACCTCAATCATGCACTAAAATTACATTGAATACAAACAGATATGACATTAACAATTGTTCTTGCATTCTTGATGTAGTCCTTTGTTCCTAAGCTCGTAGTCATTGATTCTTCACATTGCATGTTTGGTTACTTCAAGTGGAGGTCTATTACTGATCCACGTGATAATAATTTTGAGCCAGCTTTTGGGATCATCAACTAGTAGAAAATCTCTGATACATCCATTGTGGTGTTGGTATTATGTGATGTTGTGACATTCGGACCGACATGCTCACATTCGGGATCATGATATATTCTCATCAGAGTAGCGGAAGCATTTGTTGATTCATGATATTGGCAGCAGCGTAGCAGAAGCATGGAGTAAAAATATCGGAGTCATTGATGCACTAATCATGATTTCTTTTGAGATGAATGTGTTAGGTGAGCATGCGGCTATGGATTGACCGCTTCATTCGATCAGCAAACGCCGGGTGTACCGCATAAGACAGTTAGCATTAAAGCGCACAAAAGTGTCTTTGATCACTTTCGATGAATTGAGGTACACGGCCCACGGTTCCCGTTGATCAGTACAAGTACTGCCTGTGATCAGGTATAATTCCGAAGAATTTCCTTGACAGGGTTTCGCAAATGCTCTAGCTGTTCTCAAACCGGAACGCCTCAAAGAAGACAACACGGAGTGAGTGAACCAAATTTTTCGTCCACGATTGATGAAAAGATAATTGAAAAACAATCGTGTATTGCTCAATAGAAATTGTTTTTGCAATATAACGAAGGTTTTAATGAAAATCAATTATCAATCATAAAACACCTTTTGATTTGAAAAATTAGTACACGGTCGACGTGCTTAATGAAAAGAGTTTTAAAGCACAAAGACCGGTTTTTCAAAGGTATCCGTCAATCCATAACCTGAACCAGGATTGATTCAAAAGATTGAATCGCCCCATTGTTTCTGTTCAGTTGTCACATGGTTGATCTGTATAATAGATCTCACATGCCACCTACCAGAGCTTGTTTGATGTTGGCTCCAGAAGGCTTTCCATCTTCATTGTGAGTATGTTTGCATATCACTCAGATGTTCTGGCAATACCACAAGGATAATGCGTAGGACTCAAGATATAATCTCTCTTTCCACATTGTGTGAAACAGAGAGTCTTCATTGAAAAGTGTCCTAATGAGATTTATTGATGATCTCGTGGCTCTAGACTCAATTTGTGCATATTTGGATCCTGTATCGGAGACTAGGGAGAGGGTCTCCTTCTTCAATATCAACAATCTCTAAGAGAAAGTCGATAGATAATGTCGGTTCCCCGTGAGAATGAAACAAGTCCTTTTAAGAGGAACTTGAGTGGTTTGGGAAGTTGAAGTGCAGTGCGTCACTGGGTCCATGACGTCTTGTCTTCAATACCGATGTTACCATCAGTAGCATATGAATTGAACCCGGTTTCGGCCCTAAGGTTGAATAAATGGAGGGCTATTTGTTTTCACCCTTTTCTCATTCAATTCTTTTTAATTCTTCAACCCCTTCAGTGCTTACCGAGACTTCATAGCTAGAACCTTGTTGGGTTTATTCCAGTACTAGCTCAGTCTCAGTCTGCACTCTTCCCATATCTCATTTTTCTCCTTTTATTATCATACCTAAGAACTCTACACTAACTAGTGGATAGTTCCCGGGTAGATCCCTCCGGTTCTGGCGGATCATGGGAACAAAAACCTAACCTTATCATCCTTATATCACCGTACATAAAGTAAAGTTGGTCGGTCTATTTGGTATTGTTCATCTGCCATTGGAACCAATTGAAAACCATTTGAAAATCAATTCAGATACTTGTGATATATTATCAAAGCATTTTGTACCTGAATTGTTTTTGATATTTTTAGAACGAGAACTCCCCCTCAACATGTGCATCAAGTATTTGAAAATGTTTTGCACACGGAGGCAAGAGAAAGAATTAACTTCTTTGATTACCATTTTCTAAAAGATATCAACATCACTTCCCAAATCGAATCAAGTAGATAAAGCATTTTGGGGAAGGATGAGGTTTTCATGATTTTGCTCCCCCTCAATATGTGCTTCTAGGTTTGAAAGGAGTTTTACACATACTAGAGGGAACCTGCACATTGAGATAAATGATTACGTTTTAAATTATAGATGCTCCCCCTCAATGTGTGCATGGAAAATTTGAAATCGTTTGTCACTTACGGGGAGGCAAACATGCTAATCACTTAAGAAACCATTTATCGAATTATCAGTTTAAATCTAATTTAAATCACAACTTCTCCCCCGATCACAATTATTAAAACATTTGAGATTTGTGATCTCTGTAGATTTAAATTGATTTTGAAAGCTTTTAAGGAGAATTGTGACTTGATTATGAAAGCGTTTTAACTGATAAGGATCGGATGTTGAGATTTTAAACTCCATTGGTTAAACATGCATGTACATCTTTTGAAAACAATTTAATGCCAAATAACTTTTTAATTTAATTGAAATCATTCTCCCCTCAATCAATGACATAGGTTGTTGATTGAGCGATAGAGATTTTGACAGATAAGTCCCGATGATTATCAAAAATAGAGACCGAGTTATTTTTCAAAGCATTTAGTTTTCAGCAGATAAATGTTATAGAATCAGAGCATGGAATTTGAAAACATGGTAAAACATGGCTCTGTTCTTTCTTTTAAAACCGGGTTATTGCCTGAAAATGACAATAAACCATTTTTTTTTTTTTCTTTCTCTCAAACATAATTTTTTTTTTTGAGTTCGACCAACATCTAAAGTCCCGTGTCATTCTTTGAATGACAGCACAAAGACCGTAGATATTATCGAACCGAGAAAAAGCATGACAAAAAGACAATATTTTTTTTTTTTTTTTTTTTTTTTTTGAAGGTTTTATAATTTTGTATTTTGATTTTTCGAATAGATATATACAAGAGATAGATGAAGATAGACCTTTACTCCTCGTCTTCCTCCTGAAGACGTTTGAGAGTATCTGGTTGAAGGCTTTTCAAGCCAAGACGTGGAAGAATAAACTCAAAACGTTCTCTTGGAAGAGCTTTGGTGAAGATGTCCGCTAACTGATATTCAGACCTCACAAAATATAGTTCCACCACACCTTTTTCCACTTGTTCCCTGATGAAATGATGTCGAATGTCGATATGCTTTGCTCTTGAGTGTTGAACGTTGTTGCATGAGAGAGCAATAGCACTTTTATTATCACAGTACAGAGGGATTTTGTTGAATTCAAAGCCATAGTCGGATAATTGAGATCTCATCCATAGGATTTGAGCACAACAAGATGACATGGCTATGTATTCAGCCTCTGTAGAGGAAATAGAAGTACTCATTTGCTTCTTTGAAGACCAGCTCACAAGCTTATCACCCAAAAACTGAGCACCTCCAGATGTACTTCGACGTGTATCTTGACAACCTGCATGATCAGCATCTGCATAGGCCGTTAGTGACATACCGGTGTCCTTCGGTACCATAGTCCCATATTGATGGTTCCTTGGAGATACCGAAAGACCCGCTTAACCGCTTCAAGGTGCTTTTTAGTAGGCTTAGCCTGGTATCTAGCACACATGCAAACAGCGAATAACAAGATGTCCGGTCTGCTTGCTGTGAGGTACATCAGGGATCCAATCATACTACGATATTTCGTTTGGTCAATCATGATCCCTGAGTGGTCCTCATCTAGTTTGGTTCGATCAATCATGGGGTGTCAACAGGGTCACTTGAATCAAATCCAAATTTCTTTAAAATCTCTGTTGCATATTTAGATTGATTTATGAAAATGCCTCCGGGACTTTGTGAAATTTGTAATCCCAAGAAAAATGACATTTGTCCCATCATTGACATTTGAAACTTAGAACTCATTTCATTAGAAAAACGATCACATTCCATTGGGTCAATCGAGGCAAAAATAATATCATCAACATAAATTTGAACATGAATTAAATGTTTGCCTGACTTCCTGGTGAACAATGTAGGATCAACTGCTCCTTTGATGAATCCGGTTGATAGAAGAAACTTTGACAGTGTATCATACCATGCCCTTGGAGCTTGCTTTAAACCGTAGAGAGCCTTCTTCAGACGATAAACGTGAGTAGGATGCTCTTGATTCACAAATCCTTCAGGTTGACTGACGTAGACGACTTCTTTAAGATCTCCGTTCAGAAATGCCGTCTTCACATCCATCTGATACACTACCATGTTCTTACTAGCAGTTAGCCAAAAGATTCTGATTGCATCGATTCGAGCAACAGGAGCAAAAGATTCTTCAAAGTCTATACCCTCCTCTTGACGATATCCTTTAGCAACTAAACGAGCCTTGTTCTTCAACACATCACCATGCTCATCAAGTTTTACTTTGAAGATCCATTTGAGAGCTATAATCATAGCACAGTCTGGAGCAGGTACTAACTCCCATACATCAAGTCGATCAAACTCATGAATTTCATCTTGCATGGCATTGAACCAGCTGTCTTCATTCATGGCGGTTTTAACATCTTTTGGTTCGATCTTAGAAAGTACGGAGTTGAAGAAACACCATAAGGCATCGGTTGCAAGTTGTTTCCGGGTTGATACAGGACGAGAGGGATTTCCAATGATGTTGTCTAATGGATGATCGTGAGTCCATTTTCTAAGGTGTTCATGTGGCAGTTGTTGAGGAACTGAGGTAGCGAGTCGATGTCTCCGAAGAAGATGGTTCTGATGATGATTCAAGAGTAGCAAATATGTTTTCAAATGGAGCATCCTCAGGCGTAGCAAAGGGATTAACTTCATCATTGATGCCAGAAACATTTCCATGATGTACATTTGAAGAATGATGATTTGTTGATGAGATTGAAGGATCAGCAGCAGGTGCTTCTTGACTTAAAGATATTGAGACTGAAGGATTGACTTCATTCACAGGAATATGAGCATCCTCTGTTGCAGGAATCATCACCTCATTAGTGTTTGAATCATACAGTTCATCAAACATAGGATCAAACAATTTCTTTACATCATCTTCGGATGGAGGTACATATGGAGTTTCTTGAGTAGAGTTTGGAACAAGAGATGAACCAATGGGACTGTCTTGAAGTGCGGGTCCCGAGCTGGAGTTGTTCAGAGCCATTTGACCGGTAAGCTCATCAAACGTAACGTGAATGGTTTCCATGATATTTCGGGTTCTTTTGTTATAGATTCGGTATCCCTTTTGTTTGGTGCATATCCTACAAATACTCCAATGTCAGCTTTAGCCCTAAGTTTCCTTAAGTCTTGACCCTCATTAGTTGGATAGCACAATGCACCAAACACACGAAGGAAAGAGAGATTAGGTTTTCTGTTGTGGACAAGTTCATATGGAGTTTTTCCATGTACAGTGTGGATTAGGGAACGATTTTGTGTATAGCATGCAGTGGCGATTGCTTCAGCCCAGAGAAACATTGGAACCTTTGAGTAAATCAACATTGTTCTAGCGGCTTCAACAAGAGTCCGATTTCGTCTTTCAACTACACCGCTCTGTTGAGGAGTTCGTGAAACACTTCTTTGATGACTGATTCCAACGCTTTCATAGAATTCATTAAGTTGTTTGTTGACAAACTCAGTTCCCATTGTCTGTTCGACAATTCGACGGTTTTGTTAAGTCAAACCTGCAACTGTTTGATGAGTTTGATGATGATATCAGGAGTTTCATCCTTTGTCCTTAAGAACTTGACCCAGGTGAATCTAGAGTAATCATCAACCACAACTAACACATATTTCTTCCCAAAGATATTCTGTACCCTCATTGGTCCACATAAATCCATATGAATCATATGAAGAACTTCTGTGACAGAGTTAGTAGGTTTGGGTTTATGGGCATATTTCTTGCTTTTTCCCAATTGACATGCTGAACAAAGATGATCCTTTTCATACTTTAGTCTAGGTAAACCTACAACTAGGTCCTTTCTGGAAAGATCGTTGATGGTGCCGAAGTTCAAGTGATTGAGACGACGGTGCCATAACCATGACTTTGTTTTAGAAGCCTTTGATAACAAGCAGATTGGAGAAGCCCTCATCATGTCATCGATAGAGATGGTGTAAAGATTTGACTACGAGTTCCTTTTAACAGTTCCTTACCATTAAGATCTCTAACAAAGCAGGTATGTTTTCTCAAGGCAACTTCTAGATCGAGTCACGAATTGACCAACAGAGAAAAGATTATGACCCAACCCTTCAACATAGTAGACTCTCGAGATGACACTATCACCAACAACATAATCTCCATAACCCATAATAGCACCGAAATGATCATTACCAAATCTAACAGTCCCGATGAACTTGCTCACGAAGTTCATGAGCCGCGACCGGTCTCCAGTCATATGCTTGGAACAGCCTGAGTCCGGGTACCACAGAACGATTTGAACGATCTGCAGTTGAACACAGACAAAAATGGATAACTGAATAATTGGGATCCCCATGCAAGAATGGGTTCCACTTGGTTAGTAACATTAATTGGAACACCCACATCAGAATCAGAAACATCCATATCAGAAGTAGAAGCAATGGAATCATTGGGAATAGATGCAATGTTGGTGTCTGTATTTGACCTATTCAAAGTATGTTTACTTCTTAAGGGAATAGTTCTACCAATAGGCATCCATTTTCTAGTGGGCATAATCTTAGCAGTTTGAGAACAAAACTGATTATTCTTATGGCCAAAAGGTATCCAATAATAACCTATCTTTATAAAAGTTCTTCCCGTGGGTTTCCACTGTTTTCTAACAATCTTTCGTTTTTGCCTTTTGCCTTATTTGCACGATTATTAGCATTAGCAATTTTAACTGGGCATTTGACAAGCATTAGACAAAGCATTCACACCACATTCATGATTAGCAACAGAATTCAAGCATACATCATTACAAGGTTTGCAGAATAGTATCGAATTCGAATTAATTACAGTACGCCTAAGGCTAATACTAGAATCAACACGATTCGTTTTATTCAACTCAAGCTTAAAGTTCCTAGATTGGTCTTCTACTCTCTTCCAATGCACATTCTTAGCTTGCAAGGTCCTATCATTCCTTGTATTGTCTTGAGACTTTGACCTGCTCGCTTTAAAGTCACTGATTACTCCTGTAGAGGGAATGGGAACATTAGTTGGTTGATCTAATTTTTGCATTCCTGAACTTGATGTGCAAGGATCTGAAGTACTAGAAGGCACATTAGTGTATACTTTAAGACGGTGATTTGAGCTTTTTGCAGGCACACTAAAGTTCACTTTCTTAGCACTAACATATCCGGAATCTGAACTACTTGAAGGCACATTAGTGTTTCCTTTTTTAAGACTGGGCATAGAACGGATTTCCTGCTTGGCACTAGGCATAGAACAAGGCATCACAGCTTTGCCTTTTGCACCTAAGGTTAAGGATTTTGGACATGTGGCAATTACACATTCTAGCAACTCTTGAGATCGTTTGGCCTGGAGGCAAGCAAACCTAATTTCACTATCAAGAGGTTTGTTAATGAAATCCTCTTCGACAATCTCACGGAGACATTCTAGACTATCCTTAAGGTGAGCACAATATTCATGAAAAGCATGTTCATTATTCCTAAGATGAGGAGGAATATATTTAACTGTCACAGTGTATTTGCAGTCTAAGGGTGACTTTGAGACAACATTCTTATTGAAAACAAGTGGCGTTTCCCATTTCCTGACTTCTCAGATTCTCAATTTCCTTTTGTAAAGACGTTATTTTTTCGTTGTTTTGGTCACGGGTGACTTTTATTGAATCATATAACTCTTTAAAATGTCGTTTAACTTTTTCATTTTCTTCTAGAAAACTCTCGTTTTCCTTTTGTAAGGCATCAACTAAGTTTTGAAGATGAAAAGTTTGAGAATTCTGAGAATCTAAAGGAGGAGGGATTTGGGAGCCTGTCTTATTGTTCGTTTGACCCTTTAATTGAGAGATTTGGGCTTTCAACTTTCTGATCGTGTTGCACTGAGCTTGAATCTGTTCATCACGTTTGTTAATTTGAAAAACTGCATCAAACTCTGGAGCATCCGACGATGTCTTGATATCTGAAGTTTTAACATTTTCTTTAAGATGTTGATATTTTAGTTGTAAATTAAAATGCTCAACTTCAGTTTAGAAAAATGTATAACCAAATTGTCGTGATCATCCAGTTCAATTTTCTCGTTTAGTTTAGAATTAGTTTTTCAAGCTCAATGACACGATCATGGGAGACTTTCAGGGCCACAGATAGTTCATGAAATTTGGAAGCATTAATAGAGCAATTTGAAGCAGTGAAAAACACATCTTGAGCAACACATTCAGTAATAAGAGTCTCATTTAATGTATGCAAGTTCTTCCTCTCAATCTCATTATATTTTAGTGCACGCTCATAATCACTAACTTCAACTACCATTGCATCAAATTCCTTTTCCATTCCCTTTATATCAGTTTCTATCCCCTTTTTAAGACTCTCAAAGTGATCTTTTAGAAGTTTAAAGAAAGGCATGACCTCAGTTAAATAACATTCTTTCATTTGTTCAAAACCCCTTTCTCCTTCAGTTATACCAGTGGGTGTGATCCTTTTCTTGCAAGTTTTCTCAAAATCAACAAATAGTTGAAATATAACATATTGACTAATTAAGGTCTTGCTTTTAGTGGCAATTTTTCTAGGAACTAGATGCATTGGTGTATTAGGAGGATACTCAGTCGCTCTAGGCATTTTCCATAAAGGGGGTTTGTTTCAACAATATTTTCAGCTTTTGCTTTTCTAAATCCTTTTTCCAGAACACTTGTTCGGGAGTCAACAATGTTTGAGGCTTAAACATGTTCAAGGAAATCCAGTTTTCCTTCTTGTAGTCATGGGGAGTGATAATAATCTTTTTCTCTTTGCATTTTGGGTCATCTAGTTTTTTGTTCATCCTTTCCCTAGTGACTTCATCCGATTTCTTATCTTCCTCAGTGCACTCAACGCAACTAGGTTTCTGCCTAGGCTTAAGAATTTCATTACCATCATAAAGCACCTTATGAGCATTTCTAGCCTTTTTAATTACCTCTGGATTCGGTTCCTCAACAAGGGGAATGCTATGCTTATCGCTTAAGACTCTATGTTTAGTGACCATGTGAGCAGTCTGAATGGTGTTTCCTTGTATGTACAACTTGTTCTCAAGTTTGTTTTTCAAAGTTTTCAGATTAGAAAAATCTCTCAAGAGTTTTGATTCCTTTGCATTAAATTCTTGCTTAAGCATTTTCACATTTTCTTGAAGTTCTTGTTTTTGTTTAGATGTTTTAGAAAGTTTTTCTTGCAAGGAATTTAATTCTTGTTTCAATACTTCTTCTCTAAACTTACTTTTTCTAATTACTTTACTTACTTGGTTATCCATTTCCTGCTCACGAGTGGTCAACTCAAACTTAGCACGTTGTTCATAAATAGCAACACGCTCTTTATAGGCATTTAGTTCAGAAATAATGGAATCATCAGGGGCACATGCAGTATTCATCAAAAACATAGTCATTGTTGTCTGCAGAAGATGCATCACTTGGTACAACTTCACTTTCACTTTGTTTCACATATTGATCATATGGGACAATATTGATATTACCCATATTTTCAATATTTGATTCAATAGTTTCAGTTGATTGTACTTTGTCATGCATCTTTTGCACATCAAGCATCATCGTATAGTTTTAATACCTCTGAGATGAGCTTGTCATGGGATGGCCAAGCTAGTGATGAAGAAGAGACCTTGGGAGAAACCATTGGAGAAATGCTAGCCATAAAATTGTGTGTGCCGTAGGTCCATCATCCACATCAGAGTCGTATGCATCACACGACTTGAAAGGCATTCTGATGATTGTGACCTATCTCCTGAATAGGCCGCTCATCCACATCTGCATCATAGGTCTTGGCATTGCCCTCAGCAAGAAACAGCAATTCCTCTTCATTCAAAGTAGCACCATTGTCCCGAGCTTGAGCCAGCAGCATCTTATCTCAAGTAATCAAGATTCTGTGGGCGCTTTGGAGATGTACAGTTCCTTGCAATGTGTCCCTCTCCACCACAGCTATAACATTTGATGAGCTTAGTTTGACCTTGGTTACCATTCCTTCCTCGATTCGGGTTTCCAACATAACCTCTCCCAGCTCCACCTCGTCCCTGATCATACTGTCTTTCCTGAACTGGTTGCACCACGATCCTTCCATCTTTAATAGTGGCTTGATTGTGTGGGTTAGATGCGCTTCGAGGTTGTTGTTGGTTGGTGGGAGAGTATTCATGTTTTGACTGATGAGAAGAGCTAGTTGATTAATGAAGCTACCCACGTGAGCATCAGCATCGGCTTGTTTGTACATAGGATCAGGAATGAGTTTGTGATTACCATTACCCAAGGGTATGACTTGTGATGCTTTGGTTGTGATTCCGATGTTTGAGTAGAAAGTTGTAGAGTCATTAGACGAGCTTGTCTCTCCCTGGTTGGTTTTGAACTGATTGAGAATTAATTTTTCAAACATAGCATGTCTCTCATTCTGAAGGAGGAAGGCATAGAGTTGCTCATAGTTTGTATTCTTCAATCCTTTAGTGAGCTTCACAGGGGTGACAAACTTGTGCCATTCGGGATTCATGTTGTTCACAAATTTTGAGTTCAACTGAATGTTAGGCATAGTCATTCGGATGTTCCTCATGTCATTAACTAACTTATGAAATCTCACATAGTACTCATAGACACTCTCATCCGGTTTCATCTTGAAATGCTCAAATTCGTCATAGAGTTGGGATTCTCTGTCTTCCATAGTTAATTCAGAACCTGAGAGAAGCATCTTAACATTGTCCCAAACTGCCTTAGCATCTGTGTTATGATTGATCAGCTTGTAGATGTCTTTAGGAAGACCTTGAAGAACAATGTTTGAAGCCCCGATATCTGCATCAAATCTCTTTTTATCCTTATCATCAAGCTCATCATACATCTTAGGTCTGTCCATTCCGTAAACAGTAGTACCATCTGCATTAGTATCAAGTATGTCTCTAGTCGTCTCAACTCGATATGGTCCTTCATCAATGGATTTGAGAATGTTGACACCATTTTCCTTTCCAAGGCAATACAGTCTAATTCGTTGAGCCCAAGAGTCGTAGTCGGTTCTGTCAAGCATGGGTGGACGAGTATCCGAGCCACTGCTTGAACATCCTCAACAACAGTGGAGATGATAGTAGGAACGTTGGTAGACATGTTAACAGATTATACGGGATTTTATAACTCTATGATTAAACCGGAAAATAGATTCTTTCACGGGATTTTACTAAATCAAGAGAAAACCGTAAACAATCACTCAAGACTCTAGAAGATAAAATACTAAATCGCTAGAAGATAATGCACTAAGTCGCTAGAAATTAATGCACTAAGTCGCTAGAAATTAATGCACTAAGTCGCTAACCCTTAATTCGCTACACCCCTAAGTCGCTAGAGTCCCAAGTCGCTAACAGAAAAGCAAGTCGCTAAGTAGTAACTCGCTACAAACCAAGTCGCTAACCAAATTTTGGCAGCAATTCGCTACACAAGTCGCTAGAGACACAAGTCGCTAAAGAGCAACTCGCATCGACCAAGTCGCTACCACAAGTCGCTAACCGTAGTGGAGAATCCACTACTTGTACTTTAACTCGCTAGATCTAACTCGCTAGCTCCAACACTGTAAGTCGCTACAAAATGTGAAGCAAGTCGCTACCAAGAAAATATTCCGTGAGCTAAGTCGCTAGCTTGAGAAAACCATAAAAATCTCACTTTTCAATCCAAAAACAACCCAACCAAGATGATTCAAGCTTACCAAATGAAAACCTAAACACTTTTGATGATTCTAAACATAAAAGTACCAACAAAATTCAAACTTTAACACAAGAAATCATCCAAATGATGCAAAAACCACTAAACTTTTTCAAACTCAAAACCACCTAAAACCACTAGAAATCCAAAGATGTGCAAGATATGATCTAACCATGGCTCTTGATACCAATTGAAAAATATAACTTTTCACATACACATCATAACATTAACACAAGGTAGCATATAGATGGAATTCTAGAGAGAGAAAGTTAGAGGTTTAGGGAACTTAGTGAGAGAAAGTGAAAGATATTATTATGAGCTCCAACTCTCTACCTTGGGAGGTAGAGAATATTTATAGTCTTACATAAAACGCCACACATCGGGCTGTGGATCAGGCATACAGTGGGTAAAGACCCGTCCGTCCTCCACGGTGTTACTTAACTAAATACTACTTAACTTAATATTACTATGACTACGAACTTTCTAACGATTACATATACTTGAGGTGACCGACTCTTTAATACCTGGAATTTCTAATTCCTAACAGACTCGACTTAGCAACTCATGCAAGCAACTAGATAATTGAACTAAGGGTTAAGGGTGATAACAATAATGCACTAAAAGTGAGTGCATACAAGGTAGGCTAAGGCGATTTGGGTGTACATTTGGGGGTGGGGTGTAAACAATGCTCTTCATTGATATTCCAGAAAACCGAAAAATTAAGAGAACCGCGAAAAGGATAGGCTCTGAGGGGTTAACTAGGGGTATCGTGTGCTAAAAGTGAGTACAACGCAAAGGTGTGGGGGAATTACTCAACCGAGGTGGAAGAAGTAATTATATTACGGGTATCAAACAAGGGTTATCCTAATGCCTCTTATCATTTAGTTATTCCTAACTACACAAGTGTAGTCTTACTAGCGATCTCGGGATGCATCACAAAACAAGTTCTAGAATCTATAATACTACCGGTTCACACACTAAGCATTGAAGATGAATGCTTTAATTCCTACTAATCTAAGGGTGATCCTCACATTTTGGGTGGAATTTAAGTGGTAAAGGGTTTTTGTGCTAATCATGCAACTTCCTATCCGTGAGACGCTTTATTAAGACTAATGGCCCACTCCTATATGTCATGAAAAATTAAAAATTTGGTGCCAAAATTACCCTAACCGACATTTTCTCATGGTTTATTACACAAATACAATTGGACAAAGCAAATAATCAAGGATAAGCATAGTTTCAAAGTTCCCGTTTTATTTTCCCTCCCTACACTTAAACTGAACATTGTCCCCAATGTTCCCCGAAAGTATCAAAGTTGTTAATACAAATAAGCCGTAAAAACGTTTATTTATATTTTACGATCTTCTAATGTTTTGTCGATAACAAACGTAAAATCATATTAACGAAACAAATAAAATACGTAAATGGTTTGAACTAATAGTTTCTAACATATTCACATTTTCACATAAAACACTAAAACAAGTATAAGTGATTTTATGATTTAGATACATATGTACAACAACTAGTGTTTACATATTAGGTTAACATATACTTAAACTAAGTATACTAAAATGGGTAAAAACATGTAAATACTAAAATGGGTAATAACTAGCAAATGGTATTGACCCATAACCCATGGTTTTATATATACCATTTAACCAAGTTCATTGTATCCTTAAGATACATTGTATCTAGAAAGAAAACCATGGATCAACCCATAAACCATGACCCATGACCCATAACCAAAAATACCCATGGGTAAAGAGGAGCGTTCCACGGATCCCTAGCTTTGTGCTAGCCGGATCCCAAGTGGAAGGGATCCGTGGGATCCGGGGAACAGTAGGATTTTTCCTCTATAAATAGTGAGCCATTTCTTCATTGTTTCTCACCCATTTTTAACACACTTTCTCCCCTGAGTTAAATCTCACTAACCTTAGATCCAAGAGATCTATGTTTGTAGTTTTGTTTTTGTGTGATCTTTTAGGTTCCTCTTAAAGGCAAGATCACCACCTTTGAAGTCGAGCAAGCTCAAGTCCATGAGTTGCCATGCTTCCTCATCATCAAGGCTACTGAAGTCTTCTTGTTGATGATCCATTTCTTTCTTCAAAGAAGGGTAGTGTTGAAGACATTAGTGAAAGATGTCTCAAGTGTCAAGACGAAGATATTAGTGAAGGGTATCTATCGTCTATAGGATAAAGCACTTATGGTAGGTGCTTAGAAGTCAAGACAAAGAAGCATTAGTGAAAGGTGCTTAGAAGTCAAGACAAAGAAGCATTAGTGAAAGGTGCTTAGAAGTGAAGACACAAGACATTAGTGAAAGGTGTCTTGTAGATCTAGTCAAAGGCATTAGTGAAAGGTGCCTTAAATGTACATTCGATATGGTGTGTTTCGATGTACAAGATAGACTAGTATTAGATCCAAGGATATTGATATCCTTGATGATGTTGTAAAGGAGTAGATCTCCTTTGGGATTAGTCGTTGGTGTAGTGTGGTAGTAGTTCCTCCATTGCAATGGAACTATGTGTTTAGCCTAGTACCTAATAAAAGGTAGGCGACGTTGTGTAGGTGTGGTTCACCTTGGAGTGAAAGAACCCGGTGGTTAGCCTAGCACAGGAAAAAGGGTAGGCGACGTTGTGAAGGCTTCTCCGCCATAAGGAGATTGGTGTAGTGATTACGAACTCTCGAGTAGGTGACTCAGGGAGTGGAGTAGGTCAAGGAAGGTGTCCTTGTAGCCGAACCATTATAAATACTCGTGTTGTGGTTTTGTGCTTCTTACTCTTATCTTTTCATTACTGATCTGTGCTAAACTGTCAAGATACCTCACAAAAGCTAGCCACTTGTGAATGGCTAACCGTAAGAAGCTTAAAACTGCTTAAAACACAAATACAATGAAGTCCTGGAGAATAGAGTGAATTCCCGGGTCGTTAAGTCCCACGGAGACTCAATGGTGTGTAAAACACTTGATTCAGATGATAGAGTGATCACTAAGGATAGTGATCAGTAAAGGTTTGGATTGAGAAATTACACTACTGATTGATTGGAATGGAATAGGATACAGAACTGGAAAGCACAACAATCAGATGAAACAAACGTAAAACTTACGTTTAAAAACTAAGTATACGTACAAAATAAAAAGTGAAATCTAAGAAATAAAAGACCTAAAAATATAAAAATGACATTTTTGGAAACCTAAAAATAAAAGAAAATTATTAGAAAAAGAAAATAATTTTTATAACTTTTTAATTAATTATTATTAATTAAAAACTATTTTAACTATTTAATAAATACTCTAAAGTAGAAGAAAATACAAAATAAGGCTAGAAAAATAAAACTATGATTCAGAAAAATCTAAAATATTATAAAACTAATTTTAAAATTAAAAATATATTTTTCACACTTTTTATCTAATTATTACTAATTAATTATTATTTAAAATACACTTAAATACAAAAAAATATAAAATAAAACTGGAAAAATGAAATTTTAACTTGGAAAAATCTAAAATATGATAAAACTAATTTTAAAACTGAAAAGATATTTTTTATGCTTTTTAATTATTTATTACTAATTAATTACTATTTTCAACTAATTAAAATTATAATAAATACTAAAAAGATTAGGAAAATTATAAAACTTTTTCTAAAAATACTATATGATGACAGAAAACTAAGAAAAATAGAAAAACAAGATTTGCTTATTAATAAGTTAAAAAGAAAAATCAAAAAGCTAAAACCTATTAAATAAACACTATCACTGATTTTAACTTGATATTTTTCTGGATTTTCTTTTTGAAAACTACTTTACTACTGATATTATGAAACTTTAACAAAGACAAAAATTTTACAAATAAAAAATAAGCAGTTTGAGTAGCTTATGAGCCAATAGTTATGCTTATGAGCTTATTTTGATGGAATAAGCTAAAACAAGCTCACCAGCTGAAACAGAAGCTCAAATAAGATGTAATAAGCTGCAAGCTACTCAAATTAAGCTAAAACACACAGATAAGCACATTGCTAAGATAGAAATAAGCAGATAAGCTCTTATGACACTAGAGTAGAAAAACAGAAATGGGACAAAGTTTAAGCTAATAGCAGCCCTACCAAACAAGCTTCAAAATGAAAAACAAGGCTTGAGACCTCAAGACGGCTTGGTTGGCTACTCAAAGAACCAAAAATCACAAGCTTTGGTCAACTAATAAGCTCTGTGCAAGCTTATCAAGTTGGACCACCCAACTGTGCACAGGGCATGGTTTTCAAACAGGTATCCACAAAAAGCTAGAAAATAAGCACTTTATAAGCTGATTCAAAGAGATCTATTATTTTTCTAATTTTGTTTAGCAACTGATCTTTAATATCCCAAGAGCTTTTAAGCTAAAACTTAATATTAAGCACACAGTGAAATCCCAAAGTTTATTCAAAATCGACCAAATGAGAATTTGACTTTTTGAGAAAAACTCAAAAGTTGACCAAGATGAACTTTGATTTGATCTTAAGCACTGAATGTGATGTATTAAGGTTTGTTAAGACTAAATTGAGCAACACTAACAACTTTCTAACACAAAATCATGATCCTAGATCTTAAAATTCCAACAGTGACTGCACAATATGTGATTAAAAGAATTTTTGACTTTTTGCTTATGAACACTGATTTTTATGACTGAGATTAGTTATTAGAGCCAAGTTAAATAATCTTCACACAAGTCCAATGACCAGAGAACCTTCAAATACAAAGAACCAAACACCACTTGTGATGACTGTTTTGAAGTTTTACAAAGCAAATCACAAATTTAGACCATGAACTTGATTGCAGACCTTACATAATCATTAAATAAGATTAAATAAACATGAATCAACAGCATAAACAACATTAAGCACAAGAACTATGATAATGCTATTTTAACTGTCCAAATAAGATTTTTATAAACTACAAACTAAAAGGAACAACCAACTGATTTTAATGTTTAACTATACCTATATAAAGCTAATGGACATAAAAACACAGAGATTCAAACTACTAAATAACCACAACAGTGAAATATAAAATTTGAACAAAAGGCTTACAAATGGCTATCCAACTGAAATCACAGCACTAGGAATCAAGAACAATCCTAAAGGCTTACCACTAAGCCACTAACCCAAGGCCATCCAAGATTTACCCTGCTCCAGCTGTGAACACCTTTTCCATATGATTTTTGAATTTTAAACTATTTAATTGGAATTTTTGGTGATTTTTGATTTTAACTTCTAAACTTGTTTTAAGTGTTTCTAAAAGCTTGAATAAGCTTTCTAGGGAGCTTATGTGGCTTATTCAGTCCATACAAACAACTAACAACAACATTTGAACTATCATGAGATTTTGCATAAATATGAAATTTTGCATAAACTTGAAATATGATTACAACTTGAAACTGATAATTGAAAAAGTTTTACAATACTCTGAAATAGCTAGAACAGTACTTGAAAACTTTAAAATTACACTAGAATTCTTAAAATGATAAAAACGACATTAAGAAATTAAAGTTACTCTAGATATATTCATACATTGCTTCTCAGCTCCATTTTATAGACTTTTTATGACTAAATCTTGACCTCTGAATCTTTCCCACCATTTTCTAGCCATTGGATCATCAAATATCATCAGAACCGTCCAAGTGGATTTTGGCGCCAAAATTGTCAAGAGCAGGTTTTGATATTAATTGGAGTGGGTTTCAATCAATTAAAGGTTTTTGGTGTTAGTGGAGGTGGAGGGGACAAGGTAAGGGGGGGGGGTGAGAAAAAAGTGGGAAACCATGACTGGTTTTGGGGAATCAGAGGTGGGAGAGGGAGAGCTATAGTAGGGCGGTATTTGGCTTGTTTGACTTTATTTGACCGCTGTAATAATAAACGGGGTGAGTTGGTTTTGGGCCAAGTTTGGGCTTGATTTGGGTTTGATATTAAAACAAGGGTCCGGTTGGGTTTATTTAAGCACAAGGACCAAAAATGCAAATCTGCCAAACATGAGGACTGAAAATGCCAACTTTCCAAACTTATAACAAGGACCAAAAATGACAAACATTGATAGTGCAAGGACCCTTTTTGCATAAAATCCCATTTTTAGAAATCCAAGGACCATTTTTGACATTTTTCAAAGTTTAGGGACCTTTTCCGCCATTTGACCAAAGAATCATTCAAGGACCATTTTTAACAACTTAGAATATTTCAGGGACCTTGAATGACAAAACTTCACCTTTTTGAATTCCAGGGACTAATTTTGACAACTTTTAAAACTTGGGAGACTAAAACTGCCAATTTTGCAAACTTGAATCATTTTTCATCTGATTTTGATATTTTTGCATTTAAAACTCATAAAACACTGATTTGTGATATTTTGATCATTTTGATGTGTTTCTGAGTGTTTTCAGATGATTTTGCGGTTTAGATTGTACAAAAATGATGAGTATTTAGACACTCATCAATCCCCACACTGAGATATTGCTAGTCCCTAGCAATGATTTTAGAATTTAGATCTTTTAATGGATTTTAAAAACTCTTTACCAAAAGCCATCACTTCTGGAGTAGCCAAATGTTTCAGTTCAAGTAAGAACTATGGTACACCGATAACCATCTGATTTATTGGCAAATCATAAACCATATAACGGATTTGATGTGTCTTTACCAGAAGCCGTACCCTTCTGGACTAGCCAACTCTTAGATAAATTATCGATATTATCTTTGGTGAGTCGATTACCAATTATGGTTTTTCCACTGCCTTTACCACAAGCCATAATCATGCGGGCTAGCCAACTCTTCACTTTTTAGGATATGGTGAGTTGAGAACCATACAATTTTGGGCAAATTGCAAGCCATATAAACGGATTTGAGAAATCTTTACCAAGAGCCGTTTGCTCTAGGATTAGCCAATCCTTTGTCTATTAGACATGGCGGATGATAACCGCTGAGTAAGTGTAGAATACTTACTCCAAAAAAAATTTTTTTTTTTGCCAAAAACGGGGGAATTGGGTGGATAAATATGATAAAATTCGTGAGAATTCCCCCCCCCACACTTAGAAATGAATATTGCCCTCAATATTCAAAGTACCGCGCGGTTATGCCGAAACAAAGAACGTAAAAGGGAAATACTACGGCCTTTTATTATGAAAAAGATTTTTTTTTTTTTTTTTTTTTGAAAGATTTTATATACAACAGTGTGGGGCAACTCCCCCACACTAGGGTGGTAGAACAGAGAAAGAAGACAGAAATACGGGTGAAAACCCATATGGTGAGTGCTAATGTTTTTGATTACCGAGTCACTAGCTTGACTCGATCCCCGCATTCATTGGTTCATGGGGAATGTTTGTAAATCCGGGACAACCACAGGAGGAATGTCCTCTCCAAAGTAATGCTTCACTCGATGACCATTCACTTTAAAATTAGTACCATCGGGTTGAGATAACTCAACGGTACCATAAGGATAAACCTTAGCGATAGTAAATGGACCAGACCAACGGGACTTGAGCTTTCCCGAGAAAATCTTCAATCTTGAATTGAAAAGAAGGACTCGATCACCAACGTTGAAAACGCGGTTCTTGATTTTAGAGTCATGAATCTTCTTTGTCTTTTGCTTGTAGATCAAAGAGTTCTCGTAAGCTTGATCACGAAGTTCATTAAGTTCATTCATTTGAACTTTTCTATGATCACCAGCTGTCTGAATATCAAAGTTGGCATGTTTTAAGGCCCAGTATGCCTTGTGCTCTAGCTCAATCGGCAGATGACATGCCTTTCCGTACACTAGCTTGTATGGAGTACACCCGATGGGTGTTTTGTAAGCTGTACGGAAGGCCCAGAGTGCGTCATCAAGTTTATCCGACCAGGATGCACGATTTTCGCCTACTGTCCTTTCAAGGATCCTTTTAATACCACGGTTGGAAACTTCCACCTGCCACTTGTTTGGGGGTGGTATGCAGTAGAGAGACGGTGGGTAACACCATACTTTTGCATGACTCTTTCAAATTGGTCATTGCAAAATTGTGTACCACGATCACTGATTATCGCTCTCAGAGTTCCAAACCTGGCAAAAAGAGATTTTAAAAACTTCACAACAACTCGGGCATCATTAGTAGGTAAAGCTTTTGCTTCAACCCATTTTGACAAATAGTCAACAACCACGAGTATGTACTTGTTACCACGAGACGAAGGAAATGGCCCCATAAAATCAATACCCCAGATGTCAAATATCTCACAAACTTGAATGGCATTTTGCGGCATTTCATTTCTTTGAGATATATTTCCATGACGTTGACAAGCGTCACAGGCTTTGACAAATTCGTGGGCATCCTTATAGATTGTGGGCCAATAAAATCCGGAATCAAACACCTTTTTGGCGGTGTAATTTGGACTATGATGGCCCCCGGTGAGTCCAACATGGCAAGCTGTGAGAATGTCAATAGCTTCCTGTCCATAAACACACCGTCGGATGACTTGATCCGCACAGATTTTGAATAAGAAGGGGTCGTCCCAAAAATAATGTTTAACATCTTTGAAGAATTTGTTCTTCTGTTGGGTCGACATCCCTTTCACAATGAAGTTACCCGCATGGTAATTTGCAAAGTCAGCAAACCATGGGGTAGAAGAGTTTCCACGAAAAGAAACCGCGTTGAGTGTCTCGAGAGGAAATGTTTCATTTATTTCCTTTTTCTCGAAAACATCCTGGTGAGGGTTTTCTAATCTGGACAGATGATCAGCAGCTAGATTCTCAGCTCCTTTTTTATCACGTATAATGATATCAAATTCCTGGAGGAGGAGAATCCAACGACGCAATCTCGGCTTTGCATCTTGTTTTGCAAAGAGATATTTAAGAGCCGAGTGATCCGTATACACCACGCATTTGGTCAAGATTAAGTACGGCCGAAATTTCTCAAATGCATACACCACGGCTAATAGCTCTTTTTCTGTGGTGGTGTAATGAGTTTGAGCTTAGTCATAGTTTTACTTGCTTAGTGGATAGGCTGAAAATGCTTGTTCCTTCGTTGCCCTAAGACTGCTCCGATAGCAAAATCACTTGCATCGCACATGAGCTCAAAGGGTAAATCCCAGTCGGGAGCAACGAGAATGGGTGCTTCAATAAGCTTTTTCTTCAATGTTTCAAAAGCTATGATGCACTCGGGTGAGAAGATAAAAGGAGCATCCTTTTCAAGAAGATGGGTCATTGGCCGGGCGATTTTAGAGAAATCTTGTATAAATCTACGATAGAAACCGGCATGACCTAAAAAACTCCTAATACCTTTGACGGTAGTAGGATGAGGCAGCTTAGCAATAACATCAACTTTTGCTCTATCAACCTCAATCCCATTCTTTGAAATCTTATGGCCAAGGACTATGCCTTCTTTGACCATAAAGTGGCTTTTCTCCCAATTTAGACAAAGATTGGTGTCTTCACACCTTTGAAGCATTTTTTCTAAATGGGAGAGACATGATTGAAAAGAATCCCCAATGACCGAGAAGTCATCCATAAACACCTCCATCGTTTCCCCGATCATGTCGTGGAAAATGGCCATCATACATCGTTGGAACGTGCCAGGAGCATTACATAAGCCAAAAGGCATACGTTTGTAGGCAAATGTTCCGTATGGGCAGGTGAATGTAGTCTTTTCTTGATCATTTGGATCAATGGGGATCTGAAAGTAACCCGAGAAACCATCAAGGAAACAATAGTTTTCGTTCCCTGCTAATCTCTAAAGCATTTGGTCCATGAAGGGTAGAGGAAAATGGTCTTTACGGGTGGCGTCATTCAACTTACGATAGTCAATGCACACACGTCATCCCGTTACCAATCGAGTTGGAATTAACTCGTTATCTTCATTTGTGACAACAGTTATGCCACCCTTTTTCGGAACACAATGAATTGGGCTAACCCAAGGACTATCTGAGATCGGGTAAATCAATCCTGCATCAAGAAGTTTGATAACCTCCTGTTTGATAACATCATGGATTTTTGGATTCACTCGTCTCATGTTGAATCACTGGTGTTTAAAGTCATCCTCCATCAAGATTTTATGAGTACAGAATTCAGGGTTGATACCCTTAATATCGGAGAGTTTCCAAGCAATTGCTTGTTTGTGTGACTTCAAGATTTTTATGAGAGCAGCTTTTTCATCTTTACTCAAATCTCGAGCAATAATGACTGGTAATTTATCATCACCTTCAAGAAATGCATACTCGAGATGAGGTGGTAAGTCCTTAAGTTCAACCTCAGAAATTCTTCGTTTCTCAACATCGACTTGACTTCCTTGTTATGAAGTTTGACAGGAGGGAGAGGAGGAGAAGTGTCATGAGTCAACAATTCCTCAAGAAGAATATCTCCCTCCAGATTAATCTCATCAGAATTGAATTACTAAGGTGAGGGGTTGATGATGGATCATCATTGAGCAACTTCTCAATAAGAAGTATGTCCCCTCTCAATGTCAATTGAGAGCATGATCAATTTCCCATGGAACATAATCACTAGCCAAGTATGCTTCAATCTCTTCCAAGATGAAGTCTCTTCCCTCAAAAGGAGTGATAGAAGGGGTAGAATTGGCTATGATAGGTTGAGAAGATGTGGTGGGATCCCCACTCACAGAATTATGAGAATAACCAAGAACTTCTTGAGAGTACTCTTCAGTAGCAACATCAATGATATCTATTCGGTTAACCGATTCAGAATCATAATTTGCGGAGTACCTCGAAGTTTGATCAAGGTTGAAGGTTACAGCTTCATTACCAACACGTAATGTGATTTCCTGCTCAAATACATCAATGAGAGCACGGCCCGTTCTCAGGAATCCTCGACCAACAATGAGAGGAACCCTATGATCGGCATCAAAATCAACAACCACGAAGTCAGCTGGAAAATGGAACTTTCCTACTTATAAATACGCCCTCGGCAATGCCAAGTGGACAGGATATGGAACGATCTGCAAGCTCGAGAGTCATGCATGTAGGAGTGAGTTCCGAAAGAGAAAGTTTCTTCCACACTGAATAAGGCATAAGGTTTATGCTTGCACCAAGATCTGCTAGGGCAAAGCATTCAACCATTCCTGGAAATACACAAGGTAAGAGAAATTTCCCAGGATCTCCAAGCTTTTCTGGAAGCTTCTTCAGTAATAACTGCACGAAAGCTTCTCGTTAAGAGGAGTCGTAGCCATTTCAAACAGCTTTTCCTTATTGCTTAACATGTGTTTGAGAGTTGATGCAAACTTGGGCATCAACATGATAGCATCCGCAAAGCTTATGTCAAAATGTAACTCTTGGAAAATTTGAAAAAATTTGTCCATTTGATGACTGGCTTTCTCGCGGAGCTTTTGCTCATTTAAACGTGATGGGTAAGGAATAGAAGATTTGGATTTCTGATTCTCAACGGGAGCTACAGGAGGTTCAAAAACAACTCCTGGATTTGACTTGGGTTTCTGGACAACTTGAGGTTGGACTACCGAAGGTAGGACGTGTGCGGTACTTCGTGGGCTAGAATAATGCACCTTGTCCGTTGTTTCCTTGGTAATTTGACTCATTGCCACAGGTGGAGGGGGCATTGGAGTCGTAGGTCCATTGTGTGTCGGAGGTTCACTTTCTACTACCTTTGGGAGAGAAGAAGAAGAAGAGGTAGTAGGGATAGCAGGTCCATCATATGAAACACCACTTCTGGTTGTGATCGCCTTAGCATCGCCCCTCGGGTTAGCGATCGTGTTGCTCGGAAGTTTTCCTGAGCCCGAGGGTTGATCATTTAAAGACTTCTTTAGATCAGCAATCTGACCGACCAACAACCTTGTTCATTTCATCTTGAGATTTCATGAATTGCTTCAGTAACTCATCAGATGATGGTACTGGAGGAACAATGACGGAGGAGCTGGAGGGAAAATTTGAGGCCGTATGTTTTGATTATAGCCAAAATTCCCTTGATTAGGATTCACATTCCCCTGAGATTCCCTCGATTGAAATTGTTTTGATGAAGGTTCCCTTGATGTTGGAAACCTTGAGTGGGTCCAGGATAGAAATTACCTTGGTTTTGGTAACCTTGGTGCATTCTAGGTTGGTTCGATTCGGTTTTGCATGTTATGATTCTGGTTAAAACGGGTGGTGCCGATTGGTGTTAACGGTAGTGTGGTTCATTTTGAGGGCGGTATTGATTACCTCCTTGATGTGAACTACCGGCTAGAGCATTGGCCTCAAATGGACTACCATCGGTGGCGTACAATTGTAGTATGCATGAGGACCACCACAAGTAACACAACTCCGACTTTTTCACTTCAGGCATGTGTTGGTGTCTGTGTGAAGGTTACTTTCTTCTGGTTAGCAAGAACCAAAGCCTGAACAATGTCTGTGAGTTTGTCAATCTTAGCATCGGTGCTAGATGTACTCACGGAGATGAAGAAAAGAAGGTCCAGCATGAGACTGATATGTCTTTGCTCGGAAAGGGCGGACCTGGGATTTGTTCTCAATGATCTGCAAGGCCTCTTTTATGGTCTTGCTCAGAAATTACCTCCGCGAGGCATTCAAAGAGGCTTGATTGGTCTGGTTGAGACCATTATAGAAAGTATCCATTTGCATTAACTCGGTAAAACCGTGATGCGGACACTTGCGAAGCAACTCTTTGTAACGATCCCATGCCTCCCGGAATGATTCATCAAATCTCTGAGAAAATTTCATTATCTCATTCTTAAGACTTGTGGTTCGGGATGGAGGATAGAATTCGTTAACAAACTTGGTGACAAGATCTTCCCATGTCTCAATAGAACGAGGGGGTTGTTTCTCAAGCCAATTCCGGACTTGTCCCTCTAGAGAAAATGGGAACAGAAGAAGCTTGATAGCTTCATGTGGGACATTCTTGTACTTGATGGTAGATGCAATCTTGTTAAACCATCGAATGTGTGCATGAGGATCATCCCGCTCAAAACCATAGAATTGGCTTTGGGTTACTAGATTGAGCAACCCGGTTTGAGCTCGAAGTGTCGCCAACGATGGCGGAACAACAATAACATCTCCGTAACCCTCGATGGGTGCTTGGAGAAGCTCATTCATGGGTTTGTCTTCGCCATTACGACAGGTGGTGGTGGTGGTAGACGTTCCTCGATCCACGGTGAAGGAGCGAAACGTCCTTCTACGTCTACGAGGAATGTTTCCAAGTTCTGAAAGTGGACTTATAGAACTGGAAGAACGAGTGCGCATGCACTAAATTTAAAAATCGGTTTTCAAAACAAATGAGGCAAAACGACAAGTGAACTTAACCAATAATCACAAATGAAATGGCTTCTTTGAAAAAGGTACACCAAATCACAAGTGACACAAAGGCAAGTTTTAAATCTGATGTTCGGGAACTTATTATGGTCACACCCCCAGTTAGTAGGTGTACTGCCTTGATTTGCGGTGGTTGATTTTTATGTATAAATTAAGTACCACTGAAAAGACGTAGGTAAGATTTGTGCAAAGGGTTCAAAAACTTTTTGGACAATATTTTTGGTATCGTCTCGTTTACCCAAATCGTATGTTTTAAGAATCACCTTAAAGACAATACAAGATAGAAAACGCTACGATTGTTTTGTTGTTTTATATTGTTTTTGGGTTTGTTAACACTTTAGGAAAAGTGTTAATGAACTTTTTGATATTTTTATAACTTTACAAAAACTTTTTACAAATGATGGGGTATGTGCAAGAATGGGTCTGAAAATGGCTAAACACACGCTAAAGCCTCCCGTAGCTGGCCAAAATTTGATCTGAGCTAAACTGTCAAGCTACCTCACACAAGCTAGCCACTTGTGAATGGCTAATCGTAAGAAGCTTAAAACTGCTTAAAACACAAATACAATGAAGTCCTGGAGAATAGAGTGAATTCCCGGTCGTTAAGTCCCACTGGAGACTTCAATGGTGTGTAAACACTTGATTCGGATGATAGAGTGATCACTAAGGATAGTGATCAGTAAAGGTTTTGGATTGAGAAATTACACTACTGATTGATTGGAATGGAATAGGATACGAACGGAAAGCACAACAATCGATGAAACAAACGAAAACTTACGTTTAAAACTAAGTATATACAAAATAAAAAGTAAAATCTAAGAAATAAAAGACCTAAAAATATGAAAATGACATTTTTGGAATCCTAAAAATAAAAGAAAATTATTAGAAAAAAGAAAATTATTTTTATAACTTTTTAATTAATTATTATTAATTAAAAACTATTTTAACTATTTAATAAATACTCTAAAGTAGAAGAAAATACAAAATAAGGCTATAAAAATAAAACTATGATTCAGAAAAATCTAAAATATTATAAAACTAATTTTAAAATTAAAAATATATTTTCACACTTTTTATCTAATTATTACTAATTAATTATTATTTAAAATACACTTAAATACAAAAAAATATAAAATAAAACTGGAAAATGAAATTTTAAATTTGAAAAATCTAAAATATGATAAAACTAATTTTAAAACTGAAAATATATTTTTTATGCTTTTTAATTATTTATTACTAATTAATTACTATTTTCAACTAATTAAAATTATAATAAATACTAAAAAGATTAGGAAAATTATAAAACTTTTTCTAAAAATACTATATGATGACAGAAAACTAAGAAAAATAGAAAAACAAGATTTTCTTATTAATAAGTTAAAAAGAAAAATCAAAAAGCTAAAACCTATTAAATAAACACTATCACTGATTTTAACTTGATATTTTTCTCGATTTTCTTTTGAAAACTACTTTATACTGATATAATGAAACTTTAACAAACACAAAAATTTTACAAATAAAAATAAGCATTTGAGTAGCTTATGAGCCAACGATTATGCTTATGAGCTTATTTTGATGGAATAAGCTAAAACAAGCTCACCAGCCAAACGAAGCTCAAATAAGATGTAATAAGCTACAGCTACTCAAATTAATCTAAAACACACAGATAAGCACATTGCTAAGATAGAAATAAGCAGATAAGCTCTTATGACACTAGAGTAGAAAACAAAATGGGACAAAGTTTAAGCTAATAGCAGCCCTACCAAACAAGCTTCAAAATGAAAAACAAGGCTTGAGACCTCAAGACGGCTTGGTTGGCTACTCAAAGAACCAAAAATCACAAGCTTTGGTCAACTAATAAGCTCTGTACAAGCTTATCAAGTTGGACCACCCAATACCCATGGCATGGTTTTCAAAAGCAGTATCCACAAAAGCTAGAAAATAAGCACTTTATAAGCTGATTCAAAGAGATCTATTATTTTTCTAATTTTTTTAGCAACTGATCTTTAATATCCCAAGAGCTTTTAAGCTAAAACTTAATATTAAGCACACAGTGAAATCCCAAAGTTTATTCAAAATCGACCAAATGAGAATTTGACTTTTTGAGAAAAACTCAAAAGTTGACCAAGATGAACTTTGATTTGATCTTAAGCACTGAATGTGATGTATTAAGGTTTGTTAAGACTAAATTGAGCAACACTAACAACTTTCTAACACAAAATCATGATCCTAGATCTTAAAATTCCAACAAAGGACGCACAATATGTGATTAAAAGAATTTTTGACTTTTTGCTTATGAACACTGATTTTTATGACTGAGATTAGTTATTAGAGCCAAGTTAAATAATCTTCACACAAGTCCAATTACCAGAGAACCTTCAAATACAAAGAACCAAACACCACTTGTGATGACTGTTTTGAAGTTTTACAAAGCAAATCACAAATTTAGACCATGAACTTGATTGCGATCCTTACATAATCATTAAATAAGATTAAATAAACATGAATCAACATCATAAACAACATTAAGCACAAGAACTATGATAATGCTATTTTAACTGTCCAAATAAGATTTTTATAAACTACAAACTAGAAGGAACAACCAACTGATTTTAATGTTTAACTATACCTATATAAAGCTAATGGACATAAAAACACAGAGATTCAAACTACTAAATAACCACAACAGTGAAATATAAAATTTGAACAAAAGGCTTACAAATGGCTATCCAACTGAAATCACAGCACTAGGAATCAAGAACAATCCTAAAGGCTTACCACTAAGCCACTAACCCAAGGCCATCCAAGATTTACCCTGCTCCAGCTGTGAACACCTTTTCCATATGATTTTTGAATTTTAAACTATTTAATTGGAATTTTTGGTGATTTTTGATTTTAACTTCTAAACTTGTTTTAAGTGTTTCTAAAAGCTTGAATAAGCTTTTTAGGGAGCTTATGTGGCTTATTTAGTCCATACAAACAACTAACAACAACATTTGAACTATCATGAGATTTTGCATAAATATGAAATTTTGCATAAACTTGAAATATGATTACAACTTGAAACTGATAATTGAAAAAGTTTTACAATACTCTGAAATAGCTAGAACATAAGCTTGAAAACTTTAAAATTACACTAGAATTCTTAAAATGATAGAAACGACATTAAGAAATTAAAGTTACTCTAGATATGTTCATACATTGCTTCTCAGCTCCATTTTATAGACTTTTATGACTAAATCTTGACCTCTGAATCTTTCCCACCATTTTCTAGCCATTGGATCATCAAATATCATCAGAATCCAAGTGATTTTGGCGCCAAAATTGTCAAGAGCAGGTTTTGATATTAATTGGAGTGGGTTTCAATCAATTAAAGGTTTTTGGTGTTAGTGGAGGTGGAGGGACAAGGTAAGGGGGTGGAGAAAAAGTGGGAAACCATGACCGTTTTGGGAATCGGATGTGGGAGAGGAGAGCTACAGAGGGCGGTATTTGGCTTGTTTGACTTTATTTGACCGTTGTAATAATAAACGGGGTGAGTTGGTTTTGGGCCAAGTTTGGGCTTGATTTGGGTTTGATATTAAAACAAGGGTCCGATTGGGTTTATTTAAGCACAAGGACCAAAAATGCAAATCTGCCAAACATGAGGACTGAAAATGCCAACTTTCCAAACTTATAACAAGGACCAAAATTGACAAACATTGATAGTGCAAGGACCCTTTTTGCATAAAATCCCATTTTTAGAAATCCAAGGACCATTTTTGACATTTTTCAAAGTTTAGGGACCTTTTCCGCCATTTGACCAAAGAATCATTCAAGGACCATTTTTAACAACTTAGAATATTTCAGGGACCTTGAATGACAAAACTTCACCTTTTTGAATTCCAGGGACTAATTTTGACAAGTTTTAAAACTTGGGGGACTAAAACTGCCAATTTTGCAAACTTGAATCATTTTTCATCTGATTTTGATATTTTTGCATTTAAAACTCATAAAACACTGATTTGTGATATTTTGATCATTTTGATGTGTTTCTGAGTGTTTTCAGATGATTTTGCAGTTTAGATTGTACAAAAATGATGAGTATTTAGACACTCATCAATTACTTACCTTTATATGCTTGTTTATCAACATCCAACACACACATTCAAATAGATTTACATAAGTCGATCTAAATAGATTAAAAGGAAGTTTTAATTGGCAAAACTATTCAACCCCCCCTTCTAGTTTTCCACAATTGGCATCAGAGCTTCGTTACCAAGTTTCTTGAAGTATATTGTACTTTAAAAACTTGATACGATCCATAGTTAATTGAAAACTACAAAGAAGGTTTTTCATAAAAGCAAACACCATGTCTTTCAAAACTATATGTTTGGATGTTGAGTTGATAACAACATTTTTTTTATTTACCTTTTCATTTAATTGCACTAATATTCTTTGTCATGTTGATTAGTTAAAGCTCATACCCACCAAGCTTTAGGAGTCGCTTGGTAACAAGAATACCTTCCTTAAGAAGGTATCTTAAACGTAAAGGAGCGGGAATCGTCTAAGTGACATTTGTTGTGTCATTTGTAAAGTCATTCCTAAGTGCGCTAGAGGTATGATTTTCTTTTACTTTGCTTGATAATTAAGTATACCTATTTAGGTATTTATATGATTATCTTTTGTGCTTTTACATGTTTTACATGAAGCTTCATTAGGAAGCCTTTTTATCACATAATGTGTTATATTTCTCCCTATATTCAGTAGTATATAAAACTTATGTTTTATTTCTTTTAATACTATAATAAAACAAAACACGAATTTCAAAAATTCCTCCTTCCCTATAAATAATCCCACCGTCGGCCACTCTATCAAACCCTCACTTTTTCAAATCTTCCAATTTCAAAAAATTTTCTCTCAATCAAAAAATTTCATCTTTCTCCTCATTCCATCTCAACCGAAACCAAGAAGATCCGTCATCAACATGGTTTACATCGCACTCGTGCTCATCGCCCTAACACTCATCGCACTTACGTTCCCTATGATGAAGTTCACATACGGAGACATTTACTTTGTGTTGTTAATCTATATTGGGGTTATATACCCAATCTTTTGTATCATCCTTAGTATTGAAATGCAATATTATTAATAATCTAGTTTATCTAGGTTATTTTTATCATAATGTGTTTGTCACTTACTTTGATTTATATGTTTTATATTCTTTCGTGATACATTAGAAGTCATGTATGCATGCTAAAAGAAAATGTAGGATAAAACATATTTCGTGGTATAAAAACTGTAAAACGTATGTCTTTATCAAATCTGTTTCTGTTACTACAGATCCACGGATCCCGAAAGTTATACTAGCCGGATCCCTTTTGAAAAGGAACCGTGGGATCCGTCCTACAGGAAAACAGTTTTTCATGCATATTAAAAACCACTATCTTTCTAAATGTAATAATCCACTAGAAAGTCAGAACCTTGAGTAAGTTAAAGTGTTAAATACCATTGTTAATAAAAATCAAGTAAAAACATTAAATTATCATACGTTGACCACAAACATCTCCTTTTATTAACTTATCATTTCTATAGGTTCAACTATGACGCATGAATATGAGTTTGATTTTTCACTCACTAGCGTCTACACTCCGAACATCTCTCTCGAACCCAACACGCCTGGCAATCATGTCCGTGGGTTCAATAATCTCGAAAACTGTCAATTCCACGAAGGACGTATTGTAGACACCTCTCTACAATTCGAAGAAGGTATCAATACCTCCTTCCGAGCCATAGGACTAGAATGTCTTCTTGAAATCAACGAGAAGATATGTCCAAGGTTCATAATGGAATTCTTCCGTCAAGTCGAACTCGTTCGTAACGAGGATCGCTCTTTATCCTTTTGGTTTTATATCAAAATCCAAAAGTTCGTTCTAACCCTTGGGCATTTTGCTCACATCCTCCGGATTCCAAATAATTGACAATGTGCCTTCACCGAAGATTGGTCTCTTGATTCTCTCTTCAACTTTCGTGAAGAAAATAGTCCATATTGTTCACACATACCTCTCCGGAAGATTTAAATCGCATAATATGCAAACCTCGACCATATTACTCCGATCCAAACATTATCTTTACAAGGGATATCCGAGAAGAGTACAAGCCTCTTGCACTCATCCTACGTGAAAATGTTTGGAGTCTTAGGGAAATCGAGAAATTCTTCCCGCTTGTTGTGCTCACATGTTGTACTGTTTGCTAACACAACAACCATACAATCTCGCCTACTTCTTCGCAAGGCGAATCACAAATCTTCAAGGCTCCAAGAATAAACTCATCCCTTATAGAATGTTCTTGACACGCCTCTATCATAATGTTATGCACTTCCATCCTCAATTTCAAAGTCCGTTGTACGTACTTGTGAATAAGATGATGGAACCGCTAAACATATCTCTCATGAAAACCTTCTTCATTCTTGATTCCACCAACACTCATCAATCACATAATGATCCTCCTAGCGAAAACACTCAAGGAAACTAGTAGTATTCCAAAATAGGATCAAATCTCATGTACTCGTACTTTATCAATGTAATCCAACTTCTCTCATGAAATAAAACATCTTACATTTGATATCTTAGTATTAAAACTCTTTTTAGGCTATCCTTGAGATATAATGCATTGTCAAGATCATTGCATACCTTTAGTAAAGGTCCTGCTGAGCAGATAGGCGGATCCCAAAGATTGTGCTAAACGGATCCCTACACTTAGGGAACCGTGGGATCCGGCGAACAGAAAATGCAATTGCAAGTATTGTATTTCAAACACATTCTTAGAACACCTCACACTAAGCTAAAAATAGTGTCTTAAGGCAAATTAAGTCCTTATCAAGATAGGTTAATCTTTCCTATTCATACATAACTCACCTAGGTCACACTCTAAAACGCTTGTAGATCTACAGTTTCGTTTTTAATCCATTACTCTTCCGCTCTTAAACTCACACTTCATTTTCTACTTGATCCCTCACATCTAGTCTTAGAAATCTTTCGATTATGGCAAAATTGATCATAAATTATCCTCACCTCAAAAATTGATCAAAGTTGATCAAAATCTAGTTTTCCCATCTCAAAGCTTCTAGGATATTTTCCCAAAACACAACCTGATCTCTAGGATCATTTAGCTTCAATTAACACTCTAAATCTTTAGTGTCATCCTTACTCATCCATTGGTACTCTTGAAAGTTCCAAATCCTTCCATAAATGACAATCATTAGCTACATCATTCATTACCTTCAAGTACTCAAGCACCCCTTCATTTAAAACACTTAGGAGGACTGAAACACTCAAGATGATATAGGTCTTAGATCTTAGAAACATCATTTCCACTCTTTCATAGCTGCTGAGAGCCGGATCCCTAGGATTAGCCTACACGGATCCCTCTGAGGAGGGAACCGTGGGATCCGGATGATAGTTTAGGTCAAATCTTGCTAAAACAATCATTTCAACTCATCTTCCGAACTCAAACACTGCATCTCATCTTAAATGAGTTCCTAGAACAGTGCAAACTCTGAAGTTGACTCTTGTGCATGTTAATCATCACATTCCAATGAATCTTAGTGGCTTAAGGCTTAAATGCACTTGCCAAATCTCTTGGTTTATAAACCACCTTGTTAGGACCTCCATAGTCATCACTCTCATCCTAACTTTCAGCTCTTGCAACCTCTTGAAATCATCTCATCATGAGGAAAACCCCAAGTAGTAACCTATCCACCAAAGAACCACCCATGAAAAAGGCTCGCGTTATACACGAAATCTCCTCAACCGAATCATCTCCGGTCAAGCCAACAAATGATAGGATTCTTCATAATCCAATCAAACCGATTCCTAAAAGGATAATACCAACAAAACTACCTATGCCAAACACCACCATACCTCCTAGGCCAAACAATATCATCTCCACTAAACCATCACCATTGGTTCCTAAAGCTATTTCATTTACATCCCCACAATCATCACCACACCTCTACAACTTAGAGGACTTGCCTCCTAGGCCTCTCTCATCCGCTTCACGACAACATTCTCCTCATTAGGAGGAATAATGGTTCAAAATCAAGGTGTTGAGTCAACACTTGCTCCGGCTTCCTTTTCACCGTTTCCATCATATAATCCCATTTGGATTATGAGAAATCATCAAAGTCAACCACCCGCCCATATGGAAGTTGACACTTCTCTACCACCACCATCATTCTTGGTCGAGCCATTATCAAATGCACCTCCACCAATCCCTCCATCGTTTGAAGCACCACAAGCCGCTTCACTTGATCCTTCGCATCAAGCCATTTCAATTCTTTCACCACCACTACCTAGCCATGACAAAGATTGCTATCATTGTCAACATGTTGAAAGTTTGATACATGAAGTACGAGAAGACCAATGTTTCATGTTCTATCATCTCCTCGAACGTTTCGACGAGATCAAACCTAAACAAAACTTGAGCTAGAAGGGTTTAGTGGTGTCCTAGCATCAAGCTATAGTTGGTTTAGAAATTCCTAGTCATGTATTTTCTTATTTTCTTAGTTTTTAGAGTCATGTATATCATAACTCTAGTTTTATTAAATGGAATTACATGCTACTTGTTATTTTTCTGAGCATATGATTACCGTGTATTCATATCTCATTTTCTTTGTGATAACATTACTTGTTATATCTCTGTCTGAAATTAATCACTAATACGGATCCCTCAGAATTGCCTAGAAGGATCCCTACTAGAGGGAACCGGGATCCGTGAGACGTAAAGCTTTCTTTCTACTAACTTGGACCACATTTGCAGGAAATTATGAATTATACTTGCTTTCTAACCTTTGTTTTGTAGTTATTCAATTTACACATGAAGACTTTGACATCCCAAAGCTAGGGGAGCTTTACGTCAAAGCAATACATTGTAAATTACTTGCAATACTAGGTTTACATTTCATGACATCCCCTTGCATAATTGCAATCATCAAAGGGGAGCACATTCGTCTCTTAGACGAAATCTTTTGCAAACTTATTTGCAAACAAACTAGATTAGTATCACTTACTTGACGCCCTTACATAGGGATGGACTCGTCAAGGGGGAGTAAAGACGAGATCCTTTCCCATTACTTGCTCTCTATCTCTTTTTATTTTTTTTATTTTCTTTCACATGTTTTTCTTAAAAACGATGTGTTGCTTTCCTTCAAACACTTTTTGTTTCGACAAAAGGGGAGAAAAAAGTAAAAACTACAAATTCAAACTTTTACGAATTTTAGCTTTTCCTTAAAACAATTTTATGTTTTGTCATCAACCAAAAGGAGGAGATTGTTAATACAAATAAGCCGTAAAAACGTTTATTTATATTTTACGATCTTCTAATGTTTTGTCGATAACAAACGTAAAATCATATTAACGAAACAAATAAAATACGTAAATGGTTTGAACTAATAGTTTCTAACAAATTCACATTTTCACATAAAACACTAAAACAAGTATAAGTGATTTTATGATTTAGATACATATGTACAAAAACTAGTGTTTACATATTGGGTTAACATATACTTAAACTAAGTATACTAAAATGGGTAAAAACATGTAACTACTAAAATGGGTAATAACTAGCAAATGGTATTGACCCATAACCCATGGTTTTATATATACCACTTAACCAAGTTCATTGTATTCTTAAGATACATTGTATCTAGAAAGAAAACCATGGATCAACCCATAACCCATGACCCATAACCAAAAATACCCATGGGTAAAGAGGAGCGTTCCACGGATCCCTAGCTTTGTGCTAGCCGGATCCCAAGTGGAAGGGATCCGTGGGATCCGGGGAACAGTAGGATTTTTCCTTGATGAGTGTCTAAATACTCATCATTTTTGTACCAATTAGACTGCAAAAACATCTGAAAACACTCAGAAATGCATCAAAATGATAAAAATATCACAAATAAGTGTTTTATGTGTTTTAAATGCAAAAATATCAAAATCTGGTGAAAAACGTATAAAGTTTGCATAATTGGCAGTTTTAGTCCCCCAAGTTTTAAAAGTTGTCAAAAACAGTCCCTGGTAAATCTAAATAAAGAAAAATGTTATTCAAGGTCCCTGAAATATTCTAATTTGTCAAAAATGGTCCTTGAATATATCTTTTGTTAAATGGCAGAAAAGGTCCCTCAAGTTTCAAAAATGTCAAGTTTGGTCCCTGGAAATTTGAAATTGTCAAAACTGGTCCTTGTACTATGGGGACTTGTCAATATTGGTCCCTTGTAACAAGTTTGGAAAATTACAGGATTGGTCCTTCATAATTTCAGATTGGCAATAATAGTCCTTGTCTAAACTAATACTTAGCCTTGTCAAAATGAGTTTTGACCCCAGCCATTATACCCTTTTGAACCCCCTGCCTTAGCCAGTGACCTCCCCATTTTGACCTCTGGTCAAACAAGTCAAACGAATAAAACTTTCCCTCCACCTCCTGCTTACCACTACCACTTGCCTGATTCCTCTGCAACTCTCACCATCACCTCACCTTTTCCCCTTATCTCTTCCACACCTCAACCCACTCGTCATAACCCCTACAAATCCACCCCCCTAGTTGCTAGCTCAGAAGAAAAAGTGGTCAAAACCACTTTTCCCGCCAAAATTGGAAAAGTGGCCAATATGCCCCAAACTCTCCCATTGGCTCTAAAAAAGGTGGGATTTGATCTAGAGGACACGTGGAAGCTTTTGGAAGTATAAAAAGGAGAAGAAAAGAAGAGAGGAACGAGTAGTTAGTTTTTAAGTTTTTTTCTTTATGTCGTTTTTCAATAAAATGTTGTAGTTTAGATTAAAAGATGTAATTTCAAGCTCATATGTATTAAACTCAGTTGTTTAACAAGTGCAATCCAGTTTTAAGGTTTAATTCAAAGTCTCATTTATATTTTCACATGTTGGTGTTCACTGTTGGAATTTGCAAATTCATGCTCCTGTGTTAAAGCTTCTAATAGCTTATATTTAGTTCACTCAAGTTTGTTTAAGCTTGTTAAAGCTTTTCATAAGCTCTCATTTCAGTTTCAAGCATTTTTGGCTCAGGGTCAACAAAAGTCAAACTGAGCTTAATATGGAATTGGAAATGGATAATGGTGTTGCAGACCTTTGAAATGGGTTGGATTAGGTTCATTTAGTGTAGTATTGGGTTTGGATTTGGCCTGCAAGCAAGTTGGGATCCTGTGAGTACTTATCTCATTTTCAAATTTTCAAGTTGGTTTGCATATTTTGCTTGAACCAGTAGTTATAGTTATAATTTGTTTTTACTTGTTTATTTAGATGTATTAAAGATAGTTAAACTTAGTTTGATCCTTAATTCATGTGGGTTCAACAGTTTGTTCAGTTTTTAGCTCATAGCAGTTATTAATAGGTGTGTTTGGATTTGACTGCATAACTGTGCTATAGGTTTATGCAGTGGTGTTTTCCTGTTGGTCATACTTGTTTAGTCCATTTGAGCCTTTATCTGTCTTGTTCTTGCACCCACATAAGCTCCAAAGTCAAATTCACTTATAATCTTTCTTAGCAGCTTACTGTTGGAAATTTTGAAAGAGCAAAAGCTCATTTTGTGTTCAAAATACATAGGGGTAGATTGTAGTAGCTCTATTTCATCATATTAGATCATAATCAGTCCTAGGATTAGCTTTAAATTTCATTTTGGTCAACTTTTCTCAATTGCTTAAAAAGTCAAATAGCATAAATGTCAGTTTTGGCCAACATAGGTTGATTTTTCATGAGCTTATCCTTGAGTCAAATTCAATGAAAATTGTGGTTTCAAAAACCTACCTTGGTCTATTTTATTATTACCATTTTCCCAGATTTTTACAAATTTTCTTTAAGCCTCATTCTAGCTTGTCAAAATGGGCCTAAGTGTCCTGTGCAGGGCATCAAGTCTGCACAGGACTTGTGCAGATTTTGATGAGCTTGTGCAAAGCTCATCATAGCTCCTCTAGGTCTCAGCTTGTGGTATTGGATAGCCAACCAGGTCTAGTCTTAGGCCCTTCTTTTGCTTTTCATTTCCAGCTTATCTAGAAGCTTATTCTTTAGCTCTAAGTTTGTCCCAGAAACTGCTTTTTAGCTTAAATCTTATTTCACCAAATCATAGCAACTTGCAAATCAGAGGTCATGGCTTGTTGTTTCTAGTTGCATTAGAGTAGTTTTAGCATATTTGAGTTCCTGTTTTGGTTTGGTGCTTCTTGGTTTCCATTTGCTTCTTCAAAGTGCTTATTTATAAGCACTTTGTTCATCAGTTTCAATATCTTGCACACAACCCCATGTTTTCCATTTTTCCTAGCTTCCTTATATTATTTTAGACTTTTCCTGAAATTTTCAGATTTTTCCAAGCTTGTTTGCTATTTTTCTTAATTTAAATTAGTTTTTAAAGCATTTTTAAATAGCTTTTAATACAAAAAATTAAGAAAAGGTTCAAAAAAATAATTTTTCATTTTTCTTAAGTTTAGATAAATATAAAAAGCCAAAAAAATATTTTTCCATATTTTTCTTAGTTAAATTTGTATTTTTAAATAATTTAATTAGTTTTTAATAGTTTAAAATTCATAAAAAATAGAAAAATAATCAGAAAAATACAAAAATAGTTTTGAAAATTCTCTTTTGATATTTTAGACTTTTTCAATTCATAATTTTATTTTTCAAGCCTTATTTCATATTTTCTTTCATTTTAAGTTATTATTTAATAGTTAAAAATAGTTTTAAATTAATAATAATTAGAATAATAGTTATAAAAATAATTTTCTTTTTCTATAAATTTTCTTTTATCATTAGGTTTGTAAAATGTATTTTTCATATTTTTAGGATTTATATTGTGTAAGTTTCACTTTTTATTTTGCACGTTTACGTAATTTTATTTTAAACGTAAGTTTTAAGTTTTAAGTTTTAAACGTTCATCAATTTTAAATATAGTGATAGCGTTTATTTAATATTTTTTATCTTTTTAACTTTCTTTAATTTGCATTTAAGCCCCTGTAGTTTATGGGCTTTTCCTTAGTTATAATCATCTTCAAATCTCTTTTCCCGTTCAAATTTCTCGATCACTACACGTTTGGCTATTCTCGCACAGCTCGTTGGGACTTAACGACCTGGGGAAACACTATACTCTCCTGATCTTCATTGCATTCGTGTTTGAGCTGTTTTAAACTGTTTTGCGCCGCTGCCGGGGAGCAGTGCTAATAGTCTTACGTTTAGCAGATTAGTGATTTGAATAATCACTCCTTGTTTATACCATTTATATATTTAAAATCAAAAACCCAAAAAGATTTTCATTCTTTGTTTTTTCAAAATGTTTTTCAAAAACACAAAAAATATTCCTCTTTACCCTCTTACCCTTTTGATTCTTCATTTCTTACCCTCTGAAACCCTTTGATTCTTTCTATGTCTTATCCTCACCCTCTTGGTTGTCAATGGTGTGGTGGTCCTTATAATGGTGGCAATTGCCCCAGTTGTAGCATGGTGGAATCAGGAAACGGGTCTGTCTATAACCAGGATCCCTATTCCTACCATAACACAACTGATTCATTCCATCCGCTACCACACTGTGAGACTCAGCAGTTTTACTGTTGTGAGTACTGTGGTGGTTCACACTACAGTTCTGATTGTCAATCGGGAAACACGCTTGTCTATGAGCAGGTTCCTGATAACAATTATGATTACAACACATCGACTCACCACATCGGTTTTTATGTGTGAGTATTGTGGAGGTCCTCATTCTAGCTCTGATTGTCAAACAAGGAATCCATTTCCCTGTAACAATTACGACTCTTCGTATCATGACCAACCTCTACAATACCAGATGAATCAGGCACCACCTCAGCCTGACCCACTTCCTCAAAATCTTCTCCTTGATCTTTTGGATTTAGTGAAAGATTTGAAGGAATTTGAAGGAATGTAAACACTCCCAAGATAATCCAAATGAGAAATCCATGGAAGTTTTGTTAGCTGAAGAGCGGGCTGCTAAATTAGATTCCCAGATTGCCTTTGAAAAATCTATTAGGGAATCAATTGCAAAGGAAAAGGCAACCAAATCTAGCTCTCGATTCCGTTTCATTCCTGATGACGATGATGATGAAGTTACCCTTGATATTAGTCAATTTTGTACGGGTTCATCAAGTTCATCAGTTGAAATTCCTTCCATGAAAAATCAGGGAGAAAAGACTATGATGGAATTACTAGCGGAAGAACAAATGGAAAGTATAAAAAATATGTATGCTAGTCCTTCTAAACTCCCTCAGTCTGTTGTTATCACACCGAATATTCCCACTCACTCTTTGAACATGGGGGATGAGCATCTTGACACTGTTACTGAAAAGGAATCGGACGAATTCATAAAGTCTAGTGTTGAGAACCTTGTCCCAATCCCGAGAGAGTCACGAGAACTTCTGATCATGTGTGTGATTCTATTTTCCCTCTTGAGTGTTCAAAAGATCATTTTGAAACTTTCTCCGATGTTAGCGACGATTGTACTTCTTATGGAAACATCGAGTATGTTGAGACATCACTCCCTCGTGATTGATCATCATCTTGAGGAGTTCACCTATGAACTCACTCACTCCAATCCACTTTCATCGGAAAGTAATGATAATCTTTCTGATTTCAAAGCCGATCTGGGAGAGACTGAAAGTCTCCTTGATAATGATCGTTCACTCACTTCTTATCCCAACAGTCCAATAGAGAATGTTGATCACTTTGTTCCCGAAACATTCAAAACTACTTTCACCAATCCTCTATTTGAATTCGACCCTGAATTCACTTTAATTTCTGAGAATCCACTCTTTGATACTCAGATTGAGGATAGTGATGAGTCTACAGTGGAACAAGAATTCACAGATATACATCTTGTGATTAATTCTCTTCACGAGGAGTTCGCCGGTGAACTCACTCATATCATATCTCCGCCGGAGTATGATAATTTCTACTTTGATCTAGACACACCCATAATATGTCTTGATCAAGTAAACTTAACTGAGGAGATTCATGAAACTATGAATTCTCCTATTGAGGATGAAGAGTTAGTCATGATTTTTATCATGATTTTCTTTCTTTCCTTCATATATTCTGCCACTTCTCCTGTTCTTCACTCCTTCGGGAATGAAGACATTATCTTTGAGCCAGGCATTTCCATGTACCATTTGTGAGCCGGGTCTGTCTCTGTATATCTCATCGGTGTGGAACTTTCACGCACTTCAATGTTTATCCAAACATCCTGAATGAAAGTCCGATGGAAATTGTCTCTTCCACTTACTTCCCCATGAACCAATTTAATTCGGGGTCGAGTCAAGCTAGCGACTCGGGAATCAAAAACAGTAGCACACACCATATGGGTTTTCACCCATATTTCTGTCTTCTTACCCCGTTCTACCACCTAAGTGTGGGGGTGATGCCCCACATGTTATATATATATATATCTCTTTAAAAAAAAAAAAAAAAAAAAAAAAAAAAAATCATCTTTCTAAATAATGGCCGTAATATTTCCCTTTTACGTTCTTAGTTTCGGCATAACCGCCGGTACTTTGAATATTGAGGGCAATATTCATTTCTAAGTGTGGGGGGGAATTCTCACGAATTTTATCATGTAATTATACCGCCTAATTCCCCCGTTTTTGGCCAAATTTTTTTTTTTTTTTGGAGTAAGTGTTCTACACTTACTCATCTGGTTATCAGTCCGCCATGTCTAATAGACAAAAGGATTGGCTAATCCAGGAGCAAACGGCTCTTGGTAAAGATTTCTCAAATCCGTTTATATGGCTTGCAATTTGCCCAAAATTGTATGGTATTCAGCTCACCATATCCTTAAAAGTGAAGAGTTGGCTAGCCCGCAAGTTTATGGCTTGTGGTAAAGGCAGTGGAAAAACCATAATTGGTAATCAGCTCACCAAAGATAATATTGATAATTTATCTAAGAGTTGGCTAGTCCAGAAGCAAACGGCTTCTGGTAAAGACACATCAAATCCGTTATATGGTTTATGATTTGCCAATAAATCAGATGGTTATCAGTGTACCATGGTTCTTACTTGAACTAAAACATTTGGCTACTCCAGAAGTAGTGGCTTTTGGTAAAGAGATGAAATCCATTAATTTTTCTTAAAACATTGCTATAAATAGTGAGCCATTTCTTCATTGTTTCTCACCCCTTTCTAACACACTTTCTCCCCTAAGTTAAATCTCACTAACCTTAGATCCAAGAGATCTATGTTTGTAGTTTTGTTTTTGTGTGATCTTTTAGGTTCCTCTTAAAGGCAAGATCACCACCTTTGAAGTCGAGCAAGCTCAAGTCCATGAGTTTCCATGCTTCCTCATCATCAAGGCTACTGAAGTCTTCTTGTTGATGATCCCTTTCTTTCTTCAAAGAAGTGTAGTGTTGAAGACATTAGTGAAAGATGTCTCAAGTGTCAAGACGAAGATATTAGTGAAGGGTATCTATCGTCTATAGGATAAAGCACTTGTGGTAGGTGCTTAGAAGTCAAGACAAAGAAGCATTAATGAAAGGTTCTTAGAAGTCAAGACAAAGAAGCATTAGTGAAAGGTGCTTAGAAGTGAAGACACAAGACATTAGTGAAAGGTGTCTTGTAGATCTAGTCAAAGGCATTAGTGAAAGGTGCCTTAAATGTACATTCGATATGGTGTGTTTCGATGTACAAGATAGACTAGTATTAGATCCAAGGATATTGATATCCTTGATGATGTTGAAAAGGAGTAGATCTCCTTTGGGATTAGTCGTTGGTGTAGTGTGGTAGTAGTTCCTCCATTGCAATGGAACTAGGTTCTTAGCCTAGTACCTAATAAAGGGTAGGCGACGTTGTGTAGGTGTGGTTCACCTTGGAGTGAAAGAACCCGGTGGTTAGCCTAGCACCGGAAAAAGGGTAGGCGATGTTGTGAAGGCTTCTCCGCCATAAGGAGATTGGTGTAGTGATTACGAACTCTCGAGTAGGTGACTCGGGGAGTGGAGTAGGGCAAGGAAGGTGTCCTTGTAGCCGAACCACTATAAATACTCGTGTTGTTGTTTTGTGCTTCTTACTCTTATCTTTTCATTACTTACCTTTATATGCTTGTTTATCAACATCCAACACACACATTCAAATAGATTGACATAAGTCGATCTAAATAGATTAAAAGGAAGTTTTAATTGGCAAAACTATTCAATCCCCCTTCTAGTTTTCCACAAAAGTTATGAAAATGGAAGGTAATTAAAAATGAAAGAAACTAATACTCCCCTGATTAGCTCGGTAGGATCCGTGTAAAGTGGTGGTTAAATCCTTTCCAAGAAGAATGTATGCGTGAAAAGCTCCTTCCAATCTTATGTATCTTCTTCTTAGTAAATTAAACCTGCACACTTGAAGAAAACAAACGAAACATTCGCGTAAAATCGGCGGTAATAATATATATAAGACTCTATTAAACTAGGATATAATGCTTGTGGAATGGATGTTTACAGAATTTCTGGAAAATTAAGACATGGAAAATTCCAAAAATTTATAAGTAGCTCAGAAAACGAGAAAAAAGTAATCTGTTATTTTTACTCCTTCCTGACGCCGTCAGGTTGCGATCCTGATGCCTTCAGGTTATCCTGACAAAAACTGGTCTGCGATTTTCTGGAAAAAATTTTGGAAAATTTACATCTTTAGAATCTGGAAAAATTTCTGCAAAACATCCATTATGACTTGATACAAGAATTTGACTCGAACAAACACACATATATATCTTTTAATTAATTGAAATTCTCATGTTCACGTTTCTTTTGAAAACGTGTGTAATTCTCCCTACACTTATCCCTTATGTAAAATACCTTTATATGCAATTAAGACGAGGTTAAAAACAAAATAAAGCATTTTTATAAATTTAAACATGAGATTAAGCAATCAATAAAAGATATATGACACTAACAAGAAAACAATTAAGCATGGGTTGCCTCCCACGAAGCGCTTTTCTTTATTTATGAGTCTTGTAGCTAGACTCGTAGTCGTGCTCCTACGTGACTTCATTACCGTCACCTTCTTCCTTATGACGGTCTCCATTGGGGGGTTCCATGTTGTAAAAGTGTTCGATAGTGCACCTTTCTAAGAGGTCGTCCTCTCCTCAATTGGTCCTATATTCCAGTCCTAAGTTCAAGCAATCCTTATAGAAACTTAGAATCTTGGCCATAACATAATCTACTCCCTTCTCCTTATCTTCCTCATTCCTATAGTAGACCGATAGTTTAAGTTCCTTTTCATCATTGGAGAGTGATGAAAACTTCTCAATCTTAAACGGCATTTGGTAAGCTACATCATCGGTCTCATCCTTGAATCGCACTGTTCCTAATGAGGGATCATAAGTCATCCCGGTGTTTTCTATGAAAGGTTTTCCTAGAATAACGTGTGAAAAGCTAGGATCTATGGTCGTACTAATATCATTTACCACTATGAAATCCATAGGAAACATGAAACTACCTACATGGACGGGCAATCCCTTAACTCTACCAAGAAAATTGCAACTATCCCTAGGATTATCGGGGCTTGCCTAGTTGGGATAGGATTCTTCATTACCCAATTGTAGTAGGTGCTAGTCATTATATTGATTGGGGACTTGCGATCAATGTAGACCTTTGCCACGAAAAGGTGTCCTATGCAACATGGTATGTTAAGATTCCAAGGGTTCCCAAACTTGATTCTAGGACTTTTCCTAACATACATGTAATGGAGGTCACGTACTAAGTGAGGGTGGCGAGATAGTTCTTCTTCCGTAGGAAACTTATTGAAATAGTCATTGTCTACTTCATTTACTTCCTCGGTTGTTTCATTCGCCGGTGTTTTCTTAACCTCAAGTATCATCTCATGGTTCGCTTCGTCATTTGCTCCATTAGGTTTCTCTAAGGTGATGGTATTGACGAATTGGACGTGTTTAGCTAACTTACTTGGGTCCTTAATCTCTACACCGGAAGGTTCGGGAGTTGAGATAGAATTAACCTTCCTATCATTATTAGTCATGGCTTTCAAGAGGTTATCTATCTTCCTTTCCATATCGGCTTGTTGTTGGTTAAAACGGTCCGAGAGCTTAGCAATTTGAGCTTCTTGGGATGCGACTAGGTGTTGCAACATCCCCTCAATGTTTTGTTGGGTAGGGCCATGAGAAATCATTGGAAGTGAATTCTTTGGTTTGTCCCCAATAGAAGTCGGGCTTGCTCTTCCATGCTTCTCGGGTATCATTGAAAGTCCTAGGTCCGGGTGTTGTAGGGAATCTTCCTCCCGTTCCATTAATACGCGAGGACGCGTAGTCAACGGAAGCATGTTCGGGGAATCTTGTGCAAGCATGAGTGTTATGAGGGTCACTAAATTGCTCACATGAGGAAGAAACTTTGTTTACTTGGTGTGAAGACTTAGGATTTTCGTAGGAGCTCATTAGGAATTTTACTTGATCTTCAAGCTCGAGCATCCTACGGTCGGAAGATTGTGAGTCAAGGGAAGGCAAGGAGATTGCCTTAACGGTTTTGGGCAACTCACGGGGGTCATTCCAACTTTCGTTGTCATAGAGAGCAAGGTCCTCTATTATACCCCACGATTCTTCCGCGGTGAGATCACTAAGTTTTCCACCGGCCGTTTGGTCAATGGATCGCTTGGTGGGGAAGTTGACATGATCATAGAAGATTTGAACTTGAAGCCAAAGATCAATGCCGTGATGAGGGACTTTATGAAGTAAGTCCTTGAATCGAGTCCATGCTTCGTAGAGAGATTCACCTTGACGTTGTTGGAACATCAAGATGTCATTCCTAAGCTTAGTGGTTCTCCCCGGTGGGAAAAATTGAGCAAGGAAGCGAGAGGTGAGATCATCCCAACTTGAGATGGAGCCGGCGGGAAGTCGCTCAAGCCAATTACTAGCTTGGTCCCGTAGAGAGAATTGGAAGAGACGTAGACGCGTGGTCTCCCGAGTAGTAGCATCAAGGTCGATGGAATCGACAATTTTAAGGAAATCCTTAAGATGCTGATTAGGATCTTCGGAACGAAGTCCATGGAATGCACATCCGTTTTGCACCAACCGGATGGTGTCGGATCGCAGGGCCGTAGTTTGGGCTTGGTCGGGAAGCTCAATGGTGTTCCTATAGCGTAGGTGGCTTGGTCTCGAGTATTCACCAAGAGTACGGCCTCTTGGCGGGTCATTTGGTGGTAGGTTGATGAATGGTGGTTGGTTATCACCTTCCATGATGAAAAGTGATGGGATTACGAACAAAGGTCACGAAGTAGAGGGATAGACTACGAGAAAGCTAAAAATGAGAAAAATTCACTTGATAGGAATCAAGCAAAGAAACCTAAACGAGGTGGACTACTAACTAGCTATTATATTCCCCGGCAGTGGCGCCAAAAACTTGATAACGCTACACGCGTCGTTCGGGGTCAAAGGAACTTCCTTTTCTTCGAGCAAGTTTTATAACACCCTAGGCAGTGAACCTAATCGTTGTAGTGTAGTATTAGGGTAATCCACGGGTATTGATATCGTTCTCTAGGGGAATAGGAATGCTAGTGAGGAGTTACTACGCTAAGGTTGGGGTTGAGGAAGATTATTTTTTATCTTTTTTATATTTTTAAGAAATGGAAAGGTACGAATCTCGGGGTTGGTATTTCTACCGATTACTCTACTCGTCTAATTATCTAATCTAAAGTGTATGTAGTCTATGTCTAATTATTGTGTGCTCGTATGATGGTTTAAAGATGTGTTTACTTAGGTTTTATTACTCCTTAATTATCTCCTATTGATGGTTGAATTGTCACGTCCTTATTCTTAATCGCGTTGTGTGTCTAAAGTCGTAGGGTATGCGTTTGTCCCTAACTCTTTGAAACTACCAAAGGGTCTCGTCTACAAAATCTCTATGAATTATAGACTCTAACTCTAAGGTACTCTTTGGATGGTTTAGCCTACAACTACTCTAGGCGTTATAGTCTAAGGTTCACAAAGATTAATCAAGCATTAACTACACAACGAATGACCAATCGCATTACTAGATCATTAACAATTAAGATAAGAGACAACCAATCAATATTCAATAATTAAGTTTCGTATTCCCTAAGCAAACACACAAATAAATTAGCCGGACATGGAGAACATGCAAGCATACACACAAATAATTGAAGACATAATTGAATTAATGAAGTAAAACACTTATCTTGGTGTAAGATAGGGCTTGGAACCCTAAAATATTGTACAAGACAACCTTGGTTCGGTTTAGGTTTTTACTTCAAAAGACTACACACTAAAACTGAAAAATTCGGATTCTATATATAAGATTACAATCGCGACGGCGTCACCCTTTGATTTGTGACGCCGTCGGGTCGCCGTCATTAGGGTTTCTTCTTGGCCACGTTAGTCTTGCGACGACGTCACCTTATGCTTGTGACGCCGTCCCCTTCAGTTCCAGTAGCCTGAGTGTCTTGATTCTTGACTTTGGCCATTTTCTTCGTATATCCGCGCCTTTTCGTCCAAATAAATGTCATTCCAGCAATTTGCCTTCAAGAGACCTAAAAAGTGAAAAGGAACGATATTAAGTAATAACGGATACAAAAGTGATCAAATAAGGGCTTAAACGACCCCTCAAAAAGGTACATTTTAAAACCTTATAAGATACAGCGTAACCCTCAGCTCAGGTTACGCGGTAACAACGGATAAGCATCAAATTTACAAAGGATACGACGTAACCATCAACTCCGGTTACGCCGTAACGAAATAAATGCATATGATTTACGAAGACTACGACATAACCCCCAGCTCAGGTTACGCCGTAACCATGGATAAGCATAAGATTTAAGAGTTACGGCGTAACTACTTAATAAATGTTAGGCCGTAACTAGTTTCCGAGCCTTAAATAATCGAAGATTTCATCAGTTTTAATCATCTCTCCTTTCCCAAACCTTCTAGGGTTTGGGGAGATCAAACCCAGAAGAAGAAGCATGGTTTAGGAGCATTGAATAACGAAGTTCTCGTCTACGATTTCTGTTGTATTCGAACTGACCAAATGATCACCTATCAAGTGGAGGTATTTAAGAGGTTAGAGGAAATCTAAGTTCCTAACGGCCAAGTTTCCACAGACTAGATCTAGTATATTTGGACCTTAATGACTACTATTAGGTTGTCGAATGATCCCGGGTGACCTGTTCATCTTGGTGAGGAATCTACGAACTATAGGCCATGACGAATTGACCAAAGGAGTCTGGTGATAATTAACCACTATATTAAACCTTTATATCGAGAATCAATTCATATTTGCGTTCTTCATTAAGCTTCGCTTATCTTTCTCTTTATCCTAAAATTCTGATATATGTGTGTTTGGAATAATTATAGCTTATCGATGAATTATCACAATCTTATATTATAAATATCATTTCTAATCATCTTAGTTCTTTCAAGGTCACAACTCTCTTGGGACGATACTCAGATTTACCTAAGGCTTTACTACATCTGATCGGGTTCTCTGCCCGTTAGTACGTGTTTATCCTAAGTTGCCTAAGTTTTATAAATATTAAAAGCAGGATGAAATAGCAAATCAGCTTTTTGGCGCCGCTGCCAGAGAGCAGTTAATTAAAGATCTAAGGTATAATCTATCATAATCACCTCGGTAAAAGATGTGAGTGCTTCTAAGGCGAAAACCCCATTCCCAGCCCGAAGCCTTGGATTTCGAGGCGTTTGATGGGATTAACAATGGGAATACTGGAAGGAAACTGAGAAAATTTTGCAAGATCAAGTACACGCTCGCGCAGGGGGAAATCACCGGCAATGCTTGGATTAGGCTCTTTCGGATCACCGAGCCAATTATTCCAGAATATGTTCGGGAATTTCTTGCTTCAACTGAATTCAGAAATGAAATCGAGGATGAGGTGTCGTTGCATTTTCAGTTGGGGGTGTGCGAAGGCGTTTGACTTTGAGGGATTTTACCGAGATAATGGATTTGTACACTCGGGAAGAGATGGATTCTGAAGCCTTCCAAGTGTTTTACAATACTTGTTGGAGACATAGGCCCGAAGACTATGATCCCGCCACCTACTTCAACCGCATCTCTATTGTGCTCGGGTACAGTTCAAAGCACCCACCTACTTACACCTTGGTAAGGAACCCTATTCGCCGTTTGGTGCACCGACTCCTTGCTTGCTCTATCAGGGCAAGGTAATCTGCAAAGAGAAGATGGCCATGGACGATTTATACCTCTTGGAAGGGATGGACGGGGGAAATCACATTGATGCCCCCCATTATTTGGCGAGGTTCATGGGCACTGGAGCTAAGGTTTTTACCGGGAAAGTCTGATTCAGGGGGCTCATTTTATTAGTAGGTTGGCAAGGAGTCATGATTTGATGACTGAGGAGGCTTTGGCTTGGGTAAACTGTGGGAAGGAAACTAGCTTGATTGGGTTAAGTAAGCTAGTAGAATTTGGGATTTGCACCCAAGATGTGTATGGAGTGATTGAGTTAGCTGGAGTAGCCCCGAGGAGAGAAGTCGGGGAAGGTAGTGATGCTGGTGGAGCCCAAGAGGATGATTAGGAACGTGTGCCTAGGGGTCGACGTAGGGCACACATTAATGTTAGGCATAGGTTACAGATGATTGATGAGCAGATCGAGGGGATGACTACCCACTTCAACGAGGAGATTGATAGCCTCGGAGTGGGTATATATGGTTTGAGTAACCAGTTTGAGGGTTTTGCAGGTACACTGGATCAGGTGCAGCAGCTGCAACAAGATTTCTTCAGCTGGAGTGCAGATCGAACAAGCCAAATGCTCCAGAGCATGCACCTGAGCCATCCTCGATGGCATGGACCGGGATATGTGTACCAGCCCGACATCCCCGATATTGGCATTCAGCAGGGAGTGGAATTCATGCAGACCGAGCCCACTCCTGGTAGCACCACAAGCACCCCATTCGTCCCAACTCAGTTTCACTCCATGGACCATGATCTCCACAGGGATGATTGATTCCCCTGTCTGTTGAACAATTTCTAAACAATTTCAAACATATGTCTGTAATAACTAAATAACTAGGATATTTGTGTGGTTGATAATCTATTGTGCCAATGGGTACAGAATTTTTCTATGTATTTCTGTGCAGGCTTTGGTTCAGTGATGCGAATTACGACGTAACCATTTAGGTCAATTACGCCGTAACCTGTGGCAGCAGGAGACTTTTTGACAACACTATAATTAAGGCGCAGTCACAGGATATGATACGCATTAGCAACCTCCTGACCCACCTTCAACTTTTAGTGAGACATCTGGGGCAAGCATTTGAGAGGGGAGTTTATTTCTTTCTCGGTTATTTTTTCATTTCTATTTTCTTTTTTTCGTACAAATGAGACTTTGTACACTTCAAGTGGGGGGATATGAATAGAAATGAAGTGTATGATTACTTAGCCTACTTGCCCTAATTTTCTAGTTGGTTTAAAAAAAATTAAGCTCATTTGAAAAAAATTTGTCATATTTTCAACCAATCTAGAATTATATATAGTCGAGCACACTATAACCCTTATTGTCATAGGTGAGATTTAGCCTTGCCATTTCCCCCATTTTACCCAAATCTAACAAATATTGAGTGTGCCGATAGTATTGTAAACTTTAGAACGTGTCTTTTACATCACTTCGAGACCATAGACGAGTAGTGTATTAAGTTAGCTTGGTGCATTTGGAAAAGGCATTTTGAAAAAGGCAAATGTTTTAGGATTAAACCCAAATAGGCAATATGTGTTTACTTGTGTGTGTTTATCGATTAGTCGCATTAACTTTTCGATCTCCGTGTTAACCCCTTTTGTTGTACTCACCTTTAGTGCAAGATACCCCTAGTTACACCTATTTGAGCATATCCTTTCATTCTCTAACCCTTATTTTCGTTACACCTTTACACCTTAGCCTATCGTGTAGTCTTTATCTTTTGACCTTGAAGTCATTGTTCGCCCTAGTTCGAGATTTGTGTAAAAATTTCAGAAAGCGTGCCAAATCAAAGTCCAATTGAAGATCGTTAAAGACGCCCCTATATTCTCATTATGCTCATCTCAAGTGGGGGGATGTTTGTATGTTAAAAAAGTGCGTATTGATCCTTGGGAATAAAAGTGCAAAATATTGTAGCAATATGTGATTAAAAGCAATTGGCATCGAGAACAATACCTCGATCATACTCGAAGATTTGAAGATTGTCAAGACATCATCAAGACTCGAATGGTGTACTCATGTGAAGTATTATTTCCGTACCATAAAGATGAGCCTTGAACGAACGGTGGGGGGATGGTAACTTGGTTTTAAGCTAAGACTATTTGTTTTCTTTTTCTTTTCACCCATTAAAATATCACATGCCTTACCTAACCCCTTTTGTCGTGAAGCGTGTCGAGGTGATGCAGCGAGCAATCCTTGATGTCTTGGCCATGGATTTAGTCATGTGTCATTGATTTTGTCCACTTCGTCGTGACACGTTAGTAATGACACTACCTCATAACCTATGAATCACATTCAACCCAACATTGCTTTCTAAAAACTGTCTTGACCTTAGCTCTAGTGGTGGAGATGTGTGTAATTTCCAAGCTTATGATATAATACTTGCTATGCCCGTGCAATTGAGTGATCACCCCGAAATTAACACTTAGATTAGGATGAGAGTGAGAGTGTTTTCGTTCCCATTTCGTGAGGTGTTCGGCTCTTATTAATATTCTAGTATGGAAATCTTAACTGCACATTCCTTAGGAATGTATCTTTTGTAGTCTAAAATAGTCTACTTGAAGGCAAGTGGAGTTCAAGTGGGGGATATTTGATAACATCAAATTATCCTGATATTCTAAGCGTTAATTTCCCCCTTTATCATCACATTATGAGTAAAATATTAGTGAAAACATTCTTATTCCTTATTATTTCATTTCAGGACATATTTCATGCAAGGAAGCACCAACTGGACATTTCCCAGCCCAAAGGATGACGTTTCTCTCAACTACAATGTAACAAAGTGATGAAGTTACGGTGTAATAATGATTAAGAAGATTACGGCGTAACAAAGGAATATAATTACGCCGTAACATGACTACTGAACATTATGCAGCTTACTTGACAAGAGATACGACGTAACCCTCAGCTCAGGTTACGTCGTAACAACGGATAAGCATCAAATTTACAAATGATACGGCGTAACCATCAGCTCAGGTTACGCCGTAACGAAAGAAATGCATATGATTTACGAAGACTACGGCGTAACCCCCAGCTCAGGTTACGCCGTAACCATGGATAAGCACAAGATTTGAAGAGTTACGACGTAACTACTTAATAAATGTTACGCAGTATCTAGTATCCGAGCCTATAAATAGTCTAAGATTTCATCAGTTTTAATCATCTCTCCTTTCCCAAACCTTCTAGGGTTTGGGGAGATCAAACACAGAAGAAGAAGCATGGTTTAGGAGCATTGAATAACGAAGTTCTCGTCTACGATTTCTGTTGTATTCGAGTTTGAATTCCTTATATATTTTTCTAGGACTTATACTATGAATTCATCTTATTAATTGAAGTTTGCATTTATGTTATGGAAGGAATTGGCCATAGTACGACCTCTCTTCGTGTGCGAACTGACCAAATGATCACCTATCAAGTGGAGATATTTAAGAGGTTAAGGGAAATCTAAGTTCCTAACGGCTGGGTTTCCACAGACTAGATCTAGTAGATTTTGTCACAATTCTCAATTTTCGGTCATTTTTTAAATTTTACTATTCATCTCGGGAATTTACTATTCATCATTTTACTATTCATCATTTTCGAAGTCGATTTGATATTCTGAGAACATATTTCAAAATTTTACTATTCACGAAACACTATTTATTCCCGGAGAAAAATTTATATTTCATTAACGTATATTTTTCTTATTAAATAAACGCTATCGTACGATCATTTATTTTGAACAATTGATCCGACACTTCCCAAAAATTATCCTGATATATTTTTAAACTCACTTTAAGACCATAAAAATTATATTATTAGTTTACCCGGTGTTTTAAATTTATTTTGTATATAAATTGTTATATTTATATAATTACGACGGTTTTCGTAAATACTACTCGATAATTATTATTTCACTAAATTTTTGTAAGAAATGTATTTTTATAATTTTTATGACTTCGATATACTTTATTTTGTTCCGTTAAAATTTATTTCTAGCTAACGCTACCCTAAATACCTATTTTAACTTACAAATTACAAAATATACATACACTCAAATACATTTACTAATATAATACACCACGTCATTCTTTCTCTTTTCTTCTTGTCGACAAAACAACATGACTCAACATATATTGACATAAAAATCTTACATAGCTATACACATATACAAAACTAGAGCTACACTTGTTATATTTTAATTATATACTTTGTATATACACATACATACTCATAACTTAAGGTGTAAAAAAAAATAAACTCCCTCCCTTCCATCTCTTAGAACCGGCCAAGACAAAACAAGGAAGAAACTCAAGAGTTTTTGCAAGATCAAGCTAAATTATTAACCCTAGCATACTCTTAATTAAGGTTTTGAAATAAAAACCTAGGGTTATTAGGAAAAACCTTGTTCTTTAAAACCTCATCACTATACTAGTAAGCATTTCATGATCATTTTTATTCTTCCATATTCATACTTTGGTTATTTTTATCATGCTTAAGGAAAACATGCAAGTTATATGATTATCTATACCACTTTATTTGTTTTATAGTACTTATAATGAATATATATCATCCTATAATTAATCCCTTGAAACATATCACTTTTGATGATGTTTAGGAACCCATGACACCCTAAGAAGGTGTATGGTATGTTTAGAATAGCTTTGGTGTTGATTTGAAGTGGTTAGAATAAGTTTCACGCGAGAAAAATCAATTTCGACAACATTAAATAAGGGTCTGATCATTTCTGTGAAATCTGAAAAATTCGACAGTTTGTAAAATATTTTGGGCTAGATATTCAGAAAATATACTTTAAAACGAAAACGTGGTCGCTTGAACGGGTTAAAACGGAGTTATAACGAAGAAGTTATGCTATTTTCAAGTTTAACGACGAAAACTATATTTTAAGGAAAATTCAGGATGCTGTCCAGATTTTTAAGGGTTAAAAATGAGTCTTAAGCGTTATCTAAATGAGTCGATTTATCAAAAATATATTAGTATACTTTAACACGAAGCTAAGGACATACAAAACGTAGAAAACGGACTTATAACGACTAAGTTATTCACATTTTAAACAAGGTTGTCGTAACTTCTATTACAAGTATAAAACATACATTTTTCCTATTAGACAAAAACTAGTTGCCGCTAAGGACCATGTTGAGAGTCGTTTTTAACATCAATCGAATACTTTTTAGAAAACAATGTCTTCTAGTAAAAGTAAGTTCACCTAGCCTATTTTCCAAAATTTTCAACCGTTCGTCAAACGGAGTTGTAACGAATAAAATACGGTCACTCAAACTTTGCCGAAAACTACCTTTAAACTATATTTTTGGTACAAGTATCCTACTTCGCTTATGTTTTTCGCCATGACCGAGACCTCTATGATGAAAAGTTAAAAGCTAAAACCTTGAGATAATGCTACAAGCTTTTCAAAACCATTGAGTTTATTTCCTAACACTAGATATTCACTATTTTACGACTAGCTTTTCTAGGCCATTTAGTCACTTTCATGAATTGTCAGATTATATTGTTTTGCGACGAAAAACTATAATTTCTTAATAAATCACTAAATGATTATCGTAGGATATCATTCCGACGTAAGTACTTGTAAAGTAATTTATAACTTGATAAGACGTTATAAAGTTATTTTCGACGATAAACTTTATTTTCAAATGTACAAGTGGTATGGATATCATATGAGTTTGCATGCACGACATTGTTTCATGACTCACATTAGAACACATCATTCATATTAGGTTGCGTATAGAGATCGCATCTCATTTCAGTGTATCTACTTTTGTCATCATAATCATTGCATCAGGTGAGTTCGTAACCCCACTTTTACTCGTTTAATTGTTTTATAAACTCTTCGGGGGAGATACATACTCAACTTCATGCTTTTACTTTACACTTATATGAACTTAAACTATATTGTTTGAACTATCATGAACTTGTTACCCTTTTGTTTCACTACTTATGCTAGTAAGTAGATTGTGCCCGAACTAAATTGATCACTATGTTATGAACACTATTATTTGAACCACTTTACGTGATTTTGAGCCCTTCGACATATATATTTGAACACTTTAGCTTGATTTAAAACATTTTGACATATAATCAATATCTTTTAACTTAATATTGAACCTTTGACTATTTTGAACTTGTTTGACTTTATATTGAACTCTTTGACTGTTTTGAACTTTTGAACTCGACTTAAACTCTTGAACTTAATTATGAACTTTTGAATGGAACACTTGAACTTAATTACGAACTTTTGAATGGAACCCTTGAACTTAAATACAAACTTATGACTTGTTTGAACTTATTGAACCGGACGTGTTATGACCTTGACCTAAAGTCTCCTATGATAGGAGCATCACTATAAAGTCTCCCATGTTCGGAGCATCACTATAAAGTCTCCCATGTTCGGAGCATCACTATAAAGTCTCCCTTGTTCGGAGCAACTTAAAGCCTCCCCGGTCCGGAGCAGAATGTCTCCCTATGGGAACGGAGCATTTTCAACCTTAAGCCTCCCCGGTCCGGAGCAGAATGTCTCCCTATGGGAACAGGGCATTTTCAATCTAAATTCTCCCATGTTCGGAGTGTTCTTAATTGTATATAATAGTTGTATGATATATTGTTCGTACATTCGCATTGTTAGTCTCCTCTTAGTAGGTAGTATGGATAGCGCTATTAGAGGTCGGCCAACCTCTCGTCCTCTATGTTACGGGACGCATATTATTTATTCTAGGGGCTTTGCCTGGCATACATTATTATATACGTGGTGCAATATTGTGAATTATTATGGTAACTTATACTCGACTATTAGACACACTATATTTTGTGCAATGGGTTGTGAACACACAGGTTGCAAGTTTTGTATGGGCGGAACTTGGAACTGAGTGGATTTACAATGCCTTTGGTTTGTAAACTATTATGATAACGTGCACTCGACTTCTAGACATACTACTTTTGGCAGTGGGTTGTGAACACACAGGTTGCAAGTTTTGTATGGGTGGAACTTGGAACTGAGTGGATTTGCAATGCCTTTGCTTTGTGTACTATTCTATATGACCAAAAACTTTTCCTTTGCTGCATGAACATTCTTTAAAGGCTTTACAATTCAACCAAACTCTATGAACTCACTCAACCATTGTGTTGACACTTTTAGCATGTTTGATCTCAGGTATCTAAGGCATTCACTTCATGGCATGCATGTGGACTTATCATAGAGTCGCGATGACGACGCGTCTCACATATATTTTATGCACTTAACTATCGTTTGATTGTAACAAACTCATTTTGGTATATTGGAAATATTTTGGGACCTATGTTTTGTAAACTCTGATTATTTTACTTAATCAAACGATATTTTCAAAACGACACTTTAGGTTGTTCGATATAATTGTAACTTTGATGCTATGACAGTCATCCCCCAGGAATTCCATTCCGCTGCAAAACATGTATTTTGGGGGTGTGACAGATTTGGACCTTAATGACTGCTATTAGGTTGCCGAATGATCCCTGGTGACCTGTTCATCTTGGTGAGGAATCTAAGAACCACAGGACATGACGAATTGGCCAAAGGAGTATGGTGATAATTAACCACTATATTGAACCTTTATATCGAGAATCAATTCATATTTGCATTCTTCATTAAGCTTCGCTTATCTTTCTCTTTATCCAAAAATTCTGATATCTGTGTGTTTGGAATAATTATAGCATATCGATGAATTATCACAATCTTATATTATAAATATCATCTCTAATCATCTTAGTTCTTTCAAGGTCACAGCTCTCTTGGGATGATAATCGGATTTACCTAAGGCTTTACTACATCTGATCGGGTTCTCTGCCCATTAGTATGTGTTTATCCTAAGTTGTCTAAGTTTTATAAATATTAAAATCAGGATGAATTAGCACATCAGCTACGACGTAGGTAAGGCTTTAGACCTACGCTGTAGGTGAAGCAATATCTACGTTTTCTTCCGTTGAGCCTTCTTGACATGCTCTATGTTCTCCATGTACTCCTTTGCTAGCTCTTCAATCAAGTCCTCATCATCGTGTCATATGCTCACTTATAGCAATTTATGTTAACTAATTTATTTTTTGATCTTACGTTTATTTAGAATGTCAAATACGCATACACCAAAAAACATATGTTCTCGTCATCGCATTGCGCGAGTACAATCTATTCAAGTAAAATGGAACTTACTATATGTTTGTTGTCTATTGCAAAATGAAATGAAATCTAAAATACTTAGGGAGTTAAACTTAAAGGCGTAAATCAGTTTGGTTTTCGGGTCTACTGGTTTGTTCAATCCACATTAATTAAGGTCGGGTACATAGTGGCAAAACGAAAACCAAACCAAACCAAACCCATTTAAACTAAAATACTTACTATACGTTTGTTGTCTATTGCAAAATGAAATGAAATCTAAAATACTTTAGGAATTAACTTAAAGGCGTAAATCAGTTTGGTTTTCGAGGCTATTGGTTTGTTCAATCCACATTAATTAAGGTCGGGTATGTAGTGGTAAAACCAAAACCTAACCAACCCATTTAATCTGACCTGACTCAAATAATCTAAATTAAGGTTGGGTACTTAAAAGGCCTTATTTCCTGTGAACCCGAATAACACGACCTGAATAACATATATTAGTCGGGTTAACTCGAATAAGAGGGGCAATACAAATATCGTTTTTGAAATTTATAAACATCAAAATCTGAATAGTCGTCTATTTTTAATTAAGTTTCAAGAACCTTTAAATATTTAAACATATTTTATGCAAAAGTAAAGACACTGAATTTTTTAATATAAAAAAGAAGTGTACGATGTATGTTGATTGGGTAAGTAGGCCCCTTAGCCGTTTTTTTTAGACACTAGGCTAGTAGACTGCATACAAATTGATTCGGCCGTGAACTCCACGCGCTTCATTTACCTGCTAAATTTTACCCTCTTCATAATTTTACCCCCAAGTCTTTTACAGATATTTCTCCTTTTGATATTTTATAAGGTGTGAAAATAAGATAAATTACCTAGAAAGTTACTTGTTATTTTAACTTTCATATTATAAAAACAAGATTAATAAGTTCACCCTCATTATCAAAAAAAGAATAAAATATATATTTGCTAACCAAAGTCATTTTAAAGAAATAATGAAGATAGTAAAGGTAATGTAAAAACTACCCCATGAAAAACCAAATAGTACTTGAGTCCCAAAATGGAGCAACAATATAGTATTGGAACCACAAACATCTGTAATGAAATTTCGTACAGCAGGGACCATGTGTGCTTAGTCTATACCACAAACATCTGTAATTCTGAAAAGCGAAAAATATGGGAACCTTTTACAGTTTGTGACATGCTAGTATTGAGCTTTGGGATGAACATGCCACGTAATATAAATAGGGTTAAAGTCATCTCAATAAAACGCAATATCAAAAAAGCTCCTAAAGTTATGAAAGAAAATAATTTATATTTAATCTTACTAGATGATCCAAGTTACTATGAATTGGGGATAACGCAGATAAACATTCTCGTCCATACATGTTCGTAAAAAGAATAAAGTTGTTCGTGAACATAAAGACATTAAACGAAGGATAGCACATACATCCTTTTTGTCCACTCTAGTAGATACATGGGCATTAAGCAAAACACAATTATTTCATTAAACCGTGGCTCATTAAGGTATTCGCATACAAAATATTTAAACAAACTATTTAAATGAACATAATATGATCAAATTTGATGATAGACTTTAGTTTTCATTCCTTTTGATTGGCAAACTATTTAAATGAACATAAATGAACATAATATGATCTGTTTTTCTAAGCCGGTCATTATTTATTTATTTATATATAGTCTCTCAATTTTAAACGAAAAGCAATGAATAACAATAACATTTACATATCGTTAAAAAAAAACAATAACATTTATATTCTCTCATGTTGCGTAATTGATTATGCTTTACGTGTGACTCGAATAGAAACTTCAGAATACTTGACTGATTAAACTCGCGTAAAGATAGTTATGTAAGTATGCTCGACATGGTGGGGTCTCTTGGATTACGAATTACCCAAATAACATTAGCGATCTTATTAGTTGGATTGACCCGTTAATATAACCAACAAGATGAGGATTTGCTTCGATGTTGTTGTCCAAACTACAACTTGGGTTATATCGAGATACCGGCAGAGACGGAACTAGAGGGTTTCCGCGGGGTCACGGGACCCATTAATCTTTTCGATTTAATGTTAGTAATTGAAAAAAACATCGATTTTTCTTAAATGCATCATAAATGCACTCGCTTTATCGAAATGTGTTTCTATTGTTATTTAGTTAGTATATTTATAAAAAAAATTGTGCACCCAGTCGTATTTGGTTTTGGTTCCATCCTTAGATACCGACATTGTTTTTTGTGTTTCGATTTAAAGACCCCGAGTAGAAATTTGCTTGGTGAAGAGATTAGTTGGATTGACTGAATTTGACCCGATAAAATCAAATCTTTATCTCTAACATCTATCTTTTTTTTCTTTTTCTTTTTTTTTTTTTTTTGTTTAATCTTATAAAAAAGTAAAAAATAAAAAATAAAAAAATAATATATAGAGAGTGGGTCAAGTAGAGATAAATATGCTGACTACTTATTGACATTGATCGAGTCGAGTTTCGAGCTCAATTGATTCGAGTTTCCAGCTCTAGTTATAAAAGGCAAGTTGAACTCGAGCTTGAAATTTAAAGCTCGGTCAAGTTCAAGTCGAGCTTTGTGCCAATTAACATTCTCATATTATAACTAGCACGACTGTGAGTACATAGCGTTCATTTTATACACCGTTTGAGGATGTACTGACACAAATTAAAGAATAAGAAGCACAATGAGGTATGTCAAGTCTAACAAGTGAATCGGTCAAAGCCAAACAAAAAGTCTCGTAAACCATTTGACAAGATAATGCAAACTTTTCAAGCATAATATTTTATGACCATAAATAGTTGTACAGATATATAATCGTTACTACGTGTTTTCCTTTTAACACAAAAGAGTTTGTATAATCAAAAACCATAATTTACACAAGTAATTTTTTTTTTCTTTCACTTTTCTTTCACAGAAAAAGATATGATTCTATTGGAACACGAGTTTGCATAGGATTGACATTATAGTCAAACACAAAAAAGATATGATTCTTATTTTCTGTGATGACATATTTTATTTTTACCTGGTAATACTTTTTAACTATTATGACATACTTATATTTTAATGAAATAAGCTTCAGACTCTTTCAATTGTTTAGCATACAAAAAGAAATAATGGTGAGTGTGCAGTGCGTTTGTTCCAAGGTTTGCTTTTTTGATGTATTTTCCTAACGACGCAATTGGGACATTTTGAAAGAAACATGAAGCGGTCAGCGTACGACTAAGAAATTGTCTAGTCAAAGTTTAAAATTTTACTTTGCTAGTTTATTAGTATGTTAATACAAAATATCAAAAACGTTGTTTGCATTATTCGATTTTTATATGTTTTGATAATCACAAAACGTAAAAAAAGGTTATGTAAAAATATACTTGATAAGTTTTTAACCTAGAAAACTCGTTTCAACTACAACATCACTTCAGGTATGTACAAACAACTTACCAAGTGTATTTTCTGACATAGTAGATTTCAACTTATTTTTTATTTCTTAGAATTTGATCTATAGTTGTATAATGGATGGGTATGTCCATTCCATCTCTTTGTATCATCATGTAAAAGTTTGGTTTATTAATATAATGTTCACCTTTCCGGAAAAAAAAATATCTCAAAGTAGTCTTGTTAAAACTAGGACTCATTTTGCAGTGAACTTATAAAAAAATTTACAAAGTCGAAAGTGTCAGCGGATTAATACGGATCGTCATAAGAGACTTTTGTTATCCTTAAATTTAACGAATGCGTAGCGTGAGAATAGTACAAAATATTGTCACTCTAATGTACCGCAAATAAAACAATCAAACAAACAATGGTTTCTTGTATCCAATCACTCAAAACAAACTAATACTTGTTGAGGAATAGTAAACAATTGTGATAGAATGTTGAACATGTTTGGGTGAAACATGTGTAGAAGGCACATATCAATTTTACATGGATTTCTATGTCAATGGGTAATATCAAGAAAATCACATGTTTAGACTAGTTTCATGGGTGAGCCCTTTCCGCCAATACTCATCCTACTACCCTAGTTACCTTGTATGTTTATATGTATGAAAAAGATGATTAGTGACATTAGTTCTTACGAGTCATTTCGGCCCATACTCGTGTTTAAATACCCTTGGATTCATTTAAAACTTGACTACTTGATAGGTGTCAATTACCAAGCACCAATTCATTTGTGCACCAACTTCTTAGACAAAACATTATTAGAAGTTCTTTCGACCTTTAAATCTAAGTATGTTAAATCAACAAGTTTAGAACACGAATTATATTTAAACAAACTTTATGAGACAAATCACTTTTTTCTAACCGTACTAATCATTCAACATTCATACGAAAGTCTACATCATTCCCAAACAATCATCACAAAATTACTCCATAACAAGTTTTATCAAAAAACGTAACACTTTATTCATAATCAAATCATTCAACATTGTAGATTAGTAAGAAAGTTAACCAAATGTAATACTGCAAATGAGTAAGAAATCAATGAGTTATAGCACTCCTTAAAGCCTCCAATTGATCTGATGAACCTTCTACCCTTCCAATTAGTATCACTAACATTCCTTTCTTCCTCCTTGGTATCTTCTTGAGAATGCCAGAGATTAAGAGTTCTTTTGGGCAAGTAGATAATATGATCAAAGCCTTAGGGTGTAAGGCTTGATTGTATGATGGGTGTCTATAAATGTGGTGATTAGGGGTCCTATTTATGCTTGAAGTTACTCACAAAAGCTGTTACAAACTCCCACTAATCATAAAAGACAGGTAATGATCGGACTTGGTGATTAATGGTAGTTAAAACCATGTTTTAATGCAACTTTTGAGTTCAGGCCTATCTCAACCCACAATTGAGACCTTCAACCCGCAGTTGGGATGACTGCTCCAACCTCAGTTTGGAATTTGAACCTTGAGTTGGGAACTCAGCATCAACCTTAAGTTGGGAATTGGTTGGCACGTTGGGTTCCAACCTTGGGTTGGTTATTTACTCCATCTTTAACAATCATCAATGGTGCTTGATCTTGACTCCTTTGTTCTTCGAATAACTTCATAATCTTTTCTTTAAACACGGAAATAATCATGACATGAATCTTTATCTTTGACGAAAAACTTCACTTCGTGCATGTTCTCTTGAATTATTAACTTTTCTTCGTCTTTCTTGATATTTCCTTCGACTTTGTTGTACATGAGGCTGAACACATCTTTTATACCTTTTAAGCACAAAATATTCATAAACACAACTAAATAATATGCATAAATATGCAAATAACATGACTCATATATATATATATATATATATATATATATATATATATATATATATATATATATATATATATATATAATGAGCGTTATCAAATTTCCCCACACTAAAGCTTTGCTTGCCCTCAAATTCATCCTTTGAAAAATATAATACCAATGGCCAATCGATCATGATTCTCAAAAGTTCACTAATTGTTCTCTCACCAAGGTAAAAGAACAAAGAGTGAGTTTTAATGTTTATATGTGAAACATTAGACTTAGTACTCAATCAAGCTAGATAACACAACCAATCTCCTCACGAAAAAGAGTATGCATTTTACAATTCACTCACACTCATTTCTTTTGATAGAGGTGTATTTCACTTAATTGCTCAATCGCGATTTCATGTCATACCAAGCTTGAACGAGTATCAAAAGTAATCCAAATCATGTAAGTAATAAGTAAATCTATCAAAGAGGACTTTATTCGGGTTGAAATGTTAGGCTAAGGGTTAATATAAAATGGTATGGGTAAGACATGGGATTAATTTATGAGTTAGTTTATACAACAACAATCAAGTCCAACACCAAAATCACTTGCTGCAAAAAGAATCGAACCATGTACACTGAAAATGATTATAGCCTCCGAATCATCATTTCTCAACTCTTTGATTTCTTTCATCAATCACCATATAAATACATCACGTCTTAGCACATTGGCTAATCAATATCTCACAATACTTATTCTTCCTTCTTCTTCATAATATAGCTCATTGGCTATAATAGTCATCTTATAGTTGTGATGATTTTTTTTTTTTTTTTAAACGTCCCCCACTCTTCGGATGAGCATACACCTCAAAAATACAAATAAGAAGTATCTACCTTCGTCTTTGTTGAAACGGTAAATCTAAATTACAAAGTGTGTAGACTAATAATCATCAAAAAAACTCCGTCATACAGAATAATAAGCAATTCATCGATTAGACTTGATTAAGGGTTAGGCTAAAGTTTAAAATGTAAAATATTTTTGTTTTTTTCTGGATGTAATCAAAAATGAAAAAGATGGCTCAAAGGGTGTACAAAGAGTATCTAGCACTAAAAATTAGTGCTAACAAATGGGTCAATAAAAGGTGGTTAACTAACCAATATGGCTAGCTAAATATCATTTAGATGTAAATGGAAGGCCATTTGGTTGAAATCATAAGTTGCATCTTATCACTTAAATTTATCTAAATCACACGAATGTGACCTTACTTTGGAATTCGTAATGTATTGCAAGCACAAGTTCTAGAATTAATTCAATCACCGGCACACTCATAGCAAGAAAACTGAATTTAAGCATAAAAATGTATGTTTCAAATGATAGGCTCAAATCCTCACATATTTGGTAGAATAGGCTATAAATGCACAGGTAATGTTATCAATCATAAGAACAGATTGCTTCAATAATCGAGATACGTCTAAAAAGTTTCAAATTGCCATTTTATGCCATTTTAAAATTCTAAGTTGTTTAAGATATATTAAAATTCAATGTGAGAAACAACTAATACTTACTTAAGGGAAATCAAACGAATTCCTAACAAATACTAAAGAAAAATCTAAAAAATTAAAAACTATACAATTTTTCTCTATTTACTTCCCTCCCCCACACTTATGTTTTGCATTGTCCTCAATGTGAAAAATTAACTTTAAAGTAAAAGAAATAGGAAAAATAATAGAAAAATGATATCACCGAGAAATCATGCGATATCCATATTTGGTTTTCTAAATGCATGAATTGAACTTCTCCAACTCCAAAAATGAACCAACGATATGATCGAGTAACATGGTTCCCTTAAACCTAAAAAAACAAATATATCATCCAAAAAAAAACAAAACATACATGCAACATAACATAATAAAAATAATTAATAATCCTAAATAATAAGTAGTAGATGTAGTTCCTAGAAAACAATAAAACATCCTACATGACATAACATAAATAGTTCAGAAATAAAGTACGAGGGATAAAAAGATTAATTATCTGTTACATATTATCATAAAAACCTTAATGATCAACAAGAACATTCGTCATCCATGTTGTCGTACTTATCATATTCTCCATAATCAACCAAAGCTCCCCTTCCAACCATTGCTGAAGATGTGCCCGCTCCATAACCACTGTTAACATTTGGTCCCATATCCAAAGAATAATAACCCATGAATCCTTCTTGATGAACATTGTACCCTTCGCTTCCTTGAAATGCGCTAGACGCGGTAGGGTAGGTTGTATGTTGGAATGGATAAGGTGTATACAGGTAAGGATATGGTGGAACACTTGATGGATCATAATTCATTGGGAAAGAGTAAGGCGGAACACTTTGATGTCCAAGATGTGTAAGAATCGGTGCACAATAGTCCATTTGGTGTCCAACCCTCATCATAACTGAATCTCTCCATACCTCTCTTTTCTCCACTTGTGGTAAGTTTGCATGCTATTCTCCCCATCTTGATTCAAGTCCCGAATATTCTCTCAATTGTGATGGTGGTGGTGGAACTTGATTACAAACTGCATTTGGTAATTAGTCAACCAATTTCTTTTTGTCATGATCTAGCAAACCTTGAAGACTTTTCTTGTCAAGAACTTCACACTTCTTAATCAACGTAATCTTGCCTAACTCTCCAGGTGTAACATACCCCAAACTCCTAGCAATCTTCGACACATAATGACCTCCATTAATGAATCCATGTTCTGTTACAAGAGCTGCTCTCTAAGATAGATATGTTGCCAATGTCCATGCCACATTAAACTTAAACAACTTCTTTCCTTCAGAAGTATTAGTTATCATTTCAATCAACCACAAATCTGGTTCATGAACCTTGTCTTGACTATTACCACGGTGCACAAAAGTATTCAAAAGTATCTTATGCATAAGTCGCGATAGTGGATGATGAATCTCCACCACCTTTGGCCTAGGGATATTTGGATCCCAATCACATTCCAAACATGTTTACCATCGTACTTCAGACACTCTCTTTCTAACCTAGAAAAGTGAGCCGTAAACCCCAAATCAACAATATCAACCTCATCATAGAAATCAAGCAACTGCGCAAACTCTGGTAAAGTCATCACATGATCTTGCCCACACAAACGAAACCAAATACACTTTTCTTTCACAATGTTGTTCAAATCCACCTCTTGGTTAAAGTAAATGGTAGAAAAGAACTCCAAACACCATTCTTAAATCTCTTCCTCTTTAATCATCAAAGCACTCTTCAAATAAAAATCCTCAAAAAATTCACCATCGGCATCTTCAGTGCTAAGGCGAGAAACCTTTCAATTCCTGAGTCAGTCTTGTATTTCTTAAACAAATTCCAATCAATGAGCTTTGGAACTGCAATCTCTTTCCTTTTTAACTTTGCTAAATGACTATTAAAACAAGCCTTAGCCTCCTTGCTTATTTCCCCCACTTCAAGTGTTTACTAGTTACCGGCATGAGACTAATATCTCTTTTCCCACTTCCTCCTTTCTTAGCATACAATGCAATGAGTGGGTTCTCTTCAGCCATAAAGCTAGATGCTCATTTCGAGTGTTTCTGCATAAACAACAACAAATAACACACAAGAAATATTGGAACCAAAGGAATAAACTTGCAAGTAAAAATATTTTTTTTACTCAGTCTGTCTCAATTGCCGAAGTTGGATTCCAACTGGCGATTGGGTTTGATTTGGGGTCACAGCCGGTTCTAGCAGCTATGGTTGGGTTACCCAGCCGGCGGTTGGTTCCGATTTTTGGTTCTCAGAATCTTCCAGCCGCCCCGGTTGGAGTTCCAACCGCGGGTTGCTGCTACTTTCTTGCAAAAACGAATTTTTTAAATCTTCCAAATCCTTTCCAACCAAACTCCTTCTTCCAAATAGCTTATTAGTGGCTTATTTTAATTGCTAAAACCTCCATAACCTCTTATCTTAAAAACCTCACAAATCAAATCAAGATTGCATAAAGAAGTGGTCCATACAACTAATCAAATAGCAAATTAACACTATATCATAACCATATACCACCATAAATCCAATCAATCTTGAATCAAACTCATCAAAATTTGTCCCTTGTGAAACTCATTCCTAAACACCTCAAAATTGCATACAATACTTAATCAATTCATGTTTTCACTTGCAATCAAACCTCTTAACAGTGAGCTAGTAATCCCACCAAAGATAATCACTTAATTCGAAGTATCAAAATTTTGCCCAAATTAAAACCCTAGAAATCAATTTCGAATTAAAAGTAAATTAAGATAATTAAATGGTGTTACTTACTCTCTTAAGTGCCATGTAATGATTAGAAACATAGTGAAAATGATAATCTTCTTATCTTCCAAACAGTTGTATGAAGTTGAGAGTGTTTGTGGCTTGGGTTTTTTTTCCCTCTCCTCCTCGTTGGTGAAAATATGCTTTCAACCGTGGGTTGGTGAAATCTTTTAACAAAACCCGAGTTAACTTGAAACGATTTCTCATCTTAAGTTATAAGTGCCAAACATTTTATAATTACCACAATTCATAAACACTTCAATTAAATCCATACTTAAAAAAAATATAAAACAAAACAAAACAAACTAAAACGAAAATCATTAAGACAAATGACTTCAATTAGATAAGAGATAAAAATCTTTATAAACACACTTAAATATAACCAAGAAATAAAAAGTACTGAATTTAAATCCTAAGTCCAAATCATAATAAAAGACTCATAATAGACCAAATGAGCATAAGCTTAATGATAAGCTTCATTATTCCTTCCTCAAAGCATTTTATCAATCAAAAAAGTTCGCAAAACGAAGAATGTCTTCTGAATTAAACTTCCCCAAGAGTTGTCTATCAGTTTCTTTTGTTTTGAATCCACGAGTGAAACGAAGACCACTTGGACTCGTGATTTCTATCTTTGTGTGCCAAACCTTATCTCCTTCAACCTTTTGATATTTGCTATAACCTTCTGATATCCACTTAATATGCTTAAGTTGAATAGGCAAAGAACCCAAGAATTCAACCATTTTCTTGTAGACAATAATGCTTTTGAACGGGTTGAAATAATTCTCCAAAGCTAAGGCTTGCTCCATGTCATCTTCAATGTGTGTAAAAGATGGTGCGGTTAAACCATATTCGGGATTCCCTTCACTATCATGACCAATATCAAACATGTTTAGCCAATCTTCCTCATCCGAATCTTCATGTGCCAAAACCTTTCCTCTTTTCTTAGCATGGTAAACCCTTTTCACAACCCCGTCATCAATTTCCATAATTACTTTTATATTATCTATAATCGCTCCACATGTGCGCAAGAATGGGCGACCAACCAACATAGTCATTTCCCTATCAATGGGAACATGTAGAATCAAAAAGTCACACAAGTAAGTTTGTTACCCTACTTGAAGCCTTACATTCTTAACCTTTTCATATGCTCTAGCCATGGTATTGTCCACCATCAACAGAGTATCATTAGATAGATAAGCTCTTCCTAACTCCAAAAGTTTGTAAAGTTTATAGGGCATTATACTCACACTTGCCCTGGTGTCTGTCAAATCATTGAGTACGGTTGTTCCATTCACTTTAAGTGGAATGAGATAATTACCAGGATCCTCCATCTTCTTCAGTAATCCTTGTTCCATAACCTTTGCTTTTTCATCTTCTTCAATCAAACTCTTCTTCTCTAGCTTCATCTTTTCCATGGAAATTTCATCAAGCAACTTCCTATATTTAGCATAGTGTTCCAACACATGAAGTATTGATTTTTTATTAAGCAATTCCTTAAACTTGGTAGTAAATTCCTCGACAAATTTTTCTTCATCAATTGGTGAAAATTGTGGTGATGTTTCTTTGGGTAATGGTGGTGTATGGTTGGAAGAAGTTCCTTTCTTGATCAATGTAGTAGGATGTGGTGGTGATGATGGTGAAGGAATAAGTCATTTAAAATGTGGGTATTTTTGTTTAAGGCGAGAAGCTTTTCCCCTCTTGACCATTTTCATATTTCCACAAGTACCATCTTCTTCATTCTTACATGTTTCCTCCATTTGTTCCAATAACCAATCAACATCTTTGTCATCTTGAAGCTCCCTAACTTTCACTTGCATTTGACCTAGCCCAAAGTCAAGAGTGCACTTCGTAGCTACCAAAAAGTTCCTTCCAATAACTACGGACGGATCCGTGGTATCTTCATGTAACACCCCCAATTTTGTGAACGCAACGGAATTCAAAATGGTTGTTACTCGACGGTATGACAATTATAATAAAAGAAAACGATCTCTAACAGAGTCCTTTAAAAGGATTTATCATTCGATTTATTCTAATATATCAGAGTTTACAAAATCAGTAGGGGGCCACCAATCGTTCTGGTTAACCTTTAACCTCGTACCAATAGAAATTGGCATAATCGTTCTGGTTAATCTTTAACCTCATACCAATAGAAATTGGCATGGCATAATCGTTGCATTGTTCTGGTTAATCTATAACCTCGAGCAATTAGAAATTGGCATAGTAGTCGCAATCATAGCTTAGTAGGTAATTTGCTGTTGTACCTAGTATTTATTGCGTTTTTTTGTTCTAACTGAGTCAACTGAATGGTTACACTAATCACAATAGATCTAACCACAATATTCGTGTTTACTACGCATAGTGCTTAGTGGTTTATGATATAGAAACTTTAAATATGACAATAATGTTATTAGCATGAATAAACATTTAATTCATATACAACATAATAGTTTACAAATAATCGAAATTGAATTAAAATAGTTGAGCATGTATCTCCCCCAAAGAGTTTACAAAACAGCTATATGATAAAAAATAGGGCTATGAATCACCGTAATTCGTAAAATTTTAGAATACTTGTAAAAGTAAAAGAAAGTAATTAAGCATGTATCTCCCCCAAAAATAGTATAAAACAATGAAAAGTGGGGCTATGAAATTCACCTTGAGTTAGATGATGTTTAGAGAGTAGTGAAAGTGGTGATCGGGTCGTAAAAACCTCTACGAACAACCTATAATACGGTTTCGTGTCTTAGTTTATGGAATAATAATGCAAAAGCATAAACGAGTCTACATATGTCACCTATATTGATCATGATGCTTTATATGGTAGTTTGTATATGTCATTTTTATAGAAATGGTTTATGAAACATTTTTAGTTTACATATCTCGTACTACCGTTTGGGCCATCATAATTTAGATGTCATGTAGTAAACGTTCGAGGAGCTAGGACACTTTAAATCGTAAATCCAACAAATCGTCGATCCGCTTACCCAAATGAAACCCCTCACATGAAGCTCCCTAGTGTTGTAGTACTTTAATGGTATATGGTCAAGTTTGGTGTTTCACGTAAGTTATAAGAGTTTACACGTTTATAAGGGTCATAAATCGCGAAAAAGGGTAAAATGGTTATTTATGATAATCACAATTTCAAGGTCAAGTGTATGATTTTATTTCATGGAAATGATATTTACAAGGTATTAATGAGATTTGGTAAGTATGGTAATTTATCGAGTTCGAATGATAATTTTATTTTGGAAGGTATTAATGATATTTCATGGAAATGATATTTACAAGGTATTAATGATATTTACTAGGTCGAATGATAAAAGATTTTGGAAGAATATAAGTCTCGGGGTTCTAAATAGCCCGTTTGGTTCTAGTGGTAAATGCCATTTTTAGGCTAAACGGCTCACCTGTCACATGTAAAACATCATTTTGTACAACCTTCTAGTTTTTCACTTTAGCTGGTTTGGACCAAAAAGGGGTCACAATCACGTTTAAAATTTCTTATCAGATTGTCATTTATATATAGTCATAAGTATGTTTAACTTGTGTTTTAAGGATTTGTACAACATGATCAATATAATAAACATATAAGGAGTATGAAAATATAGAGATGAATATGAGTATGAGTTCTCTTACAACTTTAGGCCTTAATAAAAAGGGAAATCAAGAACTAGGACAAGAACTAAACCTAATCTTCATCAAAACCCCTAGCTTCACAACTCTTGCAAACTCTTGCTATAATCTTTGATCTAACCCTGTAGGGGAACTTTATGAATTCAACCCCTAACACCATTTAGTAGCTCCTAATTCAACCATGTAATCACCAAATAAATTCTTGATTCATGTAAAGGATAACTAGGCCTTCAACTTTGTTACGCAACTTGTATCCTGAAAATCAAAGAATCAAGAGAGTGTGATTTATGTGTGTCGCATTTTTATGATGAGAAAACAAGAGGAATAGTCTTGTATTTATAGCATAAGGAGGAGGTTAGCTAATTTCTTACTTGTGGTTAGAATTAAAACACATAAAGGCTTAATGGTTCTATGGCTTATAAGTAAACACATGAATGCATAAGGTTTCTATGGTTCATCACCAAGCTACCAATGTTTAGTGATGTGTATAATTTCGTTCTTATGGTTATCATGGGTGACTAGATGCTTAGTCTTGGTATTATCTTGGTTACAGAATGAGTTTTGGTCCCGGTAATCGTTAACGTTAAGTCCTAAGTCACGAAACTTAAAACCGGGTATCCTAAAAATACGAAACTAGTAAAAATGTTAAAACTTATCAATATACTTTATATTAGCATATTAAATGAGTTTTAATTCTATCGGGGTGCTTAATCGTCGTAAAAACCTTAAATCGTAGGCTTAAAACGCGTAAAACGCAAAATCAGAAAATGCAAAATTCAAAAACTATTGAAAAATGTCGTATGATGTGAAAAACATATATTTATATTGTTTGTAATGTTGTATGGACATATCGGGATGTTCGAACGATGTTTAAACCTTAAAGTAAATCTCAAACATGGTTTTGAGAAATCGGTTCTGAATAGATTCAACGTACGTCATCAGGACAACTCGGCGAGTATCAACTCTCTTGTCATGATAAATGAAAATAAAATTTTTGGGATGAATAGTAAAAGTAAATAGTAAAAATGAATAGTAAAATTCTAGATTGGTTAGTAACCTGAAAATACGAATTGTAACAGTCTCCACCTATTAAGGGAACTTCGTCTTGAAGTTCGGTTTGTGTTAAAGGTTGAAGCAATTTCGGTGAAAAGATGTGGTTACTTGCGGTGAATTGTTTATAGAATAACTAGTGATTTATTTTGATTCGTCTTTTCGGAGTATGGCGTAGGATGAGTCTGACTTTTATGTGGTAAAGGTAGAGTAAGAGTCTGATTAATTGTGATACTCTATCGTATGAATACTTATGTAACACCCCAAGCCGAAAAGGGTAGAAGCATCAAATTATAGAGTCACATCAGAACATACTTATAAAATTTTGCAAGCGGAAGTCTTATAAAATAAAATACCAAGTCATATAAACGAATGACTTACAAGGAAAAATACAAAATCCAATATGACAATGAAATGAAAAATCAAACAATAGATTTTCAAAATAAGTCCAAAATGATAAGGTAAACTAGGGTCGGATCACTCAAGTGCTCCTACTCTCAGCCCAACAAAGCCCAGCATCCTACTTGGTACCTGCCGCATGTAAAAGAAAATGCGGCTGAGCTTAAAAAGTCCAGTGAACAGATATAACAAAACAAAAGTTAACATAATAAAAATATAAAAATGAAACAAATGAGACTGATAACAAGGTCGAAGAGAAATGAACACAATGAGTCAATGAGGAACCTACATAATACAATATTAACGGATAACCAAAAGAATATAAATCAAGGAAGTCCAAAGCAAAGCAGCGCATCAGCTAACATGCATAAGTGTCACACCCCCAAAATATCGCAGCGGAACGATAGTGTCTTTGGGGTATGACTTCATAGCACAAAATATGGATACAGAAAACGACCTCTAAAATGAGACGTTTTGGAAAGTTTACCATTCGATTAAATAAAGTTGAAGTTTACAAACATAATATCCCAAAGTTTGATAATACATAAAGGTTTACAAAACATGTCGAATGGTAATTGTTAAAAGCACAAGACTCCAATGCATGCCATGTGACCCAAAAGCTCCATGAAATGCTATCGCCTTACAACCTGAGATAAACATGCTAAAAAGTGTCAACACAATGGTTGGTGAGTTCATAAGTTTGTAATAAATGATCTGAAATACTTTGAGAAATGTTCACACAGCAAAGGCATTGTAAATCCACTCAGTTCCAAGTTTCGCCCATACAAAACTTGCAACATGTGTGTTCACAACCCATTGCCTAAAATAGAATGACAATCATGAATATGCGCATTAAGGTAGTTAAAAGTATAAATGTCACCACAAGGGTCTTCCAACAACTTGTGTTGGGATGTTCCTCCAACGACTCACATTGGGCTGTATCCATATAAATGGCCTTCCAACATATAGATGTTGGGATGTTCCTCCAACGACTCACGTTGGGCTGTATCCAAATAAATGGCCTTCCAACATATAAATATTGGGATGTTTGTTTAAGTCTAGTCACTTCACGCACCAAGTCTAAAGTATAAGTAATGTTGTTTGGCAAAAGAGTTTAAATGTTTTGATAAATAAGCATGTATCTCGCCCCAAATAGTTTATAAGAATTTAAACGAGTAAAAGCGGGGTATGAACTCACCTGGTATGATTGATATGCTAACAAAATGAAGTGCACGGAAATGAGGTTCGGAAACTATCCGCGACCTAAAATGAATGATGTGCTCTAATATAAGTCATGAAACAATGTTGTGCATGCAAATCCATATGTAATCTATACCACTTGTACGTTTTTGAAAAATAGAATTTATCGTCGAAATATATGTTTATGACATCTCGTCATGTTTATAAATACTTTACAAGTATATACGTTGAATCAACATCCTATGATAATCGTTTTGTGATTTATTGTGAAATTATAACTTTTCGTCGTAAAATAATGTTACTTGACAATTTCATGAAAGTGAATATACGGCCTTAAAAGCTAGTCGAAAAAGGGTGCACATCGAATGTTAGTAAACAAACTCAACGGTTTTTGGGAAGCTTGTATCATTAACTCGAAGTTTTAGCATTTAAGTTTACATCCTAGAGGTCTCGATCATGGAGAAAAATATAGGTAAAGTATAGTACTTGTGTCCAAAATATTGTTTAAGGGTGGTTTTCCGGCAAAGTTTGAGTGACTATATTTCATTCGTTACAACTCCACTTGACAAACGGTTGGACATTTTGGAAAATATACCAGGCGAACTTACTTTTATTAGAAGACATTACTTTATAAAAAGTTCTACATCATTGTTAAAAACGTCCTCCAACTTGGTCTCTAGTTTTGCCGTAAAACTTGCCTATTAGAAATAATATAGTTTTTCTTATAAAATTAAGTTACGTCAACTTTTTGTAAATGTAAATAACTTAATCATTACAAATCTGTTTTCTACGTTTTAAAGGTCCTTAGACTCGTATTAAAGTATACTAATATATTTTTGATAAGTCGACACATTTTATAACGCTTAAGACTCATTTTTGACTCGTAAAAAGTTAATATAACATGCTGAATTTTCTGGAATTATTAGTTTTCGTCGCCAAACTTCAAAAATTCATAACTTCTTCGTTATAACTCCGTTTTAATCCGTTCAAGCGGCCACGTTTTCGTTTTAAAGTATATTTTCCAATTATCTAGCCCAAAATATTTTACCAACTGTCGAATTTTCCCAGATTTAAAAATATGGACAGACCCTTATTAAAACTTGTCGAAATGAGTTTTTCACGCGCAAAACCTATTCTAACCAATTCAAAACAACTCCGAAGCCAATCTAATCCTACCATACACCTTCTTAGGGTGTCATGGGTTCCTAGACATCACCAAGACTGATTTATTACAAGGAATAATTATAGGATGAAATATATATATAACACTTAAAGTCAATGAAAAAGTGGTATAAACATCCATAAGACTTGCATGTTTTCTCAAATATGATGAAATGAATATACCCATGAATATGAAATATGATGATGAATATGAAAAGCTTACTAGTTAACTTGATGAGGTTAGTGAACAAAGGTTTTATCCTAATCGCCCAAGGTTTTTATTCCAAAACCTTAATCAAGAGTGTAACTAGAGTGTAAAATCTTGTCTTGAAAATATTTTGGTGATCCTCTTGGAGCAATTATGGTGGCCGGTTTGTGATGAAGGAGAGGAAGAGATATGTTTGAGTTTTACACCTTGAAATTTTAACTTGTATGTGTATGTTTAGGAGTATAAAATACATTATATGTAGATATTTTGTAGATTATAAAGTGACTCATTCATGTTGTCGACCAACATAAAAAAAATGAAAGGATTTGGTACTTTTAAGACTTAAGTATTTATATGTAGAAATAAAGGTTTAGTTGTTTAAAGATAAATGAGTAACTTGTATACATATTTAAACATTTAGGGTAGCGTTAGTTAAAAATAAATTTTCACGGGTCAAGATAAAATATATTGAGGTCATTAGAATTATAAAAATACATTTCTTGAAAGATTTGAGTGAAATAATATATATCGGGTTGTATTTAAGAAAACCGTCGTAATTATATAAACTTAACAATTTAGTTACAAAATAAATTTAAAACACTGGGTAAACTAATAATAATATTTTTATAAACTTAATATGAGTATAAAAATATATTGGAATAATTTTTGAAAGTAATGGATCAATTGTTCAAAATAATTAATTACGCGATAACGTTTATTTAATAAGAAAATTATGCGTTTAATGTGAAATGCAAAACAATGCATGAGCTAGTATGATGAATGTTGAGTTTGAGAAATGACCAAAAATTGAGAATTGTGACAATAAGTACACATAAAATAACCAAACATATATTTACTGGACATAAACGAATAGGAATTTATAAAAAGCATCTAAAGCAAAACAAGTAACCAAACAGTGTACAAGCATAGCAGTCAGCGTATCAACTAAACATAAATATGGCAACACAGTTAAATCAGATAATCAGAATACATATAAGTCAAGCTGAATTCTATAAGCAGGCAGAAGCAACTAAATTGAATGTAAGCATGGCAATCACACAAGTCAGATAACCCACAGTTAATACACAGAACAAGTATCATAACCAGCGAAAATACTAACAGAAGTATAAGCATGATAGTCACACGTATCAGATAGGAATACCAAACAAACATAATAATTGAATGAATTAACTAAAGAAGAACATATCATGGTAAACTAAACAAGTCAACTAGACAGATGACATAAGTTAAACCATATTCCTCATCAAATAGTAGCATAAACAGAAGTGTAAACATGGCAGATCAACAAATAGCAAATAAGAATACTAAATGATAATCATATCCTACGAAAATAATTGAACTAAGATAATGGTAAACGAATAAGTCAGATACTTACATACTAGCATGGAAAAAGGGTGAATCAATTAGTCATATAATAGCATGGCAACCAGATAGTCACATATTAGTCATATAATAGCAGGGTGAACAGGTAGTCACATAAATCATATAATAGCAGGGTAAATGGATGAAGTGGTAATCTGAAGTATAAGCTTGGTAGTTGATTGGTCCCGAACCGTCAAGTTTAATCACACAAGCCGGCCACTTGTGAATGGCTAACCGTAATAAACTTAAAACTGCTCAGAAACCAATGCAATAAAGATCAGAGGAATATAGTGAATTCCTGGGTCGTTAAGTCCCACGGAGGATGAATTGGTGTTTAACACAGACAGATGTCGAATAATCACTAAGGATAGTGATCAGTAAGGATTTTGATGAATAATTATACCTAAAGAAAAGATCTATAAATTACATCGACTAAATGCAAATTAACGGAAAAATTGAAAAAAGTTACAATATATTAAATAAACGCTACAATCTTTTACATGATGGTTTTAGATTTTATAAAATAAATAAGACTTAAATAAACTATTTTAAATAAAATGTAACTTAAATTACCTTAAAACGTAATAAAATGAAAA
>OU343217.1:263028993-263160810 GCA_910596185.1 Chrysanthemum makinoi
AATATGCTCACTTATAGGAATTTATGTTAACTAATTTATTATTTTTGATCTTACGCTTATTTAGAATGTCAACACGCATACACCAAAAACATATAAATTACCATCGCATTTATGCCAGTACAATCTATATTCAAGTAAAATGGAACTTACTATATGTTTGTTGTCTATTGCAAAATGAAATGAAATCTAAAATACTTTGGGAGTTAAACTTAAAGCGTGAAATCATTTGGTTTTCGTCTACCGGTTTATTCAATCCACATTAATTAAGGTCGGGTACATAGTGGCAAAACCATAACCAAACCAAACCCATTTAAACTAAAATACTTACTATACGCTTGTTGTTTATCAAAATGAAATGAAATCTAAAATACTTTAGGAATTAACTTAAAGCGTAAATCATTGGTTTCGAGGCTATTGGTTTGTTCAATCCACATTAATTAAGGTCGGGTATGTAGTGGTAAAACCAAAACCAAACCAACCCATTTAATCTAACCAGACTTAAATAATCTAAATTAAGGTTGGGTACTTAAAAGGCCTTATTTCCCGTGAACTAAATACAATACCACACCAATAACATATATTAGTCGGTTAACTCAATAAGGCTTGTCGCAAGTGTGGGTCGAGATCGGGTTGGCAACAAAAAATGGTTCGAACCGATGTTCAAATCGGTTTGGTCGAATGCGGAAGGTTTGCAAGATCGGTCGTGTGTGGTATTTTTGCCATATCGAGTGCATTTTGAACCGATGTGGTTTTATTCGTTTGTATTACAAGTTTTAAAATTTGACCGTTTGGTCTTAAACTAAAAAAAAAAAAAAAAAAAAAAAAAAATTCAAACCAAATTTACCACTCTATAAATACCAACTTCACCTCAAACACATTTCTTAACACACAATTTCAAACACAATTCAACCTCAAAATACTTCTCAACACAAGATTTAATATGGCTTGCCGTCTCCCCCATTTTGTTGAAGATATGAAAGTGTACGTTCAAAATCAATGCAATATCGACGCGATGAGGCTCAAAAACGCTATTATAAGCGTCATCGAATTGTTTGACCAGCGGCGGAAGGAACAAATGAGACAAAACTACCAGAGTTGCAGAACGACATTACCATGAAAGAAAAGTTGTGATCGACAAATTTTTGAAAGATCAAGCCCGCGCGCGAGGTCGAGGCCGACAAGTTGTGGCGGTGTTTCAAGATAACGAACAACGTCGGCACCAAAATCAATTGGAGCTATCGGGAGAACAAAGACGATGGTGTTGGTGCATCAACTTACTACCAACTCGAGCTACCGGGGAACCTCTTTCGAGGGATTTGCCGCTCGCACTCGACATGACTCGCATTGGAAGCATTCAGATAGATTTATGATTTATGTATTTCGTCTTGTTTTTATTTAGCATTGTAACATTTTAATTATTAATGAAATTTTAGTTTATGTTAAAAATGATTTTTTTTTTTTAAAAAAAAAAAAAAAAATCCTCGCGGGTCGGCCGACGTAAGATCCGGGCATTCCGCGTCAGCCTATATAGAGAGCTGACGCGACGTGCAGGTTGTCCTGCGTCGTCTTAGGTCGCGACTGGGACCAGCCTAAGAGGGGCAATACAAATATCGTTTTTGAAATTTATAAACATCAAAATCTGAATAGTCGTCTATTTTTAATTAAGTTTCAAGAACCATTAAATATTTAAACATATTTTATGCAAAAGTAAAGACACTGAATTTTTTAATATAAAAAAGAAGTGTACGATGTATGTTGATTGGGTAAGTAGGCCCCTTAGCCGTTTTTTTTAGACACTAGGCTAGTAGACTGCATACAAATTGATTGGGCCGTGAACTCCACGCACTTCATTTACCTGCTAAATTTTACCCTCTTCATAATTTTACCCCCAAGTCTTTTACAGATATTTCTCCTTTTGATATTTTATAAGGTGTGAAAATAAGATAAATTACCTAGAAAGTTACTTGTTATTCTAACTTTCATATTATAAAAACAAGATTAATAAGTTCACCCTCATTATCAAAAAAAGAATAAAATATATATTTGCTAACCAAAGTCATTTTAAAGAAATAATGAAGATCGTAAAGGTAATGTAAAAACTACTCCATGAAAAACCAAATAGTACTTGAGTCCCAAAATGGAGCAACAATATAGTATTGGAACCACAAACATCTGTAATGAAATTCGTACAGCAGGACCATGTGTGCTTAGTCTATGCCACAAACATCTGTAATTCTGAAAAGCAAAAATCATGGGAACCTTTTACAGTTTGTGATATGCTAGTATTGAGCTTTGGGATGAACATGCCACGTAATATAAATAGGGTTAAATTCATCTCGATAAAACGCAATATCAAAAGAGCTCCTTCAGTTATGAAAGAAAATAATTTATATTTAATCTTACTAGATGATCTAAGTTACTATGAATTGGTGAACCTTCATTATACAAAAACAAACAAATATATATATATGATCATGTGCCCATTGGGATCCAAATGTAATACTTAGCCCAAAAATGATACACAACAACAAGGGATGAGATTCTTTCATTTGACTGGAGCCTATATGACGATTTGATCCACCGGCCAAATCAAAATAACATCTGATTGATTTGGTGATCAAATCCAACGGGCCATAATGCCCAACTCGAATATCTATTAACTTGGAGGATCTTTGTCCCAACAACAAAGGTAATGGAACCACAAAAATACAAAAAGAACATATCATCATGTTTAAAATCTCCGTCTGTCCCCTTGCAGGACCATGTTTGGTCTATACACAAAGTGGAGTTTGGGATTAGGTTTTTAAATTTATTTTTGTATTTAAGAATAATGAAAAGTAATTTATTTGTTTTTATACATAGGGTTAAACAACATGATGTTAAGACACTAATGGGTTCCATAACTAAGCAACTTCCTCATTCTGTCGTTTCATTGAAAATTACTCGAGCTAATCATTTGAACTTTGAGTCGATATAGATGTAATTGTAAACGAATCGAATGTACATACACATATCGTTTTAGCTTAACCAAACAAGCCACACGAGCAATAACGCAGATAAACTTTCTTGTCCATACATGTTCGTAAAAAGAATAAAGTTGTTCATGAACATAAAGACATTAAACGAAGGATAGCACATACATTCTTTTTGTCCACTCTAGTAGATACATACACATTAAGCAAAACACAATTATTTCATTAAACCGTCCCTCATTAAGGTATTCACATACAAAATATTTAAACAAACTATTTAAATGAACATAATATGATCAAATTTGATGATAGACTTTAGTTTTCATTCCTTTTGATTGGCAAACTATTTAAATGAACATAAATGAACATAATGTGATATGTTTTTCTAAGCCGGTCATTATTTATTTATTTATTTATATATATATATAGTCTCTCAATGTTAAACGAAAAGCGATGAATAACAATAACATTTATATTCTCTCATGTTGCGTGATTGTTTATGCTTTACGTGTGACTCGAATAGGAACTTTAGAATACTTGACTGATAAAACTCGCGAGCCTAATACAGTTTTGGTTAAATTTCATTTTTAATCTTCTATGTACTGTATATATAAAGATAGTTATGTAAGTATGCTCGGCATGGTGGGGTCTCTTGGATTACAAATTACCCAAATAACATTAACGATCTTATTAGTTGGAGTGACCCGTTAATATAACCAACAAGATGAGGATTTGCTTCGATGTTGTTGTCCAAACTACAACTTGTGTTATATCGAGATACCGGCAGAGACGGAACTAGAGGGTTTCCGCAGGGTCATGGGACCCATAATTTTCGATTTAATGTTAGTAATTGAAAAAAAAACCATCGATTTTTGTTAAATGCATCATAAATGCACTCGCATCTAAATGTGTTTCTATTGTTATTTGGTTAGTATATTTACAAAAAATTTGTTGCAGTCAAATATTTGATTCTGGTTCCATCCTTGGATACCGACATTATTTTTTGTGTTTCGATTTAAAGACCCCGAGTAGAAATTTGCTTGGTGAAGAGATTAGTTGGATTGACTGAATTTGACCCGATAAAATCAAATCTTTATCTCTAACAACTTGCTTGTTTTTTTTTTTTTTTTTAAATCTTATAAAAAAAATAAAAAGTAAAAAAGTAATATATAGAGAGTGGGTCAAGTAGAGATAAATATGCCGACTACTTATTGACATTGATCGAGTCGAGTTTCGAGCTCAATTGATTCGAGTTTCCAGCTCTAGTTATAAAAGGCAAGTTGAACTCGAGCTTGAAATTTAAAGCTCGGTCAAGTTCAAGTCGAGTTTTGTGCCAATTAAGATTCTCATATTATAACTAGCACGACTGTGAGTACATAGCGTTCATTTTATACACCGTTTGAGGATGTACAGACACAAATTAAAGAATAAGAAGCACAATGAGGTATGTCACGTCTAACAAGTGAATCGGTCAAAGCCAAACAAAAAGTCTCGTAAACCATTTGACAAGATAATGCAAACTTTTCAAGCAAAATATTTTATGACCATAAATAGTTGTATGTACAGATATATAATCGTTACTACGTGTTTTCCTTATAACATGAAGAAAAACAGATTTCAATGATTAACAAAACACTTTTATTACTTCAGAAACAATATTACAAACCAAATCTTCTATTCTCAAATAGAAATAACCAACAATCAGTATTTGATCTCAATCAAATAACAATGAATCAGTATCAACAAGTAACAAAGTATTTTGATCAAGGAAATCAAAACACGAACTAGGGTTTTTATTTTAGAGAGAGAGTTTTTGTATCGTAAAATATAGAGAGAGAATGATAGCAGATATATTGAAGACTGCCTATCTCTCAAGCTTATATAGCCTCAAATATTACATATTAGCCCTTCATCTTCTATAAATGTCTTATACCAACCAAAGTTATCCAAGCCAATATCTTTAGCACTTCCAGTCCCTCTAGAATCAAAACTCCACTATCAGTCCCTGAATACTCTCCATCAATAATAACTGGACAAACACAAACAAATATAAACTCAGATATCACAAATCAGATTAAATTCAAGCATTCAGATCATAATTCTCAACACCCCCTTAATCTGATAAGTGATATATATCAAACATCCCAAGTTTTTTAACTAAAAATCATGTTCCTAATGTATCCACCCCTTAGTAAGAATATACGCAATTTGATTTGGAAGAATCCACTTTTATCGCAGTTTAACCACACCATTAAAATTTTTTCTCTAACAAATGTAAGTCTATTTCAAGGTGTTTTGTCCTTTCATGAAAAGCGAGGGTTGGTTGCTATTTTTATAGCGATTCTTGCATCTGATGAAGAGGAACATGCAAAGACACGAAATTTTAAATCTTTAAAATTTTTGAGCCGGATCACTTCAGTAGCTGACAAGGCTCAGTACTGCTTGAGTAGAACTTTAGAGAGTAGGATGTTTTTACTTTTCCAAGATACTAGAGACTCATTTAGAAAAACACAATATCCGATATGAATCTCCTTGTTACAATACATGTAGCCCGGCATCGGAATAAGCAAGAAGAGACATACGAATTTTTAGTAATATGAATACCCAACACAGGCTCCCTTAAGATACTTAAGTATCTTTAAAGCTAATCGAGATGAGACTTAAGAGGAGAATGCATGAACCGACTTAGACAATGAAGCGACATATGAAATATCGGTCTAGTATTAGTCAAGTAAATAAGTTTTCCCATAAGCTTCGATAATCGTATATTATCAAGTAAAGGATCATTATCGGTAGCTTCATTAGATATAACCAATTTAGGCGTAAAGGAGTTTAGAAGGTTTACAACCAAGCATACCATACTCACTTAACAAATCTAAACAGTACTTCCTTTGATTTAAACAAATTCCTATATCATTATCAACAACTTCAATACCAAGAAAATATTGCAACTTTCCTAGATCCTTAATCATAAACTTAGTTTTAAGGAAAGTTTTGAAACTATTAATTTCATCAATATTATTACGGTAATAATATCATCAACATAGACAAGCAATGCAATAAAAACATCTTCTTTAGATTTAGTATATAAAGAATAATCACTTTTACTTTGCACAAAACCATTTTCAATAAAGGGATGTTAGTTTAGCATTCCATTGTCTAGGAGCTTGTTTTAAACCATATAAAGACTTTTTAAGTCTACAAACTCTATTGTCTCCTTCAGGAAAGAATCCCTCAGGTAACTTCATATAAACAGTTTCCTCAAGATCACCATATAAAAAAGCATTATTCACATCAAGTTGAAAAATAGGCCGGTTATATTGTGCAGCAATGTTAAGCAAGCATCTAAGCTGTAACCATTTTAACAACGGTGAGAAAGTTTCTTCATAATCAATACCTTCCTTTTGATTATATCCTTTAGCAACAACTCTAGCTTTATATCTATCTATTTCACCATCAGACTTATACTTAATTTTGAATACCCATTTACTTCCTATAGCTTTTCTACCAGGAGGTAAAACAGTAACTTCAAAAGTATCATTTCTATATAAAGCCTCAATCTCATTATTCATAGCATCAGTCCAATAGATAGATTTACTGACCTGAAATAATTTTCTTGGTTCATGACTTTTGTTCAATTGAACAGTAAAACAATAATTTCTGGTATTAAGTTTAGAATAGTTAACAAACTTTTCAATTCCATATTTAACTTTAGATTCAACCACAAAATCATTATAATTTTTAGGAAAAACAGAAGGTCTAGAAGACCTTCTCAAAGGTACTACACTGGCGGAGAATTTGGATCAAGATTCAAATTACCCTCAGAAATATTATTATCATCAAGTGTAGTTACCACCTCATCCTCATCAGCAAAAACACTATTGTCACTATTATTAGTAACATGGTCTCTACGGATGGAGGAGAGCCGCCTTCACTTTGTGACTTAAAGTCACTATTCAGATTAGGGTCTACTCTCTCTTCATCATTGGGTAGTTCAGGAGTTTCATTATCAAAAAAGTTCAACTGATTTAAGTCTTGAAAAACATTTTCGAATTAGAAGCTGTTCTTATCGTGATTGAGTCTTTAAAAGGAAAGATAGACTCAAAAATTCTAACATCTCTAGAAAAATGGTGATGCTTATCAAGACTATATAATCTATATCCCTTTTTAGAATTAGAATAACCCATCATAACACATTTCTCAGATCTACTACCAAGTTTATCATTGTTATTAACAATAGTAGCAAAACACAAACAACCAAACATTCTTAAATTGCAGAGAGTAGGCTTTTGGTTATATATCATCTCAAAAGGAGATTTTCCATTAAGCAAAGAAGAAGGTAATCTGTTAATAAGAAAAGTAGCAGTAAGAATACACTCAGTCCAAAACTTAAGTGGAATTCCCCCCTGAAACATAAGGGATCTAGCAACATTCAAAAGATGCCTATGTTTCCTTTCGGCAATACCATTTTCTGTGGAGTGTATGCACAAGAAGTCTGATGGGTAATACCTTTTTTATCACATAACTTTGAGAAAGAATGATTAACAAATTCAGTACCATTATCACTTCTAAAACTCTTAATTTTTCTATCAAACTGAGTTTCAATCATATTATAAAAGATAGTGATATAATGGATAGTTTCATCCTTAGTTTTAAGTAAGTACACCCATCTGCCCTAGTGTAATCATCCACAATAGTCAAAAAATACTTGTAACCTTCCTTCTTGGCAACCTTATAAGGTCCCCATAAATCTAAATGAACAAGTTCACCCAAAACAGTAGAAGTATGATCACTTAAAGGAAAAGGTTCCCTAGTTTGCTTAGCTCTTTGACAAATTTCACAAAATAAGTTTTGTTTCTTTTAAGTAAGCTTCAAATCTGTTTTTAAAACACTTAGAACAGGTGCGAGGGTGACCAAGCTGCAGTGCGATCGTCATAGTAAGAAAGTGAATTATTACTTTTAAAAGAAGTACCTCCAGAATTGAAATAATATAAACCACCACACTGATTACAAGTCCCCAGAACATTTCCCGATTCAAATCACGATTCAAGAAATAACATTTGTTCTCATCAAAGGAAACCACAATTTTATTATCTTTGGCCAATTTATGAGCGAAATTAAGGTAACACAATATTCTGGAATAACCAGAACATCATATAATATTAAAGAATCAGCTAGTTTAAGATTTCCAATTTTAGTAATCAAAGCGGTTCCATTTGGATGACCAACTTTTATTTGAAGATGAGAAATATCAAAAACATTGACCAAGTTCTTGTCAGAGTGGGTCATATGCTGGTTAGCACCAGAATCCACAATTTTTCCAACATAACTAAGTTTGGATTTCAAATGTGTATTTGTGGAAAAGAACTTGTTAAAAGTTTGATTGAAAACCTTACTAGTATTAAAATAAGTACTCCTATATTGGCACTGCATACTATTGCCCTTAACAGAGTTGTCTTTGATGAGAGAGATGAGAGTAGTAAGTTGTTCATCTCTAAAACCAGAAGAAGAACTAGACCACACATAATTATTATCAGAAAATCTTTTTTGAGAAGTCTGAGGTCTGTTATTGTTACCCTTTTTTCCAAAATTTGGAGGATACCTAATCAATTTAAAACATCACCTGAGTGTCCATTAAAACCACAATGATCACAAAAGGCGAGAACCAGTGTTTCTTCTATTATCAGATACTTTATTAAAATTTGCATTAGGTGGATTAGAGTAGTATTACGATTAATAGGTCTAACATTCTGACAAGTAGAATTATTAGCCTGAGTATTCAAAACTCTAGTAGCAAAAGCAGAATTATGATTTCTACTAGAACTACCAGACACAATATTCCTATGGTTTTCTTCACTACTGATAATAGCATAAGCACCTTTAACATCAAGCAAAGGATCTCTAGAAAGAACATTACTTCTTATTTGCATGTAAGTATCATCCAAACCCATTAAGAATTGCATAAGTTTCATAAGTTGGTTATGCTTTTAAATTCATCGGCAGACATGACAGGTGCATCTAGGTAATTGAACCATAGCATCAAATTGTTTCCACAAAGTACTTAGCTTATTAAAATATTTAGAAATAGTAGTGCCATTCAAGTTAAAGAGTGAATTTTATGATGCAGATTAAAAGTAACAGAACCATCAACCCTGTCAAATGTATCTTTTAACTCATTCTAGACACTAGAAGCTCTTTTGGAAAAAAATTTGACCAAGAAACAACTCTTCAGAGATGGAGTTTAGAATCCATCCCAACACAACATCATTAACCCTATCCCATTGTCTTCCCAAAACTTCATCAACATTAGACCTTCTACAAGTGCCATCAATAAAACCAGTTTTATTTTTTCCTTCTAAAGCTAACATCATAGCACAAGACCAGACATTATAATTCTCAGTTCCTTTTAGTTTTATTGAAACCACAGTCAAAGAAGCTGAATCATTAGGGTGTAAATGTAAAGGATGACTCAAATCCAATTTACTTATTAAAGTTAGGGTTTTCAAACTTCATATTCATCATCGTATAACCATGAACAGAATTATGAAACGCACATGATTCAAGAAACAGATAATCAGACACACAAGAAAAGTAAAGAAAGTAGTTCTCAGGCTTTCCTTGCCACTAGAGTGGTAGGTCAAGGGCGCACACAAGCATACACGAACAAAAACAGAAACCAAAAAAAAAAACTAAAAAACCACAAACAATTACAACCTCAACCAATCACAACTCAATCAATCCCAAAACCTATCCTCCGGCAATCTAGACAGAAAAATAAGTACAGAAATTAAAGAGAGAGTGTGAGAGGTTTTACAGAGCACGCAATAATAACCAGCAATGGAACAAACCTACTATACTCTAGATTCACTTAGTCTAGAGATATAGCAGATATAAGCAAGAACCCAGAACCAAGAACCAAGAACCAACAAACCCTAATTTTTCAAAATTAGGGAAAATAGCCAGAACCACTTCCAATCTTTACCAAATACCAGATCTTATCGATTAATCACACTTAATCGACACCTCGAAGCCTTCAATCACAAAGCCCCAAAATAAACCAAACCCTAATTTTTCGAAATTAGGGGTTTTCTTAATCCTTCAAGATTGACTAAAAATACAACCAGATCTATCAATTAACACAAAAGTTAATTGATCAAGAACCAATTAATTTTTTAAAAAACCCAATTTTATCAAGAACCCTAATTTTTTAAAACACGCTTTTGAGAGAACCCTGACTCGATACCATGAAGAAAAATGATTTCAATGATTAACAAAACACTTTTTATTACTTGAAAACAATATTACAAACCAAATCTTCTATTCTCAAATAGAAATAACCAACAATCAGTATTTGATCTCAATAAAATAACAATGAATCAGTATCAACAAGTAACAAAGTATTTTGGTCAAGGAAATCAAAACACGAACTAGGGTTTTTATTTTAGAGAGAGAGTTTTTGTATCAGAAAATATAGAGAGAGAATGATAGCGATATATATGAAGACGCCTATCTCTAAGCTTATATAGCCTCAAATATTACATATTAGCCCTTCATCTTCTATAAATGTCTTATACCAACCAAAGTTATCCAAGCCAATATCTTTAGCACTTCCAGTCCCTCTAGAATCAAAACTCCACTATCAGTCCCTGAATACTCTCCATCAATAATAACTGGACAAACACAAACAAATATAAACTCAGATATCACAAATCAGATTAAATTCAAGCATTCAGATCATAATTCTCAACATAACACAAAAGAGTTTGTATAATCAAAAACCATAATTCACACAAGTAAAATATTTTTTCACTTTTCTTTCACAGAAAAAGGTACCGTTTAAGTTTAAAAATATATCTATTGGAACACGAGTTTGCATAGGATTGACATTATAGTCAAACACAAAAAAGATATGATTCTTATTTTCTGTGATGACATATTTTATTTTTACCTGGTAATACTTTTTAACTATTATGACATACTTATATTTTAATGAAATAAGCTTCACACTCTTTCAATTGTTTAGCATACAAAAAGAAATAATGGTGAGTGTGCAGTGCGTTTGTTCCAAGGTTTGCTTTTTTGATGTATTTTCCTAACGACGCAATTGGGACATTTTGAAAGAAACATGAAGCGGTCAGCGTACGACTAAGAAATTGTCTAGTCAAAGTTTAAAATTTTACTTTGCTAGTTTATTAGTATGTTAATACAAAATATCAAAAACGTTGTTTGCATTATTCGATTTTTATATGTTTTGATAATCACAAAACGTTAAAACACGTTATGTAAAAATATACTTGATAAGTTTTTAACCTAGAAAACTCGTTTCAACTACAACATCACTTCAGGTATGTACAAACAACTTACCAAGTGTATTTTCTGACATAGTAGATTTCAACTTATTTTTTATTTCTTAGAATTTGATCTATAGTTGTATAATGGATGGGTATGTCCATTCCATCTCTTTGTATCATCATGTAAAAGTTTGGTTTATTAATATAATGTTCACCTTTCCGGAAAAAAAAATATCTCAAAGTAGTCTTGTTAAAACTAGGACTCATTTTGCAGTGAACTTATAAAAAAATTTACAAAGTCGAAAGTGTCAGCAGATTAATACGGATCGTCATAAGAGACTTTTGTTATCCTTAAATTTAACGAATGCGTAGCGTGAGAATAGTACAAAATATTGTCACTCTAATGTACCGCAAATAAAACAATCAAACAAACAATGGTTTCTTGTATCCAATCACTCAAAAGAAACTAATACTTGTTGAGGAATAGTAAACAATTGTGATAGAATGTTGAACATGTTTGGGTGAAACATGTGTAGAAGGCACATATCAATTTTACATGGATTTCTATGTCAATGGGTAATATCAAGAAAATCACATGTTTAGACTAGTTTCATGGGTGAGCCCTTTCCGCCAATACTCATCCTAGTACCCTAGTTACCTTGTATGTTTATATGTATGAAAAAGATGATTAGTGGCATTAGTTCTTATGAGTCCTTTCGGCCCATACTCGTGTTTAAATACCCTCGGATTCATTTAAAACTTGACTACTTGATAGGTGTCAATTACCAAGCACCAATTCATTTGTGCACCAACTTCTTAGAACAAAACATTATTAGAAGTTCTTTCGACCTTTAAATCTAAGTATGTTAAATCAACAAGTTTAGAACACGAATTATATTTAAACTAACTTTATGAGACAAATCACTTTTTTCTAACCGTACTAATCATGCAACATTCATACGAAAGTCTACATCATTCCCAAACAATCATCACAAAATTACTCCATAACAAGTTTTATCAACAAACGTAACACTTTATTCATAATCAAATCATTCAACATTGTAGATTAGTAAGAAAGTTACCCAAATGTAATACTACAAATGAGTAAGAAATCAATGAGTTATAGCACTCCTTAAAGCCTCCAATTGATCTGATGAACCTTCTACCCTTCCAATTAGTATCACTAACACTTCGTTTCTTCCTCCTTGGTATCTTCTTGAGAATGTCAGAGATTAAGAGTTCTTTTGGGCAAGTAGATAATATGATCAAAGCCTTAGGGTGTAAGGCTTGATTGTATGATGGGTGTCTATAAATGTGGTGATTAGGGGTCCTATTTATGCTTGAAGTTACTCACAAAAGCTGTTACAAACTCCCACTAATCATAAAAAGACAGTAATGATCGGACTTGGTGATTAATGGTAGTTAAAACCATGTTTTAATGCAACTTTTGAGTTCAGGCCTATCTCAACCCACAATTGAGACCTTCAACCCAGATTGGGATGATGCTCCAACCTCGTTTGGAATTTGAACCTTGAGTTGGGAACTCAGCATCAACCTTAAGTTGGGAATTGGTTGGCACGTTGGGTTCCAACCTTGGGTTGGTTATTTACTCCATCTTTAACAATCATCAATGGTGCTTGATCTTGACTCCTTTGTTCTTCGAATAACTTCATAATCTTTTCTTTAAACACGGAAATAATCATGACATGAATCTTTATCTTTGACGAAAACTTCACTTACGTGCATGTTCTCTTGAATTATTAACTTTTCTTCGTCTTTCTTGATATTTCCTTCGACTTTGTTGTACATGAGGCTGAACACATCTTTTATACCTTTTAAGCGCAAAACGTTCATAAACACAACTAAATAATATGCATAAATATGCAAATAACATGACTCATATATATATATATATATATATATATATATATATATATATATATATATATATATAAAATGAGCGTTATCAAATTCCCCCACACTAAAGCTTTGCTTGCCCTCAAGCAAATTAATCTTTTGAAAATATAATACCAATGGCCAATCGATCATGATTCTCAAAAGTTCACTAATTGTTCTCTCACCAAGGTAAAAGAACAAAGAGTGAGTTTTAATGTTTATATGTGAAAAATTAGACGTAGTACTCAATCAAGCTAGATAACACAACCAAGCTCCTCACGAAAAAGAATATGCATTTTACAATTCACTCACACTCATTTCTTTTGATAGAGGTGTATTTCACTTAATTGCTCAGTCGCGATTTCATGTCATACCAAGCTTGAACGAGTATCAAAAGTAATCCAAATCATGTAAGTAATAAGTAAATCTATCAAAGAGGACTTTATTCGGGTTGAAATGTTAGGCTAAGGGTTAATATAAAAGGGTATGGGTAAGACATGGGATTAATTTATGAGTTAGTTTATACAAAAACAATCAAGTCCAACACCAAAATCACTTGTTGCAAAAAGAATCGAACCATGTACACTGAAAATGATTATAGGCTCCGAATAATCATTTCTCAACTCTTTGATTTCTTTCATCAATCACCATATAAATACATCACGTCTTAGCACATTGGCTAATCAATATCTCACAATACTTATTCTTCCTTCTTCTTCATAATATAGCTCATTGGCTATAATTGTCATCTTATAGTTGTGATGATTTTTTTATTTTTATTTTTTATTTATTTTTTTAAACGTCCCCCACTCTTCGGATGAGCATACACCTCAAAAATACAAATAAGAAGTATCTACCTTCGTCTTTGTTGAAACGGTAAATCTGAATTACAAAGTGTGTAGACTAATAATCATCAAAAAAAACTCCGTCATACAGAATAATAAGCAATTCATCGATTAGACTTGATTAAGGGTTAGGCTAAAGTTTAAAATGTAAAATATTTTTGTTTTTTTCTGGATGTAATAAAAAATGAAAAAGATGGCTCAAAGGGTGTACAAAGAGTATCTAGCACTAAAAATTAGTGCTAACAAATGGGTCCATAAAAGGTGGTTAACTAACCGATATGGCTAGCTAAATATCATTTAGATGTAAATGGAAGGCCATTTGGTTGAAATCCTAAGTTGCATCTTATCACTTAAATTTACCTAAATCACACGAATGTGACCTTACTTTGGAATTCGTAATGGCTACCTAAATCACACGAATGTGACCTTACTTTGGAATTCGTAATGACAAGCACAAGTTCTAGAATCAATTCAATCACCGGCACACTCATAGCAAGAAAACTGAATTTAAGCATAAAAATGTATGTTTCAAATGATAGGCTCAAATCCTCACATATTTGGTAGAATAGGCTATAAATGCACAGGTAATGTTATCAATCATAAGAACAGATTGCTTCAATAATCGAGATACGTCTAAAATTTTTCAAATTGCCATTTTATGCCATTTGAAAATTCTAAGTTGTTTCAGATATATTAAAATTCAATGTGAGAAACAACTAATACTTACTTAAGGGAAATCAAACGAATTCCTAACAAATACTAAAGAAAAATCTAAAAAATTAAAAACTATACAATTTTTCTCTATTTACTTCCCTCCCCCATACTTATGTTTTGCATTGTCCTCAATGTGAAAAATTAACTTTAAAGTAAAAGAAATAGGAAAAATAATAGAAAAATGATATCACCGAGAAATCATGCGATATCCATATTTGGTTTTCTAAATGCATGAATTGAACTTCTCCAACTCCAAAAATGAACCAACGATATGATCGAGTAACATGGTTCCCTTAAACCTAAAAAAACAAATATATCATCCAAAAAAACAAAACATACATGCAACATAACATAATAAAAATAATTAATAATCCTAAATAATAAGTAGTAGATCTAGTTCCTAGAAAACAATAAAACATCCTACATGACATAACATAAATAGTTCAGAAATAAAGTACGAGGGAGAAAAAGATTAATTATCTGTTACATATTATCATAAAAACCTTAATGATCAACAAGATCATTCGTCATCCATGTTGTCGTACTCATCATATTCTCCATAATCAACCAAAGCTCCCCTTCCAAACATTGCTGAAGATGTGCCCGCTTCATAACCACTGTTAACATTTGGTCCCATATCCAAAGAATAATAACCCATGAATCCTTCTTGACGAACATTGTACCCTTCGCTTCCTTTAAATGCGCTAGACGCGGTAGGGTAGGTTGTATGTTGGAATGGATAAGGTGTATACATGTAAGGATATGGTGGAACACTTGGTGGATCATAATTCATTGGGAAAGAGTAAGGTGGAACACTTTGATGTCCAAGATGTGTAAGAATCGGTGCACAATAGTCCATTTGGTGTCCAACCCTCATCATAACTGAATCTCTCCATACCTCTCTTTTCTCCACTTGTGGTAAGTTTGCATGCTATTCTCCCCATCTTGATTCAAGTCCCGAATATTCTCTCGATTGTGATGGTGGTGGTGGACCTTGATTACAAACCGCATTTGGTAATTAGTCAACCAATTTCTTTTTGTCATGATCTAGCAAACCTTGAAGACTCTTCTTGTCAAGAACTTCACACTCTAATCTTGCCTAACTCTCCAGGTGTAACATACCCCAAACTCCTAGCAATCTTCGACACATAATGACCTCCATTAATGAATCCATGTTCCGTTACAAGAGCTGCTCTCTAAGATAGATATGTTGCCAATGTCCATGCCACATTAAACTTAAACAACTTCTTTCTTTCAGAAGTATTAGTTATCATTTCAATCAACCACAAATCTGGTTCATGAACCTTGTCTTGACTATTACCACGGTGCACAAAAGCATTCAAAAGTATCTTATGCATAAGTCGCGATAGTGGATGATGAATCTCCACCACCTTTGGCCTAGGGCTATTTGGATCCCAATCACATTCCAAACATGTTTACCATCGTACTTCAGACACTCTCTTTCTAACCTAGAAAAGTGAGCCGTAAACCCCGAATCAACAATATCAACCTCATCATAGAAATCAAGCAAAGCACAAGAAACTCAGTAAAGTCATCACATGATCTTGCCCACACAAACGAAACCAAATACACTTTTCTTTCACAATGTGGTTCAAATCCACCTCTTGGTTAAAGTAAATGGTGGAAAAGAACTCCAAACACGATTCTTAAATCTCTTCCTCTTTAATCATCAAAGCACTCTTCAAATAAAAATCCTCAAAAAATTCACCATCGTCATCTTCAGTGCTAATGCGAGAAACCTTTCAATTCCTGAGTCAGTCTTGTATTTCTTAAACAAATTCCAATCAATGAGCTTTGAACTCGCAATCTCTTTCCTTTTTAACTTTGCTAAATGACTATTAAAACAAGCCTTAGCCTCCTTGCTTATTTCCCCCACTTCAAGAGTTTACTAGTTACCGGCATGAGACTAATATCTCTTTTCCCACTTCCTCCTTTCTTAGCATACAATGCAATGAGTGGGTTCTCTTCAGCCATAAAGCTAGATGCTCCTTTCGAGTGTTTCTGCATAAACAACAACAAATAACACACAAGAAATATTGGAACCAAAGGAATAAACTTGCAAGTAAAAATATTTTTTTTACTCAATATGTCTCAATTGCCGAAGTTGGTTTCCAACTGGCGATTGGGTTTGATTTGGGGTCACAGACGGTTCTAGCAGCTACGGTTGGGTTACCCAGCCGGCGGTTGGTTCCAATTTTTGGTTCTCATAATCTTCCAGCCGCCCCGGTTGGAGTTCCAACCGCGGGTTGCTGCTACTTTCTTGCAAAAACGAATTTTTTAAATCTTCCAAATCCTTTCCAGCCAAACTCCTTCTTCCAAATAGCTTATTAGTGGCTTATTCTAATTGCTAAAACCTCCATAACCTCTTATCTTAAAAACCTCACAAATCAAATCAAGATTGCATAAAGAAGTGGTCCATACAACTAATCAAATAGCAAATTAACACTATATCATAACCATATACCACCATAAATCCAATCAATCTTGAATCAAACTCATCAAAATTTGTCCCTTGTGAAACTCATTCCTAAACACCTCAAAATTGCATACAATACTTAATCAATTCATGTTTTCACTTGCAATCAAACCTCTTAACAGTGAGCTAGTAATCCCACCAAAGATAATCACTTAATTCAAAGTATCAAAATTTTGCCCAAATAAAAACCCTAGAAATCAATTTCGAATTAAAAGTAAATTAAGATAATTAAATGGTGTTACTTACTCTCTTAAGTGCCATGGAATGATTAGAAACATAGTGCAAATGATAATCTTCTTATCTTCCAAACAGTTGTATGAAGTTGAGAGTGTTTGTGGCGTGTGGGTTTTTTTTTCTCTCTTCGTTGGTGAAAATGAGCTTTCAACCGTGGGTTGGTGAAATCTTTTAACAAAACCCGAGTTAACTTGAAACGATTTCTCATCTTAAGTTATAAGTGCCAAACATTTTATAATTACCACAATTCATAAACACTTCAATTAAATCCATACTTAAACAAAATATAAAACAAAACAAACTAAAACGAAAATCACTAAGACAAATGACTTCAATTAGATAAGAGATAAAAATCTTTATAAACACACTTAAATATAACCAAGAAATAAAAAGTACTGAATTTAAATACTAAGTCCAAATCATAATAAAAGACTCATAATAGACCAAATGAGCATAAGCTTAATGATAAGCTTCATTATTCCTTCCTCAAAGCATTTTATCAATCAAAAAGTTCGCAAACTAAGAAGAATGTCTTCTGAATTAAACTTCCCCGAGAGTTGTCTATCAATTTCTTTTGTTTTGAATCCACGAGTGAAACGAAGACCACTTGGACTCGTGATTTCTATCTTTGTGTGCCAAACCTTATCTCCTTCAATCTTTTGATATTTGCTATAACCTTCTGATATCCACTCAATATGCTTAAGTTGAATAGGCAAAGAACCCAAGAATTCAACCATTTTCTTGTAGACAATAATGCTTTTGAACGGGTTGAAATAATTATCCCAAACTAAGGCTTGCTCCATGTCATCTTCAATGTGTGCAAAAGATGGTGCGGTTAAACCATATTCGGGATTCCCTTCACTATCATGACCAATATCAAACATGTTTAGCCAATCTTCCTCACCCGAATCTTCACGTGCCATAACCTTTCCTCTTTTCTTAGCATGGTAAACCCTTTTCACAACCCCGTCATCAATCTCCATAATTACTTTTATATTATCTATAATCGCTCCACCTGTGCGCAAGAATGGGCGACCAACCAACATAGTCATTTCCCTATCAATGGGAACATGTAGAATCAAAAAGTCACACAAGTAAGTTTGTTACCCTACTTGAAGCCTTACATTCTTAACCTTTTCATATGCTCTAGCCATGGTATTGCCCACCATCAACAGAGTATCATTAGATAGATAAGCTCTTCCTAACTCCAAAAGTTTGTAAAGTTTATCGGGCATTATACTCACACTTGCCCTGGTGTCTGCCAAATCATTGAGTATGGTTGTTCCATTCACTTTAAGTGGAATGAGATAATTACCGGGATCCTCCATCTTCTTTGGTAATCCTTGTTCCATAACCTTTGCTTTTTCATCTTCTTCAATCAAACTCTTCTTCTCTAGCTTCATCTTTTCCATGGAAATTTCATCAAGCAACTTCCTATATTTAGCATAGTGTTCCAACACATGAAGTATTGATTTATTATTAAGCAATTCCTTAAACTTGGTAGTAAATTCCTCGACAAATTTTTCTTCATCAATTGGTGAAAATTGTGGTGATGTTTCTTTGGGTAATGGTGGTGTATGGTTGGAAGAAGTTCCTTTCTTGATCAATGTAGTAGGATGTGGTGGTGATGATGGTGAATGAATAAGTCATTTAAAATGTGGGTATTTTTGTTTAAGACGAGAAGCTTTTCCCATCTTGACCATTTTCATATTTCCACAAGTACCATCTTCTACATTCTTACATGTTTCCTCCATTTGTTCCAATAGCCAATCAACATCTTTGTCATCTTGAAGCTCCCTAACTTTCACTTGCATTTCACCTAGCCCAAAGTCAAGAGTGCACTTCGTAGCTACCAAAAAGTTCCTTCCAATAACTACGGACGGATCCGTGGTATCATCATGTAACACCCCCAATTTTGTGAACGCAACGGAATTCAAAATGGTTGTTACTCGATGGTATGACAGTTATAATAAAAGAAAACGATCTCTAACTAAGTCCTTTAAAAGGATTTATCATTCGATTTATTCTAATATATCAGAGTTTACAAAATCAGTAGGGGGCCACCAATCGTTCTGGTTAACCTTTAACCTCGTACCAATAGAAATTGGCATAATCGTTCTGGTTAATCTTTAACCATGTACCAATAGAAACTGGCATAATCGTTGCATTGTTCTGGTTAATCTATAACCTCGAGCAAATAGAAATTGGCATAGTAGTCGCAATCATAGCTTAGTAGGTAATTTGCTGTTGTACCTAGTATTTATTTCGTTTGTTTGTTCTAACTTGTCAACTGAATGGTTACACTAATCACAATAGATCTAACCACAATATTCGTGTTTACTACGCATAGTGCTTAGTGGTTTATGATATAGAAACTTTAAATATGACAATAATGTTATTAGCATGAATAAACATTTAATTCATATACAACATAATAGTTTACAAATAATCGAAATTGAATTAAAATAGTTGAGCATGTATCTCCCCCAAAGAGTTTACAAAACAGCTATATGATAAAAAATAGGGCTATGAATCACCGTAATTCGTAAAATTTTAGAATACTTGTAAAAGTAAAAGAAAGTAATTAAGCATGTATCTCCCCCAAAAATAGTATAAAACAATGAAAAGTGGGGCTATGAAATTCACAGTGAGTTAGATGATGTTTAGTGAGTAGTGAAAGTGGTGGTCGAGTCGTAAAAACCTCTATGAACAACCTATAATATGGTTTCGTGTCTTAGTTTATGGAATAATAATGCAAAAGCATAAACGAGTCTACATATGTCACCTATAATGATCTTGATGCTTTATATGGTAGTTTGTATATGTCATTTTTATAGAAATGGTTTATGAAACATTTTTAGTTTACATATCTCGTACTACCGTTTGGGCCATCATAATTTAGATGTCATGTAGTAAACGTTCGAGGAGCTAGGACACTTTAAATCGTAAATCCAACAAATCGTCGATCCGTTTACCCAAATGAAACCCCTCACATGAAGCTCCCTAGTATTGTAGTACTTTAATGGTATATGGTCAAGTTTGGTGTTTCACGTAAGTTATAAGAGTTTACACGTTTATAAGGGTCATAAATCGCGAAAAAGGGTAAAATGGTTATTTATGATAATCACAATTTCAAGGTCAAGTGTATGATTTTATTTCATGGAAATGATATTTACAAGGTATTAATGAGATTTAGTAAGTATGGTAATTTATCGAGTTCGGGAACTAGGTCGAATGATAAAAGATTTTGGAAGAATATAAGTCTCGGGGTTCTAAACAGCCCGTTTGGTTCTAGTTGTAAATGGCATTTTTAGGCTAAACGGCTCGCGTGTCACATGTAAAACATCATTCTGGACAACCTTCTAGTTTTTCACTTTAGCTGGTTTGGAACAAAAAGGGGTCACAATCACGTTTAAAATTTCTGATCAGATTGTCATTTATATATAGTCATAAGTATGTTTAACTTGTGTTTTAAGGATTTGTACAACATGATCAATATAATAAACATATAAGGAGTATGAAAATATAGAGATGAATATGAGTATGAGTTCTCTTACAACTTTAGGCCTTAATAAAAAGGGAAGTCAAGAACTAGGACAAGAACTAAACCTAATCTTCATCAAAACCCCTAGCTTCACAACTCTTGCAAACTCTTGCTATAATCTTTGATCTAACCTTGTAGGGGAACTTTATGAATTCAGCCCCTAACACCATTTAGTAGCTCCTAATTCAACCATGGAATCACCAAATAAATTCTTGATTCATGTAAAGGATAACTAGGCCTTCAACTTTGGTACGTAACTTGTATCTTGAAAATCAAAGAATCAATAGAGTGTGATTTATGTGTGTCGCATTTTTATGATGAGAAAACAAGAGGAATAGTCTTGTATTTATAGCATAAGGAGGAGGTTAGCTAATTTCTTACTTGTGGTTAGAATTAAAACACATAAAGGCTTAATGGTTCTATGGCTTATAAGTAAACACATGAATGCATAAGGTTTCTATGGTTCATCACCATGCTACCAATGCTTAGTGATGTGTATAATTTCGTTCTTATGGTTATCATGGGTGACTAGATGCTTAGTCTTGGTATTATCTTGGTTACAGAATGAGTTTTGGTCCCGGTAATCGTTAACGTTAAGTCCTAAGTCACGAAACTTAAAACCGGGTATCCTAAAAATACGAAACTAGTAAAAATGTTAAAACTTATCAATATACGCTATATTAGCATATTAAATGAGTTATAATTCTATCGGGGTGCTTAATCGTCGTAAAAACCTTAAACCGTAGGCTTAAAACCCGTAAAACGCAAAATCAGAAAATTCAAAATTCAAAAACTATTGAAAATGTCGTAAGATGTGAAAAACATATATTTATATTGTTGTAATGTTGTATGGACATATCGGGATGTTCGAACGATGTTTAAACCTTAAAGTAAATCTCAGACATGGTTTTGAGAAATTGGTTCTGAATGGATTCAACGTACGTCATCAGGACAACTCGGCGAGTATCAACTCTCTTGTCATGATAAATGAAAATAAATTTTTTGGGATAAATAGTAAAAGTGAATAGGAAAAATGAATAGTAAAAATGAATAGTAAAATTCGAGATTGGTTAGTAACCTGAAAATACGAATTGTAACAGTCTTCACCTGTTAAGGGAACTTCATCCTGAAGTTCAGTTTGTGTTAAAGGTTGAAGCAATTTCGGTGAAAAGATGTGGTTACTTGCGGTGAATTGTTTATAGAATAACTAGTGATTTATTTTGATTCGTCTTTTCGGAGTATGGCGTAGGATGAGGCTGACTTTTATGTGGTAAAGGTAGAGTAAGAGTCTGATTAATTCTGATACTCTATCGTATAAATACTTATGTAACACCCCAAGCCGACAAGGGTAGAAGCATCAAATTATAGAGTCACATCAGAACATACTTATAAAATTTTGCAAGCGGAAGCCTTATAAAATAAAATACCAAGTCATATAAACGAATGACTTACAAGGAAAAATACAAAATCCAATATGACAATGAAATGAAAAATCAAACAATAGCTTTTCAAAATAAGTCCAAAATGATAAGGTAAACTAGGGTCAGATCACTCAAATGCTCCTACTCTCAGCCCAACAAAGCCCAGCATCCTACTTGGTACGCATGGAAAAAAAGCGGCTGAGCTTAAAAAGCCCAGTGAACAGATATAACAAAACAAAAGTTAACATAATAAAAATATAAAAATGAAACAAATGAGACTGATAACAAGGTCGCAGAGAAATGAACACAATGAGTCAATGAGGAACCTACAGAATACAATATTAACGGATAACCAAAAGAATATAAATCAAGGAAGTCCAAAGCAAAGCAGCGCATCAGCTAACATGCATAAGTACACATAAAATAACCAAACATATATTTACTGGACATAAACGAATAGGAATTTATAAACAGCATCTAAAGCAAAACAAGTAACCAAACAGTGTACAAGCATAGCAGTCAGCGTATCAACTAAACATAAATATGGCAACACAGTTAAATCAGATAATCATAATACATATAAGTCAAGCTGAATTCTATAAGCAGGCGGAAGCAACTAAATTGAATGTAAGCATGGCAATCACACAAGTCAGATAACCCACAGTTAATACACAGAACAAGTATCATAACCAGCGAAAATACTAACAGAAGTATAAGCATGACAGTCACATGTATTAGATAGGAATACCAAACAAACATCATAATTGAATGAATTAACTAAAGAAGAACATATCATGGTAAACTAAACAAGTCAACTAGACAGATGACATAAGTTAAACCATATTCCTCATCAAATAGTAGCATAAACAGAAGTGTAAACATGGCAGATCAACAAATAGCAAATAGGAATACTAAATGATAATCATATCCTACGAAAATAATTGAACTAAGATAATGGTAATCGAATAAGTCAGATACTTACATACTAGCATGGCAAACGGGTGAATCAATTAGTCATATAATAGCATGGCAACCAGATAGTCACATATTAGTCATATAATAGCAGGGTAAACAGGTAGTCACATAAATCATATAATAGCAGGTAAACGGATGAAGTGGTAATTTGAAGTATAAGCTTGGTAGTCAACCAAAATGGAATGCGAGTAAGACAAATCAATGAAATGGAGTATAGTATGGTAGTCGGATGAATCACACAAGGATAATGAATGAATGAGTAATCAACAGAAAACTAAAAACAAGAAATATAGAATAAGGTGCATTGTGGAATAACATGAGGCATAAAAAAGATGAAAGGTCATGAAAGGAAAGTATAAGTAATCCACCACGAGCCCAAACAAATCAAATCATATCATATCATAAGTAACCATGGAGTAGCTAGCTCCCAAAATGTGAAGGACGTGTATTACACACAACATCAATCACCATATAAGTCATATCGTATCATATCATATCATAACAAATCTAGGATGCATCCATACGCCCTTGTACAAATCATAGTGGCCATAATAATAATAATATAAAGCGCGCATAATAATATCACAAAAGGGGACGGTGTGGAACATCACTCAACCACACTAGAGTCATGCCATTGGTGCATCAATGACACGTCCATGTTACCTTCATGGCTAGGAAAGTGGCTCGGATATTAAACTGAAAGGTTCAAATGAAAGTCATAATATAAAAGGCTCAATTCAAGGTTCAACAATAAAGGTTCACAAATCTAAGGGAGCATAGCAAAGGTCATATAAGGGAACCCTAATAGAAGGCTCAGAGCAAAGGCAATATAATCAAACTAATATCAAGAAGATGTGTAAGAATCAAGAGAAACCTTAAGAGATAAGGTCATAATATCTGTACCTCAAATGTATGTGTGTAAGAGTAAGGAACACAAGCAAGTTCAACATTCCCGCTTTACTAAATCTACATTAGGACATATCAAAAATCACATATGTGTTCCATTTATAAATCGTGTTTAACTTATCTCCCATTTATACTTAGTTTCAAGTTCATAAATTTCTGTCTTTTAGTATTTCAAATCTAGACCAGACTTTAGCGATTTTTATAAAATATTTACTTAGCTCAAATAAAATCAAGGAAATTCCTAGGGGTTCCCATATGAGTTAAGAGACTCTCCGAAAATTGGGGGATTTTATTTCCAAGTCAAATGGCCTATGGAAAATCATAAGTCCAGACCTGTCCATAACTTACCCAGAATTACACACACTAAAAGTATAGCTCAGACAAACATACTCACCCTACTCCATACATCAAACCAAAAATTACAGGTGTCACACAATATATAAGCATCATAACCACCAAAGGAGAATTTCCAGAACCTCATGTATTTAATACTAAAAATCAAACCTCACAAATTTAAACTCAGAAATTAAGATTCAAACACTTTAACTCTAAAAATGTAAAAATCATACTTCCAAGTATGCAAATGCTACAAGGCTTATATTTTCATAAAGATATTTCAAAATACTACAATTTAGGCTCAAGAATCACTCAAAAACATGCAAGTATCATCAGTTAACACCCAGATGAATCCAACCTAAATTATGGACAGCTTAACAAGCAATCGCAACCAAGCAACAAACAAGTCACCAATCATCTCTTAAGCATGCCAAACGTCAAAAAAGTCATCATACATCATGTTCAGGGTCTAATAGCATGAATTTTATAGAGGTGTCATCAATTTAACCAATGAAGCATCATAGCAAACATTTAACATATTACAAGTCCATAATTTCATGTAGAAAGCTAATAACAAGTCCTAAACATGTTGTAAACGTATCCATCATCCACCAAATCATATCCACAAGGCAACCATCATCAAATATCAATAAATCACAGAAATGAAAGTCTAACCATCCATCTCATACAATTTCCCATCCTATCTCACAAGATTACAAGTTTTAGTCAAGTAAACATCACCATAACCTTCACATAAAATCATGAAGTTCTAAGCTATCAAATTCATCAATAAGCATGCTATCACCTATATAAATCTAATAACATATAAGGATCATTACATATTCATACCCATAATCATTTAACAACATAAATTTCATTCACATAAAATTATAAATCAATAAACTAATACTATTCGTAGAATATGACACACACTACACGAAACCCTTATTCCAAACACACCATACACGACCCAAACCCACACGCAACCGAACCAACACACCCTTAACTCACCCAAGCCGATCCAACAGCCCCCAATCTCAAATTTTTTCGAAACCAAACCGCTCCTTATGCCCTAACTCGATTTTATTAGGTTTCCCCATGATATTCGGTTTGTTTAGGGTTTAATTAAAGACCATATAATCACATGTTTCTCATCCATTTTCTTTAGAAAATTACAAATAATTATCAAACACCATTTTTAAGCTAATTATTTCATGCTATATTATTTATATTATGATCACATGAGGCGTATGAATTAAAAGAGAAAAAGATGTGTACCAAATCGACTAGCAACGAAACTAACGAACCAAACAAACCATAACACCACTCGTATACCACCAAGACTTCACCAAGGATTACGTACGAGCCTCCTTTACCCTCCTTCGATCGACAACCAATGGGAGAAAATTTCAGCCGTGAGTTTTTGTTTTAGGGTTTGTGGATTTATTTTTGGTGAAGAATTTGTGATATTCGGTTTTTACTAAAACCGATTGGGGGAGGGGAGAATCAAAAAGGAAACACCAAAATTAAGGGAATTAGATGGGAACTTGCCAATGTTGAGCCAATCACGAACCTGGACATGAAGTACGATTCGATACGTTTGTGCACTATATTTTATTCGGCTAGGGACAAGATGAAAAAAAAAAAAAAAAAAAAAAAAAAAACGAATGATAATATTATGTGAAAAAAATTATTCTAGTGCAAGTATTATTTTCATATTACTTTTATTTGTTCAGACGTTAACGATTTAAATACTTAAGTTATAATCGTGACAAAATATTTTAATCATTAGACGTCTTTTATAGGTTCGAGATTAAAGGGTATTTTGGGTATTTTTAACATGTTAAAAAATATGGGTTTTACAACTTATGAATTGCTTATACGAAATTTGCTTTAAGGATATAGGTAGGAATCAACCCGAACACAATTCTAACATATCTAAGCTCAGTATTTCAAAATTCATCTCTTAGTCGAACATAGGTAATCAGGCTATGTCCCTTTGTCTCTAAGTTAAACATAGTTGATCAGACTATATTTAACCGATGTTCAATGAATTTTTAAATACTCAGCTTTGTTATACTTTTAATATGTCCAAAGCTCTTGAGAAAATGTCTACAAAGCAAAGGTGATGTCAAACCATTCAGTTGCAAGTCCTGCCCATACAAGACTTGTAGCCTATGTTTTCACATTCCATTGCATAGAAGATAGTACGGGAAGATACGTGTAGAAAGAAAGTTTTAAGTAATTCTAAAATGACCCATACTTTGTCAGGATCACGAACTTTTAACAATGAAGGTTTTAGAATAGAACTTTGATGAATGTAGAGAAAGTTGCTGAACTTCACCTTTTTGTAGATGATGAATTAGTTTGTTCTTTAGCAATCTCATATCTTGTATTTCCATTAGGGAAATCGATAAACTGTGATGGGTTTCATGTAAAACAATATCATATAAGGTTTATAAGATAATTTCTAGAGACTTATTGTATAACTTACAATGTCTTGAGAAATAGTTTAGACCATCGTGTAACTCACAATGTCTGAGAAATAAATGAGTTAACTGTCTCATTTACAGTGTTAGGGGATGAAATTGAGACCACTGTAGGACTTACAGTGTCTGAGGATGTAATGGAGACCATTGTAGGACTTATAGTGTCTGAGGATATAATAGAGACCACTGTAGGACTTACAATGTATGAGGATGTAATAGAGACCACTGTAGGACTTACAGTGTCTGAGGATGTAATAGAGACCACTGTTTCATGTATAGTGTCTTGAAAAATAAATGAGACCATTGTATAAATTACAATGTCTGGGAAGTAGGAAAGACCATTGTAATCAGTTACAATGTCTTGGAGGAAGTTTCATAATCCTAAAATGCACGAATGGATACATGATTTGGAAAAATATGATTGTGCCGTAATGCCTTAGAATAGGCATACAGAGTCGAGTGTATATATATCAATATAATAATATGTTTGTGTAGCATAAAATGCCTAAAAGTTAAATAATCGTCTGGAGGATGGAAGGCACGGAGAGCGAAAGGCTATAAAATGTTTTTGTGTAGAAATGGTTATAGTTTAGGTCTTAATTAGACCCGTTTCTCTATAACTATAACTTTGATACTGATAGCAGGTTCGGGGTCGAAAAGACTTCCTTTTCTATGAGCAAGTTTTCAACCCTCTACACAGTGTACCTAATCGTTGTAGTGTAGTATGGGGTAAGCCCAGGGGATTGATTCATTCTCTAGGGAAATAGAGATGCTAGAAAGAGATGTATGACAAGAAGGTGAGGTTGAGGAAGATTCTTTTTAGTCTTTTTTATATTTTTGAAAGCAAGTAAATATCTTGGGGTATAGGAGTGGGGGGTGGTACTTCTACCAATTTTAACTACTTTTTATAACTACTTATCTAATTAACTACTTTAATTATGGATGAATTATGCTTAATTGTGGGTGTGCTCGTATGATGATTAAAAATGTGTCTACTTAGATGTTCTTACTCCCTAGTTATCTCTTATTGGTCAGTTAAATTGTAACATCCTCATCTTAATTGGTGCGTTGTATTCTGTTTGGTCATAGGGGGTGCATAATTCCCTAGTTCTATGAGTTGTGGGGTACGGGATCGGTAAGTACATAAGTAGCTCCCCCGAATACTCTATTATCGTTAAGCTACAACTCACGCAATAAACACAATGAATGGCCTAGGTGCACTCCTAAGCTTTTTTGCTATTTAGGACGTTCAAGCTCGCAACAATTAAAGAAGAAGCCAGTTTTCCTTACTCTAGCGTCTACCAATTAAGACAAGAGACAACCTAACAATAATTAACAACTAGGTTTCATAGATCTAAGCAAACACAAGGATAATTTAGCAACTCATGTTAAACAAGCAAGCATATACACATACAATTAAACATGGGGTAGACATAATGATAATATGGATTAACAAACTTATCTTATGATGTAAACTAGGGTATGGAATCCTAGAATATTGTCCAAGTCGGACTACAACTGAATTAGGGTTTGCTCTCCAAAGTTCTACCTCCATTAAAACATAAAAATCAAATTCTATATATAGATTTACAAATGCGACGACGTCACCTTTTACTAGTGACGCCGTCAGGTCGCCGTCATTAGGGTTTCGTCTGGGCCAAGTCATCGTTGGGACATCGTTAGGTGGTAAGTGTGACGGCGTCAGTCTTCATGAAGGACGTCGTCTGAGATTGGTTCTTGGGCATCTGGTGTGGAAAATGAAGGAGAGACCTTCCAGAGTTTAGGCGTGACGTCGTCAGGTTGTAGAACCAGAATTTGCTCTGAGCTATCACTTGTAATTTGATCAGATTCTTGATGGGCGTCGCCCTTTGATTGGGACGCCTTCTGGTGCACTGAGTGGCCTTTGATCTTGACTTTTCCATTTTCTTTATGTTTTCACTCCTTTTCGTTCAAACATGTTTCATTCCAGCATTTTACTTCCAAAAGACCTAAAATGTGAAAATGAACGATTTTAAGTAGTAATGGATATAAAATGTGTCGATTTAGGGCTTAAATGACCCCCTAAAAACGTATATTTTAAATCCTTATCAAATATCCCTACACTTGGAATTTGTTTGTCCTCAAGAAAATGTGCTTTTGGCTAATCAATTTATAAGTTAGGGGGCATGAAGCGTTGGTTTAAGATAATCTACAACAAGTACAAGCGCCACAATAGTCATAACAAGCACTTAGGCTATTTGTATATCCAAATAGGGGGAGACTGTTGGGTTCAGTAAATACTCAAACCCCTTAATCTAGGATTTGAATAGAAAATACCCCAAGTGTTTAGACCATTAAACACTAATAGGTCACTGAGTGCATAGTCTCTCAGTGAGCCATCTTCAGGATACTCAGTAAGAGGCGAAGAAGTCTCTCCACTCAATAAGGCGGAACTTAAAGGGTGAAGACTGAGTCAAGAAGGAGATGGTGGATTCAGTGAGTGATGACAATAACTCACTGAATCCCTAAACTCCTGACCAACTACTTACACTGAAGACAAACTAAAGTAGAAGACTAAAGACAATGAAGACTGAAGAATGAGCGTGATAAGGCGGGATAAGTTCGAATCAGATAAGACGAAGTCCGTATCAACCAAAGTCAACTTTCCCAGAATGGCAAACTATCAGGCTCAGTGTCATCACTGACTTATGTAAAGCAGCCTTGTCTCTTGCTTAATATAGTCTTTGTAAACAGAGACAAAATAAATCAGTATTTTGTCTTCTGTAAAATGTCAGTTTGTCACTTAGGATAAAGTTAATACTCATACTTGTATAAATAGCATAAGAGAAGGAGTGGAAGTTTTAAGCTTGTGAATTGTAAACACACACACACACAAGCCATCTTTCACTCCTCCAAATACAACTTTGTCCCTGAGAGTGGTTCCTTGTAGTTGTGTTCAGACTTAACCTGAACTTAGTGAGGAGTTACCAAACTTTGTCATTTCAATCCCAAGTACTATTCCGCAAGCACTTGGGTAACGTATTTTTTTTGATTCATTTCTAATAAAGAATATTATGTTGAAAATTATTCAGTGTGTTTTACTTACGTTAATTTCAGTCATTGTTCACTATTAGTTTGTTTTATTTACTTAAACTGTTTTATACAATAGTGAATAGGGAACAACACAATGCCCTTCATTGATATTCCGGAAAACCGAAACATCCTAATAATCGCGAAAAGGATAGGCTCTGAGGGGTTAACTAGGGGTATCGTGTACTAAAGAGGAGTACATCGCAAAGGTGTGAGAAAATTACTCTGTTAATACAAATAAACCGTAAAACCGTTTATTAATATTTTGCGATATCTTTGTGTTTTGTTGATAACAAATATAATGTTATCTTAAGTATAATTATAAAGGATACATGTTAGTTTTGTAAAGCATTTACATATAGCCATTTAAATACAAAAATGTAGTAATTAAGCATTTGTTGTAATAGTTTATTAGGATGGGTAAAAATCATAACCCATGGACCATAACCCATGGATCTTAACCCATACCCAAAGAGACTTGATACAATATATACTTAGATACATTGAATCTAAAGATAACCCATGGACCAACCCATGACCCATAACCAAAAAACCCATGGGAAAAGAGGAGCGTTCCACGGATCCCTAGGATTACACTAGACGGATCCCTTGTGGAAGGGATCCATGGGAACAGTGAAGGAATTTGCCTATAAATAGAGAGCCATTTCTTCATTCTAACTTACCCCTCTTCTTACTAAATTTCTCAAACACTCTCATTCTCTTCTAACATATAGATCACTTGATCTAGAGAGTTGATCTTCTTTCTTTCTATTGTGATCCTCGTATAGGTCCTTCTCTAAGGCGAGATCACGAGCATTCTACAAGTCATCCAAGCAAGGGGTCCTTGATTGATTTGTCACTCCGCAAGATTTCTGTAGCGAAGATCTTGTATTTGATATTTCACATATTTGTTGTGTAATAGTCGTGTTGGTTTGGTCCACCGTGTTACGGACTCGGTATCTAGCTTTGTACCGGATAAAGTGTAAGCAACGTTGTGAAGGCTTCTCCGCCAAGTGAAGGAGTTTGTTGACATAGTGCTTGAACTCTCGAGTAGCTGACTCGGGGAGTGGAGTAGGGCAAGGAAGGTGTCCTTGTAGCCGAACCACTATACATCGGTTGTGTCTTTTCTTTCCCTTCGCTTTACTTTATTTACTTACTTTATCATTAGATCTATACTTTCTCCACATCCACAAGATCTCACATATCAACGAATCTAAAAGTTTTTGAAACTAACGTAAAATCGGCAAAACTATTCAACCCCCCTTCTAGTTTTCCACAATTGGTATCAGAGCTAAGTTTATAAAAGTTTTAAATTTAAATTGTATTTTAAAAACTTTTCGATCACTATGGGTTCTGAAAATTATAAGGAAAGGCAATCTATGCAACGGCCACCACTACTTGAAACTAATGGTTTTATATATTGGAAAAATAGATTCGAAACATATGTGAAGTCTAAAGATATTGATCTTTGGTACATTATTGTTGAAGGTGATTTTGAGGCTACCTCAAATGATGATAAAGGAAATTTAGTTCACATACCTCATGATAAACTAAACGATGAAATGAAGAAAAAACTTTCTAAAAATAGTGAAGCAAAAATGGTTTTATATAATGCTTTACCGAAAAAGGAAATCGAATGAATTTCTATGCTTAAAACCTCTAAAGAAATTTGGAATTCTTTAGTTGTAACTCATCAAGGCAACCAACAAGTTAAAAATAATAAAATTGATTTATTTGTTCAACAATATGAACAATTTTCAATATCGGATGAGGAAACTATAGATCATTCATTTGCTAACTTTAATACTATTATTACATCTTTACAAGCACTTGAGGAATCTTTTTCTAGCCGATATCTAAGGGCACTTTCATCGAAGTGGAGATCCAAGGTGACGGTGATCGAAGAGTCAAAAGATTTGACAATTCTCACCCTCGATGAACTCATAGGCAACTTGAAAGTCTACGAGCTTGTCCTTGCTAAAGATTCCGAAGCTTCAAAGGTGAAAGAGAAACACAAATCTCTTGCCCTTAAAGCCAAAAGGTTCGGCGATGAGGAGAACTAATCTTCGAGTAGTGACGACGAAGAGTACGCTATGGCGGTAAGGGACTTTAAAAGTTCTTTAGAAGAAAGGAAAGATACGTCAAACAACCGTTTGACGATAAGAAAGGCTTTCGGAAAAGCAAAGAGGATGAGAAGCCAAAGGATGATCGTACTTGCTTTAAATGTGGGGACCCAAACCACTTTATTAGTAAGTTTCCCAAACGGGATGATCAAAAGCGTTAAGTGAGCGGCACATGGGGAATGAGCGACGAGGAGGATGAAGAAATTTGTCTCATGGCAAATGACGAGGTATGTCACGAATACTATAGTAGTTCATCACTCGATGACGACTCATTGCATAATGAATATGACAAACTATGCAATATTAGCTTAAAACTAATTAAAAAAACAAGCTTTTAAAGAGTCAAAATCAACGTTTAGATAAAGAAGTCATAGAATTAAAAGCAAAACTAAAACGTTTAGAAAAGGGTAAAATAGCAAGTGGTGAATGTGAACTTTGCGTTCAACTTCAAACACTAGTGGATAACTTAGATTCTAAAATTGCTAGAATGAGTACGAACACTTTAGATACAATACTCGAAGGTGTTAAAACAGGTAACAATCAAAAGGGTCTAGGTAGTCAACAACTTGATCCATCAACTAGTGAAAGTAAAGAAACAAAATTTGTTAAGGAACTAGAAAAACCAGCCACTGTTGTGGCGGATCCCTTAAAAAGGGAACCGGCTAGTGTACGTAAAGGGATCCGTGGATCTGCTGTAGCAAACAGTAGCAATAACGTAGCTTCTTCATCTAGAAATGAGTTTGTTATAGTTAATAGGAAGAAACCAACTCATGTCACCACTAGACAACCACATCCAAAATATAATCCTACTTTTGCAAGAAACAAAGCTCCATTTTTTTTAAAACCTAATTCATTTAGGAGACCTAATAACGTTTACCCGAAAAGTAACCATCAAATGGGATGGAATCCAAAAATGCAAAACGGTTTTCATTTTCAAAACTTTGCTCCATGGAATACATACTCATCTTATCCATACATGTCTAACATGAATGGAATGTTTAACACTAATGGACCCATGAACAAATGAGGACCAAACTTTTGAGTTTATTATTGTTTTAGGTGTGCTTAAAGGTCGATCTAGACCCCGATGAATGGGTCAAGGATAGCGGATGCACGAGGCACATGACCGGAAATAGGGATCTATTCTCCACATATGAATCCTTCAATGGAGGTAATGTGGTATTTGGAAATAGAAAAAGTAGAATCATCGGTAAAGGTACGATTTCTAACAAATCTCTAACCATTAACGATGTATGTCATGTAGAAAACCTAAACTTTAACCTCTTAAGTATAGGACAAATATGTGATAAAAAGTGCAATGTACTTTTACCAAAACCGGTAGTAAGATATTAAAAAATGGCATAACCATAGGAAAGGAATTAGGAAACATGGAGTCTATGTCATTAAAATCGGTAATGAACCTAAAGACAAACTATGTCTTACCTCTATGGATGATACTTGGACCTTATGGCATCGAAGATTGGGTCACGCCAACATGCGACTTCTTCAATCGCTATCATCCAAAGATCTAGTAAGAGATCTACGTAAGTTAAAATATAAATATCATTTTTGTGATGCTTGTAATATAGGAAAACAAGCTCATTCGAGTCATAAAGCTAAAAACACGGTGTCCACAACTAGGTGTCTAGAATTACTACATATGGATTTATTTGGTCCATCCGCTATCCAAAGTTATGGAGGCAACTACTATACTTTGGTCATAGTGGATGACTATTCTAGGTATACTTGGACAAAATTTTAAAGAACAAAACGGAAACCTTTAACTATTTTGAAATATTAAGCAAAAAGATCCAAAGACAACTAGGAAGTCCCATAGTGTCTATTAGGACGGATCATGGCAGGGAATTCGATAATGAAGTGCAATTCGGAGCTTTTTGTGACGCTAATGGTATTACTCACAACTTCTCGGCTCCACGCACTCCACAATCGAATGGGGTAGTAGAAAGAAAGAATAGAACTCTACAAGAAATGAGTAGAACCATGCTTAATGAACAATCCATACCTCAAAAGTTTTGGTGTAATGCCGTTGATACTTCAACGTACATACTCAATCGAGTCTTAATTAGACCAATCTTAGGAAAAACTCCATATGAGTTACTTCGAGGCAAAAAGCCTACGTTAAATCACTTTAGAGTCTTTGGTAGTAAATGTTTTATTCTTAACACTAAAGATTACCTTACAAAATTTGATCCTAAATCAACCGAAGGTATCTTTTTTAGGTTACTCGCCAAATAGCAAAGCTTACGTCATATTAAACAAAGAAACAATGAAGGTAGAAGAGTCATTAAATATAAAATTTGATGAAAGTCCACCCAAACCCTCTCCACCTCTTGTAGATGACGAGATCATAGAAAGTGAAGCTATAGTAATAAAGAAAAAGATAAGTGAAGAAGAAGAACCTCTAAGTGATGAAATAATAAACATTAAAGAGTCCAAAGATCACCCCGTAGATAAAGTCATAGGAAAACTAAACGAACGAACATTAAGGTCTCAAGTTCAAAACCAAAGTAGCTTGTTTTGTTTCGTTTCAACCTTAGAACCTAAGAATACACAAGAAGCCATAAAAGATGAGAGTTGGGTAATGGCTATGCAAGAAGAACTAAATCAATTTGTCTTTAATGATGTTTGGACACTTGTCCCTCCACCTAGTAATCAAACCATAATAGGAACCAAATGGGTTTATAAAACAAATTAGATGCAAACGGAATAGTGTCTAGGAACAAGGCTAGACTCGTTGCTCAAGGGTATAACCAACAAGAAGGAATAGACTTTGATGAGACCTACGCTCCCGTGGCTAGATTAGAGTCTATAAGAATACTTCTTGCGTATGCTTGTGCTAATGATCTAAAGCTTTATCAAATGGATGTCAAAAGCGCTTTTCTAAATGGTTTCATAAATGAAGAAGTATATGTAGCTCAACCTCCGGGCTTCATTGATTTTGAAAACCCAAACATGTGTATAAATTAAAGAAAGCCCTTTACGGTCTTAAACAAGCTCCAAAAGCTTGGTATGATAGACTCAAGTCATTTCTAGTTAAACACAACTACACCATGGGGTTAGTTGACAACACACTTTTACTAAGAAAAGAGAGTCACATATAATCATAGTACAAATATATGTAGATGATATTATATTGGGATCCACTTGTCAAGACATGTGTGATGATTTCTCTAAAATCATGCATGACGAGTTCGAGATGAGTATGATGGGAGAACTTAGTTTCTTTCTTGGTCTACAAATAAAACAAGTAGAAGATGGTATCTTCTTCAATCAATCTAAATACATCAAGGAGATGTTAAAGAAATTCGGTCTAGAAGAGTCAAAACCAATTAGGACTCCAATGTCATCCGACACCAAACTCACAAAAGATGAAGACGGAGAATCCGTAGATAATACTAAATATCGTGGCATGATAGGTAGTCTTCTATACCTCACGGCAAGTAGGCCGGATATCATGTTTAGTGTTTGCTTATGTGCTAGGTTTCAAGAAGACCCTAAAACATCACACCTAGAAGCCGTAAAAGGATATTTAGATATATTAAGGGTACAACACAATTAGGATTATGGTATCCTAAGGGCACGGGAGTAGAAACAATTGTATATGCAGATTCTGACCATGCAGGTGATTACGTTGATAGAAAAAGTACAAGTGGGGTATGTACTTTCATGGGATGTTGTTTAACATCTTGGTTTTCTAAGAAACAAACGGCACTAGCAATATCAACAACCGAAGCAGAGTACGTCTCCGCCGGCAAAGCATGCCAACAAGCACTATGGATGAAACAAGCGTTAGTAGACTTCGACATCCATCTAAGCGACATAGCCATCCTATGTGACAACAAAGGTGCCATCGACTTAAGCAAGAATCCGGTATTGCATTCTCGCACAAAGCATATTGAGATTCGTCATCACTTCTTAAGAGACAATGTTCAAAAGGGGAACATCTCTATTGAGAAGGTAGCATCCGAAGACAACATAGCCGACGTCCTCACCAAACTATTGAAGCGGGAACAATTCAACCTACTTCGTCTTGGTCTAGGTCTAATGGAACAAACGTCATAACTTATTTGACTCTACAAGGTATGTAAACACTAGCCTTCTTCTTTCTGAGTCTAGGATTTCTATTTCACGCACAACTCACAAACAATACGGGAATTTTCAAAACCCAAGATAAGTCTTCCACTTTTAATTTTTTTTACACATAACTACATACACATTTTTAAAGAAAATATCTTTTCAAAATGTTTTCTAAAAAGAATGATACCTTCCCATATCAATTTCACAAAAGCAATTTCTCACGTCTAGGACAAATCGCTTTTTCATTATTAATACAAAGTAAAAACCCGTTTCATTGCATCTCATGTCTTTTGAATGCTAAAGGGAACACATAACTAATATGTGTTTTCGGTTACATTCATTTAAGCAAAAATGAATTAGGAGCATTGATAACACTAAATTACGTACTTATGTACTAAATATGTGTTTTCGGGTTATCTCAATAGGATTTTTTTTTCTCTAGTTATTTTCCTTTTCTTTTAGAGGTCGAGAAAACCGCAACTCCAAATAGTTTGCATATAGGCACACAATAGGCAAAATGTTTCCAAAAGAAAATTTTGTGTGCTGAATCACCGACCCACGGATCCCGCCTTCATGTGGGCGGATCCCTCAAGGGAAGGATCCGTGGGATCCGTGAAGCAAGTCTTTTTTAACTTCTATTTTTTCACTTTGGATGAAAAATCCACATTTGTTTCATTTTGGGAGTATGCTCTTTAATGCTTGTGTTCTCATGATCACATGCCTTTAATTCATATCTAATCATTAGATTTTAATCCATATTTTGGTTCAAACATTCATTACAATGCTTTGTTTTTCTATATATAGAACTCCCAAAATGCTTGCATAATCCATCTCATCCTCACATACACAATACACCATGTCATCCAAAAACCCTTTAGGAGAATCATCTAGTACAAACAATCATGATATCCAAACCTTTGTACTTCCACCATCCAAAATACCACAATCAAACTCTAGGATATCCGCACGGATTAGTATCCGATCTTGTTGCTTAGCAAAAACAACCTCAAATGGTTCATCCTCAACAAATAACTCACCACAAGATGCTTCCATAATAGCACCTCCCTCATCTCCAACAAGTACACCAACCTCATCACCACCCAAAGTCACTCTTTTGGAACTCCTTAAGACTCCAACAAGATCTAAACAACCTAAACAAAAAGAAATAGTCTTTTCAACACCACCCACATCTCCAAATACTATCTTTCAAGATCTTGAAACATCACCACCATTAGCTCCATCACATTACAAGAACATCTAGGTTCTTTTCCACCACCACTTACAAATATTCCGGATGTTAATCCATATTTTCCTATTTTTCCACCACATCTTCCGCATAACTCAAATCAAAACAACCCGGAAAACTTCCGCACTCATTACCCACATCACCTACATTGTGAACATTGCCAATCCACTAGGGAGATTGCAATAGAAGTTAGGGAAGAAATGCGATTCATACTCAACCTCATACTTGATCGCATCAATACCATCAATCATCAAAACATCCATCCATAAACCTTATGCAAGCATGGACGGAATCATTACTACTATTTTCTATTATTTTTTTTGTACTTTTTCATTTGAGTCATTTTCAAGAATAAGTCTTGTTCTTATTTTTACATGCTTGTAGGTGGCATAAATACCACTACAATTTGTTGTTTTATTACAAGGCCTTGTTTACATACCTTGGCTCCCAATCTTGATTCTCGACAATCACAAGATTATTTAAGCATGTTACTAACCTTTCTTTTTGTAGGATTTCTATTTTTCTTCACTTGACGCCCCAAACAAGGGGGAGCTACCGTCAAGGGGAGTTAGTGATATGTGGACTATTTTTTCCACACTTTATGTTTATTTCTTCCAAGGGTTAACTTTTGTTTCGACAAAAGGGGAGAAGTAAAACTTAGGGGCTTTCAAAACTTACATCTATTCTTAAGTTTTACTCATCATAACATTATGTTTTGTCATCAATAAAAAAGGGGAGATTGTTAATACAAATAAACCGTAAAAACGTTTATTAATATTTTGCGATCTCTTTGTATTTTGTTGATAACAAATATAATGTTATCTTAAGTATAATTATAAAGGATACATGTTAGTTTTGTAAAGCATTTACATATAGCCATTTAAATACAAAAATGTAGTAATTAAGCATTTGTTGTAATAGTTTATTAGGATGGGTAAAAATCATAACCCATGGACCATAACCCATGGATCTTAAACCATACCCAAAGAGACTTGATACAATGTATACTTAGATACATTGAATCTAAAGATAACCCATGGACCAACCCATGACCCATAACCAAAAAACCCATGGGCAAAGAGGAGCGTTCCACGGATCCCTAGGATTACACTAGACGGATCCCTTGTGGAAGGGATCCGTGGGATCCGTGGGAACAGTGAAGGAATTTGCCTATAAATAGAGAGCCATTTCTTCATTCTAACTCACCCCTCTTCTTACTAAATTTCTCAAACACTCTCATTCTCTTCTAACATATAGATCACTTGATCTAGAAAGTTGTTCTTCTTTCTTTCTATTGTGATCCTCATATAGGTCCTTGATATGTGTCTAAATACACATATATTTTATATTGTTTAACCCCACAAAAACGACCAAAAACACACAAATGACTATATAAATGTTACAAATATCATGAAAATGTGTTTTTATGTGATTCAGGTACAAAAGATTGAAAAACAAGTGAAAAATGATCAAAGTTCACAAAACTGTCCTTTTCAGTCCCTGGAGTTTCACAAATTGGCAAAACTAGTCCCTGAAGGTTTAAAATGGAAGAAAAGTCAACTTTAGTCCTTGTATAATCAAACATGTTCAAAATAGTCCTTGGATGAAAGTTTTCTACAAATGGCAACATTTACCCCTCAAGTTACAAAAATGGCAAAATTAGTCCTTGGGTATTTAAAAAGTATAATTTATCAAATAATACCCTTGTACTATTCATAACTTACAATTTGGAACATTTTGATAACTTTTGGGAAAATTACAATTTCACCCCCTCAACTTTGGAAAATGTCATAAAAGGTCTCCCGGGTGTTTTAAATTGTAATAAATACAACAAAGGTCCTTTGGTTTATCTAACTTGGCAGGTATAGTCCCTTGAAGGAAATTTGGAAGCTTGTCACATCAGGTCCCTCAAGTTTCAGAAATTACAACTTTAGTCCTTGGGCTTCTATATACTATAAACCAACCAAACCCTTATTACTTCATAAAAACCCAAACCCAATATCGGTAACAAATAAACCAGCCCAACCTCCTTAATAATACTGGGTTGACTTCGGTCAAACCCACCCTTATACTTCCTTCCTCTCACATACCCGCCAAAAACCAAAACCACCCTCCACATCCCTGGTTTCACCACCACACCTGTCCTTCACCACCAGCTCATCACCAACCTTTCCCACCTTGTCTCCTCCACCTCTACAATCCTCCAAAGTGCATTTATTGCAAAAATTAGGCCGCAAGTCACCTATAACACTTTTGGCGCCAAAAGTAGTTTAAACGGCTAGGATGAATTCAGAGCAATTAAAGGTCAAGATTGCAAGTGGGATTTGACTGGAATGCTAGTGGGAACTCAGAATGTTATAAAAGAGAAGAGAAGGAAGAGAGAAGACTAACCTTGGGCTAGCCATTGTTCACGTAGTGTAATTTTAAAATGCTTTCTTTAAATTAAATGTATTTTAATGTTTTAATGTTGTAATTCTCGTTAAACTAGTGTAATAGAACTTAATTTCCAGTTAAATTTCAGTCTAAATTTCAGTTTCAAGTTTTTGCTTAATTACCTTTAATTTTCATGTCATTCGAATTCATGTTAGTTATAATTGTTTATTGGACTCTTTAAGCTCACATAAGCTCCTGACAAAGCTTTAAAGCTTTTAGATACATTAAAACAAGTTTAGTCTTTAAAATTCAGAAAAGTACAAAAAAAATCAAGAAAAGTCAATGAAAGTCAACCTGTGGTCCAATAAGCAGTTCTGGGGGGTAGAAGCTAATCTGGATGGATCTTCTGGGTTCTAGATTGTTGACAACAAGCTAGGAGTGGTTTCTGATCCTTGGTTCTCATTTTCAGCCTTGATCACTTGTAAGCTTCATTTTTACTATTTTTTGCAATTTACTGTTTCAGTCCTTTTCATGCTTTGATTCTTATGTTTTCATGTTTATTTGATATTAGTGGGTCTTATTAGAGCTTAATGTTAGGTTGTTATGCTTTGGATTGGATTGTGGTTTGATTTGGCATTTGGACTGTCACTATGCTCGTTTTTGAGAATCCTAGGTTTAGACTTGAGTGACTATTTGTTTAAGCTTAAAAGGGTCCATTTTGACACTTTGGTACCTCTGGATTTGATAGAATTGGTCTACGTAGTCTTTTGCTTTGAAAACCTCAAAACAGTCCATTTTAAGGTTTGTTTGGATCTAATAGTCAATTTGTGTTAATGGCTGTGTATGTGGTTGTTCTTGTTTGATGTACCCTTAACATGGTCTAAACAACTCAGAGAAACACTAACCAAAGGGTTTAGCATGTTAGAAAGTCAACTTGACACTTGATGATCTATATATGAGAACTGTGATGTTGTTGGATCCTAGAATCTTGCATATGTGTTCAATTCTTGTGTATCTGCGTTTCTTTCATGTTCTTGTAACTTAATATAACTTATTTAATCAATAGATTAAGTTCTAAGTTCACTTTAGTCAAACTTTAGTGTTCTTGTAAAAAGTCAAATTTTCACTTTTGTCATTTTTGAATAAACTTAATAATTTCATTGTGCCTTTGTTATTTAGTTTCTGTCTAAATGCTTTTAGGGTTTTGTAGTTTTGTTGCTAGTCTTGCTTAGTGTATTTTTGCTTATTTTTAGTTTCCATGTTTTAGTGCTTTTTCATCTGCTTTTTCCTTGCTGTTTTTGCCCTGCACCATGGTTAGGGCTGTTAAAACCATGAGCTTGCAAAAGCTTGTGGAGTTGGCCCTATCCAGTGCACTTGGCGTCTTTGTGTAGCCCTTGTGGCCTAGTTGTTATGTGTATGCTTATTTTTATCTTATTTGCTTAATTAGACTACTTAATCAACCCACCTTTTTTGTCCCACCAAACTCTCTTCACTGAAGCAAACAGTGAAGTTGAGTTGTTTTCCCAAGCCTATAAAAAGCTCCTTACTGAGCTTGATGTTGTGAGCTTTGGCTTTTCACAAAGCCAAGCAACCATAATCTCTAGTTTAGTGCTTGTGTAGCTTTTATGAGCTTATTTGATAAGTTAATTTAGAGCTTGTTGTTTGCCCACTCATAACAGTTCACTGAGAACTCAGTGAACTTACACCATTTCCAACAGCTCTAAAAAGCTCATTTGTGGTCATAAGCTTGTGAGATTTAGTTCCTTGTGGAGCTTATCTTCCCAACTTTAGGATCCTATGCTTAATTTTCCCCTAGCAGCTTATTTGCTAGGGCTGCAAGTAGCTTTAACTTATCACCATTTTCATGAGTATACTGAGAAATCAATATACTCATGCCTACTTCATAAGCTCCTCAAAAGCTCACCTGTGGACCCCACAGGTTGAGCTTTGTTTTTTTTTGGAAAGCCAACCAACCCAGCTTGCTACTTCAATTCTTATTTTGGCTTATTAAGCTTATACCCTCAGCTTAATTTGTCATTCAAAAAGTATGCAGGGGTGTTTGGATCTGTGTGTAATTTGGATTTGCTTATTAGTTTATTACAAGCTTATGGGTGAATTCCAGCACACATGCTTGTTCATACTTGTTCATATCACTTATAAACATATTATTTTTCTTTTGCTTTCCAGTGTGGAGCTTATACCAAGCTTTTGCAAGCTTCCATTCCATCCAAGTTAAGCTCAAAAAGCTTAACTGTCTAAACCTTAAGCTCACACTACCACAGTCCATTTTCTTGTTTATATTGATCCATTGGACTTGTGTATATCTTATTTTATCTTTAGTTTCCTGTATAAAGCTTTTTCCAAGCTTATTTCAAGCTTAAACTCCACTGTGAAGCCAAAAGCTTAACTGTTGGACTCATAAGCTCACAATTTGCTTATTTCTAGGTTTGTAACTTTTGTTTTCATTAACTTGTTTATAATCAGCATATATTTAGTTTCAGAAAAAGAAAAGCAAAAAAGAACCACTTTAAAGCTAAGTGATAGCTTCTATTTAGAAGCTTATTTGCTTATTAGCTTATTTTCATTAAGTACATAGTGTTTTTATATTTTTCTTAGGTTCCTTTATTTATTTAATAATTATGTAAAAAGTTTCAGATTTTTCTTTATTCATTTAATACTTTTAATAAATCAATAATAGTTTTTAGTAATTAATAATAGTAAATAATTCATAATAAATAGAATAATTGTGTAAAAAATACATTTTCAATTTTAAAATTCATTTTATAATATTTTAGATTTTTCAGATTCTTTATTTCATTTATTTAAGATAATTTTGGATTTTCTTATTATTTAATTCATTATTAAATACATTTAATTCCTTTTTAATTTATATTAATTAATTTGATAGTGTAAAAATTTATTTTAATTTTCCAATAATTTTCTTATCTTTTTAGGATTCCAAAAATATGATTTTCACATTTGTGGGAGTTGTATTGGACCGAATTCACTTTTTATTTTTGTTACGTTTACGTAATTGCTACAGATACACGTACGCATTTTAGTTTTTTAGGTTTTCTTAACTTTTATATAAGTTTGTAAATTATAAATAAAAATTTTAAGTTTGTTTAATTTGCATTTAAGCCCCTAAGGCATGCAAATCCCTACTATAGTTATAATCGTTTTGTTTTTATACGTTTACGTTTAATTTAAGTTAAACGTACGTTTGTATATCTTTTACGTTTTTAGGTTTCTGATTGCACGTTTTTAACGACAAAGCTGTGACAGAGCTATCACTATTCACATTCCTAGTGTTAGTCAATCAGATTCATGTTTTTGTATATTCAATATCATTTCAGCACACACATTCGTTGTATTACAGTTTACACACCTCGTTGGGACTTAACGACCCGGGAATCCACTAAATTCCAAGGGAAATTGTATTGAGTCCATAATAGTTGACTTTTGTTGACTAAAACATTTGGTCAATATTTCTTGACTGTTTAGGCTGAATCAGTCCTTCTCTAAGGCGAGATCACGAGCATTCTACAAGTCATCCAAGCAAGGGATCCTTGATTGATTTGTCACTCCGCAAGATTTCTGTAGCGAAGATCTTGTATTTGATATTTCACATATTTGTTGTGTAATAGTCGTGTTGGTTTGGTCCACCGTGTTACGGACTCGGTATCTAGCTTTGTACCGGATAAAGTGTAAGCAACGTTGTGAAGGCTTCTCCGCCAAGTGAAGGAGTTTGTTGACATAGTGCTTGAACTCTCGAGTAGCTGACTCGGGGAGTGGAGTAGGGCAAGGAAGGTGTCCTTGTAGCCGAACCACTATACATCGGTTGTGTCTTTTCTTTCCCTTCGCTTTACTTTATTTACTTACTTTATCATTAGATCTATACTTTCTCCACATCCACAAGATCTCACATATCAACGAATCTAAAAGTTTTTGAAACTAACGTAAAATCGGCAAAACTATTCACCCCCCCCCCCCCCCCTTCTAGTTTTCCATATACTCAACCAATGTGGAAGAAGTAATTATATTACAGGTTTCAAACAAGGGCTATCCTAAAGCCTCTTATCATTTAGTTAATCCTATCTACACGAATGTAGTCTCACTAGCGATCTTGGAATGCATCACAAAACAAGTTGTAGAATCTATTATACTACTGGTACGCTCACTAAGTATTAAAGATGAATGCTTTTATTCCTAAAGATTTAGGGGAGAACCTCACATTTTTTGGTGGAATTTGAGTGGTAAATGGTTTTGTGCTAGTCATATAATTCCTATCCCATGAGACGCTTTATTAAGACTTAGCTCGTAAATGCTATAAAAAAATTTAAATTTGGTGCTAAAATTGCCCTAACAAATATTTCTCACAGTTTATTACACAAATTACCAAGGACAAGACAAATAATCAAGTGAGTGAATAGTTTCTAAGTTCCTGTTTTATTCTCTCTCCCTACACTTAAACTGAACATTGCCCCCAATGTTCACCGAAAGTATCAAAGTTATGATAATAGAAGGTGAGTTAAAAGAGAAAGAAACTAGTAATCCCCTGATTAGCTCAGTAGGATATGTATGAAGTTGTGGTTAAATCCTCTTCCAAAAAGAATGAATAAGTACTAAGTGTTGCTTCCAATATGTGTTTCTTCTTCTTGTCCAATATAACTTGCACACTTATAAGAAAACAAAATTAAACCTCGCTTAAAATTGGCAATAAAACTATATATGACACACAACTAAACTAGAAAGCGAGTAAGATATAATGCTTGTGGAATAGATGTTTGCAGTTTTTTTGGAAAATTAAGAATTGGGAATTTCCAAAAATTAAAAGTTACACAGAAAACGAAACTGACATTCTGGTTCCACATTGCATGATGTCATCAGTTGTTAATCCTGACGCTGTAAGGTTGTCCTGACAAAAAGTGGTCTGACACGTTTTTCTGGAAAAATTACCTCATTAAAACTTGGAAATTTTTTCGGCAAAACATCTATTATGACTCTATCAAACACACAAATATATACAATTTCAATTATTGTTAATCTCATGTTCATGTTCTTAAAAAAAACATATGTGATCTTTTCTACACTTATCTTTTTGTAAAATACCTTTATATGCAATTAAAACGAGGTTAAAAACAAAATAAATCATTTTTTACAAAGCCTAACATGAGAATAAACGAAAATGAAAATGATATATAAACACACAAACAAAATTGAAAAACAAAACAAGCAAACAATTAAGCATGGGTTGCCTCACAAGAAGCGCTTTTCTTTTTATGACTCTTGTAGCTAGACTCGAATTCGTGCCCCTATGTGACTTCATTTTCCAAAATAATATCTTCATCATTGATTAGTTTGTTATTGTCTATTTGGTAATGTTTCACACGTTGTCCATTTACGGTAAATTCTCTCCCCTCATTATCTAACAACACAACACCTCCACCACTTGCTGCCCTCTTTACCAAAAAGGGTCCATACCATTTTGATTTGAGTTTTCCCGGGAATAATCTCAATCTTGAATTATATAAGAGCACCTTGTCTCCCTATGAAAACGCTTTAGGACTCTTTATTCGTTGATCATGCCAGCGTTTCGCTCTTTCTTTGTACGTGATTGAGGACTCATAGGCCTCGAGTCTTAGTTCGTCTAGCTCTTGAAGCTGCAAGAACCTATTTGACCCTGACTCAAAATAATCCATGTTACAGGCCTTGAGTGCCCAGTATGCCAATTGTAATCAGCTCGATAGGGAGATGACATGCTTTCTCGTACACTAAGCGAAAAGGGGTTGTTCTAATGGGCGTTTTATAAGCCGTTCTAAATGCCTAGAGTGCTTCATTAAATGCCCAGAGTGCTTCATCAAGTTTAAATGACCAATCCTTTCTGTTTTAGTGGACCGTTTTTTCTAATATTCGTTTTAACGCCCTATTTGTGTTTTCTACTTGCCCATTTGTTTGGGGATGATATGCCGTAGAGAACCTGCGAGGAACACCATACTTCTTCATCATCTTTTCCATTTGAGCACTGCAGAAATAGGCCCCCTATCACTAATCAGTGCCTTGGGAATCCCGAATCGCGCGAAGAGTTTCTTGAGAAAATGAATGACTACCCTCGCATCATTGGTTCTAAGGGCTTGCGCCTCCACCCATTTGACACATAATTAATGGCAACCAGAATGTATTCGTTCTCTCCAGATGATGGAAAAGGCCCCATAAAATCGATACCCTAGACATCGAATATTTCGCAGACATGGATGTAGTTCTTGGGTGCTTCATCTCTTCTCGAGATGTTCCCCGATCGTTGGCATGCATCACATGTCTGAACTAATCTCTTGACATCGCGGAATACAGTAGGACAGTAGAATCTGGCATCGAAACTTTTCGTGCCGTAAAATTTATACCGTGATGCCCTCCTGATGGCCCTCGTGACACTCTCTCATAATCCGATCAATCCCTCTTCCTGCAACACAATGTCGGATAATCTGATCAGGACACATGCGGAATAGAAAGGGTTCATCCCAAAAATAGTACTTTAGCTAAGTGAAGAATCTTTTCTTTTCTTGCCTAGTCATGTAATTTGGTAAGACCCTACTGGATAAATAGTTAGCATAATCCGCATACCATGGCTCAACATCCTTAGTGGACATTAGCTGCTCCTCAGGGATGGAGTCTCGAATCTCGTCATTGTTTAATCTTTCCAAGTCCGGGTTTTCCAATCATGAAAGATGATCGGCAGCAAGATTTTCAGCCCTCTTTTTATCCCGAATTTCAATATCTAACTCTTGGAGCAATATAATCCATCTAATAAGTCGGGGCTTTGCATCTTTTTTTTAGAACAAATATCGTAAGGCCGAGTGATCGGTGAAGACGATAGTTTTAGAAAGAACGAGATACTGCCTGAATTTATCGAAGGCAAAAACCACATCCAGAAGATCTTTATTGGTGGCTGTGTAATTTTCTTGTGCCACATTCATGGTCTTGCTAGCATAGTAAATTGGCTGAAAATGCTTCTCTTTTCTTTGGCCTAAAAAGGCCCCTACAGGATAATCACTAGCATCGCACATGATCTTGAATGGTTGAGACCAATCAGGAATAACCATTATAGGAGCTTGGGTAAGATCTTGCTTCAAGCGATTGAATGCGTCCTTACATTCCTTTGAAAAGTCAAAGGGTGCTTCTTTGACGAGAAGTTGGGTCATCGGTCAGGCAATTTTTGAGAAGTCTTTAATAAACCTCTTATAAAAACCCGCATGACCAAGGAAACTTCAGATAGCTTTAATGGTTTTAGGATATGGTAATTTGGATATTGCCTCTATTTTGGCCCTATCGACCTCAATCCCATTCTCGGGGACTTTTTGTCCCAAGACAATCCCTTCTCATACTATGAAATGGCATTTTTCCCAATTCAAGATTAGGTTAGTTTCTTCACACCGCTTTAGCATCTTCCTAAAATTGGATAAACAGAGATCGAAAGAATTTCCAAACACCAAAAATCATCAATGAAAACTTCCATGCTATCTTCAATCAAGTCATGGAATATAGCCATCATACATTGTTGAAAGGTAGCGAGAGTGTTTCATAGCCCAAAAGGCATTCATTTGTACGCAAAAGTTCCATAGGGGCATGTGAAAGTGGTTTTTTCTTGATCTTCAGAGGCAATAGGGATTTGGAAGTACCCTGAGAAGCCGTCAAGAAAGCAATAGTACTCATGCCCAACTAACCTTTCAAGCATTTGATCGATGAATGGCAAAGGAAAGTGATCCTTTTGGGTAGCATCGTTCAATTTTCTGTAATTGATACAAACACGCCAACCTGTAACCCTTCGTTGAGGAACCAAATCACCATTTTCATTCTTCACAACAGTCATTCCTCCTTTTTTCGGCACTACTTGGACTGGGCTGACCCAAAGGCTCTTTGAGATGGGGTAAATTGAACCAGCATCAAGGAGCTTGATGACCTCTTTCTTTACCACTTTTTTGATGTTGGGATTTACTCTTCTTTGAGGTTGAACGGTGGGTTTAAAGTTTTCCTCCATAAGAATTTTATGAGTGCAAAAAAGTAGAGTCAATTCCCTTAATGTCATCAACACTCCACGCGATCAATCCCTTGTACTCTCTTAGAACTTCTAAGAGCTTCCGTTTTTGTTCGGGGATCAGGGAGGAGCTTATGATTACAGGGAGCTGATCTGTCTCCTGAAGGAAGGCATATTCTAGATGACTCGGGAGATCTTTCAATTCCAAGATAGGAGGTTCCTTAATTGATGGTTTAAGCTTATTTTCTGGCTTTTGAAGCTCAAGAGGCTCAATTTCCTCCTTATATGGATAGAAAAACACGGCTCCAACCATCTCAGTCTCTTCCACTCCATCATCGTACACAATGCCATTGTTGACATTCATACACCCGTCTAACAAATACTCATTTACACAACCATCAACCTCATCAACAAATTCATCAACTTCTTCAACAAGATATATGGGGTGATCATGCGAGGGAGGGCGACTCATTGTGTCCTTGATATCAAAGGTTAAGCTCTCGGATCCCACCCGTAAAGTGAGTTTGCCATCATGAACATCGATAATGGCGCGGGCCGTGGCCAAGAATGGTCTCCCAAGGATTATTGGAACAGAGTCATCCTCCTCCATTTCTAAGATCACGAAGTCTACTGGAAACCTGAATTCTCCTATCCTAACCAGAACATTTTCGCGAACTCCAATAAGATATTTAACTGACCGGTCCGCAAGCTGAATACTCATTCTAGCTGGTTTCAGCCCCTAGTATCCAAGCTTAAGAAATAGAGAGTGAGGCATGAAGTTAATGCTTGCCTCAAGATCTGCCAAAGCATTTTTCATAGAGAGTGCTCCTATGGAGCAAGGAAGGGTAAAACTGCCCGGATCTTCTTTCATTTTGGGTAAGCTTTTTTGGATAATAGCTGAACATTCCTCTCCTAATGTTACCAACCCTTCAACTTTCTTCCGATTGGAGAGAAGCCTTTTGAAATATGTGCTATATTTAGGTAGATGATAGAATGCATCGAGAAGAGGGATGGTAACAACTACGCCCTTGAAGAAAGACATCAATATTTTATTGTCTTCTTCGGCCTTCTGGTTCTTTAGACGCTAGGGATAAGGTATCTTTGTAGGAGTTGAACGTTGGGTGGGTGTATATGACTGAGGAGTGGGGTTGTGAGAGGTTGAAGGGGGTTCGGGTGCTCCCTCCTTGTTTGTCTCAGGTTCACGGGTCGTAGGGGTTTGAACCGGGTAGGGGTGGCTCTTTGGTAGTGGTCCCAGATTGAGTGGTGATATTGGATCTTGTCGGATTGGTTTGGGTTCGCTTATCCTTTTGTTTTGTTTCGTTTTGTTTTTTTTTTCCGGGATAGTTGAGGGGTTATGGTTTGACGGGTAGTTTAGGGGAGGCGCCTCAACTTAGCCATATAGGTATGAGGTCTGAGAATCAGACCTGCTCCGATACCATGTTAAATAATGAAAATATATAGGTATAATTTTATTATTGACAATTATTTGTAATGGTGAAACCTTAGATACCCTAAACCCACTAATCGGGTTTGAGCCTATTTATCCTCTAATATAAGCCACTAATATTCAAACGCTATCAGCTACAAACATTTTTTTCTTTTTCTTTTATGCATTTGTTACAATGATATCATATAAATAAGGATCTCGAAGAGTATACTTAAGTTTCGTTTTGAAGATACTTTAACTTAGATCGTTATTATGATTACGAATAATTAACAACTATATCTTTGTCTCACAGTACTTGTCTCATGACAAGCAACACACATAGTTATTTTTTTTTTTATCGAATGACACTTATACTTCTAATAAATTAATTTATTATGGTGCGTTTGTTAAAAGTAACAATAAGCTGTAGGAGTAAGCAGTAGTCTTGAGCTGTGCGCAATAACCATAGCTCACCACTCACCGCTTTTTAGCAAGCATTGAAAAATTAGCCTTTCAAAAAGTTAGCCAAAACTTGCTGCTCTTTTGCCAAACGATCACTAAAATTAAAAATGTTGATTGCTCACAGTCCCAAAAAGCTCCACACTGCTCCGCGCCTAACATACCCTTAATACTTTGCAATATACTTAAAGTATGTCTGTATAAAGTGGGCATTTTTAGACTGGATGCAGTAGGTGTGAGGTCTCACTACTCACACTCACTCTCACGCGCCACCACTAATGCACACATACAACCTCATGCGTGAGGCGAGTCAAAAAGTGAGACGAAGGGTGACGGCAGTCACTACTTGGTATTTGTGCAAAGTGGGTGTTTTTATTATTGTTTATTTGATTTGTGAGGGTGTGACGGATATTTCGTGAGACTATTTATGATAAACTAGATCATTTTTCCTATTTATTTTCAATAATGGATAATGAGTCGAAATGACTATAATAAGAAAGCATAGATATATAATTTGAAAACAAACCCAATATCGGATACATGGTATAGAAATATGTTGATTTTGATGATTTGCTTAAAATCGAAAAACACAAAATGAAAGGTCAACTATTATTTGATATTTTGATATTTTCTTTCAAACGGTCACACATGGAGAGAGAAGTTTTCTCTCGACAATACACACAGAGCAAGTCTTGCATGCCTCCTGATTGAGATTCTTTATTTTCCATTTTGGTGATACCTTCTTTTTTAGCTATTTATGGTTATTCTAGTTTTAAGGGGTTATTTTTTATCTCACTTTAAACTTAACATTACTTATTTCAGTTTGGACTAGGTACTACTTTTTTTTCAAATGTTGCATACCATTTGATTTAGTTAAGAAAATTATTATGACATGCAACCTGTTTGACACGGCTATATAGCATGTGAAATCAATAAAACTCAAACAATGCGAATCTCGTAAATCATTTGAGAGTATAATGAATGTTACGTTGCATTTTCAAACGTTTCAAGCATTTGAAGCATAGTTTTTGTGTCCTCTTATCATTATAAGCCTTTGTACTAGTGTATATACCTTTCTATAGCCATATTTAAGGGTGTGCGATGTACACAATAGCATAGAGCTTCAAATTTTATTAGAAGCTTCAAAATATATGTCCCTTTATATATATTATTTGGAGCCTCAAAATTTGCTTCAAGTGGTCGAAAGTGATGAAAAACTCTTAAAAATTTAAAGCACAAAACATGTTAACTAAGGTAATTTTTATAAAACACAAAACATGTTAACTAAGGTAATTTTTAACGAAATATTTATGATAATGACTTGCTTAAGAAGTAAGAACCCCATGAATATCAAAGTAACTCTACCGCAAAATGTTAGATTGTATTGCCCTTATAGCTTGCAGGCCACGTTTGGCCTTTACACACCACCACTTCATCATGTAATATACAAAGGTGAATACAAAAGTATTGTTTGAGACTGAGTTATTTAATTGATTTGTAACTAAGAATAACTAGAAGTATGTAAAATGTTTTGATACACGGATTAGAAAACATAGTGTTTCGACGCGCAGTCTCTCGCTTATCTAAGAATGTACTATAGGTATTGTTAAAAAAAGCGCATATATCTAAAATGAGCCGTTTTGAACTACATAATCTCAATCACAAAATTATTGTTAAAAAAGGCGCATGTATCCAAAATGAGCCATTTTGAACTACACATAGTTCAGACTAACTCAAAAATGGTTTCTCGACTCTCGCATACTCATTTAATCGGATTTAGCCTCATTATATACAAGTTAAACATTGTTTGTATACAACTTGAGAGAATCTAGCCGAATCACATTGAGAATATGTATCCATAGCCATAGCCATAATTATAGAATATGATCCCATGAAGGAAAAACAAAAGAAAACAAGTGTAGAAATATGCGTGATGATGTAGGGGTGCAGGGCAAACACCAGACCTGCCAAGGTGGCTGTACGGAAAAGGGTTCCATCTAGCCAATCACACACTTACACCTTATTTACATCTTCATTATTTTGGATGTTTATATATTAATATATGCATTTTGCTAGCATGTGAAATTGGTCAAATACAAGCAAAAATATGTCGTGAACCGTTTGAGTAGATAATCAATGTTTCTATGCAATCGAGTAGAGTTCAGTCAAACATTCACCAAACTAGATTCAACTCGAATATGTTACGTCTGGCTCAAGCTCGGCTTCGGGACCGTAAACAGTTGTATTATAAAAAACTATTCCCTATGATTCTACGATATATGTGTCTCTTTTAGTAAGAGCAGTTACAAAGCTAACGCCATAACGGCGTTAAACGCTAAATAACGGTGTTATGGCCGTTATTACCTTTGAACCTCCGGCGTTGTTTCGGCGTTAGTCCTTGGGCGTTATAGGGCTAACGCCCGTTATTTGCTTTTTTCCTTTTTTTTTTTTCTTTTTTTTTCCTTTTTTTTTTCATTTATGCCCCTAAATGAGGGGTTGTTTTTGTAAATTGTTGAGAATGTTATTGATGTTATTGGGATGTTATTGTTGTGGGTGTTTTTTGGGGATGTTAATGTTAAATGTTAAAGCTGATGTGGCGCTGACGTGGATGGTGTTATTGGTGTTATGTTGTTATTGTTGTAACTGCTCTAAAGGGATAATGGTCTGAAAAATACATCAACTTGCCACGTTTTACTATTGTGACAATAAACTCTTAATTTTCCTATTAAAACAAAAAACTTTCTTAATGACCCTTATTGTAACCAAAAAAGTTTCTTAATGACCTTTATTGTAACCAAATTTCTTATTATTAAAACAAAAAACCCGCAAAATCACATTTCTTAAGCATGATAAGGGGATGAGAGCTTAAAAATAAGCTCGTAGACACAAGTTCTTGCCACGTTTTACAGCCCGTAGACACAAAGATGCACTAAGTTAAATATATATTGGTAGAAACAAGCATGATAAGGGGATGAGAGCTTAAAAATAAGCTCTAAAAGCTTCTAAACTAAAAAGTAAGTGAAGACAGATATATTTAGCACTATAAGGAATCTAAAAAATCAAAAATGGAGAAATTTGGCCCCCTCTAACAGCTTAATAATAAGCTGTAAAGAGGGGTGTTTGGCTGCTGTGACAGAACCAAAGGGAACTAAGGGGGGCATTTGCAGCTTATAAATAGGCTATCAAATGCTTTCCAAATTGCATATTAAGCTAAAAATGATCATGTTCATACATCTAACTTATTGTAAACTAACAATTAACTCCTAAATCTAATTATAACCTATCTAAATTTAAGCTCAAAAGTGCAGTTGGGTCATTAGACAGACTTGCCAAATTTTCATGACATTTCCAATAAGTAATTGTGTATCTAAAACTGTTATAAGAGATTTTGAAACTAAATATTAAACTGATTTGAGAGTAAGCTAACTTATTTTGACCCAAACATGGGTCAAGAACTGAATTTTGACCCACAAACAAACTGTTCCAAACACCCTTTTTGGGGCAAAACAGAATTTTGAAAATTAAGTTTAGGCTTTGTAACTTGTAAAAACTGATTTGCAAACTGAAACAAAAGCTCACAAGAACTTATACAGGTTTATAACAACAATTTAATCAGAAGAGTAACAAGGATTTGAGACAGACAAAAAAAAACTAAGAATGTAGCAGGAAAATTGCATAAACAAAATAAAATTGCATTTAACTGAAATTGGAAATTACATGTAAATTTAAAATGACAATGATAAGTAAAATGATAGCAGTTGATAAAATAAGGGTCATTAAGAAACGTGATTTTGCGGATTTTTTATTTTGCGGATTTTTTATTCGAGTCCATGTAAACCAATTTACCTGAACTTGTGTCTACGGGCTGTAAAACGTGGCAAGAACTTGTGTCTACGAGCTTATTTTTAAGCTCTCATCCCCTTATCATGCTTAAGAAACGTGATTTTGCGGATTTTTTGTTTTAATAAGGGTCATTAAGAAATTTGGTTACAATAAGGGTCATTAAGAAACGTTTTTGGTTATAATAAGGGTCATTAAGAAAGTTTTTTGTTTTAATAGGAAAATTAAGAGTTTATTGTCACAATAGTAAAACGTGGCAAGTTGATGTATTTTTCAGACCATTAACCCTTTAGTAAAAAAGGATTTTGTATAACAAAAATTACAACTTATGATTGAACAAGTGAAATTCTTTATCCTTCTCAAAAGTGTGAGTTTGATATGTGTTAATATATGTTAATTTGAACTATCTATTAGAGTGTGAGGATCAACTTTTTGGCGCGATAGTAAAAAAATATACTGTATATAAAACAAAAGATATGATTCTTTGTGGGATTGTCAATAGCTTTTTAATACTACGTATGGGAGATTTTGAAAAATTGCCCAAATTGGGATGTCGAAGATTAATTCCAGTAGTATGTTTTTTTCTTAATCGTGTTGTTTTTTATTCCCGTATCGTGTTGTTTTTTTTCCGTATCGTGTTGTTTTTTTTTTTTTTTTTTTTCGTATCGTGTTCTTTTTTTATTATTGTGTTATGTATTGTATTTTTAATTTGAATGAAATGAATTTATTTAGTTTTTATTTGGAAGTGAAAATTGAATAAAAAAATAAAGTGGTAGTGGTGGGGCCCAAATGAAGAGGTTGAGGTTTGTTATGAGTGAGGAGGGGGTTTGTTGTGGTTAGTTGTGGGAAAATGAGATGCTGATGTGGCGCTGAGGTGGCGCGACGATGAAGTAATGGCTTGTTATGGTACCTAGCACTCTTATAAACTTCCATTTCAATGATATAAGCTATACCTCTCACAGAGCTTTTGATATGTGTTTTCCCAATGAATAACCAATAAATTTAAAAACAATGAATAACTTATTTACGTGTAAGTTGATCAACATTTTGCATTGTTGTTACAGTTTGATGACCTTTAAGAGTGTGTAGTAAGTACTCTTGGCAGATTTAGAGAAAAAAAAGACATATAGTTGTTTAACTAAACATTATTGTGAAAAATATTACTAATAGCTAATCACTGTAAGCTTTTGAGGATCAGATGTTTTATCTCATATCGATATACGACGGGTGGTTAGAGACCATTAGTACAGGCCGGCGTTAACTTTGTCTAATACCATTTGGGGATGTTAACAAGTATTCAAGCTTTCTAATCAACGTCACGTCACTTCCCCGCTACTAACACTTTTATCCGTTAAGAACTAGTGACGTAAACTTAAACCAAGAAAACCTTTGTTTCTCAACTTATGCCACGCGCGATGTTCACGACCATGGCGGGGGTCACCCGTATGCCACTAGCTAATCACAACATTGCAAACCAACTATATGTTAAGAAAGCATAAAAATGAATGAGTGAATGAATAATAAGAAAGCAAAATAAGACACTATTACAATATACCCAAAATGGCAAAATTAGAGGTGCATGCTTGACTGCAACATGTGTGTCTGTATGCTATGCTGAGGAAAAAAAAAGAAAGAAAAAGAAACTTGTGCCATGACCACGACATTATCTCCTACACTCCCACTTTATATTTATATAGTACTAGTGAAACAACACTACACCCATTCACCACCACATTACAAGAAAACAAACCCTAAGCTAGCTTATTCTTTTCTTTCTTTCTCTCCTAACTTCAAAAAATGATGATGATGATGAGGAACACCCTTCATAGGCTAGTGAAACATGCTAGTACTTTGAAAGTTCAAGCTCCCCCACAACCATACAGGTTGCTTGCAGAAAGAGGTTAGTCATTTGTTACATACAACTTGTATTTTTATTGTGATAAGACATGCATTTTTTGATATCATTTTATATGCATGCATGTGTGTTTTTGAATAAAAATATTTAGTTAAAAGTGCTTTGAAAAATCAGCCAAGATTGTTCTAAAAAACTAGTGTAAGCTTTTTGTTTTTTATGAGCTTGTATAAAAAACAACTTGATAGTTTTTTCGAAAAAAATGTTAATGAAAAGTCCAGATCCGAGTTTTTTGGTGAAATATCTTGTATATTTTTGTATAAAAATGAGCTAATATGTTGTGTATTTTTGTTGTTTTTGACAGAGCTAAGTGGAAGAAGAGGTGACAAGAAAGACAAAAAAGGTAGTTCTTGAAATATATGTGTGGTTTTTAGTAAAAAGATAGAAGCTAAAAGTGGTTTTGAAAAACATTGGTTTCTTTTAGTGTGTGAATCTTGAAAAATACAAAGGTCAGTAACTTTTGACAAATCAAAAATAACGTATGATATATATTTGTGTGGCCACAGTAAAAAGTTTTCGTTTGAAAAAACTACTTACTATTCTACTACCTAGTATTTTATGAGTTAAAAAGAGGTGTCAGAGTTTCTTTCATTCTTGGTTGCATAAATGTGCCATGAAGTGAAGTTGTTTCATAATGGAAACTTTGAGAAGGTAAACAAGGATATTGATTAACTTTTATCTTTAGGTGATGATTTTGGAAACACAATATATTTTGAGGGTTTTTGGAGTTTTTCATAACACAGATCTGAAAAAAGTTTTATAAAAAACTTTCATAAGTGGAAACCTCAAATTTTAGGGTTTATATCTTTTTTTAATTTTATAAAATATATTGTGTCGTTGTGTATTAAAAACCAACTAAAAGTGGTCAAAGCTTTATAAATACTAAAAAATTTAAGACCCAACATAAGTTAATAAGAAAAAGGAAAGTCAAGTGTTTTTAAATGCTATTTGAAGGACTTATGGTCAATTGTGGTGAATTTTTTAGTTTTATAAAATATGTCTTGAAATCAATATATGTGGTTTTCGAATTAAAAAATGGCTAAAAGTGCTTCTGTGTTAAAGTGATTGTTAAGTGAGTGTTTTACTGTGTAACAAATAGAAAGATGAGAGTATTTTATCTCTCATCTACCGTAGGTTGTTAACATTTTTTTTACTGTGTGACACTTGAAAATAGGTGAGTGAGTTTTTCTAAATGTAAAGTGAAAAAAAGGCACAGTAAAAAGTTGGTTAACTTTGGATTGAAAAAACTAGTCTACTACATAGTATTTTATGAGTTAAAAAAAGGTGTCAGAGTTCTTTCTTTCTTGCTTGTATAAATGTGCCATGAACTAAAGTTGTGTAAAAGGTTAATCATGATGGAAACTTTGATAAGGTAAACAAGAATATTACTTGCAATATCTTTTGAAGATGATTTTTGATACACAATATGTTATTGAAGAGGGGTTTTTAGTCCCTTTTCTTTTTTATAACAAAGATCTGAAAAAAGTTTTATAAGAAAAAGTGCCAAAATATTGATTTCTTGGGATGTTTTATGAGTTGAAAACTCAAATTATAGGGTTTGTTTCTTCTCTAGTAACTGTCTTTCTCATATCTTTTGGGGGTTTTGTTTGCTTCTTGTTTTTTTAACAAGATTTGAATATGCTTCCTCTTAAATCCCCTGTGTCTTTGCTTTATTTGTTTATGGGGGTGTTTGGGTATAAAAATAATTTCAATATAAGGAGTAGATTATTACAGTACTATATATGATACTGATTTCATAAGATTAGACTCTGATTCTTCTTCTTGTTGCTGTTGTTGTTGTTTCAAAGTCATTGTATCTTCCTTTTTAGGGCCTAATTTGTTTATCAGCTTATCTTTTAAGGGGGTCATTGTGTTAGCTTATTTAGTAGGCTTATGAGCTAATGTAACTTCTGAAACACTCATAAGCCCACTTTTCTCGGCTTATAAGCTTATTAAGCTGAGCTCATGGCTTATTTAAGGTCGTAAGCTCAATTTGATTAGCTTATAAGTCGAAAAAGGTATAGACTATGATTTTTGTTTGCTTGTTTTTTTTTTTTCCAACTGTCATTCTCAAAGTTTTTTTTTTTTTTTTTTGGGGGGATTTGTTTGCTTGTTGTTTTTAAACAAGATTTGAATATGCTTCCTCTTAAATCCCCTGTGTCTTTGCTTTATTTGTTTATGGGGGTGTTTGGGTATAAAAATAATTTCAATATAGGAGTAGATTATGAATCTTTGTCTTGCTGTATTAAAAAGCTTATTTATATTGGAGGTGTTTGTGTTAGCTTATTCAGTAGGCTTACGATCGAGCTTATGTCACTTTTGAAAAGCTCATAAGCCCACTTTTCTCGACTTATGAGCTTATTAAGTTAAGCTTATGGCATGTTTAAGTCATAAGCTCAACTTGATAAGCTTATAAGCCGAAACAAATAGGCTTATGAGCTTTTCCAAATTTACATACGTTCATTAAGTCCAATCATAGGTGTGTTCCATAGCTAATTCATCCTTAGGAGCATTTGAATCTTGTACATATAAATTATTTTATTATTGTTTATTGATCTATAAAACGTGTCTTAACTATGATTGCTTACGGGTGGCAGGGTATAAGGAATAAGTACTATGACTGTTCGGTCTTGCTCATTGATTAAATACGTGTCTTAACTAATTTGCTCAGGGTTATTTTAGTATAAAAATGTGTATCATGGTCAATTCATTTTCAGGAATTTACGATTCTTCTTCTTGGATAAGGAGTGTGTTCAAAATGTGTCTTAATTTTATTTGTTTAACGGTGTTTTGTATAAGGAATGTGTTCTATGATCCTTCATTCTTGTCTATTGGTCAAATACATTTCTTAACTTCACTTCCTTAGGGGGTGTTTGGGTATAAATATGTGTTCCCTGCTTAATTTCTTCTTAAGAGTACCATACGATTCTTCTTCTTGTGTATGTATACAAATGTGGCACAACTATATTTGTTTTGGGAATGTTTGGGTATAAGGAATGTGTACTATGATTTTCGTTCATGTCTATTGATCAAGTACGCGTCTCAACTTTATTTGCCTAGGCGGTGTTTGGGTATAAATTTGCGCTCCATGGTTAATTCACTCTTAGGAGTATATGTTATTTATTCTTGTGAAAAGATCATTTTCCATATATGTTATTCATATAGGGGTGTCAGTTTACATGTGATTCTTCAAAAAAAAAAAAAAAAAAAAAAATCAGAATTTGGTAAACACATAACACAACATTAATTTACAGCCAGTAGTACATCAGAAGAAAAATGTAATGCCAAACAAGTACTTGTATTTGTGCTCTTAATCATATTCCCACTGATCAATAACATTTGTATTTGAGAGTTTCACTATATTTTAACACTTGCTGTTTTGTTTATTATTTTTAACAGGTAAAAAGGGGAAGTCTAAGAAGGGAAAGTCTGAAGCTACCGATGATAAAGACAAAGCCGGTGAGTCATTAGTTAAAAAAAAGAGGCTAAAGGTGCTTAAATATCTGGTTTAGTTATTAATATGTTTGATGAAAAAGAAAAGCAAATTTATGAAAAGTCAATATTTTTTGTTATTTATTCTAAGGACTTATGGTGAGACATGATTTAGCGTGTGACTGAGTTTTATTTATATTGAAACATGTTGTGTTTCTTTTGAGCGAAAAGTGGTTAAGATTGCTGGTACAGTTTTATTAAAAGTCAATGAGAAATTTTAAGGACTCGTGGTCAAATATGAGTTACTGTCTGAGTGATTATTTCTGTTACCATTCACAGGATTTTTGTGGTTTTGAAAACAATAGTGCAGAGAAATGAGAGAAGTTATCACTTGGTTATAAAGCTATGTAAATGCAGAGAAATCAAGATTACTTTTATATATTTGTGATTTTGGATAATGTTTACTTTTCTAAACTAAATTTTCGAGTCAAAAAAATTTACGGGTTGTTTATGTCGTTATCAGAATTCAGGGGAGTTCTGTTTTCTTACAAAATCTGATCATTCTTCATACAAAATCCTCGTCTCTTTGCTACATTTGTTAAGGGGGTGTTTGGTTATATTCCATATATATGTGATTCTTCTTCTTGTATAAATTTTATTAATCAAATTTATGTTTAGGGGGTGTTTGGTTATATTCCATATATGTGATTCTTCTTCTTGTATATATCTTATTAATCAAAATATGTTTAAGGGGTGTTTGGGTCTGAAGTCAAAATCTAAATCAAAGGGTTTATCATGATTTTGGGGTGTTTTGTTTGATTGTTGTTTTTTAACAAAAATTTGCATATTCTTCATCATAAATCACCTGTATATTTACTTCATTTATTTAAGGAGTGTTTGGGTATAAAGATGTGTTCCATTACTTATTCTATTTGTGCTCTTAATGAATAATGATTTTGCCAATTATTGACATTCGTATTTGAATCATATTATGTGCAGCTGCTGTTAGTCCTCCACTAACCTTTATCTCAAGGGAAACTCTTACTGTGGAACTCGGTACAAAAGGAGTTCAAAGGTTTAATCTGAAGGGACTGTTAGAGTTAAAAGTTGCTAACCCGAAAGATGGGAAATTCAACATTAAGGTATGTATCCCATAGGTCATAGCTCTGTTTGTGCATCTGCATTCATAGTAGTGTATATTATATGTCTATTAGTTTCTATGTATTATGTATGCAAACATGTAAATAATATGAGGCTGTTTATCAGATGATTGTTGTTAGTGAATGCTGTTCAGTAACTTTGAATTACTTGTAGAAGTGCAAGTACATGGCTCAATGGTTTTTTCCCCATATCTAAAGGGATGCTTTATAGCATTGAACATGGTTAGTCGATAAGAAGTGTACAAGTGTAGTAATTAGTCACTTAATAGGAAGCGCCGAAGCGCGTCAACAAGATACATATTTAAGGACTTAAGACTATCATTGATGATGGTTGTTCAAACACCTTTTAATAAACATGGTTGCTAATATGTGAAACAGTATGCATCATTACTGGATAGGTTGCACTGCCACTTGAGTAGAAGTATTAAAAACTAGAGTAAAAAACACCGATCACTTAAATAAACACTAATGGCTATATAGTAGTATTTTAGTTTTGCTTATGTGTTTGCTGTAATTGACGATATGCCTGTATGGATAGCCCGAAATAGATAGTATATGTTACTGTTATTGACCCTTTGTTTTTTATTCTCATTGACATACCCTGACCCATATTTTTACAACGAAACCCTAAGACCGGCACCAGTGTGAATGCATCTTTCAGCTTAATGCCAGCTATTGTAACATCACCTGATGTGTCCAATGTTTGTCTTCTTTGGACCTATATCAGTCACATGAGATTGTATACCTTGTTATGTACATATGAGGGACACGAACATAGTCCAGTCAAACTGTCAAAGTGCTTATTAATTTTATCTTGTGAAGCTCCTAAAAAAGTTATATACTGAAAGATCTTTGGTAACATATCATATTAGCAACTAACTCTACATGACATTTTCTCTTGATAAAAAGCGCACATGAACCTCACTGTAGCCCGGCAACTGTCCTATTCTTTGCAAAACACAATCTGATAACCAACTTTGTCAATCATATGCTTGATGCCTAACACCTTCATAATTTTTGTCCACTAGTCCTTCTTGGTAATATTTTGTATCTGATTTATGTGCAGACTGAGAACCGGGGTACTCCTGAAATGAAATTTTCGCCTGATACCACTATTGACAGAGGAATCTTTTTTACGAAAAATATTCTAGGAATCACAGGTCGTGGCAAGCCATTTCCCGCTGGCCAAGCTCGTCCCCTGCACTGGACTTTGAACTCTAAAGACGAGTCCAATGTTCCAATCAAGAGTAAGTATCATCTTATGTGCCATTCTGGGATAAATTTTATGTTGATTTTAACCCATAGTTTTTTATGTTTTTTCTAGTCAACTGTGAGACCTCCGCTGTGCAGGGGACTTTGAACTCTAAAGACGAGTCCAATGTTCCAATCAAGAGTAAGTATCATCTTATGTGCCATTCTGGGATAAATTTTATGTTGATTTTAACCCAAAGTTTTTTATGTTTTTTCTAGTCAACTGTGAGACCTCCGCTGTGCAGGGGACTTTGAACTCTAAAGACGAGTCCAATGTTCCAATCAAGAGTAAGTATCATCTTATGTGCCATTCTGGGATAAATTTTATGTTGATTTTAACCCATAGTTTTTTATGTTTTTTCTAGTCAACTGTGAGACCTCCGCTGTTGGAGAACAAACACAAGTCATGATAAAGTATAATGCTTTCAGCCTTTTTAACTTGGAAAATGTCCACATTTCGATCCCTATCAAGACTGGAGAGGCACCAATCGATAAGCCCGTCACTGAAGTAGGGTGGTAAAGTTCTGCCTACTGATGAGCTGAATAACTTGTTCTAAATTAGAATTTATCAATCAGTATTGTATTATTTTCAGCTGCTGGTATGACCCAGGAAAGACCAACGATCTATCCAGGGTACATTGGTCTATCCTAGCCACTGATGACTCATATCGAAAGTAAGTCCATGGTTGATTTTTAAATTCTCTTCATTTATTTGTTTTATAGTAATGTTTAATTTATTTAAATTTGATATTGCAGTGGCTCAATCAAGTTTTGTTTGCCTGGAGCTGTTAATGTGTCAAGCTTTTCCCCCATTGTAGTGAAGTTCAAAGCAACAGCTTCTTACAGCAACCTGCAGGTATATATGTGTGTTGCATTTCATCTTGTTAAATTTGATGATTTCATTTAATCTTTTTGAAAAATAAATTAAAGTATGCGTAGCGTGATTGATTGATCAATGTATATATGTTGCACGTTGCAGCTCACTGTCCTCCCTTTCAAAAAGCAAGCTGTTCCACCGGAGTTTGTGCACCATACAGAGTTGGTGGTTCAGAGGTATGAGATCTACTGCTAGGTTGGTGTGATGGCGTTTTGAGCCTTAAAACTTTTGGGGTATATTGATGGTACTTGGTTATTCAGACTATAAGTTATGGTTTAAGTATATGGGGTTTTGGTTGGTCTATCATCCCCCATGTAGTATGTAAATAATTAGTAGACATTGCCAAGCAAAGCCTTAGTGCTTTGGTTTGTGCCTGAGTTTTTGATGGTTAAGTTATGGTGGTAAACTTATATTTATATGCCATGCTTGTCATGAGCATGATGCTAGTTTTTGAACCATGATATGTTTATTATTTGTGCCTAAGATTATGATGCTGCAGTCTCAATTCTAACTAGGACTCAATATTTTTACTTTTAACTTTCTGTTGTCTAAAGTAAAATATAATACCCAGTAGTAATATTTAGAATAAAATTTTACTATCGTGTGGCTGAAGTGCGTCCTCTTCCTGTTATTCATGAGAATGTGAAGAGCGTTATGTTCTATTGCTAGGTTGGTGTGACGGCGTTTTTGAGCCTTAAAACTTTTTAGGTATTTTGATGGTACTTGGTTATTAAGACTTTTAAGTTATGGTCGAAATATATGGGGTTTTTGTTGGTCTATCATCCCCCATGTAGTATGTAAATAATTAGTAGACATTGCCAAGCAAAGCCTTGGTGCTTTTTTTTGTGCCTGAGTTTTTGATGGTTAAGTTATGGTGGTAACTGGTAAACTTAGTGCTTTTGTTTTTGAACAGTGAAAACTGAACTTTTGCTATAACTATCTCAAAATACTTATTATGTTATGTTTGAGATGTTTATTTTTTGACCATTGATCTGCGGTCTCAATTGTAATCAGGAACTAGTATCTTAAAGTACTTAGACTAAAATAACTCTGTCTGACTGCCTAAATATTGATTATAAGTGATTTTTACCAGAAGATAGATGCTTTGATGAACAACAAGCCTGTTGTTTATGCTAAAATGATGCCATTAGAGTGTATATGTAATTGCATCAATGTTTTGCCTTGTGGATTGTGCAACTTATATTATGTTGCGAGAAGTTATCTCCCTTAGGAATATAGATTATCAGGTTGTTGTTAATGGGACCGGTTCCCCTACACCGACCGAATAGGGGACCGCGTCCCACCCACTAGCATCACCGAATTGGATCGGAGTTCACCCCATTTTTTTGATTGTTGTGGTTAGACCGAGAGTTTGAAAAAAAAAAACGCATATTTATTTATTAATTTATTTTTATTTCATTTTAATTTAAAACAAACATATTTTTTATTCAAATAAAAATAAAACTACAATACATAAAAAAAAAAACGAAATTTTGATTGAAAGAAAAGTCGCGTGGTTTTTTTGGAGGATATTAATAATGAAGCCAAATGAAATAAAGGATAGAGATCATTTCCTCCATCATTTCCTCAGTCATTTCATTTGGCTCATTATAAATATTTTCCAAAAAACCCTGTGTTAAAATACGACAAAAATTACGACACTGAATAAAAATACAAATTACGTTTTCATTGTGCAACCAACGGATTTTGTGACTGATATAATCTTGGATTTCTCACACACGTTTCCACAATGTGCTCTTAACCTCATAACCTTTTCAGCCTTTATCGTCCAAAAAAGTTTAAATCAGAGCACGTCTTTAATTTCGGGCGAAATGTCTTTGCATTCTCAATATTGTTTTCTCAAATCTTCTTTTGCCGCCCTTACTTGATCAAACAGTTTGATAACGTCGACAATATCTTCCTGACGAGCCGCATCGTCTTCGTTACATTGTTTCTGAATATACGCTTTGAATTATTCGACGATATGTGAGAGAGAACAAGTCATAAATTAGAAGTTAAAAGAGTATAAATTGAATATTGGAAGAGTGAATGGATATGTGGGTATTCATAGGGGTGCTTTTTGAATTTTAGCCGTCTCTAGCTGTTTGAAAATGTTTGAATATAAAGAAAAAAAAAGTTAAGGTCATTATTGCTTTATAGTTTGTGTGTAGTTTGGGAGAAAGAAAAATGAAGTGACCACAAATTATTGTAGTTTCATTAGCATTGATTTTACTTATTTTATGTTTTTAATTAATAAAATATGTTAACATCAACAAAAGGCCTTATTTTTCAAGTCAACCCGCCTTTATTTCTTTATTTATTTGTCTTCTTAAGAGGGCATAAATTTTTTGAAGTTCTTATTCCCGATGAACAAGTTAGAATTAATTTTCATCTAATTTTTTTTATCAAGTATCTCATCATGTGTAAGGATTTTTGTTGTTTATGAACCGAATAACCTTTTTACATGTTTTGAATCAGCCCCATACCCTGTTACATCGAGATTGGATATTGTTGTTATACATGTTTTGAACAGAAGCAGAGGTGATAGTGTGGCTAGCGGGTACTAGGCCCCTCAACCATCCAAATAATTTTAACTATAATGTATCTCAAAGTTCAATTATGAGATAAATTTCCATAGTCAACCCCCCAATCTTTTGTTTGTTTACATTAGGGAATGAAGATGGAGAATACAAAAGCTACTCCCTTTCCGCCTTTTTGATTCTATCCAAAATACGGAGAAAGGAGGAGAACGAAAATTTTCAAAGGATGCGTTTCTCCTTTTATTCTCATTTGGAATCAATTTGGCAACTAACGAACACATCTTATAAATACAAATTGTCATGTGCATTGCACATGCTCTAAATCTAAAATATTTTTGAACCCTAGCCGCCAATTGCTCTCTGGTGACAACTTCTTCTTCTACATTAACTAATTCTGATTCACTTCAATTCATTTAATCACTTATTCCTGGTTTACTATTAACTAATTCTTCCTCGTCGCTAAATTTGTTGGTCGGAGTTACTGCTCTTTGTCGGAATTGCAGCTTACATGCACCTAGTTCATCTTAAACCTGTTAAGTTAGGTGACTCAGGTCATCAACCATGGTTGCATTTGTACACGATGGTGCTTATAACTTATTACCGGACCTCGTTGGCAAGGACAACATTGAAAATTGCGTTATTGATTATTGGCAACCAAAGATACATTCGCGGTATTAGATTTCGGTTTGCAGCACAGTTTATAAGATCTATCAAAGTGTGTATTTTAACTGTGTTTTGAGTTTTTCTTTCATGTCATAGTGGGTCTGGATATTCTGTACCAATGAGTTTTGTCTGGATTATCTTACTATGAGCTCTGCTCATGATCATCTTTTGAGGGTTGTCATTCATGTAATAGCTTTAAGTTGTACATTATTTATTGTTTGAGTTTTCTGAAGCACTATAAAAACACTTTACTGACAATAATGGCATTATCACAATATATAACGTAATTCATCCATTTCCATTTTGTTGCACAAGACAAACCAAACATGAGAATGAATTTCGAGCATATTTCTTGTACCGATTCTATATTTGCAACAAACGGAAGAATCAGTTAGAGATATTCATGACCATTCTCTTTCTCTACATTCTCATTCTCTATCCCATTTCCATTCTAGGCTATTCAATCCTACCAAACATCCCCTAAGTGTATGTATCTTTTTCATTTCCTAGCATAGAAAGCTTTCACGTTGTACCCTCTAAAAGTTTAACCCATTAGAGCGCAGGGTATCGTGTTTAATAACACGCCAAACATACCCTTCTTGAACTGATGGCGCGCCAAATTGCATACCGGACAACACACTAAATGTGAGCTAAAGGAATTTGAGCCAGTGAATTGGCTTACGTCAAAGGTACGATTGTGCAATTTATTTATTTATTTTTTATTTTTTAAATGTTATGCAACAGTCAAATTTAGAAACAAAAAAAAAAAGAAAATCACTTTCAACTATATAAACCTATTTTAACACACATAATTTTCAAACAATCCAACCAAATCACAATATATATACTTTTTCATTTACATTTTAATCCATTCTTCCATATTTATACTCGAGCCAAAAAATTATTACGTTTATACGATATGCACGAAGATTTTCTAGCCTTTGACGATGATGCATCAAGTAGTTCACACGGCTGGACTTACGGAAATCCCATAATGCATCATCTAACTTATCGGTCCATGAGGCCCGATTTTCTCCTACGGTCCTTTCTAATACGCTTTAAACCACGATTGGAAACCTCAGCTTGTCCGCTCGTCTGTGGGTGATACGCGGTAGAAAGACGGTGAGTGACTCCATATTTAAGCATAACTTTCGCAAATTGATCATTACAAAAATGAGTACCGCGATCACTTATAATAGCACGAGGAGTTCTAAATCGGGAAAATAGACTTTTGAAAAATTTCAAAACAACTCGGGCGTCATTAGTGGGGAGCGCATTTGCTTCAACCCATTTTGACAAATAATCGACGGCCATGAGAATATACTTGTCCCCTCGAGAAGACGGGAATGGTCCCATTAAATCGATGCCCCATACGTCAAAGATCTCGAAAACTTGGATTGCATTTTGAGGCATTTCGTCCTTTTGCGAGAATTTTCCTTGACGTTGGAAAGAGTCACATGACTTTACCAAGTCGTGGGCATCACGGTAAATAGTTGGCCAATAAAATCCGGAATCAAAGGGTTTTTCCAAAAGCATCCGTCAATTCATTTACTAGAACAAGGTTGATTCAAATGCGAATTGCCCCATCGTTGTTTTCCAGTTGTCACAAGTTTGATCCATGAAGGATCTCACATGTCACCCACTAAGAGCTTGTTTGATGTTGGCTCTAGAAGGATTTCCATCTTCATTATGAATACTTTACCTATCACTCGGATGTTCTGACAATACCACAAGGATAATGCGTAGGACTCTTAATATATATTTTCTTACTTTTCACGGTGTATGAAACAGCAAGCACATTATAAATGTGTCCTAATGAGATTTATGGATGATCTCTTGGCTCTAGACTCAATAGTGCATTTTAGTAGTCGGAGACTGGAGCGGTGTCTCCTGTTCCAATATCAACATGACTCGTAATGAGCGGTCAATAGATTATGCAAGGTTCCCCGTGAGAATGTAACAAGTCCTTTTAAGAGAACTTGAGTGGTTAGAAGGTTTAGTGCAGTACGTCACTGACGTCTTGTCTTCAATACCGGCGTTACCTTGGTAACAACCAATAGCATATGAATTGAACCCGGTTTTTTCCCTAAGGTTGAATATTTGGAGGGCTATTTATTTTCACCCTTTCTCTTTACATTTCTTTTTCATTCTTCAACCCCTTCAGCAATTTGATGCAGGTTTTACTGACCAGGTCTTAATATTTATAGTGTCTCGCTATACCTATGGTCTACCATAATGCACTAACAGGCAGTGTACCCGGTCGTGTGTAGTGTAGTAAATGGTAAAGTCGAGGTCGTCCCAAGAGCTATGTGTGTTGGATTATTACTAAGTCTAATTGTCACAGAATTATAATGGTTTCGATAGCTATTTAATTAATTAAACTACTAATGCAAAATATAAAATAAAAGCAAATAAATGGTAAAGGGAAATAAATAGAGGAGTAGTGGTGCTAACCTAGTTAATCCTCCTAGCTAGTTATGTATACGTCTACCTACTTCCAATTACTTCAGGTGGGGTCAAATTCGAGAGGACAATATTTAGTCAATTCGCCCTAACCTATCAGCAAAGATGCCACCACAGGAGAAATCAGGCGCACCGTCATAAGTCCTGTTGTTCCTGGTCCCCTAAGCCGAGTCATTAAGTACCGCTACATGCTAGATTCTAAATAGTGAGTGCCCGGCCGTTAGGAACTTAGACACTACACCCCCCCAATTCCTAAGTTCATCCAAACGATAGGTGATCAGTTGGTCAAATCGCACAAGTAGAAAGGGTCGTCAGTTGGTCATATCTTACCCTTCCCGTCTCAGTCCACTCACTTAGGGTAAGTTGGTCATATCTCCTAGGCAATTGGCCTCTATCGCCATTCAAAACTACCGAACCAAGGGTGACTACCAAAGAACTATGCATGCATACACTTAGAAATAATTTTACGGAAGTAAAGGTAAACGCAAACAAAACAATTAAGGAATCATAACTAGGCTAGCACCAAAGGGTGCTTAGCCGCTCATATTAATCATGGACATCAATTCAATATTCAAAGGTACGAAATACATGAATTGAAAGTAAAAGAAATATAAAATGCTAAAGCTTATCGTAATTGTGTGACTTCTCCCTTGGAAACAGCTCCGTATGCTCCCCTAGACCTGCCTTGAGCTTTTTCCCACGTTCTCAGAGTGTTGTATGTGGAATGGGATGCTTTGAAATGCTGGAATTTGTGGGGTATTTATAGGCCAGGTCTGGGTTACGGCGTAACCAATAGAGGAGTTACGCCGTAACCTTCTATGTCATCGTAAATGCACTAGATCTGCTAGTTACGGAGTAACCTTATAAGTGGTTACGCCGTAGTCTTCAATAAACTCGGTTACGTCGTAAGTGATGCATTAGTTATGGCGTAAGTATTAGTGGCGTGGAACCTCTTTTGACCTAATGGAGTTACGTCGTAACCTTTGGGAAGAGTTACGCCGTAACCTCTTGATAAGTTGGACTTCTGGGTCACGCAATAGTTACGGCGTAATGCGAGAGACGAGTTACGCCGTAACTTCTTCAAAATAAGCATACTGTGATAAATCTTTAGTAATGTTTCCATTTCCGCATCTCTTTATCTCCAATGCTCGCAATTTACCTGAAAGTGGAAAACAATGGAAAACAAGCGTAAATCCATATAAATGATATAAATAACGAGCATTATCGGGGGAAATTGACACTTAATATTCATGACTATTTGATGTTATCAAATATCCCCCACTTGAACTCTACTTGCCCTCAAGTAGACCTTATTAGATAGATTCCTAAAAAGATATCTCCCAAAACCTGGAAAATATGAGTTTACAAATCCCTTATGCTAGAATAAAACAAAGCCGAACACCTCACGAAAGGGGAACAAACACTCAAATATCTCAACTATTCTAAGTGTCAATTTCAGGGTGATCACTCAATCGCACAGTCATAGCATGTATTCTATCATAAGCTTGGCGGTTACACAAATCTCCACCACTAGAGTTAAGGGCTAAACAATTCTCGAAGGCAATATAGGTAGACACGACAAAGGTTAAGGGGTGACTCGTCATTACTAACATGTCACGGCGAAGTGGACAAAATCAATGATACATGACCAAATCCATGGCCAAGACACCAAAGATTGCTCGCTGCATCACCTAGACACGCTTCATGACTAAAGGGTAGGATAAGACATGGGATATATAATTGGTGTAAAATGAAAAACAAGCAGGTAGTCTAAATCTATAACTAAGTCATCACCACTTACCGTCTGCCCAAAGTTCAAGCTTAGAAGTCTAGAGACCGGATCATGAAGTGCAAGGTAAATGCGTCATTAGAGGACGTCGTGATGGGCACACTACCTTTTCTTCTTCAGTTGGTATAACTCCAACTCCAATATTCTAATGTGACCGAGGTGGCCTCCTCGATACTAATCAATATAGCTCATACTATAGTGCTTATAACATCGCACTTTACAATATCATAACTCAATCAATTTTTTTTTTTTTTTTTTTTTTTTTTAACATAACATAATAACATAACATCCCCCCACTTGAGATGAACAATGGGAATTCAGGGGGTCTTCAATGATCTTCATAATTGTTGTCGATGAAAGTGTGATTTCTGAACCTTTCCTCTTGAACCTTGTACTTAGGCAAATGATGACTTCCCAATTACAAATAAAGACTACAGGGTAGGCTAATGTGTAAGGGTGTAACGAAACAATATATTGGGTTGAAAAAATGAAAGGAATAGCTCAGAAGGGTGTATCTTGGGGTATCTTGCACTAACGGGGAGTGCAACAAAAGGGTTTCACATGGGGGTCGAAAAGTCGAGGTGACTAATCGATAGACTCACAATGGTAGGCTGTTTGGGTGATAATCCTATAATATTGACTTCTAAAACTGAAAAGTCTAAATACATCGAGCTAACTCAAGATACCTCGTCTATGGTCTCGAAATAATGCAAAGGCCAAGTTCTAAAGTTTACAAGCTACCGGCACACTCATAATTTTGTGGATTTGGGGTAAAATATTGGAAGTGGATAAGGCTAATCTCACCATGTAATGTCAAGGGTTGTATGTGCTCGGCTAAGGTCTAATCTAGTTAGGTTCGGAAAAACATGTCAAAATTTTAAAAATGACATAATTTTTCAAAATAAACTAGAAAAATGAGGGCGAAATAAAGTTCAAGAGCTAATTCTACTCCCGTCCCCCCACTTGAATTTACAAAGTCCCTTTTGTACTAGGCATTAAAATAAAGGTGAAGAGAAAGGTAGAATTAGAGCGAGAACTTCCCTGAAATTTGCTCCAAAAGGAAGAAGGCCCATGAGAAAGAACCGTGCCTTCGTTTAAGCGTCATGAACAAACTTCAATCCCTTAAATCACAATACCGACAAGCATAATTCTAAAAAGAAAAAATAAAATGAAAAACAAACCTAACTCACTTTCATAGGAATCACGGTTGCATTTAGCGAATGCAACAAGCTTTTTAAACCACTTGATGTCCCAAGTAGACGAGTGAAGTCTCGTGAGGGTTTACAGGGAACACACCCACAAAGTTCATTTAAAAACTAATACAAGGTTACTGTGTTTTAAAATGAAAGAATTAAAGAAGAGGAGAGTTACGTCGTAACTCCTATGAGAGAGTTACGCTGTAACTGGCAAAACCTGGTATGAGCTGTGAAGCGAATAGTTACGGCGTGACCACTGAGATGGTATTATGCCGTAATTGGTAATGCGTCAAGAATTCGGCTGCTAAAATGTTGGTTACGGTGTAATCACCAAGATGAGTTACGCCGTAACTCTGTTCAGATCAGCAACTGCAGCAGTAATTACTTCCTGTCTCCTGCAAAAATGGTTAGAAAACATAAAACCCAATAGAAATGAAATAAAAACAAAAGAAAAGGATAATTCGGGTTGTCTCCTGAAAGAGCACTTTTCTTTATTAACGAGTCTTTAAGTTAGACTCAGAGCCGCGGGGCTCCTATGGGGGTCTTTATACATCCTCGACTTCATCCACGTCTTTCATTAAGTTGCGCCTAACCCATCCGACATTTGTTGCAGTGCGCAGATATTCTTTGGTTTCAATTTTCCGTATCTTGCAAAATTTTTCTTCAGGACCCAAATAGTATCGCGTAAACTCAAATTTTTCGGCTATAATAGGAGGTGGCCTCTTAAATGGGATGCCAAGAAGCTTGCATCTTCGTTTCTCGTGTATCTCATCATCTGGGTCGATGAAACCGTCTTCGCCTTGCAACTCGAGATAATCGAAATCATTGTCGGAATCGGTATCTTCAAGTTGGTTGAGAATTTGTTTGCATTTTTCATTGTTTACTGAGCCTTTGGTGTCATCTTCTGGTTTTTCATTAGGAGCTTCGTTGTTAGGTTGATTTTTACTCATACACCCTTCCCAGATTTTCTTTTTAGTTAACGCGTCAATTTTTCCGTATTTGATTTTGATCCAATCGTCGAATCCGAGATCATCTGGCCAAGGCATTTCTGTTCTTTCGGAATCATTAGTCGAAGTCCAAGGGAATTCGTCTTCCCCATCTCTCTCGATGCTGCTTCCTCCATCACATTCATACTCAAAAGGGTTGCAGGAGGCCCAAACTTTTCCGTTGCTGGTTTTAATTTGTTTGCACCAATGATTCCGAACTCCTTAGTCATAGTCAGCTTCAGAAGGAATATCATCGAGGGGCTTAATGGTTTTTCCTCAAAGAATGTGTTTCTCATATTTCAGTTCCAGATTTCTGAACAGAGTTGAATTAATTATCGCGTCCCCGAACCTTATTGAATACCAATAACTAAATGATATATTTCCAAAATCAACATCGTGTCTCCCAGATTCGTGTGGGCATATCCAAACTTCGTTCTTCACATTACCTCCTCCGTTGTAATAATCACGAAAAGGATTGCACGTTGGCCAAGCGTTAGTAATCTCATCTTCCATGATGAGTAAGGTTTTGCAGTAATGCTTAATGGGCGGCCCTTCCACTTCGTTAATTGAGAACTTGGCTAACCTTTCTTCGTCGTTTAGTGTAGTCCATTTGTATCTGTCATCTTTTATCCTTTCCTTATCAACACCACCAGCGCAGGTTTTCCGAGGATCACATGAGGCCCACAAACTGTAGCATTCTCCGTCATCAATTGCAATACTCTTACACCAATGACTCCTTCTTTTAGGGTTGTTTTCCTTGGCGCCCGTGTCTTTGCTTGAATTTGGGTTACGCCGTAATTCTGGAGTGTGATTACGGCGTAACTCACTTTCGCCATCGGTATCCGACTCATCAGAGCACTTGTTGTTGTCAGAGAACACAACCTTACATATACTGGAATTGCTCTATTGTTCTTCGTTCCTTCTTTGAACCTCATCGCCAAGCTTTCCAATTAGAGTTTCCAAGTTCTTAAGTGATGTTTCATGGGACGCGAGGCTTTTGTTTGTGTTATCTTGGAAATTCTTAAGCCATTCTTCTTGCTCCTTTTTCTTCTTGGTAGTGTCCAAAAGGTACTTGTTAATAATTCCTTCCAGGTTAGCTCTTCTCTCATTACGCTCATAATACGGTGGGGGTCCTCCACGAATCCCATTACGATTATCCCCGTAGAAAGGCTTATTCTCTCCGTATTTAGCTTCCTCGATCGTATCTTCCTTGTCGACTTTAGTACAGTTTTTAGTCAAATGTCCCCCACGATAGTTTTCGCAGCCGACTTGGATGGCATGAACAGTTTCTTTGATTTTCAGCATATCTCTACCGAGATTTTCAAGTTTACTAGCTATTGCTACAATTTCGTCGAAACTTCCGCCTTGGTTTCTATTCCTTCCACCGTCGTGCCATTTTTGAGAATGGTCCGCCATTTTTTGAATGGCTTCAATTGCAGTAGTAGGAGTCATGTTTGGGATAAGTCCTTGATAGTCCAGCATCTGTCTTGTAGTTACATTTATTCCTTTGTAGAAAATATTGACCTTCTGCTGGTTATTTAGATCTTTGGTAGGACACTTATAAAGAAGATCGTTGTATCTGTCCCAAGCTTGATACAGAGTTTCGTCGTCTTCTTGTTTGAATTTATGGATCTCCAAAAGTTGATTAGAAATCTTTGATGGCGGGCAATATCTTTGAATAAAGTGTTTCTTTAATAGCGCCCATGTATTAACTGCCCCGGCGGGCAATCTTTCGATCCATCTTCTGGCTGCTCCAGTAAGGGTCATAGGGAACACCCTAAGCATAAAAGCATCATGAGACACGCCCAGAATGTTGAAAAGGCTAGCGATGTATAGGACATTTTCAACGTGCTCATATGTGTCTTCGTCCCTGTTCCCTGAAAAAGGGTTAGCGCGAAGCTCCCTCATAAATTGGTCTTTAATCTCGAAATGAACATCCTCTCCGATTTCCGGTCTTACGAGACCCGGCCCTTGATCTGCTCTAGTCAACGCCAAGTATTCCTCAAGAGTGTGGTCATCGATGTTAACAACTTCCATGGTACCTAAAAACTTGAAATATGATCGTGAGAAAAGTTTAAAAATGAAATGAAAGACTTAATATTAATCATAATATAACTCCCCGGCAACGGCGCCAAAAACTTGATGCAGGTTTTACTGACCAGGTCTTAATATTTATAGTGTCTCGCTATACCTATGGTCTACCCTAATGCACTAACGGGCAGTGTACCCGGTCGTGTGTAGTGTAGTAAATAGTAAAGCCAAGGTCGTCCCAAGAGCTATGTGTTGGATTATTACTAAGTCAAATTTTCACAGAATTATAATGGTTTCGATAGGTATTTAATTAATTAAACTACTAATGCAGAATGTAAAATAAAAGCAAATAAATGGTAAAGGTAAATCAATAGAGGAGTAGTGGTGCTAACCTAGTTAATCCTCCTAGCTAGTTATGTCTACGTCTACCTACTTCCAATTACTTCAGGTGGGGTCAAATTCGAGAGAACAACATTTGGTCAATTCGCCCTAACCTATCAGCAAAGATGCCATCACAGGAGAAATCAGGCGCACCGTCATAACTCCTGTTGTTCCTGGTCCCCTAAGCCGAGTCATTAAGTACCGCTACATGCTAGATTCTAAATAGTGAGTGCCCGGCCGTTAGGAACTTAGACACTACCCCCCCAATTCTTAAGTTCATCTAAACGATAGGTGATCAGTTGGTCAAATCGCACAAGTAGAAAGGGTCGTCAGTTGGTCATATCTTACCCTTCCCGTCTCAGTCCGCTCACCTAGGGTCAGTTGGTCATATCTCCTAGGCAATTGGCCTCTATCGCCATTCAAAACTACCGAACCAAGGGTGACTACCAAAGAACTATGCATGCATACACTTAGAAATAATTGTATGGAAGTAAAAGTAAAAGCAAACAAAACAATTAAGGAATCATAACTAGGCTAGCACCAAAGGGTGCTTAGCCGCTCATATTAATCATGGACATCAATTCAATATTCAAAGGTACGAAATACATGAATTGAAAGTAAAAGAAATATAAAATGCTAAAGCTTATCGTAATGGTGTGACTTCTCCCTGGGAAACAGCTCCGTATGCTCCCCTAAACCTGCCTTGAGATTTTTCCCACATTCTCAGAGTGTTGTGTGTGGAATGGGATGCTTTGAAATGCTGGAATTCATGGGGTATTTATAGGCCAGGTCTGGATTATGGCGTAACCAATAGAGGAGTTACGCCGTAACCTTCTATTTCATCATAAATGCACTAGACCTGCTAGTTACGGCGTAACCTTATAAGTGGTTACGTCGTAGTCTTCAATAAACTCGGTTACGTTTTAAGTGATGCAGTAGTTACGGCGTAAGTATCGGCGGCGTGGAACCTCTTTTGACCTAATGGAGTTACGTCGTAACCTTTTGGAAGAGTTACGCCGTAACCTCTTGATAAGTTGGACTTCTGGGTCACGCAATAGTTACGGCGTAATGTGAGAGATGAGTTACGCCGTAACTTCTTCAAAATAAGCATACTGTGATAAATCTTTAGTAATGTTTCTATTTCCGCGTCTCTTTAGCTCCAATGCTCGCAATTTACCTGAAAGTGGAAAACAATGAAAAACAAGCGTAAATGCATATAAATGATATAAATAACGAGCATTATCGGGGGAAATTGACACTTAATATTTAGGACTATTTGATGTTATCACGATTACTGAGACTTCATCACTAGTACCTTGTTGGTTTGTTCCAGTACTAGCTCCATCTCAGTCGGCACTCTTCCCTTATTCTCACTTTTCTCCTTTTTTAATAATACATAAGGACTTCTACACTAACTAGTGAAATGTCCCTGGGTAGATCCCTCCGGCTCTAGTAGGATCGTGGGAACGAATACCTAACCTTACCATCCTCATAACTCCAGTTAGTAAATGCAAGGTCAGTCATGTGGTACTGTTATCTCTGCCTTAAAACCAATTGAAAATCAATCAAGGTACTTGTGATAAAATATCAAAGCATTTGTACATCAATTATTTTTTATCTTTCATAAATGCTCCTCCTCAACATGTGCATCGGTATTTGAAATTGTTTAGCACATGGAGGGAAGAGTGCCTGGTTGAGTCTTAAACAATCACAATTTTATAAGATTTAATATTTAAATCACATTATCTCCCCCGATCAAAAATTTCAAACCTTTTGAGATTTAGAATCTCAATTGATTTAATAAGTTAGAAAATTTGAGAGAAAATGTGCTCTGATTCAGTATATACTGATAATGGAACTTTACAATGCTCCCCCTCAATCTATGAGGGAGAATGTTAGTGTCATGTATGATGAGTTTTAAATGATTTGGAGTTTAACCATAAACTCATGAAAAATTCATATACTGACACATAACATTTGAATATTTATTCACTACTTATAATGTACAAAGAGACATGTTTGATGATATTTTGATGATATAAAATTTGAAATCACTCTCCCCCTCAATTGATGACCCGTTTTCTATTAAAAAAAGCTGTAGTCATTGATTGAATGACAAATTTTATGAAAAATTTAAGTCCGGTTGATTTTCAAACAACACTTTACCATCATGTGACACAGATACTCTCTTGAAGAATAATAGACGGAAAAATATTTGTTTAGGAACAACTGTCTTTTTGGCGACATGCTTTTCTCATTTTGAAAAGTGGGTTGCATATCTGAAATGATAGCAAGCCTTATAGGCATGTTTTGAAAACGTTTTGAACTTCTGCTCGAACTTCATTTAAAGAACCGTGTCATTATTGAATGACATTTCTAGGACCGTAAATGTTATTGATACCAGAAGACATGCCTTGAAAAACTATTTTTGGTATTTTAATTTTTTTTAATTTTTTAGGTTTTTATTGGTTTTATATTTTTCTATTTTTCTTTTTGGTTTAAAATATGTACAAATGATACATGAAGCAACTCCATTACTCCTCGTACTCTTCCTGAAGACGTTTAAGTGTTTCTGGATTCAGACTCTTCATACCAAGTCGCGGGAGAATAAATTGAAACTGTTCTCTTGGAAGAGCTTTATTGAAGATATCCGCTAGCTGGTACTCAATCCTCACGAAGTAAAGTTCAACCACACCGTTCTCAACTTGTTCCCTGATGAAGTGATGTCGGATATCGATGTGCTTAGATTGAGAGTGATGGACATTGTTGCAACAAAGAGATATAGAACTTTTGTTGTCACAGTACAGAGGAATCTTGTTGTATGCAAAGCCATAGTCCCAGATTTGGATCTCATCCATAAGATTTGACCACAACATACAGACATGGCAATGTATTCTGCCTTTGTGGAAGATATGGATGTACTCATTTGCTTCTTTGAAGACCAGCTCACTAATTTATCTCCTAGAAATTGAGCACCTCCCGACGTACTTTGACGTGTATCTTGACACCCTGCATGGTCAACATCTGCATAGGCTATTAGTGCCATGGCATTGTCCTTCGGATACGAGAGTACCATATTAATGGTTCCTTGGAGATACCGAAAGACCCGATTTACCACTTCAAGATGTTTTTTGGTAGGCTTAGCCTGATACCGAGCACACATGCATAGAGCGAATAGAAGATTCGGTCTACTGGCAGTGAGATACATTAGGGATCCAATCAAACTACGGAACTTAGTTTGATCAACCGGGATCCCTGAGAGGTCCTCATCCAGTTTTGTTCTCTCCACCATGGGAGTGTCAACATGGTCACTTGAATGAAATCCAAATTTCTTTAAAATTTCATTAGCATATTCAGATTGATTTATAAAAAATACCTCCGGGACTTTGAGAAATTTGTAATCCTAAGAAAAAAAACATTTGTCCCATCATAGACATTTGAAATTTAGAACTCATCTCATATGAAAAATGGTCACATTCTATAGGATCGGTTGAGGCAAAGATGATATCATCAACATAAATTTGAACATGAAGTAAATGTTTACCTGTTTTCCGAGTGAATAACGTAGGATCAAAAACTCTTTTGTAGAATCCGTTTGCCAGAAGGAAATTTGAAAAATTGTTGTACCATGCCCTAGGTGCATGCTTTAAGCCGTAAAGAGCCTTTTTCAGATGATAGACATGTGTAGGACGATCGAGATCCAAAAATCCTTCTGGTTGACTAACATAGACTACTTCTTTCAGCTCGCCATTTAGAAAGGCAGTCTTCACATCTATTTGGTAGACCATCATATTCTTGCTGGCAGCATTAGCGAGAAAGGTTCTGATAGCCTCTATTCGAGCAACCGGTGCGAATGATTCTTCAAATTCGATGTCCTCCTCTTGACGATATCCCTTAACAACAAGTCGTGCCTTATTTTTCAGAACGTCAGCATGCTCATCAAGTTTCACCTTATAGATCCACTTAAGGGCAATAATCATTGCACAGTCTGGAGGTGGTACTAATTCCCATACTCCAATTCGGTCAAACTCGTGAATTTCTTCTTGCATTGCATTAAACCAATAGTCTTCAGCAATAGTGGTATTGAAATCTTTGGGTTCGACTTTAGATAGTACGGAATTATAAAAGTGCCACAAGGCATTGGTGGCAAGTTGCTTTCGTGTGGATACCGTACGAGAAGGAGTCCTAATAACGTTATCAATCGAATGATCATTGGTCCATTTTTTGACATGTTCATGTGGTTGAGGGTAGGAAACTAAAGTAGCCGTGTTAAGATCTCCTGAAGAAGATGCCTCATAAGGAGATTCAGGAGCAAATATGTTCTCGAACGGAGCATCTTCAGAAGGAGCAAAAGGGTTCACTTCTAAAGAATTGTCTACTGAAGTGCTTTGATATACGAAAGGAGATTGAAGATTTGATGATGATGGTGAATTACTTGTAGAGGGAGCATCTTAATTTATTGAAGTAGATACAGATGGACCATTTGAGTTGTTTGGAACAGGAGTTGCGATTGCCGATGGTGTCAGAGTATCACCAGTTGGTGGCTCAAAATATTCATCAAACATCATATCAAACAAGATCTTCAAATCTTCATCTGAAGGGGGTACATAAGGAACTGCAGGAGTGGGATACTTTACAAGACCTAAACTAATTGGTGCAAGAATCAACAAATTAGGTGTGGATCCGGAGCTGGTGTGTCTAGGAGCCAGTTGCTCAGTCAGCTCATCGAATGTCACGTGAATAGTTTCCATAATGTGTCCGTCTGTTGTAGACTTGGTATCCCTTACGATCTGGTGCATACCCAACAAAGAATCCAATGTCTTTAGCCTTTAACTTTCCCAGATCTTCACTGTCATTTTCCGGATAGCATAGAACACCAAACACACGTAGAATAGAGAGATCTAGTTTCTTGTTATGTATCAGCTCATATGGAGTTTTGTTGTGAAGAGTATGTATCAAGGACCGATTTTGGGAGTAACAAGAAATAGCAATAGCTTCCGCCCAAAGAAATATCGGAGCCTTAGAGAATATCAGCATAATTCGTGCAGCTTCCACAAGAGTACGATTTCATCTTTCAACAACGTTGTTCTGCTGAGGAGTACATGGAATACCTTTCTGGTGACTGATGCCAATACTTTCATAAAATTGAATGATTTGTTTGTTCACAAACTCAGTTCCATTATCTGTGCAGATGTTTCTGACAGTTTTGTTGAGTCTGACTTGTAATTGTTTGATCAGTTTGATGATAACCTCAGGAGTCTCGTCCTTGGTTCTCAAAAACTTCACCCATGTAAACCAAGAATAGTCGTCGACAACAACAAGAACATATTTCTTCCCCTTTATACTCTGCACTCTCATTGGTCCTCATAGGTCCATGTGAAGGGTGTGAAGAACTTCCATGATGGAGTTAACAGTTTTGGGTTTGTGAACATACTTCTTGCTTTTACCCAGTTGGCAAGACGAACAAAGATGATATTTTTCGAATTTTAATCTGGGTAAACCTCGCACAAGGTCCTTGTGAGAAAGAACATTAATGGTACCAAAGTTCAAGTGATTTAACCGACGATGCCATAACGAAGATTTGTTCTTTGAGGCCTTAGATAAGAATAAAATAGGAGAGGACCGCATCATGTCTTCAATAGAGATGGTGTATAAATTAGTGCCATGAGAGCCTTTAAGAAGATCAGCACCATCCAATTCTCTGACGAAGCATGTGTGTTTTCTGAAAGTCACTTCGAGATCGAAATCACAAAATTGATCAACATTGAACAAATTATGACCAAGTCCTTCCACGTAGTATACCATGGAAATTACACTTTCACCAAAAACATAATATTTGTATCCCATAATTGCTTCAAAATGGTCATTCCCGAATCTAACTGTCTCGAAAAACTTATTCACGAAATTCTTGAGCCGTGAGCGATCCCCAGTCATATGTTTTGAGCAGCCTGAATCCAAATACCAAAGGATGATTTGTATGAACCTGCATTGGAGAACAGACGAAGATGGATATTGGAAACATTGGATCCCCAAGTGTAAATGAGGTCCTTTTGGTTAGCACAAACAATCTTTGGATCTATAGAAACCCTAGGTTCCTTGGTTTTAACAATGGGGGCAGCACTAGCAGAAGCACAGGACCTAGTTAAAGGGTATTGTATAACTAAAGGGATAACTCTACCAGTTGGCTTTCATTCCTTGACAGGCCCTACTCTAGCCATGATAATCCTAGTTAAGGGGCAAAGTTCGCTTAGTGTGAATATTCGACCTGTAGTCTTCCACTGAAAGCCCATATTGGTAAATGTTTTCCCTGTAGGTTTCCAAGATTGTTTAATTTTTTTAGCTCTCCAAATCTTAACTGGGTATTGTTTCGTAGACATCAAGAATGACACAACACATTGATCATGATTACCAGAAATTAAATATTCATTACATGTTTTGCACACAGCATTAGAATTCGGATTAATTACAGTTGCTTAAAGCTAATACTAGAACCAACACAATTCTTTTTGTTCAAATCAAAATTATTGTTCCTATGGTGGTCTTATACTTCATTCTTGTGAGCACTTTTAGCTTGCGTAGTCCTATCTTTCTTTGTATTGCCGCTAGGCTTTGACCCACTAGCTTTAGTTTCACTGTTTACTCCTGTAGAAGTAATGACGGGAACATTAGTTTGTTTCATTGCCATTTGCTTTTCTGGTTTTGATGTGCTGGGTTCAGAGGTTTTCAGGGGTACGTCAAATGTTACATGCTTTTTCTTTGGCATTGAAGAGGATGCAACAAATCTATCTCGCTTGGTACCGGTTTTAGGACATGTGCCAATGACGTATTCTAAGAGTTCCTGATATCGTTTAGTGTACATGCAAGCATAGGCAACAACACTATCTAGAGGTTTCTCTATTCTATCATCTTCAACGATCTCATGAAGACTATCTAGGCTATCCTTAAGGTGAGTGAGATATGCTTGATAAGCGGACCTATTGTTCCTAAGAGGAAGGGAAATAGGATTAACATCAATTGCATAATTTTTACAAGCAGAAACCTTTGGAACAACATATTCACAAGTGGTGATTAGCATTTTCCCTTTCACCTGAGTCTTTAGATTCTCAATCTCGTTTAGCAAAGAATTTATCGGTTCATTGTGTTTATCACTCGTGACCTTAGTCGAGTCATATAACCCTTTGTAATGCAATTTAACTTTCTAATTTTCTGCTTGAAAACAATCATTTTCCTGTTGCAATTTATTAATGATGTTTTGGTATTGAAAATTCTAATAATCTAGAGACGGTGGTTTATGCGTGCCAACCACTTCACTCCTGTTTCCCTTCAATTGAGAAATTTTTGCTTTTAATTTTCGGATCGTGTTAGTGTGTGCTTGAATCCATTCATCTCGTTTGCTTATTTCAAAATATGTATCAAATTTAGGAGCATACAAAGATGTCTTGACATTTGAAGTTTTAATTATTTCTTCTAGATGTTGATATTTTAATTACCAATTAAGATTATCAACCTCTAATTTAGACAAATGCCTGACCATGTTATCATGATCATCATTTTGGATTTTCTCAAGCAATCTTAAATTCTCAGCTTCAAGCTCATTGACACGAAACTGGGCAACTTTAAATGCAAGTGACAAATCATGAAATTGAAAAGCAGTTAAAGCGGAATCAGTAGCAGTATAATACACATCCTGGGCAATGCATCTAGCAATAAAATTCTCAGTGGCGATAAGAATATTCTTTCTCTCAATCTCACAACTTTTAAGCACAAATGCATTTTGTTTCGCCATGTTTTCCATATCATTAAACACATCTTTCAATTCTTTTACTTCAGTTTCTAGAGCCTTTTGAATACCCTCAAAATGTTCTTTGACCCGTTTAAAGAATGGAATGACCTGAGTTAGATAACATCGTTTTGTTTGCTCAAATCCCCTTTCCCTTCAGTTATAGTCGATGGTGTGATTCTCTTCTTACATGTTTTTATCAAAATCAGCAAGTAGTTGATAAAGTACGTAAATGATAATTAACGTTTTACATTCTGAAGGAAGATTTCTGGGAACTAAATGTACGGGTGTATTAGGGTACACCGTTGCAGCCGGTAATTTCATTAGGGGGAGGATTTTTTACTACAAGTTCATCGGCCTTTCTTTTTTATATGTCTAAGGTCCAAAATACTTGTTCATGAGTTAATTGAGTTTGAGGTTTGAAGGTAGCTACGAAGTTCTCCTTTGAATAATTGGGAGGTTTCATTTCTACACGGTTTTGGATATGGAAATGTTCAAACTCATCATACAACTGTGATTCTCGATCTTCTTTAGCCAATTCAAAGCCAGCAAGAAGCATTTTAACATTATCCCAAACTTCTTTGACTTCAGTGTTGTGGTTGATAAGTTTGTAGATGTCTTTGGGGAGCCCTTGAAGCATAATGTTGGAAGCTCTTATATCTGCATCAAAACGCTTCTTCTCATTTTCATCGAGATCATTGTAAGTACGTGGTCTGTCCATTCTAAGAGTGACAGTTCCATCAGCAGCTGTAGAGATTGTGTCTCTAGTAGTGCCCATCTGAAAAGGTCCTTCATGAATATATCGAATAATGTTGATGCCATTATCCTTACCAAGCAATATAGTGGAATTCGTTGTGCCCACGATTCATAATCCGTCTTATCAAGCATAGGAGGGCAGGTATTAGACCCGGCAACTTGAATGTCATTAGAAACATTTGACATGTTATTAACTTACCAGATTTTACAAATCTAGGATTTAAACTGAGAAATAGAATCTTTCATGGGATTTTACAAAATCACGTAGAAACCGTGAAACAATGATCAATTGAACGTGTTATGATAACTGTTGGATTGGTACAATGATTAGAGATTGTATGTTAAAAGTGATGATTGTTAGTTGGATTAGGCGATACGTTGTTTAATTGTAATTTGGTTTGGTTTGGTTGAAATGAGTTTACGTAATGAATTAGGCAAGTATCAATGAATAAGATTAGACAAATCGCAGTGAAGAAGCCTAAGCTAATCGCAGTCAAAGCTTGAGTCAAATCGTAGTCAAGAAATGAATTGGGCAGAGTGTCGCCTAGACATAACGCAAAGTTTGTCTTCAAAATGAGCAAATTGTAACAGACCAAAACGCAAAACTCAAATCACAGAAGCAAACCACAGTACTCAAATCGCAGTGACCCAAAACACGGAACTCAAATCGCAGAGACAAAATCGCAGAACTCAAAATGCAGACCTCAAATCGCAGAAGTCAAACCGCAAGCACCTTTGGTCAAAATGCAGCCGCTAAAGACAGAAACGTCACTATCAAATCTCAGAGCTCAAAACGTGGTCAAGAAACTTCATCAGAGGGGCAAAATGCAGTGAGGAAACTATGAACTTTTTCACCTAAAAACACCTAAAAATCACCCTTTCGAACGTTTTTGCTTGGTTTCTTTTGCACAACTTGATCCTAGAAGGTTATAACAACTATAAAAACACTAACTTTAACACCACAATCGTGAGAATCAAAGAGATCCAAGAATAAGACTATAAACCTTCCAAAAACCAAACTTTTGATCTAAACCAACCACGAAAACGCAAACACAATCTAGCTAATCAAACCATGGTCTCAGATACCAATTGTAAGATATTGGAAATCATAACACAAGGTCGAATTTGTGAGCTACTCGAATTCTAGAGAGAGAAAGTGGGATATTCCAGTGAGAGAAAGTGAAGTTGTATGATTAATATCAAATGAACATCCAACCCTTCCCCATGGTGGGAAAGGGCTTAAACAGTGCTTAAAAAATGCCCCTAAACGGGCTATGGAGCGGGCATACAGTGGGTAAAGACCCGACCCGACTCCATGGATGATACGATAACTAAACGTTTACTATTAAAACTACGAGCTAACTTATGCTAGATGATACTCGGGGTGACCGAGTCTTTCACATGAATTTTCATATTCCTAAGAAAAAGCTCCAACTTATCAGCTGATAACCTGGTAAACCCATAAGCCCTTTCATTTCTGGCTTATCTTCCAAATTAGCTTATTCTCTCTTAAAAACCAATTTAACAAACCAAAACTTGCAACCACAGATCCAAAGCTCAAATAGGCTTTAAGAAGCTTATTTGAGTGTTTGAGAGTGTTTGTAAAGTGAAAACAACTTATTAACCGTATGCAAACATTTTAAAAGCTTCAAAGTATATAGACAATTATTTAAAAGAAACTGAATTTTATTAAAAATTTAAAAGAGTACAATGCTTTTAAAAGAAATGCAATGATTGAAACAGTTAAGAAAATACAAGAAGATACTAAAATAAGCTAAGAGCTAGACTAAAAACTACACGACTATGTCTCTTGAGGAGACCTCCTATTTATAGGCTCCATTGGATCCTTCTAGGTCTTCTAAGGAGCGTCCTAGCCTTCCATCCTGACCCTCCAATCATGCCTAATCATTGTTATCCCTTGGATTTAGTGCCAGCGTGCTTCAGCCAATCAAATCCTTGGGGATTGCAGCGTGGACACCTGATGACGTTTTCCCTGAGTTGTCAGCCTTCTAGAAGGGTTAAAAATCATTTAAGTAAGGTTAATTGGTGTGGGGAGGTGCAGGGTAAAAGTTAGGACAAAGGGTGAACAGTAATATTGTTCTTGGCGCGTATTTTTAACAGTGTTATTTTATTGAGAAAAGGGGGGTTGGGCTGGTCGGGTTTTCGTATTGGACTGGGTAAAGGGTTTTGGGTAGTTTAATTTAGGCTAGGTTAGTTTATTAGTTATAGTTTTGGATTTAACACCCGTTTAGTTTAGGGACTAACTTTGCAAATATTTAGGACTAATGGTGTAATGGATTTAATATTAGGTTTTAGGTTTGGTATTTTTAGGTTTACGCGTGATCCAAAATGTAGACTTTCATCCCCGGCTGCGGCTTTTCACGCTCTTTTCAATCCCCGTGCTCGTTTTTGTCCGTTTTGTCTTTATTTTTGTCCTTTCTCATATCCGTTACATGCACATACACAAACACAAAAACAAGCATATATTTGGTATTTATGATAAGTTTTTGGTCTTATGAGTCCATTTTTTTATATATAAAAGGTATGTGAAAACACACATACCACTCTCATATGAAATGATACCGAGCATTAATGTGTTTCATCCTTGCATGATAAATCTGATTCTTTGCTAAAATATTACGCTCTGACTGTCCAGATATGCACCGTGATGAATTTCTGTTTATTTCCAAGTTCACCAAGTAATCCCTGAAGCCAAATTGCTTCCTTTGCAGCCTCTGTAATCTCCATTTAATCTGCTTCTGTAGTTGACAAAGCAGTAGTTGACTGTAAGATAGACTTCCAACTAATTCGAGCTTTAGCCAGAGTAAAAACATAGCCTGTAGTAGATCTTCACTTGTCTACATCTCCAGCATAGTTAGAATCGCAGTATCCTGCTACCCACTAACTACTTCCATGTTCGAATACTAGCCCTATATGACCGTGTTATGGATATACCATAATATCCATTTAACAACTTGCCAATGTCGTTTACTAGGATTATGCATATACCTGCTCACCATCCTAACATCATGACTAATATATGGTCGAGTACATATCATAGCATGCATTAAGCTACCAAAAGCATTTGCATAAGGCGCTTTCTCCATGTATGCCCGCTCTACATCATTTTTCGGTGACATAGCAGCAGTGATCTTAAATTGAGAAGCGAGTGGAGTACTAACTCGTTTTGTTTGCTTGTCGAACCTTTAGAATCCTTATCAGATATTATTTCTGAGTCAAACAGAGCTTCCTCAGTTTTCTGTCTCTAACTATCTCCATGTCGAGAATCATCTTTGCTTCACAAAGATCCTTCATCTCAAATTCGCTTTTCAACTGAGTCTTTAACTTTTCAATCTCGTCTAGACTTTGAGAAGCTATCAAGATTTCATCTACATCTAGAAGAAGATATACGAAGGACCCATCTTGTACCTTTTTCAAATAGACACAATGGTCGTATTTGCTTCTTGTGTACTTTGACTCGATTATAAACTTATCAAATCATTTGTACCACTACCTTGGGATTACTTCAACCCGTACAACGATTTTTGAAGCTTACACACTTCATGCTCTTTTCCAACAACTTTGAATCCTTCTGGCTGAACCATATAGATTTTCTCGTCCAAGTATCCATGTAGAAATGCATCTCAACTAGTTCCAAATACAACTGTGCTACTAAAGCCAACAAAATTCTAATAGAGGAATGCTTTACCACTTGAGAAAAAACTTCATTATAATCAATTTCCTCTTTCTGACCATAGCCTTTAGCTACCAATCTTGCTTTGTAGCGAACATCATCCTGGCTAGAAAATCCTTTTTTCTTTGCATAAACCCATTTGCATCCAATTACCTTATTCCCTTTTGGGAGGTTGGTTAACTCTCATGTTTGATTCTTCTGAAAAGACTGCATTTCTTTGCTCATGGCAATCCTCTACTTCTCGTTCTCTGAGTCTCGAACCACTTCAGAGTAAGTAGTAGGAATATCATCAGCTGCAATTAAAGATGCACAAGCCACCATATCATTAAGGCGAGCAGGCCTTTTAGTGTTTCTTTTGGGCTTGCTTGTAGCACTTGATTCATGTTGTTTTTGTGGAGGTTCTTCGGCTTAAACCTCCTCTTCTTCATAATCTCATTTTACCACAGTAGAATCATCAGTTGTTTCTCTATCATCTGGTACAATTATGCTTTCGAACTTGACCTTTTTGGGAGTTTCATCTAACTGCTTAGCATTCACCTTCTTCAACATGATAGATTCATTAAAGGTGACATCCCTGCTAAAGATCGTCTTCTTTGTCTCTGGACACCATAGACGATAGCCTTTGATTCCAGAGGTGATCCCCATGAATAATGCTTTCTTTGCTTTAGGGCCAACTTTGATTCCTTCACATGATAATATGCAGCGGAACCAAGCACACGGAATCATAATTTGTATCAGGTTGTTCATACCATTTCTCAAACGGTGTTTTCCCATCAATAGCAGTAGATGGCAAACGATTAATGAGGTGACACGCATACGTCACAGCTTCAGCCCAAAATTCTTTACCCAACCTAGCATTAGATAACATGCACCAAACTTTCTCCAGCAAGGTTCGGTTCATGCGTTCTGCCATCCTGTTCTGTTGTGGTGTATGCCTGACAGTGAAGTGTCTGACGATGCCTTCATCTTCATAAAATTTTATGAACTGATCATTTTTATACTCTTCGCCATTATCTGTACGAAGATGTTTGATCTTTCTGCAAGTATGAGTTTTCATCATCTTTTTCCACTTGATGAACATTCCTAGCACTTCATCCTTTGTCTTCAACGTGTACACCCAAACTCTTCGGGAAAAGTCATCAACCAAGGTTGCATATTGTCTCCCTCCTAAAGAGATTGTCTTTACGGGACCCCATACATCAGAGTGGACATAATCCAAGATACCTTGTGTCTTGTGGATAGATGTCCTAAATTTCACCCTTGTCTTCTTCCCATTGATGCAATGCTGACAGAGATCCAACTTACAGGAACTCATTCCTTTCAATAATCCTTGCTTTATGAGCAAATTTAAGAATTTTTCTCCTGCATGTCCTAAGCGCATATGCCATAGCTTCACAGCTTCTTAATTTCTATCACCATTGGTAACAGCTACTACAGTTCCAACAAATGTTCTACCTTTGTAGTGATACGTGTTGTTTATTTTATGAATACCCTTCATTGCTACAAGTACGCCAGAGATGATCTTCATAACCCCATCCTTAGCTCTTACTTCAAATCCTTTATATTCTAAGGTACCGATGAAAATGAGATTCTTTTTCAACTTTGGCGAGTAATGAGCACCTTTCAAGGTCACAATTGTTCCGTATTCATTCTGCAATCGAACAAAACCAATCCCATGAGTAGTGAGCTTAGTTTCATCTGCCGTGTAAACAACTTCCTCATGTCCTTCAAAAATACTAAACCACTCTTGATATGGTGTAATATGATGGCTACATGTAGAATCTAATAGCCATACATCAGAAGCATTTTTGGTTGACGATGTTGCAAGTGAGATATCTGATTCTTCATCATTACTCTTGGTGACATACGCCTCTGCTACAGCTTTTCCTTTGCAATGATTATCCTTGGTTTTCAACTTTGGACAATCTCTCTTCTAGTGGCTTTTTTCATGACAAAAGGCACATTCATATTTGCTCAGTCTCTGCCTCGACTTGGATCTCCATCTCTTATCGGTGCCCTTCTTCTGCGAACGACCTCTAACAAGCAAAACCTCTGCGTCTCCACTTGAACTAATCTGCTTTTCCTTCCTTCTCAGTTCTTTACTATACAAGGCATCAAAAACTTCACTAAGAGGCACATCATCCTTTCTGAAAGCGATCCTAACAATATCAATGCTAGATCTTGATCTTTGAACACCTCATCCATATTCATCAAATCGGTGACCAACTTGTTAAAACTGGTGATGTGATCATTCATCGTGGTACCTGGTACATATGTGAATCGAAAGAGTCGCTTCTTCATAAAAAGCTTATTCTGACAATTTTTTCTTAAGAAATTTCACTTCCAACGCCACCCACAGTTTGTAGGCGGATGTTTCTTTTGAGAAAGCATATTGTTGCTCTCTCGAATAACATGAACGAACCGTACCACAAGCTAACTGATTGATGGTTAACCAATTCCTCTTTTATACATCCTCTAGTTTACTTTCTTCAATGGCAATGTCTAGACCTTGCTGAAAAAGAGTCTAGAAGCTCACTTTTCCACATACCGAAATGGCATGTGACATCAAAAACCTTCACCGCCAATCTTGCATTCGTTAAGACTGGTCTAGCCCAACTTGAAGATGTTGGATCCACCGATGTGGAAGGTTTGTCAACTTTGCCATCTACCATTTTGTGTACAAATAATTTTTCAATAGCTTATAATCAAAAACCAACAAGTTTATTTTCTGATGTGGAGGATCAATATAAATTGCAACCGCAGAGCATACTAAGAATAATTTCGGCTCTTGATATCACTTGTTATGGAATAACCGCGATAATATCCCACCAACTTGGTAAAGAGAGTAGTGAATCTTTGAACACCACAACTATACCTCAAACTTGCTTATTGAAAATTATCAATGTTGCAAAAATCGTGAATCGGTAGTCGGGCGGTCGACTACCCTGCAGCGAGTAATCGGTCAAGGCGGGATTAATCGGTGATTAATCGGATTGGCATTTCCTGTAATTTTTGGGTATTTCTGGAGAACAAACTAAAGATCTTAACTGATTCCAAGCCTACTATGTTTCCAAACCTCAATAAAAGGCTTCAATCGTGATTATGAGGCCCATTGTGCATTATAAGCGAAATAAATGATCCCCATTGTGCGTCATAAGTGAAATTATTAATTTTTAAAGTTAACCGATTCGGCCGATTTTTGACCGATTCGATTCGGCCGATTTTTGAACTATTTTTTTTACCTGGCCAATTTTTTGACCGATTTTCAAATTCTACATGGTGTATGGCCGATTACCGATTAATCGGCCGATTCGACCGATTTTTGCAACACTGAAAATTATACAATATGAAAGAAACGTTATTGAAACACCAACAAACTTATATATTTCTTAAGCTAGAAATATATTACAAACTTAGAACAAAAGAGGAAAGAACTAAGAACGTAACAATTATGATGATGTGTGTTTTTGGTGTGTCTAAAACTCAAAGGCTAAGGTATAAATATAGGCTAAGAATTATTCACACATGCTAGTAGAAGCAAGTTAATTGATAGCAAATGATAAGCAACTTGTTGCTAAGGATGGAGAAGGACTCTCTCAAGTTGTTTTTATAACTTGAGTCAAGTTGGATGTATGTGAGCAATTAGATTTGATCAAATGACTCAAATCAATAGATGTTTTTTTGATTTGAGCCATTGGATTAAATCCAATGGCTCACATCCCCTTAACTTGACTCAAGTTATAAAAATAACTTGAGGGGATCCTTCTCCGCCAAGGATAAGCCAACTTGTTCCAACTTATAAGAAGAATATTTTCAAGTGGACATGAGCCACATTTATTCCAACAACACTAGCATATCCTTTAGTGTTCTTTTCTGTATTTTTTTCAATATTAGAAGTTCTTTTTCGCCAATATTTGGCAGTCATACTTGTACTTTATGAAGTATCACGGCCTGCTCTCGACAAAGCTACACACACTTGTGATGAATATAATGTATATAAGATTCAAACACTTCAAACTGAGAAGATAAAGTGAATGTATGAACAATTAGGACTCTGCGAATCAATAAATATTACCACTGAACGAGAAGAATCAACTATATATGATGAAGATGGCAAGATCTACATCAACTTAACGTAATGATAAAGATGGTGAAACGGAGATTAATCATCGATGAAGGCAAGGCGACATCGATGAAAACGATGAAGAAAGATCACCTAAAACGGCAAACTAAACTGCCTCAATGGACTATGGTTTTGGTTGATTCTCATGCTAGTTCAAATTTCATCCCCATTTTTTATATCTTGTCAATTATTATATCAAACCAGGGAGACTTAAACCTTTGTAAATTAAATTAAATATGAGGATTTTATAATATTAACCAAAGACGAATGATAAATACTAAACACTCGGATTTATGGAACCACATTGCTATAAACGTTTAATATAATAAGAGAGAATGATGGAACATGATAAAGATTGATATGCTTTTGTTATTAGAGCACAAGGTGTCATAACAAGGCTCAACTTCGTCGTTGCGCCACCTCAGCGCCACATCAGCATCCCATTTTTTCACAACTAACCACAACAAACCCCCTCCTCACTCATAAAAAACCTCAACCTCTTCATTTGGGGCCCACCACTACCACTTTATTTTTTTTATTCAATTTTCACTTTCAAATAAAAACTAAATAAATTCATTTCATTCAAATTAAAAATACAATACATAACACAATAATAAAAAAACAACACGATACGGTAGCTTGAAAAAAAAAACAACACGATACGGGAAAAAAAAACAACACGATTAAAAAAAAAAACACATACTACTGGATTTAATCTTCGACATCCCAATTTGGGCAATTTTTCAAAATCTCCCAAACGTGAACATATTTGAACTCCTTTCTACCAAATTGTTGCTGGAAGCTTAGTTTTGCATTTTCGAGATGAGTGTGGTCATTTTGAGCACTTCGACGCTGCAACTGTTAAGTGAGGCTTCCCTCCGGCAGCTTGAACAAGATGAAGAAAACGTCAGGGAGATACTGCAAGAGCAGGCACGTGAAGAGGCTGCTCGCCGTGAGCAAGAAGCACGGGAGGCTCAGTACCTCCAAGACAACTATTTCGACATAATGGAGAGTCGATACATTAATGGGGAGTTTTATTCTCCGCCAACAAGTGATGATGGTTTGGACTCGGATGACTCGTTTTTTTAAGTGTTTAGTAGTTTTATTATGTATTTCATGTTTTTATGTTGTTTTTAGGGATCCCTCTGTAGTTTTAATGTTTAAGCTTATTATGTATTTCATGTTTTCAGTTAATCTTTCAAGTTTCAGTTTTTTTTGTTTAACTGCGAGAAGCTCAGTACCTCTACAAAACTTTCGAAATCAATAACACTTCACCTTCACCTTATTATATAAAACTTTACAAATCTTAAAAAAAAAAAAAAAAAAAAAAAAAAAAAAAAAACGCTGCTTTTGTCAGAAGTTACCTTCGTCGTCCCCACGATTTTAATCTTCACGACGAGCCACAACGAGCAACGCCGGTGTGGCGGCGGCCCACGGCGAGGCTCCACGTAGGCCACGGCGAGGAGCCACAACGACCACACCGGATGCTCTTATGTCCCCCACTGACAATGGAGATTATATATAGGAGGATTGCATGACTTTTAGGAACACTGTTTGACAGCATGACGCACATGCCTTGGACATTCATAATACAATAAATATATATACCCCAATCACGCCACTAATTGACAGCATGAGGCACATGAGTTGGACAACAATAAATATATACTGCTAACACATCCCCGCAGTTTGAGCGGGAGGACACCGAACACTCAAACTAGAGCGAAATTCTTCAAATAAAGCAGAGGGCAATCCCTTGGTGAAGATCTCCGCAAACCATGGAGAAAGTACATGAAGGACTCGACCTGACCTACCTGTAGCCACTAAGTCTCGAACAAAATGAATGTCAATCTGATGTGCTTGGTTCGTTGATCTGAACCGGGTTCCAAAGACATGTAGACAGCAACATGATGTTATCGCAATATACAAGTGTTGCGGAAGATACCGGAGTATGTAGCTCTCGAAGAAGATTCCGCAACCAACATGTTTCGGCACTGCATGCGCCCAGGCAACACCACACCTATTCGCCTCACACTAGAACGAGAAAGCGTCGGTTGACGCTTAGAGGACCATGAGAGCAAGTTGTTGCCAAGAAATACACAATAGCCAGAAGTAGACCTCCGAGTAGTTGGGCAACCAGCCCAATCGGCATCAGAATATGCAACCAATGAGGTAGTAGACGAAGAATACAACTGTAACCCATAAATCAAAGTACCTCGAATGTAGCGTAAAATCCGTCTAAGCGCAGAGAAATGAGGCTCTCGCGGATCATGCATATGAAGGCACACCTGCTGTACAGCATAAGATATATCAGGACGAGTGAATGTGAGGTACTGAAGAGAACCCGCAAGACTCCTATATAACATCGGATCAGAAACCGGATCACCATCATCACCCAGTTTAGACTCAGTTGAAACAGGAGTCCGAATGGGGTTGCAATTAACCATATGAGCCCGCTCAAGAATCTCAGCGGCACACTTACGCTGAGATAAAAACATCCCTGGAGAATCCCGTGTAACAGAAATACCCAGAAAATAATTAAGCGAACCAAGATCTGTCATAGAAAACTCCTGATGTAATGAAGCAATAATCCGTTGTAACAAAAGCTTAGAAGAAGCAGTGAGAACAATATCATCAACATACAATAATAAATAAGCAGTGTCGGCCCTTGTCGATAAATAAATAATGAAGAGTCACATCGACTGTGCGCAAACCCAAATCGAGTAATATAAGCTGAAAACCGCTGAAACCAAGCCCGAGGGGCATGCTTTAGCCCATAAAGAGACCTCTGTAAGAGACAAACATAATCAGGATGTGCTGAATCCCGAAACCCTGGAGGCTGATGCATGTAAACAGTCTCAGACAAATCACCATGTAAGAAGGCATTCTTGACATCAAGCTGATGAACAGGCCAATGCCGAGAAGTAGCCAAACTAAGAACAGTCCGAATAGTGCCCGGTTTGACAACTGGACTAAAGGTCTCATCAACATCAATGCCCTCTAACTGCGTACTACCATTCGCTACAAGACGAGCCTTGTAGCGACTAAGAGTGCCATCCGCTAAATACTTGTGGCGAAACAACCACATACAACGAACAATATTGGCATCCGTGGGTCGGGGCACAAGCGTCCAAGTTTTATTCTTAATAAGTGCATTGTATTCATCATGCATAGCATTTTGCCAATTAGGATCATTAAATGCATCATTATATGATTTTGGTAAGGGTGAAATAGTAGACACATGAAGATTTAAACGAGTAGGAGGACGATTAGAACCAACACGAAAACGTGTGACCATGGGGTGAACCGACAATGGGCTTGGATTTGGGTTTTGAGCTGGTGGGGGTTGCACTGGTGAGGGTTGGTGAATACTTGGTGGAGAAACAGGTGTATTTGGGGCAGAATGTGTTGTTTGGCTAGTGGATTGATGAACCGGCGAAGTGAGCTCGGGAATTGTGGGTGGTGTACCGGTAGTGTTTTGTGAGTGAGTAGTGGGTGATGAACGGATAATATGGGAAATGATATTTGGTGGTTCGTCTAGAAAGTTGTAAGAGGGAGGCGAATTGGGTGTCATAGAGCCAAATGGGAAAACTGTCTCATCAAAAGTAACATGACGGGAAATTATAATTTTATTGGTATTGAGGTCAAGGCAACGGTATGCACGGTGATTGGATGCGTGGCCCAATAATATGGAGGGTGTAGCACGAGGTTGAAGTTTATGAGTGGTATTGAGGTGAGGGTAACAAAGACACCCAAAAGTGCGTAAAAGGCTATATTCGGGTGTGGTGCCAAAGATGCCAGTATAAGGTATTTCATTGTTAATCGCACTGGATGGTAAAATATTTAACAAGTATACGGCCGCATTAAGTGATTCAACCCAAAAATTGGGAAGTAAGTGAGCCTGAAAAAGTAAGGTGCGTATAAGATTGTTGATGGATCGGATCATCCTTTCAGACTTACCATTTTGTTGTGAGGTTTTTGGGCAAGAAAAACGAAATTGTATACCGTTAGATCTAAACAATTGATGGAAGGCATTGTTGTCAAATTCACCACCATGATCACACTGAAAAGACTTTATGTCACACTTGACTTGATTTTGAACAAAACGACGAAACAAAACAAATTTAGAAAAGACATCGGATTTGTTAACTAATGGATAAACCCAAACAAAATGTGAATAATGGTCCAAAAATAAAACATACTATTTAAAACCTGAAAGACTCGGAATAGGGGATGTCCACAAATCCGAGTGAACAATGTCAAAAGGATACTGAACCAAAGTACGAGAACTAACAAAGGGAAGCTTCACGTGTTTGCCAAGCTGACAAGCATGACAAAGGACAGGAGGTTTCTCTTTATAACACGAAATTGAATTACTAGAAAGAACGCGACGTAACACTTCACTTCCTGGATGTCCAAGACACTGGTGCCACGTATACTGACTAGCGAGAAAAGTATGAGGAATAGTGAAGGGCTGCGTAACTGGGTAAAGATCCCTAGTACTATCACACCGGAGTAGAACCCGACGAGTCAGGAAATCATTAATGGAAAACCCAAACACGTCAAATTCGACAGTACAACTATTATCACGAACAAACTGACGAACAGAAATAAGATTTTTAACAATATTAGGAGTAATAAGGACATTATTTAAATGAAGTGGGCGATGAGTTGTAGGCAAAATACTATGACCCGAGTTAGTAACGGGTATTGAATAACCGTCACCAACCGAGACAGACGGATAAATGAACATATTAAAAACATCACTTAAACTAGTAACAGAGTCATTAAGATGAGAGCTTGCACCTGTGTCCATGTTCCAATTTTTTGAAGAAGGATCCTGAAGCGTCATTGCATTAAACGCATTCGGTAATATAGTTTCATTACCGGTGGGATTAGAACCGGGCTGTTGTCCCAACGAACCGACCTGATTAACGAACCGAATTGGATCAATTTGTGGAACAAAAGAACGTGAGCCGTAGTAGCCAATATTGGCATTATAACCATTATTATTACCAATATTCCCATCACTTGCAAGTGTCCCACCAATAGAATTACCATTAAAGCTACCACTTGCTTGGTCCCAATATTAGCATTCCCACAAAAAGTATTATTACAACCAAAAGTAGCCAAAAGAGCTTGTTGTTTCTGTATTAATTCCATCATAGCCTACCTACTTTTATTTTTCTACTCACAGCAAATTATTGAGCAGCAAAGAAGGCAACTTCAAGAAGTAGCAAAGCTGGTTTGCAGTTTCCAGTTGGTCGTATTGCGAGGTTTTTGAAAGCTGGCAAGTATGCTGAGCGTGTTGGTGCTGGTGCTCCGGTGTACCTTGCTGTTGACGATCGACTAACAGTGATAACGAACTGGCTATCAACAGTAACACGAGGCCAACGATCGACTTTATACGTAAAAAGAAACGTGGTGACTGGTTATCCCGGAACCAACGATCGACCACAAAACAAGTAGAACAGTTACAAAACCAATTAAAGGAGGGTGAAAGGATCAAGGTTTTGATACCTGAGAACAGTTACAAAGTAGATTAAACCTCTTGTTACCAAAGAACAAGATCCTTTGTTTGTTACCTAAGAACAAACACAAACAAGGAAGAAAAAAAAATGAAGCGAGTGAATATTTAGGGTTTTTGGATTGGTTTGTTTGATGGAGGCTTTGAAACCATGTAAACGTTTAATATAATAAGAGAGAATGATGGAACATGATAAAGATTGATATGCTTTTGTTATTATGTCCCCCACTGACAATGGAGATTATATATAAGAGGATTGCATGACTTTTAGGAACACTGTTTGACAGCATGAGGCACATGCCTTGCACATTCATAATACAATAAATATATATACCCCAATCACGCCACTAATTGACAGCATGAGGCACATGAGTTGGACAACAATAAATATATACTGCTAACAATTGCAAGGTATAGTCGTGGGATTGGAGATTTTTGTTGTAGATATGCATGGGCATGGAGACTAGTATTTGCAAAATATCATATAAATGTTTCAATCATTTTACAAATTTCAGTTAATTTAGCTATTGTGAATCACCTTGTTTGTATTGAATCCATAAAAAACTACTCGTATGAGGCTAAGTGCATTTCTCACGCTTATTTTGCGATTTCTCAATTTAAGAGTTTATCATTTGAGCATCATTCTCAACCCTTATTATGGAGGCAGGAGGCCCATAGAATTCTGGCTTTGTCGTAATTCTATTACGAATCCACTTCCCTTTCTTCTTAGGAATAGTCATCTTCAAGACCTCCTCCTTCACATCCATCACAATATCCTTGCTAGGATGGTAGACTGTATCGGGTGTAGAAATCACAATGAAGTATCCGGGATAAGTGGACCGGGGACCAGGTCTCCCCAGAGTAACCCAAAACTTCATATTATCAGCAAATGCAGGCCATACATTTATACAACCGAAATTATACCGATACAATTCTGTAACAAGTAATACAGAAAATACGTAAGAACTCCCCTAGCCTGATAGGGCATATCATCAGCTAAAATGCTCTTAAAAAAAATTACAGTAGTAAGAAAAGTATCATTAAACTACTACCCTTTTTAAGGGCAAAGAGAAAAACTATTTTTGATGTTAAGTATTAAGAATACCTAGTCGGTTCGCAGTATCTTTATTTGGGAGTCCAGACATGTCGCGGATGAAGTAGAGAGCTTTAGTGTCCTCCATCACATCCCATCTAGGACACGCTGCTGGTGTCACTCCGATGCGATTGTCCATCAAGTTTAGTAGACGCGCAAGATTAGTAGTTGCAGATAGGCGTGGACAATTTGCCTCTAAGTTATCATCAAAAAATCACAGGGTTAACGATTTTATTCTTGAGAAAGCTGACTCTCATTAGCGCTCTATGAGTTCAATATTAATAATGAAACTTTTAAATGACTTGTATTCCTCTTAACAACGCGCGCTTTAGGTGGTTCCTTTTAAATAATCATACGACTAAACGTAAATGATAAGTTGAGATATCTACTCACTCTTGAAAAGATCATGGATTTCAGGTGTGCATTTGCCTTCAAGCTTTAAGCTAAAGAAGCGACAATATGTTGTTGCCACGGGACGAATGGATCGGGAAGCAAAGAGTCCAGCGAGCGAGCAAGCCATCATCTCGGATCAACAGGAGGACAAACTATAAAAGAGAAGAGCAATACAACTTGTACAAATTAATTAACAAGATTTTCATTTTCAAGACAAAGATACGATCAAGTTTATTATAGAAACTATTATGACGATATTTACCATTTCTTTCGTAGATGCATTGGTTCTTTTTTATTTTATTATTATTTTTCTTTTTTTCTTTTTAAGTTTTCTAAATATAACTGATACAAAATATATTGCCTTAATTTAGAAAATGATTTAAAAGCATTTGAGTCCCTTCTCGGCTCAAGTTTCAAATCAAAATAGTTTGAATTTGAATATATGTTAAAACTTGTTTTTAAAAGACAATATCACGAGAATCAGAAGGTGTTAGCCAAATATACTTACAACACAGTATAACGAGATCTAAAATGATGTTAGCGACTACGCGACGTAGTTGCTTAAAGTTCGCTAAAAGACAAAAAAGTTTACTCTTTTCCGTCTTTGACCAAAACTTTTAAGGACTACACGTTGCATGTAGTCGCTAAAAGTTAAGTAAACGACAAAACAAGAGTTATGAAAAAGTCAAACTTTGACCAGAACTTCTAGAGTCGCTAGAAGTTAGGTGACAAACCGGAAACAAATAATTTTTTAAAACTCGGTTTTTCTATTGATCCGGTTTAGTTTTCGGTTCAACCGGTTGAACCGTAAGGTCGAACCGTATATATATATATATATATATACTAGTTTTCGAAGCCCGTCCAATGGGCGGGCATGACTTACAATTATTTGTTTGTTGTTTTTTGTTGACTGAAATACATTTTTTAGAATTGTCAAACAATATTATAAAACAATTTTTTTTTAATTATAAATAATTGTGTGGTTTGCGTTGATAGTTAATAACACAACATATATAATTTTTACAACATTATGGAATTTATGCATGTTTGTAAAACAGGTACTCATGAGCCTGTATGGTTGGTCACTCGTTGTACAAACAGGGACTGCAAAGCATCAAAAAGTATCAAGTAAGGACACTTGCATCTAATATGCGGCAGTAACAATTCGTTCAAGTCACTTCTAACAATAATAAACATGGCAACAGCTGTAGAGCCATAAATATAAAACTACATAACTACTGTAAATTAGATATTTTGCGAAGTTACTACATATAAAATATTTCAAACACTATTTACTCTTTTTTACCTGATTCGAATAATTTATTTCAAAGTTTCATAACTGAAGCGAGTTCCGTATCATAAGAATTTGTTAGGTAATTGGTGTCTTTTCCAACTCACAAAGCAAAAAGGAAAAGCAAGTGGCAAACAAAAGAATGTGGAACACATCATTTGGAGGAAAAGCAAAGGAATGCATTCATTCTTTATTTCCTTAAGCATTGGCTTCTTGTCTATAAATAGGTCATTCATCTTTCATTTGTAAATGTACCAACTTGTATTGTAATCTTCTAGCAATAACAAAGAAAACCTAGTTGCAGCCCGTGGATGTAGGATTTACACCGAATCCGAACCACGTTAAATCCTTGTTGCTTTATTTTCTCGTTTTGTTTCGTGAGTGTGATAGTGTTTCCGCTGCGTATACCCTGTCCTGTTCCTAACAATTGGGTTTGGAGGAGGTCGTATCTTGTATTATGCTCTGTGGTTGCAGCTCAGTCTGATCTTCCACATCAGAAACAAGGTTTCGATTGACTGTTTTGTGTACGATAGATTTATATGCGGGCCGGGAGTAGGTATATATCCAGGGAAGGTTCTGGCTAGGAAAGACTTGGTACTTAAGAATGTCCACTTGTGACTCGCCTCTCTTTCCTGGGAATCCTTTGTCGGGTATAGTACTTATAGGCTTGGTGCATATTTGTTCTAGTATACAATATTGTTTTTCGAGTTATGACCGAAAGAGGGTACTAAGTTTTCTGTCACACAAAAGTATATTGTCTCGATTTGTCTCTTGTTTGTCGTAACGGCTGAAGAAAAGGTTGTAATCGAGAAGTTCAACGGTTTTGATTTTAGCTTGTGGAAAATGCAAATAGAAGCATTCCTATGTCAGAAAGATTTGGATGTGGTGCTTGGAGACAAACCGGAGGAAATGGAAAAAGCTGCTGAAGATGCGTGGAACTCAAAGGACAATAAAGCTAGGGCGGTTATTACATTGTCGTTGGCAAAGAGCGTTGCTTTTAACATCATGAAGGAAACCACGGCGTGTGGTATGATGGATGCTCTGACGAACATGTATGAGAAACCGTCGGTGGCTAACAAGGTGTTCTTGATGAGGGAGTTGTTCACTACAAGGATGAACGAAGACAACTCAGTTACGGTTCACATTAATAATCTAAATTCAATTCTGTCCAGATTATCATCTGTGGGAATTAAATTTGATAATGAGACTCAAGCTTCACTGCTACTAGCTTCACTACCTGATAGCTGGTCCGGAACAGTTACTGCTGTTACGAGCTCCGTAGGGACCAGTGGTATGACATTTGAAGGGGTTCAAGATTTGGTTCTAGGCGAGGATATCAGACGCAAGAATCAAGGTGGCTCGTCTTCTTCTGCGTTATTAAATATCAGAAGAGGTAGAGAGAATAGCAGGAATAGTGGGAGCAGTGGGAGTCGGGGAAGAAGTTCGTCTAGAACTTGGAAGAATGTGAAGTGCTGGAACTGCCAGGAGGTGGGACATGTTAAGAGTCAATGTCCAAAGAAAGAATTAAACATTGCTGATGCTGAGAATGATGATGCATTGATACTCAGTATGGAAGAATGTGTAGACTCTTGGGTCATGGATTCAGGGGCTTCGTTTCACGCCATGGACAACGGGGAAATGATGGTGAATCTTAAAGAAGGAGATTTTGGAAAGGTACGTTTGGCGAATGACGAGATGCTTAAGGTAACAGGCATGGGAGATATTGATTTGGTTACTTCATTGGGAACTACATGGAACCTGAAGAATGTCAGGGTGATTCCGGAGCTGAAGAAGAAATTGATTTCTATTAGTCAGCTGGATAAACAAGGACTGGAATTAAGGTTTGGTGGTGGTAAATGGAGTGTGGTCAATGGTAATCTTGATATTGCTCATGGTATTAAGCGTGGGTCATTTTATATGTTTGAGGTACCTGCTGAAGGAAGTATTACCGTCCCGGTTAAGCACGACAAAATCTGGTTCGCTAAATCTAGTGCTAAGAGAGTTCATTTTGCAAACATGAATTCTGGAGCCAAAGGGATGTTTGCTGAACGAGGCAGAAAGTCTAAACCATTCAGGGGATTCTGTGACAGTGGGAGCACGGGACGTGTTCTGGGTACAGTTACAAAGAGCCGTTGGGTTTTGAAGACTAAGACTGAAAAATTCTCTCCTGGTGAATGTTTGCTAAATTTGGAGACTGTTAGTGATCCTCGGTGTATCTCTGGATCTGGTGGAGTGTCCAAGCCAGTTGAGATAGGAGATGGGTCGGTAGCGGGATTGGCTACGACTGAGTTGGAGCTTGTGGGAGCTTCAACTGGCCCTTCTTGTACTTGATGATGAGGGGCAGCTGCAACTAGGGAATTTGACTGGGTTTTAGCTTGTTCTTGGGAACTGGAAGCTTGGATACTTGTCTGGTTTAGAGATTACTGAAGTGACTGGGGAATGTTGCTAGAGTTGGATGGTAGAAAAAGCCTGAGTTGTTCAAAGCCCCAAGCGGGAGATTGTTAGGTAATTGGTGTCTTTTCCAACTCACAAAGCAAAAAGGAAAAGCAAGTGGCAAACAAAGGAATATGGAACACCCCATTTGGAGGAAAACCAAAGGAATGCATTCATTCTTTATTTCCTTAAGCATTGGCTTCTTGTCTATAAATAGGCCATTCATCTTTCATTTTTAAATGTACCAACTTGTATTGTAATCTTCTAGCAATAACAAAGAAAACCTAGTTGCAGCCCGTGGATGTAGGATTTACACCGAATCCGAACCACGTTAAATCCTTGTTGCTTTATTTTCGCGTATTGTTTCGTGAGTGTGATAGTGTTTCCGCTGCGTGTACCCTGTCCTGTTCCTAACAGAATTCTCATTAACCTAGGCCAGTTTCCACAATAATGTCATTTTAGGTTGTTGTATCTACTAATGCCTAAAATGGTGAGATTCCCAAACACCCCCTAAATGGAAGACTATATGTGGCAAATACAAACCTTTAAAATATCAGTTGTTGTGATTACTGAGTCGATAAGTTGGCCTTTCAGAAGATCAAACTTCTCTGGAATCAGCTTGTTTAAGATACTGAAAAGTCAAGCAAAGTCTAGCAAAGCCAAAATTAAGTAATTACAAAAATAAAACACGAGTTCTTATTCTTTACAGAAGTAGTAGGCATGAATGCGCACTAAGAACTTATGAGAAATATGTATAAATGACATTATCTTTAGTAAAGAACTGACCTCTTGGGGAGAGATGTATTCTGCTAAACTGCAAGTTTGGTTGGGTCATGTTCCTGTTGCCTGTTGTCTCGCCAAGCATCCGAACGTGCACGCCAATCACGCTTTACGCACGTGATCGAATATTTGAAAATAAAGGTTAGAAAGTAATCTGAAAGAACAAAGTATACATGTATAAAACAAATAACAAAACATAGTTTTAGTCAAAATTGAAGTAAAATTGGGTTTCCATACAACATGTATGTTCCAATACAATCTCAAAAATGGCTTTTTTATTGTCAAAAACTGAACTCCACCAAGTGACTTTTTACAAAACACTATTATACAGTTTAAAAATTGCCTTCTTACATTAGATTTGGTGAGAGGGGGTGATTTACAATAAACTATCACACTAATAACCTTGGCCAAACACTCCTTTCTTTAAGATAAACAATACATTTACAGATATTAGCAAACACTCTTTTAATATAGTAAGCTATTATAATCCTCTAAGCTTGGCCAAGCATCCCTTTATTTAAGAACATGTCCTTTTCCTGTCCAATCCCGATGCAAACTGATTAAGTGATTCGGTTTGAGCAGATCCCGGTGTATCAAAATATGACTTCAATTGCTTGTAAGTTCAAAGCCCAAAGATTTAATACTAAGTACTGCATAAAAACCATTGATTGATTATTAAAATTAAAACACAATATATGATAGTATTACATGCGAATGGAATCAGTTAAGTGCTCCAATGGCTGATCAGATGCTGAGAATTTTTGGCTTTCTGTAGGTCCACTTTATACCATCTATTTGACCCATTTAAGATAAAACACAGCCCAAGCCAACCCATTTCTAAGTGGTGGGGATAGCAGCCTCAAATAATGGAGTTCTGTAGTAGATTGAGAGTGTGACCAATATTCTTTCAATAGCTGTCTAAACAATGAATCATCTCTTCTCATTAGTCATGAAGTCATTGAAAATCTAGATAGCATGAGACCTAATGAATGTACTTACTTTAGGGAGGAAGAAATAGAGTAGTATTTGGCCTGCAAGCGTGGGGTGGCAGATCCATAGAAAACACCAAGGGGGTTTAGCTGATGGTAAGGCTCTATGACCCCAAGAAGGCTTCTCTGGCTTGAAACTATACATCGAGCATATTCATCTTGAAAGAGAGTAATGCATGAAATGTATAATATCACTTTTCATATTAGTTAGATATACACTGATCAAATGCAAGGTATAAGTGCTTCACGTGTATCATTATCATGAGCAATTAAAGCATAAACAAAAAGGGCAGTTTTGTTTTTCTAAATGGGTATCGCTAAAATGTGTGGGTCGTGTGATAAATATAAAGGTGTTATTATTCATATCTAACCTGTAATGGGAACTATTAAAATGCAGATTCGAACCGATTCTTGAAAAACTTATGAAATCCTAACAATGCAAATTGTGTGGAGTTTGCCACCTGTTTCGTGCTCAGCAATCCTAACAATGTGAATTGTGAGCTTATCGAACCTATAGAAATAAGCACCACTTTTAGAAATAAGCGCAACATTGGTTAAATTACGCTATATTGAATTATCAAATTTACCAGCTACTTTTTCATATCAACCAACCGGATCAGGTAAAGCATCGCTTTTCTGATCCATGATGTTAAAATATCACATCAGTGTATTAGCTTATTTAATAAAATTTTGTAGCAAAGTGTTATGATAGTATATTTGATAGTGTTATTCTTAATCTAGGGTTTAAGAACCAAATCACTTGATTTATCACATCTCCCATAATTGAAAAACAAATGTCCCTGTTATCTCGGACTAACCTGTGTTGTACACATTTTCTGAAGTCTTTGACTAGAAGGACTCCTCAAGTTTTAATATTCATCGACATTTTTCTTTTAGGTATCTAAGAAGGTGCGCAAGTTCCCATAGCTGCTCTGGTGAGTTTAACAAACTTGATAGCTTGCTGAGACATTGGGTCTAGAAGGTACTCAGGCACTTCGCATAGAGGAGTGGCAGGAGCTTTCTTTCTTAGAACCTTGTCGGGCTTCAGGAGATATGTCATGATAATGCCCTAATGAAATACATATACGCTCTAGGGATTTTTTTTTATAAGTATACTTCAAAAACAATTTTTTCCTTACCTAAATCTCGTGTATTTTCTTGAAAATGAGCTTTTAACCTAAAGAAATAAGATAACACTTTATACCATATCAAGCGCATGTGTAATATAATGTATAATGAAGAAGAAAAACTTATGATGCTAACTTTTCCAAATTGAGAATTTCATTGCGTAGATCCTGCACTCGAGCTTCTTTGACAGCAATTTTTGCCACACTCCTTGCAACATCCTATAAAGATCGACTCTTATTATACATATACATGTACTTTATAAAATAAGAATCCAAGCAATTAACTAATCACCTCAACCCTGTATCATAAATAATCTACAGCGGGCTTATCCAGAAGTGGAAATGGAGCAATATGTTTAACATCATTATCTTCTGTTTTTCCCGAATACACTTTAATTTCGTCAAATATCTCTATCTTGTAAAAAAAACCCTGTTCAGAAATAAAGGTATTTTAGTCTACATAAAAAATTAACTTCCTAACAGTATTCAAAACAAAATTTGACTATGGTAAACATTTAGTCTTCAAAATAACTTACAATTGACATAGATTGACCCGTAATAAATGCTCTTCCTGTTCGAATGAGATGGATCAGCCAATCTACAGCTAAAATGTTGTTCCTATAAGTGATGCTACTGCATTTTTGCTGACTAATATCTGCTAATCCGATAGAACAACAACATATACACGATCATCACTTGGACCTTTGTATCTTTGCTTACTAATATCTGCGCATACTGAATATATGGATACAGTCCACCATCACCAAAATCCCGTGGTCTTGACCCCATGTACTTCAACCGTTATGTCGTATTATAAATTGAGGTTGGATTAGATTTAACAACCTTGGCTTTCTCGTCCTTACTTGGACACTGTATCTTTGCTTAAACCATGGATCACTCGAGTTGTCATAAAACATAGCACCAACTGATTTTATAGTTGGTCAACGAAACAACACTAGAAAACAAATAGAAACACTACCCAATCTAATAAAAAGTACTTCTATTTATACCAAGGTTATTGAGCGAGGAGCTTGAAGCAAGTGGATCACCTCCTTTTATCACTCTTGTACCATACAATCACATTAAGTTTATTGAGCGAGGAACTTGAGTCATTCCAATCTCTTCAATGTTTTCTGGTTCAACCCCAGGCTTATTTTATTTGAAAAAGTGAGTCTGGTACTTTTCTGGCTCGTCTTCAATCTCAGTCACTTTACATTGACGAATATTGTTAAATAATGTTAGGTCACCATATTAGTAACACAAGCATCAATATGTAGAAATATAGAAGAGAAGAGATCGGTTGCACAACTACATACACACACACACACACGTACAAGTATTGAAAGGTTATGCGTAAAGGTGAGAGAGTAAATGAATTGAACAACCAACCCTCAAGTGAGGGTTATTACATAGTATTTATAGGAGAGGGAGCTAGGGCAACACTCCTAGTCCCTTCCTTTCCTTATTGGACTTGGGCCTAGGCTTATGGGCCTTCTACATAAGCCTAAGCTAATAACAAACATAAAGGTCATAATTAAGCTAACTATTACATTTAATTACTAACACTTGAAATCTTGTTTAGGAGTGATTCCAACAATCTCCCCCTAAGTGTTAGTGATTGAAGAATATGAACGGTGAAGGTGCTGATGTAATAGTAGCTTTGACGTCTTCTGACATTCTTCTTTCTTGTGAGAAGAATTGCCTTGATTCGAACAATATCCCCAGTGTAGAGAAATTGTCTTCTTTGAACAGTTTCGCTTTTGATGTCATCATTATCTTTGTTCTTAGATCATTGTTCTTTGTGATGGTGGTGATAGTATGTTGTTGTTGTCTGCATCAAGTCTGCCTCAGGTCTGCTTCGTTGCTCCAGTGTCTCCACGTCATTCTTCAAGATGCTCACACGCTCTTTGACATTGGATTTCAGTACTGATGAAGTTCTTTAAGTCTTTAAACTTTGTAGATTCTTTGACTTGACGAAGAATCATTCCGACTTTTGTGTTGCCTTTAGATAGAACTTCCATTAGTGATGATGTTGGCATGAGCATGTGAAGAATCTGCACGATCATTCCGTTCCATAGCTTCCATAAGAAGAAAACATAAGAAAGGTTAGTAATAAGCGGATTCCGGCACTTACAAGTTTGAACTTCGAGAGTGTTAACAGCATAGTGTGAAAACACAACTCTAATTCTCACAAAGGCCGTTCCTGAACTGGAGTCCCACAAATGAGATAACGCGATGTACCGAAGTACACCTACAGTTCAGATGAGTCGCTGAGGTACATCGAAGCATCACCTCACGCGTAGACCGTTTGAGACACACTAACCGTAATCCACGGGAGTTACCGAAGTGACCTCTGTCCGGGCGTTTGATGTTGACCCTAACAGGAGTTTCCATTCAATCACTGAGGATCACAATTGTGAACCTCTCATAAATGTTCTCGACAGATTACTAAGATCTGTGAAGGACTCGATAACGTACCACTGATGTTTTATTGTTGAGCAACAAGTGATGAAATGTCAAGTGTACCTAAGAGATCTTTTGATGAATCTCGTGGCTCTAGACTCAATAGTGAGTTTTGGTTTTCCTGAGCGGAGACTAGGGAGAGGGTCTCCTTTTTCAATACCAGCTATCTCTAAGAGAAAGCCGATAGATTATGTAGGGTTCCCTGTGAGAATGAAACAAGCTTCTGTTGAGAGAAACTTGAGTGGCTAAGAAGGTTTGGTGCATGCGTCACTGGGTCCATGACGACTTTTAATCTTCAATACCAGTGTCATCAAGTGACAACCAGTAGCATATGAATTAAACCCGGTGTCTTCCCTAAGTTGAATAATCTGGAGGGCTATTTCTTTTCACCATTTTCTTTGCATTTCTTTTTAATTCTTCAACTCCTTCTTTCTCCGATTCTCATTTTCTCCTTTTTATAATCATACCTAAGGACTTCTAATTCTAACTATTGGTTGTGTCCTTGGGTAGATCCCTCTGGCTCTGGCGGATCATAGGACGGTTATTCCTAACCTTAATCACCTTATAACTCCATTGCCATAAAACCATTTTCATGAAAATCTCTCGAAGTGTTTGTCAATGAAAAACATGTTTGAACACTTCAAGAGTTTTAGATTTTCAGAAATACTCCCCCTCCACATGTGCTTAAGAGTTTTGATAGAAATCTGCACAGTGAAGAAAGAGCTCGCACTTTTGAATTGATCAACTCAAGATAGACAATCCCTCGCGAGACACGGTTACGTTGAATAGTTAAAGAGTTACATTGTCAGCTTTTAGGTGACAACTAGCTCTAATAACTATCTTGAAGGTGTGGACAAACCTCGAAAGGTTGTTAAACCCGTCAAAGTTCATGTCTACGAAGAGTTTCTCGAATGGTACATTCTACTCGGACAAGTCCTTTGCGAGACACGTTTACATCACTAGCGAACTAGCTTGAAATTATTACCCGTCCCGGACAAGTCTTTTCGAGTTACTAACAGTTAAGATCTCGTCAATTCGTTGGTTAAGTCTATAGCACAAAGATTCATTTGCATTTACACAACATATTTCTTATCACATAGTTTTTCTCCCCCTCAAAAATGGCATATAAATATGTTATTTTTGAAGAAATGTTGAGAATAAATATGACCATTTTAAGTTTTGTGGGAAGATTACAAAGAGGAATTTTGTGAACAAAGTTTTTAAGTCAAATACTCCCCCTCAACGAGTGATATAAACGATTGAGGTTTTGAAAATCATAAGGGGAAGTACTTGTTCTTTTGAGCAAAACCTTTGAAAAAGTGAAAGGTTTAATAAGTTTTACTCAAAAGTAAGAAGCTTTCGCTCCTTTTATAAGGATTGTGGCACTGAAGCGTACCACAGGGTCCTTTCATTACAAGAACGGGTTGTACACTGATATGTGTACACAAGCCATAGTCATTATAAATCACACATCCAAATAAATATGAAATAGAAGCAGTTTAAGGGGTATCAGGTAGTCCAGTAATGTCACCAGGAATGCGAACAGGGCGTTGATAGCCGGTGAGAGTAATCCTGGGACGACCACCTACAAAGCTCTCCAATGTTCTGAACTGGTCCCTTCGGTACAACCTTTAATCAATCATAGTGATGATCCTCTTCACCTCCCGTCTGTCCTGAGAGTTCCATCGCTTTAGAGTCCCAATGTCTTCATGTATATCCTTCAACCTATAAGCCAATCCGTCCCTGACCTTCTTCAGTCTGTGATCCCCAAACTTATGAAGATCTCTACATGCCATCAAGCAGTTGCGTTGTAGTTCACTACGGTAAACTACTCCGAATGGTTTGCTGATGAGAGTGTATTGTGGAAGCTGGTTGATGTCAGGAAGTTCAAGCTGAGGTCTGGTGAAGTTGACACGGGTTTGATACGACTCAACAGCAAGTTGTAGATCTTCTACATGTTCTTTGATTACTATGCTTCTGATGAAGATAAGAAAGGACTTGATGTATTCACGTTGAACTTCAGTCGAGAATTGTCTCATGCGTCCCTGTACTTTGGCAAGATACAGATCTTCAATGTCGTTGAGAGACAAATTCTCAAAGTCCGCTTCAGAGAATGCATAATCCCTTTCGTCTTGCCTTTTTACCACGATATTCTTGAGGAAAGTATAGTCCCATTTAGACGAAAGATCAACGTGCTTAATAGCAACGATCCCTTTAGTACTATACACTGCATTTTGAGACTTTCGAACCTGGCAGCTCTTGTAGTAGATTCGACGGCGTTCTATCCAATGGTGAATCCCGTACAATGCATCGATGTCATACTGTTCCACACTATTAGGAAACATGTGAGTAGCCTTTTCTTCGATGGCTATACAGTTGGAGTATATGGATCCCGGGAACAGAAGTGTAAGGGATGTAGCGTATTTCCTTGAACCATCGCTACCGTGTAGAAGGAATTCTAAATCTTTGTTGAAGAAGTATCGAAATGGAATCTTAGGTTGATTTGGTCGGCCAATTGTTGGTAGAGGTTTAGACCAATCGGTGTAGTATGAAGTGTTGTCTCTTCTGGTAAAGTCGATGTTTGCTTCAGGGTTGAGCCAATCAATGTTGTTAGACATGGCTCGTGCTATGTTTTCAAGGTGATACTCAACTTCAATAGCACTTTCTGAGCTGTCTTTGAGTAGTTGAAAAGCTTTATTCTTGATTCTTTTCAACTCCGATTTCGTCATCTTCTTTACCTAAAACTTATCTTGACGAATTTTAGCGTGCTCCAAAGTACGACCTTCTATCGCATCTTGACCTTCAGGTGGGTAGGGAGTAGAATCAACAAGTTTAGAAAACCAGTCATATTCAGTGTCATCCTCATCTAGCCATGATAGGACGTCAGCCTTAGGCGCCTTCTTCTTCTTTTTCTTTGGCCTAGAGGAGGATTCTGGTTTCTTGGCTGTGTCAAGAGAGATGGGTTGTTGTTGGGGCTCAGGGATTTCCTCATCGTCACCACCCGTATACTCAAAGTGATCACCAGTTTTCTGAGTCTGGGGTGGTAACTCAGAATCCTGAGGTTTTTCAGTAGAAGAGCGAGGAGGAGATCGTGGTTGAGCTGGAGTCCTTTGGGGTGGAGGTTTCCTTGAAGATGATTCACCAGTTTTCTTCGGACGTTTAGGCTCATCATTCTTATCCTTATCCTTATCTTTGTCTCTTGAACGTTTAGGCATTTGAGCTTCTTCTTTGTTTGCTGATTGAAGTTGGTATTCCAGCAATGCTTCAAACAATTTACTTTCGGAAGAAGTAAATGTTGCAGATCTTTTAGACATTTGAGCTACGAGCCTGTTAACCAATTCAGCATCTGAGAATATTATGGGATCAACTGGGTTGATGTTGGCGTGCATTGGTGTTGATCTCATTGTTTGCTTGGCCAAATGCAATAGATTCGGATATATTTGTTTGGTAAACATCTCCTTTGTGACTCCAGGAACGATGTCAAGAAGGAACTTATGAGTGTAACCTTTGATCATCTCGTTCATTTCCCCTTGAAAGTCACGTTGTATGAATTTCTGGATGTACTCCCTTTCAGCTGACATCTTTTCATTCTCGTCATGAAGGTACTGTACTTGGTCAGTGAGGAAATTCAGCTTTCTGTAAAGTATGTCTTTCTTCCTGACCTGCTTGACAGCTTTAACGATTCGTGTCTTTGCATGAGAAATCCAAGAGGCCGTTGGCTTCTTCACTGATTTGGTGTGGATCTGGTTGATCTTTTGGGTGGTGGTGGTGAGGAGTGAGAAGACGAATCTGATGATGAGGAGACATGAGGAGACTCGGGGTCCTTCGGTGGTTCAGAAGTTTCCTCCTTAGAACGTGCAGGACTGTCTAGAAGAAATTGATCATAGGCAGTTTCTTCTTCATTTCCAGACATAGCCTTATCATCAGCCTTTGTATCATCACCATGAGTTTTCTCAGTCTTTTCTGTTCCTGGTTCCTCAATATCAAAGTTGATGGAGTCCTCAATCTGCCGTTGTTGTTGTTCGTGGGTGATGGTTGTACCAGTTCCCTTACCGGGTTGATTAACCGCATCAAGAACTGGTGTTGCTTGTGTACCACCACTTGAACATCCAGGGCCACGAGTTTGATCTTTTACGAATTCTTCGGCAAAGTGTTTTTGTCGGAATTCCTTCAACTTCCTTTGATATTCCTTTTGCTCATATATTGGTTCTTCTTCAGAGCTCTCCTTATCATGCTCAATCACTGGAGTTTTCCCTTTTCCTTTATTTGCTGGTGGACTGGGAGGTCTAGCTACTGATGGAGTAATATCGGTTGCAGTTTCAGAGTAAAAGATCTCATCGTCTGATTCGGTTTCTTCAGAGCTTTCGTCCACTAGCTTTCTTGGCGGTTCAGGCTTAGGAACGGGAATAGGAACAGCTTCCTTAGAAGGAACTTTTCGTCTGTGTCCAAGTTTCCTTTTAGTTAACTTCCTTTTACTCTCAGTGCTTGCAGCACTTCCTACACTTCCTCTTCTGGTTTTCCTGGTAGGTGTGCCAGAGGGCTTGTCATCGAGAAAACCAACTTTGCTTTCTTCAACTGCTACCAGATACCTTTTGTATGTGTAGAGCTTTTTGATTTCATCCGACAGAAGGTGATCCGGCAACACAGCACCCTGTTTCTTCGTTGTTGACTCCTTAAATCTGACAGTTAGAGTAGGTTCAGTCAACATGTCGTGATTGTTGGGGTCATTGAGTCTCTTGGGGATATCAGGATTAAGCCCAAGTGCTCTTTGAATCAACATTTTAGTGTATCTGATATAAGGAATCTTTGAGCCAAGCTTTTTGAGGAATGACATCATGTCGTCCCATATCAAAGCTTCAATTTCGATGTGCTTCATATTGATCAAAGCCCAAAATATCTGCAGTTCCATAAGCTTAGGATGCTCATAGCCACTGTCACGACTGGAAACAGATTTGGTGATGATGATGTAGAGAGTTCTCCAGGGTTGAGGAATATTCTTAAGATCCACGTATGAATGCTTAGTGATTACTCCTGTAGCTTCGTCATAACCAATGTCGATCATGAATTGTAGAACAGTCTCTTCAGTTGGTGCAGCAACGTAATCGGTAGGCTCGATGTCGGGAATGAGGAGAACAATCCTTAAGTCTGCTGGTGTGATGGTGACTTGTTTGTGGTTGAGAGTCACTGTCACAGCATTCTGTCCTTTGATCTTTTGCATTGTATTCCAGAACTGATGAATGTAGATCTCTGGAGCAAGATCAAGTTGGAGAGCATGTTTTGATAAGGATGATTCTTCAGAATATCCACAGCAATCAACCAAGAAGACTATGAGCAAGTGAGAGTTTCAAAGTCAACACGAAGGTTGTTCTTTCCAATCTTCATCGGATAGCCATTAGGGAAGATATCAGCAATGGTGAAAACATTTGGTGCATCCACATTCTGCATTTGAGCGTCCATGTCGTGATCTGAAATATATTTAGCCAAAAGAACCAACATTTCGAAAGACATTATGTTAGTCAACAGATGGTTTTATTGTCTAATTATTGAATGTGATATGTTGATGATTGTTACAAGTCCAATGTCACTTGTTTGTCCAATAGTCCAATGACGTCATGATAAGTTTCGTGAGTTAGTTAACTTCAAGTTTTAAAGTTCATGTTATCACTTATTTTCACAACATATTAAACGTTTAAGCTTATTAGTGACATTATTGGTTTCGTGGCGTTTATGATTTATTTATTTACAAGTTTGCACGCGTAACAATTCATGATTAAGGTTAAACAAGGCTTGGGCATAGAAATGGCAAGCTTATACGTAAACAGGAGTGATATACGCGTAAAACGCAAGCTTATGCGTAGGTTCTTGACTTACGCGTAAGAAATATTACGCGTAAGAAAAAGGGGACCTTATGCGTAAAGCTACCGGTAGCCATATAAAACCTTACGCGTAAGGCTTACTCGTTAGAGTAGACCTTATGCGTAGAGGTCACTGTTTACGCATATCTTTCACAGGATACGCGTAGTCCCTTATGTAGAACCTTACGCGAACATTTACGCGTAAGATTACTCTAACCGCATAACCTTCTACGTGTAAGGTGATCCTTATGCGTAGATTGCTAATAACCTTGATTCTGAATTTTCACTTGTAACAAACCTGAAATAAGTTCACCATAGCATCAATATTAACGCACACATTCATTCTATAACAGATTTACTCACAAACACTCATTCAAACAGTTATGCGAAAAAACCCTTATGCGTAAGACAAAACCCTAAAGTTCATGAATTACGCCTAAGAAATTTGGCCATGAAAAATGCATCAAAGTTTTTCTGGTAGTTCTAAGAAGTCATGTGAGTGTTATGACCAAGTTTTAACATCAAATTCTTAGTGAATCAAAAGTACCCAAACCGTATGAACATAAACCCTAAAAATTTAATACTAGCACGATTGATGTTTCTGGGCGAGTTCTGGGCATAGATATGATTAATTCAACGTGTATACAACATCTCACAACAATCTTTTTAACCAAAAACGTTCTCATTTGAAAACACCCAATTTCACGCATAAACCCTAATTTCCAAAATCAATCAATTCGTGTATCCGGGTGTTTTAGTGATGAAAATGTAATCATTGATGTTAGGAAAACGTTTTGACACTATCATTTTAACGACAAACACACAAACTTGATTATGTGTTCATACGCATATGCGTAGAACACAAAATCAACTATATACATAAATCTAACCGTTGGATTTGTTTAAAATTCAAAACAATGTTTTGTAATCATGTTAGAAACATAAAACCACTTACAGTTTGATGATCAAAAAATGGATTAGACGAATGATTCTTAGGCGTAGGATTTGTTTGGTGAAAAATTAAATGTGAAGAGTTAATGAGGTTGGTGGGTAGTTTTGTTAAAAATAAGTTTATGCTTTTGATAGTTTTAGCCCCTCCGCCTTTACCATTAACATCCAATGCCTTTAACTTCCATTTTAGTTACCAAACGAAGGATATCTTGAAAGAATTTTGACGACACTCCCCCTCAACTTAAAAATAATGAAAGTTTATAAATTTTAGTCCGAGGAGTGTCAGAAACCAGAAATGTGACCACCATTATTAAAGAAAACAACCGGGATAAGGTAACATGCAAGTACACGGTTATTTAGAAACAGTTAAGTATTTATTTTCTCCCCCTCAACACTTGATCAGAAAAATATTGAATTTTGAAAGATTTGAGTGTTGACGGAAGAATTGTACTTGCCATGTTTGAAGAAATATAGATAGAAGAATATTTTTGTTGTTTTATTTGATTTTATATTTTTATATTTTGTTTTTGAAAAATATTTACAAAAGAGGTTTTTGTGTTTGACTGGTTTTTAAGAATGTTTTAAGAGTTCATCCTGTTCCCCTTGAGTCAAACACCGCATACCAATCCGGTGGACCAACTCATTAAACCTAGCAGAGCTAAGGATTTGTGAGAAGATCTGCCAATTGGTATTCTGTACCCCACAAAGTATAATTCAACATACCCTTTCCATGTGGTCCTTGATGAAATGATATCGAAGATCGATGTGCTTTGATTTCGAGTGTTGAACTGAGTTGCACGAGATCGCAATAGCACTTCGATTGTCGCAGTACATCGGAATTCTGTCAAATACGTAACCATAGTCTTTGAGTTGTGTTCGCATCCAAATGACTTGAGCACAACATGCAGACATGGCTACATATTCTGCTTCGGTTGAGGACAACAATGTACAATCCTTCTTCTTCGATTGCCATGACACCAGTTTGTCACCAAGAAATTGTAATGCTCCTGAAGTACTTTTCCGTGAATCTAAGCATCCTGCGTGGTCAGCGTCTGAAAAAGCAATTAGTTCAAAAACAGAATCCTTCGGATACCAGATCCCCAAATTAATGGTTCCCTTTATGTATCGGAGGATTCTTTTTGCCTCAGAGAGGTGGGTTTCAGTTGGTCTCGACTGATAACGGGAGCAAAGATATACGGCAAACACAATATCATGTATGCTATTGTTAGATACATGAGAGACCCAATGATACTTCGGTATTTGGTAGGGTCCACCAATTTCCCATGTAAATCAACGTCTAGCTTCTTGGTAGTAGCCATTGGTGTGGCATAGGTGTCACAGTTTTGCATTCCAAATTTGTTTAACAATTCAAGGGCATATTTGGACTGACTCAAGAAAATACCACGGGGTGATTGATGAACTTGCAATCCTAGAAAGAACGTAAGTTCACCCATCATGGACATTTAAAAATGTTTTTTCATTAGTTTTACAAAAGCGATTGAGTACTTTTTATGTGTTGACCCAAAAATGATGTCATCCACGTAAGTTTGAATAATTAAAATATGTGCCCCGTGATATTGTATGAAAAGAGTAGGGTCGACCGAACCTTTGGTAAAATGATTGGAAATGAGGAAAGATGATAACTTATCGTACCATGCCCGAGGAGCTTGTTTGAGACCATACAGAGCTTTGTTTAGTTTGTAGACATGGTTCCGGAACTCGGGATCAACGAATCCTTCTGGTTGGCTGACATAAACCGTTTCTTTAAGTTGCCCATTCAAGCGGTTTTGCGTCCATCGAAAGACCGTTATATTCATATGAGCCGCTAACGCGAAATATCCGACCAGCCTCAAACGAGCACCGAGCAAATGATTCTTTAAAATCAATACCCTCTTCCTGTCGATAACCCTTAGCCACCAGACGTGACTTGTTTCTGATTACGTTCCCTTCAGCATCCAATTTGTTCTTCCAAATCCATTTGAGACCAATGACATAAACCCCTGTTGGTCTTTCAACCAGTTCCCATACTTCAAGACGTTTGAATTGGTTGAGTTCTTCTTGCATGGATTCAATCCAGGTGTCTTTTGTTATTGCGTCTTTAATATTTTTAGGTTCAGATTGGCAGACAGTGAGTGCATAAATGCAATGTTCACCATCTGTGTAAAGACGTTGTCTCGTAATGACTAGTTGATTCGGGTTGCCAATAATATTCTCAAGAGGATGATATTTTGTCCAACGATGTGTAGAGGGTTGATGTTGGTATACATTGTGCAGATTCTGACGATTCAAATGGCTCATTAGCAAATGGGTTAAAGAACGCATTTGGATCAAAATCTGCAGGTGGGGGTACATCATTAAGAACATCATCAGCTGGTTCTGCGTTGTTGGATGCAGTTTGTTCAACTATTGTTGTAGAGTCAACTGGTGGTGCTTCTTCAACATTAGTTGTTAGCAGGTGTATCGGTATAAAGAGTACTATCAGGTTGAGCGGAAACATCGGATACACCTGGAGCACGTACATCAATATCGATCACCGAACAGAGGAGCAAATAGTCTTTCCATTTGTTGACGAGTAAGCTGAGGGCTTGGTTCACTGATGATGGGTTTGTGGGAAGTTTAAGCGTTTTGACGGGTTCCAAGCTGTTATACTCATAAGCCATTTCAGTAAGTTCATCAAAGTTAGCATGAATCGTTACCATAACCTGCTTTGTATGACGATTCCAAATCCCGAAGCCTTTTGAGTTCTCACAGTATCCAATAAATACTCCAATGTCAGCTTTGGCTTTGAGCTTTCCAAAGTCTTCATGATCATTATTTGGGTAGCAAAGTGATCCAAATACATGAAAGTGTTTGATATTCGGTTTTCTGTTGTGGATAAGCTCGAAAGGTGTTTTGTTGTGGCGTTTTGTAATCATTTAACGGTTTTGAGTGTAGCATGCAGTTGATACAGCTTCTGCCCACAAGTAATCTGGAAGTTTAGCATTAATTAACATTGTTCTTGCAGCTTCCACTAATGTTCGGTTTCGTCTTTCAACAACACCGTTTTGTTCTGGTATACGTGCAATAGATGTTTGATGCTCTATTCACACTTTCACATAAAATTCTTGAAGAGTTTGGTTCACAAATTCAGTTCCTTTGTCTGTTCTGATTTGGCAAACGGTCTGAACTTGAATTTTCGTGAGAAAGGTGATGATCATCTGTGGAGCTTGGTCTTTGCTTTGAAGAAAGTAGACCCAAGTCCATCGTGAGTAGTCATCGACGATTACCAAGATGTAGCGTTTGCCATTTATCGTTTGCACGCGCATCGGGCCACACAAATCCATGTGAAGAAGATGAAGCACATGCTGAGAGCTATGTTCCACCTTTGAAGGAAAATGAGCACGAGTGCTTTTCCCTTGTTCACAAGCTGAGTAAAGGTGATCTTTAGAATACCAGAATCTCGGGAGACCTTCAACTAGTTTGTGTCGAGAAAGGTTGGTGATGGTTTGAAAGTTTAGATGTGAGAGACGACGGTGCCATAGCCAGGATTTTGTTGATGTAGCCTTTGAGAGTAGACATATGGGAGATGAAGCAACCATGTCTTGCATTGAGATTGTGTACAGACTAGAATTGCGAGAGCCAGACATAAGATCGTTTCCTTGTAGATCACGAATGAAACAAGTTTTCTCCCGAAAAGCGACTTCCATGTCTCCATCACAGAATTGACCGACTGAAAATAGATTATGACCGAGGCCTTCCACATAATAAACTCTGCTAATTTCGATATTCCCATTGATATAATCTCCGTAGCCCATGATAGCGGCGAAGTGATCATTCTCGAATCTGACAGTGCCAATGATCTTTGCAATAAAGTTTGATAACAGTTTAAGATTTCCTGTCATGTGTCGGGAACATCCGCTATCAACAATCCAAATGATGATCTGTATCACCTGCATTACACACAGATGGAATAGAAGTAGATGTGGAAACCGAAATGTTAGAGGGTTCCGAAGCAGTAATAGTAGAAATACACACATCAATGACTTTAGGCATGCATTTAAATCCTAGTGTATTATGTATCCATTTCTGCCATCTCCAACTAGTATTTGCTTTAGTCTTAGTGAATGCACTAGGTGGTACTACTTTCTTTGGAGGTGATACTGGAGCTACAGGTATATCAATGCGTTTCTTAGAATCAAAAGAGGGCGGTCTACCAAGCACATACTTAGAATGATTAGTGGGCCTAGAGGTATTCCGATTCTTAGGATTCCTTAAACGAGAAATGATAGCTTTAGCAACACATTTGTCATGACAATCAGAATTCATACTTTTATGACAAATAGCACAAGATGCATCAGACTGAATATCAAAAGTACTTAAAGGTTTAGCAAGCGTTACATCACTTTTTCTATTACATTTGTCAGACGCAATATCTAAAGTAGGTGCAACGGGAGTCTTATTCAAAATCCTAGGGTGTTCTTCTACTTCATCATTCCTTATTGATCTTTTCTTAGGTCGCAACTTCCTATTCTTCTTTGTATTGCTCCTAGGATTTGAAGTGCGGACATTAGGAAAAGAAGCAATTATTCCTGTTTCAGTAGAGGGAAGCACATTAGTATCTTGTGATTTGGCAGTAGGCATTCTAGGGTCACGATTACTAAGTGTTACAGGTGCTATTCTCTTAATAACGGTAGGCGAAAGTTGTTCATACTTTCCTAACATTTCTCTTAACTTAAAGATAGTGTGCACCAATTCTTGATTTTCAGAACGAAGATTTCCAGAAAAGTTCATGACTTCTCTAGTGTGTGTAAGATAATGATCAAGTTCGTTTGATGCTTCATCACGAGTCTTGATTCGTGCTAAACCGTCAAGTTTTTCTCACACAAGCTGACCACTTGTGAATGGCCAACCGTAAGAAACTTAAAACAGTTCAAACACAGAATGCAATGAAGATCTGGGGAGTATAGTGTTTCCCCGGGTCGTTATGTCCCAGCGAGCTATGCGAAGAATCACCAAACGAATAGCGATCGAGAGATTTGAACGGAAAAAGGGATTTGAATTATTATAACTACAGAAATAGCCTATAATTACACAGGCTTAAATGCAAATTAAAGGAAATTAAAAAGATAAAAAAAATTAAATAAACGCTATCACTATTTGCAAAAATGATGTTTTTGATTTTTTTTCTTTTATAAAACTTAATTTAAAACTACGCGACGTACAAAAGAAAATGTGAAACTAAAGCAGTAATAACCCTAAAAATATGAAAATGATATTTTTACAAACCTAATGATAAAATAAAATTATTAGAAAAAGAAAATTATTTTTATAACTAATTATCTAATTATTATTAATTAAAAACTATTTTTAACTATTTAATAATAGCCTAAAATACAAGAAAATATTAAATAAAGCTAGAAAAATAAAATTATGACTTGGAAAAATCTAAAATAACAAAAGAGAATTTTCAAAGCTATTTTTGTATTTTTCTGAATATTTTTGTATTTTCTATGAATTAAAAACTATTAAAAACTAATTAAATTGCTTAAAAATATAAATTTAACTAATAAAAATCTGAAAAAATATTTTTTTGACTTTTTATATTTATCTTAACTTAAGAAAAATGAAAAATTATTTTTTTGAAACTTTTCTGAATTAATTGTATTAAATACTAATTAAAAATGCTTAAAAACTAATTAAAATGAAGAAAAATAGCAAACTGACTTGGAAAAATCTGAAAAATTCAAGATAAGTCTAAAATAATATTTAAAATCTAGGAAAAATATAAAAACATGGGGTTTTGTGCAAGAATATGAAACTGCAATCACAAGTGCTTATAAATAAGCACTTATAATAAAAAAAGCAAAGGACACAAATGACCATCAAACTGAAACAGAAGCAGTAATATGTTATAACTACTCAAAATCAACTAATAACAACAAGACTTAACCTCTTAAATCCAAACTGTTGAGATTTGATGATAAGAATTAAGTGCTAAAACTCAGTGGCTAGCTGCTAGGTTTAAGCCAAAGAATAAGCCATTCAATAAGCTGAGACTCAAAACAGAAAGTTGGAACATGAAGGAGACCTGGCTAAGGACTTCTAAACCAAAGAACAGACCTAGAGGAGCTCTTATGAGCTTTTCCTAAACCCTGCAAGACCCTGTGCAGACTCAGTGTTAACTGAGTCAGTGCACAGGGCAACCAAGCCCATTTTGATAAGCCTTTTTGAAGCTTAGAGAAAATTCACAAAAATGTACAAAAATCATATTCAGAAATTAGACCAACTGAAATTATAAGACCCAAAGTTTCACTTGTTTTAACCCAGAAATGTGTCCATGAAAAATCACCCAAGCTTGGGTCAAAACTGGATTTTCCAACTACTTTGACTTTTTGACAGAAATGGAAGATTGACCAAGATGAACTTTGACACTAATTTATGGACTGATTAAGATGAATTATGATGAATTACACCTACTGCAAGCTATATCTATGTATTTTGAACACAAAATAAGCTTTTGATTTTGTAAAACTCCAATAGTTAAGCTAATAAGACAGTTGAACTATGAATTTGACTTAGAGCTGTTGCAGGTGCAAAATTATGACTGACATGAGTCAACTAGAACTACACAAACCTAAAACAACAAGTATCTGCCACTGAATAAACCTAAATCACACATTAAGCAGCAAATCCAAACACACCTTAAATAACTGATATGGAATTTTAACTATCCAAACTACTGATCCAACTTGTGCAGGCAATCAAAATGAGTCTAAGTGACTTAAATACAACTAATTAAACATGTTAAAACTATCAATGATCACAGATACAAACACAAGAACAATATGCAAATTTGAATAAAAAATGAGATTGAGAATGACACTCACAAGAGTCCAGCTTGTTTGCAGGCTAAAACCAGAACATACCTACACTAATTTAGGCTAATCCTACCCATTCCAAGCTCTGCATCACCCAAATCATCACCAAATCCAAATCAATCTCAGCAGTTGACTTTTGTTGACCATGTGACAAAATTGCTTGAAACTTAATTGTAGGCTTATCAAAAGCATTCAGAAGCTTTAATAAACTTGTTTGAGTTTAAAAATAAGCTTCTGAAAGCTTGTACATAAGAAATTGAAACTGAAGTGTGCAACATTAAATATGAAACTTGGAACTTATATCAAAACTTGGATTGATACTCAAAAGCACAATACAATGATGATTTAACTTAAATGTGATACATAGAAAATGAAATTACAACATTTTGACTTAAACTAAAACATTTATTTAGAAAACGACATTAAGGAAAATTATTAAACTAACTACTACTACCCTCCTTCTCTCTTCTTGCTTCCTTTTATACACCATCATGTTTCTCTCTCCAAACTGAGCAGTTCCCACTTGTTTCCAGGACCATAGGATCAGAGGAGTGTATTTAGGCCATTGGATCAGTTTTTGGCGGGAAAAGGTCTTTTGACAGTTGGGGTTGAGTGAGGGGGAGAGAGATGCATTAAATGTGTTTTGGAGTTTGGTGGAGGTGGGGGGAACAAGGAGATGTAAAGGTGAGCTGGAATGATGGGTGAAAGAGTGTTGCAGGTTAGCAGTTGGGAGGACAGGGATTTGGCGGGTAAAGGTTTGTTTGACTTATGTGTTGACTGGGGGTATTAATAAGCCAGGGGGTCAAAATGGCAGGGGTCACAAGGAATGGCAGGGGTCACATTAGGTTTTGACAAGGCCAAAGGGTATTAAAGGTTTAAAACACAAGGACCTATTGTGTAATTTCTGAAAATCAAGGGACCTAGGCTGCCAATTCTGCAAAGTTGTTCCAAGGGACTAAAAGTGACAAGTTTCAATAATGCAAGGACCAAACTTGACATTTTCAAATTTCCAAGGACCATTTTTGCCAATTTTTAAACTTGGAGGACCAAACTTGTAATTTCTCAAAACTTTTGATATTTTTCACCAAAGGACTAATTTTGACAACTTATGATTTTAAAAGGACCTTTGGTGACTTTTCTTTTGAAATAAGTGCTCAGGGACTATTTCTGACAACTTTTGAAACTTGGGGACTGAAACTGCCAATTATGCAAACTTAGCTCATTTTTCATCTGTTTTTAAACATTTTGCATCTGAACATATAAAATGTAATTCTGGAATATTTTCAGTATTTTGATGCATTTCTGAGCATTTTTAGACGTTTTGCAGTTCAGATTTGACCAAAAATGATGAGTATTTACACACTCATCAAGTCTTTTTAAGTAAATCAAATATGACAACATATTCCTATTTAACTTTTGCAAGTTCTTGTTCATATTTTGAGATTTGACACTTCAAAGACACGTTTTCATCATCCAGTTGCTCAAATTTTTGATTAAACGTTTTGGATTGCAACTGGTTGATTTTGTTTTGCAAAGCAAGTTCATGATTTTGACAATCTTTTTGAAACCATTGAAGATGACGTTTTGCATTTGAAAGCTCGTTTATCAATTGTTCATTTTCAGCTTTTAAAGACTCGATCAGATGCACATTATCAGAATTCTCAACAATTACAACTGAATCAACAGTATCAGCAGAGATATAATCAGATGCATACGGCAAAGAATGCAACAACACAGCATTATGGACATCAGCATAGATAACATCTTCCAAGAGTCGATCAACATCTTTCGGTAACATTTTCTTTTTACGTTTAGTATTAGAAATAGATGTTTCTGTTTTCTCGAAAACGACTTTCATCAATCCAAGTTCCTTATGAAATTCCCTTTCCCAATACAATGCACAATTTTTCAAATTTTTAACATGGGGTAAAAGTCTTTTCTGAAAAATATCTCTTTGTTCTCGCGTTAGAGGCGATTGAAAATGTTCAACTTTTATTTCAGAATGATATTCAATCTCATGTTCTAAAAGTTTGAGGTCAGACGTGAAAAGGTCAAAATATCTAAGAATATGACGATTTTCAGGTTTTGAATTTACTTCACTGATGGAAGGTAAAGGACCATATATTTGTGCATAATTTGGTTTGGGAGTAACATTAGAAGACTCGGACATTTTTGTGATAATCCTTGGTGTGTTAGAAGAATCCTTTGGTGGGACGAAAGTGACCACTTGTGAATAAGTAAAAGGTTTGTTATAAACAACTTTTCTAATTTTTATCGACTCTCGTCTTCTGCATCTAATTCCTCTTGACGATGATATTCAACAACACTCATAACAGAATCATCAATTTTATATTCTGCACTGAAAACATTAGGATTTGGTTTGAATGCTTTGGTTGAAAGCTTAGGTTTGTAATCAGCAAGATTCGGTCCATAACCATCTGGATTGGGTTTTAAAGTAAACTTTTGAATGGTTGTGATTGACTCACCATGTTTGTAAACAACATTTCGAAACTCTTTAAGTTTGTTTTGTAAGCCGACAATTTCTTCAAGATGGTCATCTATTCGTTTTGTTGAATGCTTTTTGTATGCAGAGAACTGGTTTTGACAAGTTAACAACTCAGCCTTGGCTTTTTGAGTTTCCAAAGTAAGAGCATTAATTTGCTGTTTATGTTCATGTTTCAGTTGTTCTATTTCAGACAACAAAACATTCTTCGAAGAGGCTAGATCACGCATCTGTCGTTCTAAATATTGTTCGTTTTGATGAGATTTAGCAAAAGCGGCTTCAAACCTTTTCCACTTCAGTTTTCTTGAGTTTTGAAAAAGTTGAGTTGCATTTTTAAGCATTCAAGATCCTTGGTTAACAGTGCATTTTTACTTTTTAATTGCTGATTTAATTCATGACATTCTTCCATTCGGGATTGTTGGTCTTTAAGTAACATATCAACATCTGGACTAGGCAAAAGTTCGGCGTGTTCAACGTGAGTCACAACATGATCATTATTCAAATCCTCAAGTATAACAACGGAGTCAATTTGATTATCAAAAGAAACCATAAGGTCATCTTGATCGTCAAATGTAACTACAGGGTCTAGTTGAGAATCGTCGGAATGAGATGTGGATAACTCATTTTGAACATTCTGAGCCTTGCCGGATTCAGATGTTGGCGGAGATATAAGATCCATAAATATGGTTTTTTCGGGTACCTGAGACAAGCCATCGTGTCTACACTGGGCGAATGTCACTCATGTGTAGCTCATGCATATTAGCCATCAACATAACTGCTGAATTGGTCTGCAAATCCTCCATATCATCATCTGAATCTGCATCTGCCATAAAGCTTTGTTCTTTGTCTGTGAAAGTTCCACCGGCTTCATCCTTAAGAGCCAAAAGTAAAGCCTCCTTGTGATAAGCACTGCCCCTAGTCCTCGGCTTTGGATATGCATTAGCCAGGTGTCCCTTCTCATTACGTTTAGCATCGAAGACCATTCAACCCATTCGAGCATTTCCTGTTCAACCACCACTTGAGCTCTGTTGTTATTCCTACCCATAGCATTAAACCCTTGACCACCACCCATTGTTCACAACAGCCGATTCCTGTGTTTGATGAGAAACAATGCGATTGTTGGATTTGTTTGTTATAATCCGACCAAAAGCTTTAGCAATCATAACAAATCCTTGTTGCAATGCATCGACCGGGTCAGAGTCCTCATTAGCTTCACTGACAAATGCTTGATCATTGTTGTTGTTGTATGGAACCAATTGAGTTTTTTGAGATTGTTGTTGTGATGGATCATATGGTGTGATTGTGGCAGTTGGTTGAGTTGCTGGTTGAGGAGGATAATTGGTTTGAGCCCACAAAGCAAGTTGTTGATTATCCGAAAGTGAAGGTGAAACAGGTTGAGCATGGAAAATCCTTTCCTTATCAACTTCTTTTTTATGCGGCTTCAAATAGTCGTACAACAATCCGTATGTAGCATGATGCATATTCTTCGCTTGACGGAGGAAAATGACATACTTCTCCCATTCAGGATCAAGACTACTCAGGAACTTAGTATTAACGCGCAATCTTGGCATGTTAATGTTGTGTTTATCCAAATCATTTATGATGTCTGAAAATCGATGATGATAAGACTCTGTAGTGTCTCCAAGTTCAATCATGAAGTGTTCATAAGCAAGTAAATTTTGGATTCCATATCCTCCGATTGAGTACAAGGCCTTCCATAAGAAGATGAATATGTTCACATTGCTTTGCAGTCTTTTGAGCATCAACACTGTGAAAAATTGGGTTTGGTAATCCTAAAAGAATATATTGCATTGCAAGCTCATCAGCTTCATAGTGTAGAAGTTCATCTCAAGACAGTTGAGCAACAGTTGCAATGTTGGTGAGATCATCTCTTGGTGGAACAACATTAGGATCTCCGGTGTAACAATAGTAGGCATCGAAATGGACCTTCCAAGATAACCTTCTTTAAGAACTTTCCATGTGGCTTCTTCAGATCACAAAACCTAAAGAACCTAATCACCCATTGATCGTAGTTTTCCTGAGTGAGCATTGGAGGTCTATCAAGTGATCCAGCCTCAAGAATTGATTGTTAGCTGCTTAAAGCTTCACACATCTTTGCAAACCAAGTTGGTTCCTTCATAGTGTTACTTGAAGGATGTTGATTGAAATCTTTTGTGTAGGGTTGTACTTGAAGACTTGGTGGTGGTTGAACCATTTGAGGTTGTGGAATGTTGCAAGTTGGAAGTTGTGAAGTATGTTGTTGATTAAATTGTTGTTGATAAATTTGTTGTTGATGATTAAATTGTTGATATTGTGGACTTAGTTGTTGTTGTCATTGAGTATAAGTGTAAAGGAAATAGTTAGAGTATGGTGGTTTTGACATGTTGAAAACTTGTGTTGTTAAATGGATCTTTGTAGTCGAATGAACCGTTGTTGATGAAGTATCCTTACGCGTAGAAATGACGTAAAGGCAAAATATCACTTATGCTTAAAAACACCAAAGTTACGCGTAACAGCAATAGTTATGCGTAGGATTAGCTTACGCGTAAGTAAGGAGAAAACACTAAAGTTATGCATAAACAAGAAGTTAGGCGTAGGATTAACTTATGCGTAAGACAAAGCTTAGGCGTAAGATGAATCTTATGCGTAAAAAATTATACGCGTAAGCTTATGCTTATGCGTAAATTTAGGGTTTTGCCCAAATGATCTTTTACACTATCACAGTGCAAAAGATATCCAAAGTCGAAGTGTTTTCAGGCTTATCCAAGCAAGAAAATCACTGAGTAAGCCACGAAACTGAAGAACGAACCAAGGAACTCTTATGCGTAGTTTTAGGGTTTCGTTATGCGTAGAACTCCTCCAAAAATGATTTTTTCCCAAAGATGTTTCTAAACCAGATTTTTGTGATAAAAGAGCTTCAATATCACCAAAATAACACAAAAGTGTGAAACTTGATGATCCAAAGCTTATATAACTTTACGCGAACTACTACTGGGGGATCGTACAAAAACTAGTTTAAAAACAATGATCCATGCGTAAAGTTTGAAAATTTTTGCCAAAAACAGATAGTTTAACACCTAAAAACGTTGAAAGGATAAGAATCTTGGATTAAAAAGTGTAAAAAATCAATTTTTAAGCGTGACAAAGTTGAAACCCCTGTTTTACGCGTACGACCCAAAACAAAAACTTAAAAAACAAATATGTTCACCCAACTATTTGGCGAATGATACCACTGTTAGGTCACCATATTAGTAACACAAGCATCAATATGTAGAAATATAGAAGAGAAGAGATCGGTTGCACAACTACACACACATACGCACTACAGTATTGAAAGGTTATGCGTAAAGGTGAGAGAGTGAATGAATTGAACAACCAACCCTCAAGTGAGGGTTATTACATAGTATTTATAGGAGAGGGAGCTAGGGAAACACTCCTAGTCCCTTCCTTTCCTTATTGGACTTGGGCCTAGGCTTATGGGCCTTCTACATAAGCCTAAGCTAATAACAAACATAAATGCCATAATTAAGCTAACTATTATATTTAATTACTAACACTTGAAATCTTGTTTAAGAGTGATTCCAACAAATAACGTTCTAAAAAATGTAGCCTGGAGAATATTACTCCAACCGAATAAAGAAGGTCGCCAATTGTTCTCACCTTCATGTAATCAGCGACATGCCCTCCATCTATGTACTTGCGATGGAGATCAGAATCAAGGCTCTTACTGTCACTGTTAAATCCAACAAACCTCTTTTGTCTGTGAAGGATGACAAGACCACCATTCAAAGCTTACTATATAATTCAAATTATAAAGCCTCTTTAAGTTATATGAATTTAATATGTATGAAAAGCATAAAATGTAAAACAAAATGTACCTTAATATTATCAAACACACGGCTTCAAGTTGTAGGACTAAATCTGACACGATCTTCAGTTTCCTTAGTTTTTGAGATTTGGTGCATCATACACTTCGCAAACATGATGTTCACCCCTGCCCTTCTTAAACATCAATCTCGCGGTGTCTGCATGGGAAATAATATGCCCTCCCGTCGGTGTCTTTGGATCTGAGATGAATACTCCACTACCTGGATTAGTTATCACTGAATCAAACATTCATAAAATTTCATATTAATGAGTTAAAGTTATACATAACGCCATAGAGTTCTAAATTTGATACTAAAGTCGAACCTACTTTGATTTTATTATTCTACTACTTGGTTTTTTGTATTCCCTTATGCGTTATTTATGTATGGCTTTCTTATTCTAGACATGGTGTATACTTGCAGGCTCATTGTGGGAATGGAAGAGTGTTATATTAAGAAATGTAGGATTTTTTCTAGATATTATGACTTTATTAATGGCTCTTGGTCATTATGTGCATATTTGGCGGCTTCATGGCATGACATTTCATCTTGTAGACGCTGTGCTTTTCTTTAATATCGTGTAAGGTTACGTAATATCCTTTTCTTTAAATGGACATAAATTTTATGCTATTTTTTTATATTGATTTATGTCGATTTTAATAAAACCGCGTATTCACATTGTTTGATGATTTTATTAGTTTAATTAAGTTAAAATGCTTTTATTTTGTGTACGGGAAAGTACTATGTTCTAGAAAAAGTTATTGATATATATGTCCATCAAAATCAAAATACCAAAATGACCATTATTTTCGTGGGATATCCTTTCATAAGAGACGGTTGTAGCTGCAAGAAGAAAGAAGGGAAGCTTTGTCTCCTTCAAACCCTCAAATGCGGATCGCACTTTGATATGACAAGCAAAACATCGCCTCATTCATTGTTTTGAGAGATTGACCAAGACATGCTGCCTCTAAACAATGTACTATCACCATGATGATCTTTAGAAGACTCTGATATATTGAGCTTAGCATCAGACTGTTGTAGCATAAAAATACCCATTAGAGTAATATATTGCAATGGAACATAAAACACCATTAGGGCTTAGCATTAGTCTAAATACGCATGAAAGTAATTAATTATATGTTGCAATCCAAATAAAAAACAGTTCTAGTAGTTAAAGACTACCTGTCCAAAAGCTTGAATTAGTATCATATTGTTAGTTCATTCGAAATAATATCTCACCTTTAAGCTAAGTAGCTTCTGATTCTGAAAAGACATAACAAATTCAGCAACTTGGAAAAAAGTAACAACGTCGCTGTTTTCAATAGCATGGTGTTCTTTCTCCAAACGGATCGACTGTATTAACACTGTTGAGGATGCTGTTCAGATTATATGGACCAGAATGTAAGATGCCCAACAGAAGTACTAAAACCACAAATAAACTGATAGTTTCTTTGACATTACAACATTTACCATTATAACCTCCCAGAAGAAACTGACCTTTAAGCAGTGAGTCATGAGAATCTGAGCAAGGATTTCCTTTAACTAAAACTTTGGAGCCATCCTGTTCAAAAGGCCAATCACTGAAGTTAGCGAGGAAGATATTAATGAACACGTGACAGCTAAAAATGGCGAATTTCGACACATTTACTTATAAACAGGTCTATTATGGTTATCTTTAATCTCTAATGAATCAAATAGGTACTCAGATAGCTAAAACCAAAAAAAGGTCAAATGGGTCAAATTTGCAAAACCTGTATATTTAATGCAAAAAAAATCTGAAATCATTAGTACATAGTATAATTTTAGAGCTAAGAATACTACTCAACAAAGATGCTTTTATAACAATATCTGGCACACCAAGCTTTTATGAAAAATACAGATTTTGGACCAAAACCTCAGATCTGTCCACAACACGAAAACAAATTAAAGCACCACAACGTAAAAGAACTACATCCATATGCCTATAATTAAAGATTCATCAATTATCACCCCAGCAATGCAACTGATGTCATTCATTAACAATCATATTAATGATATTACTTGCTGCTACATGTATCTTACTATCACCAACAATCATGAGTTACTCAAGGCTTATGGGCATTTTTCATTGAATATTAACTAAACATAGGGCTGGATACTATGTGTTATGCCGATCAACCCATTTGAGATACCCATATGCACTTTTGGGCAGCATTGCCGTCTACTTGTAAACTTAATACAAACTTTTGCTTCTGATATTTACTTGTGAATTGCATAGTGTTTGGTTCAACTCTAACTATCATTCCATCGGGAACTGCTACAATGACCCAATAAAAGGATATCGTTCTCCAACATTTGTAATCGCGTTACTCGTGAAATGCTGGATTTTTTTGAAAGCCACAATAAGCCGGTGGATTTTTTGAGATAGAAACGTCACAATAAACGATAAACGAAGCTAGTCAAAGCATCTGTTATCATGAGTGACAACCCCAATCGCTCTTAAGTCATAACCGTCATAACATCTGCTCTATCATGTATATCCACATGTACCACCTAAGAAATCAAATGTAGTCCTGTTAACCCAAAGTCAAAGATGAGTCTGGAGAGGGTGTCGCGGGGTGGACTCGGTGACGATGGAGATTTACAAGTGCCACGACCCTAATGTGGGGTTACCATATAGGAGTAGCCACGTAGTCCACTTCAGCAGTGATCAAACATGCATGATTGCACCATCATTGTCTACTATAGTTGCCAAACTTAGCCATAAGAATTGTGGGTCAAGAATGGCTGCCGGACTCCATCACATTGACGGGGCCTGTACAAGTGCTGCCACGCCTGCTACAGAGGAATTGGAGCTGACGGGGGACAAAAGGAGGAATTAAGGGGGACAAAGAAAATGAAATAAGGATTGGTAGAAAAGTGGGGGGTTGAAAAAAAAGGGAGAAAAAGATAGTGAAGTTGAAAAGCCGGATAGATGAACCTTAAGGTAATAGCGGTCTTAATACGGCTCTCAAGATTGGCCATCATATAAACACCTGGTTAAAATATTTGACCAACGAAAAACATTACTATACAACAAAAGAAGTGCAAAGTCCATAGTGTGTTAAGTTTAAAGAACAATTTATATCGGATCACCGGGTCATCCCGTGAAGCAATCCCACTTGCGGTGCATGTCTGTGCCCGCTCTGTAAACCAAATCTCATCTTCAATTCTCGGGGTACGCGTTGTAACCCTTCGATGAGTATTCCTTATTCTTTCGCAAGGAATATGCAAACAAATTAGAATTGATAGTCGTCCATGGTTGCAAAGACATCAGTCCGAATTTATAGTGTACTTTCTAAAATGTTATCGAATATTCCCCTCGAAGCAAACAGTTTTTTGTGCTCCGCCCCTATCCGTTATATCCCGACCATCACATTAAATCAATAAAAGCAACCTTAATTTCTTTAAGCATCCGACAATAGAACAAATGTGAATATCAATTAATCTAAAGACTATGTGCTAATATTACCACCTTTATATACTACATACTATCGGTAACAAGATGTTTTCACTTCTGCATGATACCAAAATTTTCCCTTACGAATAGCATGCTATTCGTTCATAGTATGTCATGATCATAACATATTGCACACCAGCTGATTGACATTAAAGGTCAACTTTGGAAGTCCATAGTGGTGAACTATTCTTACTAAAACTGTTATCACACAATACGACAAGTCTATATTTTGTAGCCCCCAAACATGTGCGAAACAGTTCAGGCCAACAATACAAAAATAAAATATGTAATGTCTAATTTTAACTTATTTTCGTACCGCCCTTATAACTCATCATGCCACATGGAAACTTAACTAATGATGCATCCCTTGTTTCCGACTTCAGATTCAGTCAGAAAATGGATTTTCGCAGATCACTCTCAGTGAGTACTTCGTATTAATGAACATGTTTATAGCTTATTTCCCGTACCAATCAACACTATATTATCATATGTGCTTTGAAAACCATTGAAAAGTCATAGCTGACTCAAAGTCCAATCTATCCCCTAAAGTGAGGAACATTTGTTACAAGAGCCGCAAAGGAGAGAGGAAAGAATCGGTAAATTGGCAATCTTCATGCAAAAGACACAAAAAGTACAATAACATACTACCACAGAGAAAGTACCTGTATAAAAAGTTCTTAATGCCGTGAAACTCCTTTGGACCTTTGGAACTGTTCAAATCATCACTTGGTACAACAGGGAGACTTCGCTTTTGGTAAAAGCACATGTGCTATTCACGAATCTTTATTTACGGGAAAAACAATAATAACTTTCCAAAACAAGGATGTGTACTCGGATAAAGAACCAGAAAACGGGCAAATAGGGAAGGGAAAAGAAAAAACGAGCTCAGAGGCCATCTAGATCCAGCATTACGGGCACTAACGATTCAACCTAAAATACTCTGTGGGGCAAATGACTACTGCCAGTTTCTAGATGATATACACTCTCTAATACATTCTAACCGTCCCAATTTCCATAGGAAATTTCCGCAACTTGAATACAATTTTCTGAGGTCGAGTTTAAATCCTAAATTTTGAGAAAGGAAGAGATAAATGGCAGCTAAAATGCTTCTTGTTCCTCAGTACGTATGCTATTGGTCAAGACATGAGTAACTATTACGTAGTTACATTATGACAGACAACAAAACTTCATAGTCTATATTATTTTGAGTTTGATTCTCTACAAATAGATTTTCCTGATATTTTTGGCATAAGTCTCTAACGAATACGCATAATGGTGATAATTATCCAAACACAAAACAGCGACAAGAAGAACCACCTTTATGCCAGTATCTGATGATCTTTTTACATCACCTCCCTGGAACTCGCCCTTTATATGTAATAGAAAGTCTC
>OU343217.1:263160910-263324346 GCA_910596185.1 Chrysanthemum makinoi
CATTCTTCCATTCGGGATTGTTGGTCTTTAAGTAACATATCAACATCACGGACTAGGCAAAAGTTAAGTGTTCAGCGTGAGTCACAACATGATCATTATTCAAATCCTCAGAGTATAACAAGCGGAGTCAATTTGATTATCAAAAGAAACCATAAGGTCATCTTGATGCGTCAAATGTAACTCTGAGTCTAGTTGAGAATCGTCGAATGAGATGTGGATAACTCATTTTGAACATTAGGCCTTGGGATTGGATGTTGGCGGAATATAGATCGAGAGATAAATATGGTTTTAGAATTTGCACGAGACAAACCATGGTGTATACTGGCTGTGCTCACTCATGTGTAGGTCATGCATATTAGCCATCAACATAAGCTGGCGGAATGATGCAAATCCTCCATATCATCTTCAAGGCATACGCCCATAAAGCTTTGTTCTTTGTATGCGTGAAAGTTCCACGGCTTCATAGAGCAAAAGTAAAGCCTCTTGTGATAAGCGCTTTGCCCTAGTCCTGCGGCTTTGGATATGCATTAGCCAGTGTCCACCATTCTGATTGTAGCATCGAAGACCATTCAACCCATTCGGAGCATTTCCACTGTTCAACCACTTAGGCTCACATTTATTCCTACCCATAGCATTAAACCCTTGACCACCACCACATTTTCTGCCGGCTGATTCCTTGTGTTTTGATGAGAGCGAATCGCGATTGTTGGATTTGTTTGTATAACGACCAAAAGCTTTAGCAATCATAATAAATCCTTGTTGCAATGCATCGAGAGGTCGAGTCTCATTAATTAACTTCACGACAAATGCTTGATCATTGTTGTTGTTGTATGGACCAATTGAGTTTTTGAGATTGTTGTTGTGATGGATCATATGGTGTGATTATGCGTTGGTTGAGTTCTTTGGTTGAGGAGGATAATTGGTTTGAGCCCACAAAGCAAGTTGTTGATTATCCCGAAAGTGAAGTGAAACGAGGTTGAGCATGGAAAATCCTTTCATATCAACTTCTTTTTTCAGCCAAATAGGTACAACAATCCGTATGTAGCATGATGCATATTCTTAAGCAATGGAGAGAAAATGACATACTTCTCCCATTAGGGATCAAGACTACTAGAACTTAGTATTAGCGCAATTCTTGGCATGTTAATGTTGTGTTTATCCAAATCATTTATGATGTCTGAAAATCGATGATGATAAGACTCTAGTGTCTCTCCAAGTTCAATCATGAAGTGTTCATAAGCCAAGTAAATTTTTGATTCCATATCCTCTGATTGAGTCTGATTGCCTTCCATAAGAAGATGAATATGTTCCCATTGCTTTGCGATCTTTTGAGCATCAACCTTTGTGAAAAATTGGGTTTAGTAATCCTAAAAGAATATATATTGCATTACAAGCTCATCGACTTCATAGTGTAGAAGTTCATCTCAGAGACGGTTGAACCTTGAGTTGCAATGTTGGTTTGATCATTTCTTGGTGGAACAACATTAGGATCTCAGATTGTAACAATAGTAGGCATCTGAAATGGACCTTTCAAGATAACCTTCTTTAAGAACTTTCCATGTGGCTTCTTCAGATCACAAAACCTAAAGAACCTAATCACCCATTGATCGTAGTTTCTTAGAGTGAGCATTGGAGGTCTATCAAGTGATGACCTCAAGAATTGATTGTTAAAACGCTTAAAGCTTCACACATCTTTGCAAACCAAGTTGGTTCCTTCATAGTGTTACTTGAAGGATGTTGATTGAAATCTTTTGTGTAGGGTTGTACTTGAAGACTTGGTGGTGGTTGAACCATTTGAGGTTGTGGAATTGTTGCAAGTTGTGAAGTATGTTGTTGATTAAATTGTTGTTGATAAATTTGTTGTTGATGATTAAATTGTTGATATTGTGGACTTAGTTGTTGTTGTCATTGAGTATAAGTGTAAAGGAAATAGTTAGAGTATGGTGGTTGTGACATGTTGAAAACTTGTGTTGTTAAATGGATCTTTGTAGTCGAATGAACCGTTGCTGATGAAGTATCCTTACGGCGTAGAAAAATGGCGTGAAGGCAAAATATCACTTATGCGTAAAACACCAAAGTTACGCGTAAGGCTTAATAGTTATGCGTAGGGATTAGCTTAGCGTAAGTAAGGAAAACACTAAAGTTATGCATAAACAAGAAGTTAGAAGTAGGATTAACTTATCGTAAGACAAAGCTTAGGTAAGATGAATCTTATCGCGTAAAAATTATGCAGCGTGGCTTATGCATAAATTTGAGTTTTGCCCAAATGATCTTTTACACTATCACAGTGCAAAATATATCCAAAGTCGAAGTGTTTCAGCTTATCCAAGCAAGAAAATCCTGAGTAAGCCAAATAAGAACGAACCAAGGAACTCTTATGCGTAGTTTTAGGGTTTCGTTATGCGTAGAACTCCTCCAAAAATGATTTTTTCCCAAAGATGTTTCTAAACCAGATTTTTGTGATAAAAGAGCTTCAATATCACCAAAATAACACAAAAGTGTGAAACTTGATGATCCAAAGCTTATATAACAGTTACGCGCAGAACTACTACCTCGTACAAAAACTAGTTTAAAAACAATGATCCATGCGTAAAGTTTGAAAATTTTTGCCAAAAACAGATAGTTTAACACCTAAAAACGTTGAAAGGATAAGAATCTTGGATTAAAAAGTGTAAAAATCAATTTTAAAGCGTGACAAAGTTGAAACTTTGTTTTCTGCGTCACCCAAAACAAAAACTTAAAAACAAATATGTTCACCCAACTATTTGGCGAATGATACCCTTTGTTAGGTCACCATATTAGTAACACAAGCATCAATATGTAGAAATATAGAAGAGATGGGTTGCACAACTACACACACAGCGTGCAAGTATTGAAAGGTTATGCGTAAAGGTGAGAGAGTGAATGAATTGAACAACCAACCCTCAAGTGAGGGTTATTACATAGTATTTATAGGAGAGGGAGCTAGGGAAACACTCTAGTCCCTTCCTTCCTTATTGGACTTGGGCCTAGGCTTATGGGCCTTCTACATAAGCCTAAGCTAATAACAAACATAAATGCCATAATTAAGCTAACTATTATATTTAATTACTAACACTTGAAATCTTGTTTAAGAGTGATTCCAACAAATAACGTTCTAAAAAATGTAGCCTGGAGAATATTACTCCAACCGAATAAAGAAGGTCGCCAATTGTTCTCACCTTCATGTAATCGGCGACATGCCTCCATCTATGTACTGATGAGATCGAGAATCAAGGCTCTTCTACATCATTTGTTAAATCCAACAAACCTCTTTTTATGCGTGAAGGATGACAAGACCACCATTCAAAGCTTACTATATAATTCAAATTATAAAGCCTCTTTAAGTTATATGAATTTAATATGTATGAAAAGCATAAAATGTAAAACAAAATGTACCTTAATATTATCAAACACACGGCTTCAAGTTGTAGGACTAAATCTGACACGATCTTCAGTTTCTTAGTTTTGAGATTTGGTGCATCATACACCGCCAAACATGATGTTCACCCCCCCTTCTTAAACATCAATCTCATTATGCGCATGGAAATAATATGCCTCGAGTCGGGGTGTCTTTGGATCGAGATGAATACTCCACTACCTGGATTAGTTATCACTGAATCAAACATTCATAAAATTTCATATTAATGAGTTAAAGTTATACATAACGCCATAGAGTTCTAAATTTGATACTAAAGTCGAACCTACTTTGATTTTATTATTCTACTACTTGGTTTTTGTAGTTTCCCCTTGCGTTATTTATGTATGGCTTTCTTATTCTAGACATGGTGTATACTTGCAGGCTCATTGTGGGAATGGAAGAGTGTTATATTAAGAAATGTAGGATTTTTTCTAGATATTATGACTTTATTAATGGCTCTTGGTCATTATGTGCATATTTACGGCTTCATGGCATGACATTTCATCTTGTAGGCGTTAGCTTTTCTTTAAATATACGTGTAAGTTACGTAATATCCTTTTCTTTAAATGGACATAAATTTTATGCTATTTTTTTTATATTGATTTATGTCGTATTTAATAAACCACGATATTCACATTGTTTGATGATTTTATTAGTTTAATTAAGTTAAAATGCTTTTATTTTGTGTCACGTGAAAGTACTATGTTCTAGAAAAAGTTATTGATATATATGTCCATCAAAAATCAAAATACCAAAACTGACCATTATTATTTTCGTGAGAGATCCCCACGTGAAAAGAAACTTGTAGGCTGTTTGTCTCCTTCAAACCCTCAAATGCGGATCGCCACTTTGATATGACAAGCAAAAACATCGCCTCATTCATTGTTTCAGAGATTGACCAAGACATGCTGCCTCTAAACAATGTACTATCACCATGATGATCTTTAGAAGACTCTGATATATTGAGCTTAGCATCGATTTTGTAGCATAAAAATACCCATTAGAGTAATATATTGCAATGGAACATAAAACACCATTAGGGCTTAGCATTAGTCTAAATAACGCAGAAAGTAATTAATTATATGTTGCAATCCAGTAAAAAAACAGTTCTAGTAGTTAAAGACTACACGTGTCCAAAAGCTTGAATTAGTATCATATTGTTAGTTCATTCGAAATAATATCTCACCTTTAAGCTAAGTATAGCCGATTACGAAAGACATAACAAATTCAGCAACTTGGAAAAAAGTAACGCGTCATTGTTTTCAATAGCATGGTGTTCTTTCTCCAAACGGATCGACTGTAATTACTGTTGAGGATGCTTTTTCGGATTATATGGACGAGAATGTAAGATGCCCAACAGAAGTACTAAAACCACAAATAAACTGATAGTTTCTTTGACATTACAACATTTACCATTATAACCTCCCAAGAAGCTGACCTTTAAGCGGTGAGTCATGAGAATCTGCAAGGATTTCCTTTAACTAAAACTTTGGAGCCATCACATTCAAACCAATCATGAAGTTAGCGAGGAAGATATTAATGAGTGTACATTAAAATGTAAATTTAGACACATTTACTTATAAGCGGGTCTATTATGGTTATCTTTAATCTCTAATGAATCAAATAGGTACTCAGATAGCTAAAACCAAAAAAAGGTCAAATGGGTCAAATTTGCAAAACCTGTATATTTAATGCAAAAAATCAAAATCATTAGTACATAGTATAATTTTAGAGCTAAGAATACTACTCAACAAAGATGCTTTTATAACAATATCTGGCACACCAAGCTTTTATGAAAAATACAGATTTTGGACCAAAAATCTCAGTCTGTCCAAACACCGAACACAAATTAAAGCACCACAACGTAAAGAACTACATCCATATGCCTATAATTAAAAGATTATCAATTATCACTGACAATGCAACTGATGTCATTCATTAACAATCATATTAATGATATTACTTGCTGCTACATGTATCTTACTATCACCAACAATCATGAGTTACTCAAGGCTTATGGGCATTTTTCATTGAATATTAACTACGATAGGGCTGGATACTATGTGTTATGCCGATCAACCCATTTGAGATACCCATACTGCACTTTTGGAGCAGCATTGCCGTCTACTTGGAAACTTAATACAAACTTTTGCTTCTGATATTTACTTGTGAATTGCATAGTGTTTGGTTCAACTCTAACTATCATTCCATCAGGAACTTCTACAATGACCCAATAAGAGGATATACGTTCTCTCCATTTGTATCCGTTATCGTGAAATGCTTTTCAAAGCGGAAAGATTTTTTGAGAAGCTCACAATAAACGAAGCATAGTTCAGAGCAGTCTTGTTTTCATTGCAAACCCATCGACTCTTTCTGATTACCGTCATCATCTGCTTATCAGTATATCCATGACCACATAAGAAATCAATGTAGTCCTGTTAACCCAAATCAAAGATGAGTCCTGGGTCCAGGGCTCGGTTGGGATTAACATGGCCTGCCCTATAATCTATAGGAGTAGCCACAAGTCCATTCGCTTGGTCTTGAATGGTTGCACCAGTATTGTCTACTATAGTTGCCGTAGCCATAATGGCTGATCGAATGGCTGCCGGACTCCAGTCACGATGAACCGCCTTTACAAGTGCTGCAACTCCTGCTACATGTGGGGTTGCCATTGATGTGCCTTGGTAGAGTGCGTAGTCTGTCACTACATCATAGTGATTGGCCATCATGAAAACATCTGGTCTAACAGCTCCCAACACATCTATACCAGGTGCAAGAATATTTGGTTTTAAGACATTATTCGGAGTCACCGGGTCAGGTCCTCGTGAAGATAAATCAGCCACTTGCGGTGCATGTCTTGTGCCCGTCTCTGTAAAACCAAATCTCATTTCTTTCACAAACGCGTTGTTACCCTTCGATGAGTATTCCTTAAGTTCTTTCGCGAAATGAATATGCAAACAAATATTGGAATTGAATAGTCGTCTGGTTGCAAAGACAATGAGTCCGAATTTATAGTGTACTTTCTAAAATTTATCGAAGTATGCCCCTCGAGCAAAATTTTTTGGCTCCGCCCCTATACCAGTTAATATCCGACACCATAAACAGTTAAACACATAAAAGCAACCTTTAATTTCTTTAAGCAATCCGACAAATAAGAACAATGTGAATATCAATTAATCTAAAGACTATGTGGTGCTAATATTAACCACCTTTATATACTACATACTATCGGTAATAAGATGTTTTCACTTCGCATTGATACCAAATTTCGATACCCGGTAGCATGTTTCGCTCATGTTTCAATGTTTATATTTACACAAGCTTTGACCTTTAAAAGTCAACTTTGAGTCCATGTGGTGATACTATTCTTACTAAACTGTTATCAAAATACTACATTCTATATTTTGTAGCCCAACAGTGAGAAACATAAGGCAACAATACAAAAATAAATATGTAATGTACTAATTTAACTTATTTTCTTACCGCCCTTATAACTCATCATGCCACATGGAAACTTAACTAATGATGCATCCCTTGTTTCCGACTTCAGATTCAGTCAGAAAATGGATTTTCGCAGATCACTCTCAGTGAAGTAGCTTCGTATTCATGAAACATGTTTAGTAGCTTTTTTCAGTACCAATCAACACTATATATATCATATGTGCTTTGAAAACCATTGAAAAGTCAATAGCTGACTCAAAAGTCAATCTATCAATAAAGTGAGGAACATTTTTTACAGCCGACACGGAAGTAATTGCAATCTTCATCAAACATAATACAATTTATAGACAAGGAGAAAGTACTGTTAAAAGTTCTTAATCATTGACTCCTTTGGACCTTTGGAGTGATTCAAAATCATCACTTAGTACGAGGGACTTACGCTTTTGGTGCCTGTATTCAAACTTTATATGTAGCATAATCTTTCAAAAAAGAGGTGTATATCTCGGATGTAAAACCACACGACTCAAGAAGCCATCTAGATCCAGCAATACATGAGACCTTTCAACCTAAAAATACTCGTGGAAGATGACTAATGCAGTTCTAGTGATATACAACTCTCTTAAACATTCTAACAGTCCAATTTCCTCCGGAAATTCATAACTTGAATACAATTTCGAATTCGAGTTTTAAATACTAAATTTGGGGAAAGGAAAGAGATAAAGCAGCTTGCGTCTTGTTCCTCGCGTATACTATTTCAAAATTAAATAACTATTACGTAGTGTTACATTATGAAAGAACAAACTTCATAGTCTATATTATTTTATTTTATTCTCTAACAAATAGATTTTCCTTGATATTTTTGGCATAAGTCTTCTAACTAATACGCATAATGGTGATAAATTATCCAAACGGCTGACAAGAATAACCACCTTTATGCCAAGTCTGGATGAGCTTTTGCAATCACCTCGGAACTTAAGCCCTTATATATGTAATAGAAAGTCTCTAACAAAAGCAAGTTATCGGCCAACGGCCGCTCGACCACCAACATGTTGTGTCAAAACTAAGATCAAGTCCATCATTCTTCTCAAGCGGCAGTTCGAAGAACCGATCTCTAAGAAGTATACATTGAGAGTGATCCAGCCGACTCTCTCTTGCGTCGTTATCTCTTGAACAACTAAAATGTTGCGAAATAAAGTAACTACCAACCGCACCAATTTCGGTCATCCTCTGTCAACATATCCCTGTTTCAAATAAATTAATACCACAAAGAAAACAAAATTAAATACAATACCATCATAACAATAGCCAGCAGATATAGTTAGCGATCGATCAAAGAATTTCTAAAACCAAAGCAAACTAATTGGGTTCGAGACGGATGGCGGCAACCACAGGCTGGTACACCCAGAAATGCAAATCATAACAGATTAGAAACGAACTATATATAACATACGAAACCATGTCATTGCAAATACTCACGCGTTGGATTTGAGGGAAGGTATGAAGTGGGCGTCTGAACATTCATGAAGGGTTAAGAAGGTGAAACCTAACATTCTTCTTGACGGTGGATGATGATACCGGTCGCTCTCCTCAATAACAAATTCAGCAAGTTTCATTGCAATATAGCCAAAAATTCCTCGAAAATATAACAATCAGATCCTCAAGACCACTTCTAAAGGGCCGTTTAATAATAAAAAAAGGGTTTCTTCTTTATTACATAAAGATTGCACAATAAGTTTAGCTTTGTATAAAGAAAGAAACATTGCTTAGCCCGAGCTCCCACACTCCTTAGTTCAACTTTGCATCATTGCATCACACCACTCGGTATCGCCAAATTCCTGACAAACAATATATTATTATTCCAGGTTGTTAACACGGACCAAAAAGGAACTATAATGTGAACTACAAATTACCTCCGAATAATGAAGAGCTTCTCGTACAAACCTATTATTAGCCCAAACATAAGAATATAAGAAAAGGTCATCTAAGAAGTACTTTTAATAGAAGTATTATGACCTAATTACATAATGACAATGGAGAGCATGTAGTGGTGGAGCTAATCATATACTTCATACCTGCACACCTGTTGGGGTAATACTTGGCAAGATTGCATATGAATTCGCAGTATAATAGCCAATATCATGAGAGGTATTGTCAAGAACAGTATAGCCCCTACTGAAGGTTCTCGAGTTTAAGGTATTTGAAGTGTCACAAAAAGGCTCCAAAATATGTGACGTGTAAATTCTTTCGAGGCACTACAGAGCAAAATATAAATGAATACAGATGCCGAATACGTATAATAACCAAAAGCTAAAAACAGGTCTTGTACCTTATCTACCACTTGAAGATCATGTATGCACTCCATAATTTTGGGATCTACATGCATATGTAAGTAGTTTCCATGGCAATTCTCTTTAGTTATTTGCAATATGATGTAATTTAAGGTAAATGATATAACCAAACGTATGTAAGAATAATTACATACCTTAGAAGACAACTGCATGGCTGAATACACTTACAAAATTAAAATAAACACAATTGTTATTAAATTGATACATGCCATCAGTTAAAAAAAATCTAACATGAATGGTATTATCAAACGTATGTGAGATGGTTTGCATTGTTTTTATCATTAGGTTAGAAAAAGAGGCTACCTTTTCTGTTAAGCTATATTTATATGCATAATCTATTCTTTTAATATAGCTTAATATCAATTATTTAAGCATTACTTACTTATTTTGTATTTGTAAATCACAAAAACTGCCTTGGTCTAGTGGCTGAAGCATTTGTATGTGGATTAAATGACTCATGTTCGAATCTTGCAAAAGACACATTTTTTAACTAATTAGTCCGAATTTTAAATGCTTATATAATTAAATTACAAAAATTAATGCATAGCTAATTAAATTTCGAAAATAATTCTATAAGAATACAGATTTCTAGTTCAATCCTTGCAAAGCTCCTTTTTTATAAATAATTTTCGAAAATAACTATTAAAAATCCGAAATTTACATAATATATAATTAAATTTAAAAAATATTGCTTAGGTGGACAACTAATGATTACATGGCATTAAAATAAATTAGGTGGCAATTGTGAAATAATCTACGTGTCATGCCTTCTGTTATATATAATATAAAGATATATATTTTCTATATTTAATATGTAATGTTGCATGATCACATGATATATCCGACTTTATTCAAATATTCGATTGAATTGATTAAAAAGATTGAGATTCTATCAATAAACTTTAGTTTTAGTTTCTATAGTTTTAATAATATAGCAAAGATATACGACCCACAATAAACTTATAATTTTAAGTTATAATAGTGTGTATTTAAACTATATTAGTTAGTGTTTCTAAAATAATTTTAACGCTAATTTACTATTATATAATATGTTTACTAACATCAGTCCTCATCACTTTAAATTGTTAATTAAACTTAGAAAAGTTGATGAGAAATTTTGATAAAAAATCATAACCTGGCCTAGATTATCACACCGGATCAATGAAAAACCGGTGGTTCAATCCGGTTCTCAATAAGCAAAAATCCAGTTACATCCGGCTTGGTCTCCGAGTCGGTTCATGTTTGACCACAACTCCTAGCGACTACATGTACTCGCTAGCAGTTAGGCGGCGACCCATAATTTATGTTTATTCAAAATATTTACTTTCCGGGTGGTGGGAAGTTTGGCCCCAAACCTTCGCAAAAAGTTAAATTCTTATTTTAATTTATTAAAAATGATGAAAAATTGATTCATATTTGATTAAATTAACAAAAAAAAAATTGATTTAAAACGTTATTCTTTACGTTGAAAAACTTAAAGAGGAAATGGGTCCGAAAGACAGGATCATATGAGGTCGCTATAGGTGGTCATGATTCTTTGGTTGGTCAACATTTAGCGATCACATGTGATTGCTAGATGTAGTTGTTATTTTTTTCAAACGGTCGATTTAGTTAGCGATAACTTGTAGTTGCTAAAAGTAACCGCTAAAGTTTTTTGGTCAAATAGTCGCGTCAAATAACCTTTATACTGTTTCTGAGATGTAAAATGAAAAGAAGAGGAATGAAGATGGTAAAAAATGAGACAAAATAAGAGGAGCATAAAAATATTGATTTTTGGTTTTGTGTTGACAAATCAGAAAGAAAATAAGGAGGATTTAATCAAAATATGAACAAAAAATATCTTATCTCAATATCTTAACTATATATAATAGGTGTATGGTCAATCTTGAAAGTGAACTCTTGAAAATTGGTCAAAAATAAAAATACACCTTTCAACTATTTAAGGAAATGTTGAAACTTAAATTAATTAATTTACAATGTTCAAAAATGAAAAGTATAGAAGGAAATTTTGATATGCTGTAATTAAAATGCAAGGCTAAAAAGTAAATGTATCTTTGTTTTATGCGACTGAATGCTAGCAAATTTTATTTAATATTAATTCATGGCTTTTAGCTTTACAAGTATACATTTAGTTGAACTTCATGTTGCCACAATATTTTATTAACCAAGTTTTTATAATATTTTGTTAAACTTTTCTAGCTTTCGTTAATTTTTTTTTTTTTTTTTAATTTAAGTAATTTTGTGTAATCAAAATATCATTTCAATTATCTACTGCTAGGGGTGACAATTCAACTCGGGTTCGAGTTAACAGGTTAGCGGATAAGAAAACCCAACCCGAACCTGACCCATTTAAATTATCGAGTGAGCTATGTCAACCTAACATATTTACACATAACCCGAACCTATCCCATTTAACCGTATGTATACTTGAACTAGCGGATTAAATATGTTACACAGGTTGAATAGGTTAAACGGGTTTTGGGTTGACCCACTTAACCCGTTATATATAAAAAGAGTAGGCACATTAAATGAGGTAAACAGGTTAAATGGGTTTTCGGGTCGACCCGTTTAACCATCTAACCATTTAACCCGTATAATAAAATATAAATAGTTTTACTTTAATTAAAAAATCTTACACGGGTTGGCGGGTCAACCTGGTTAATTTATTCCCAACCCGAACCTAACTTGTTTAATAAATAGTTTAGTTGGGTCGACCCAAACTTGACCCGGAATTTATTATAAACTCAACACAATTTGTTAATCACAGCGTGTGGGTTTCGTGTCGGGTTTCGTCAGGTTTGCGTGTCGGTAAAAAGTTGTCAACCTTATTACGCCGCTATAAAATCCCGTTGCTATGCACGGGTACTCGGCTAGTCATCATAATTACTCTCTCTTTCTCCTCTATTCTCTTCAAATAAAAACAAACACGGAACTAGTAACAACTACATGTAGTCGCTATAGGTTTTGTAATAAATTTTGGTCGTTGGTTAATAAAGTCAAAAGTCAAAAAATCAAGTCAAATGTGTTGTCGCTATAAGCAAACAAAAGTAGTCGCTAAAATCTATAGTGATTGTACCTAAGCCGACCGTTGATGGGCCGATTAAGAACCTCTAGCAACTACTAAAGTAATGGCTCGAGGTGCTTCCTGTTGTAGTGTGATCTTACAATGAGTTTATTCGAGATGACATCGTACAAAAATTCAAATATAACTTAAGTTGGACTCAAGCACACATCTGAAATAGATTAATCTTACTCCTATATAAAGAGTGCATCATTTTTTATTAGAATTTTAAGATGTACAAACTTTGATATTATGTATGCAAATACATTAAGCTAATATCCATATTCCATACATCCTATAATGGAGATTAGCACTACGCCTTAATTTTTAAAATCTCCTTAAATAAAATTTTAAGCATTGTAAGTAAAAAAGCACAATTAAAAACCTATTTAAAGCACAAATACATTTAGTCAACACATACAATTAATACATTATTTAACTCGACTTCTCATTCAAAATACAACTATTTTGCCACATGATATACTATAATCAAGCTACTAATCATCTATTGTTTAAATCTAATAAGCCAAGCACTTAAAAAATGATCATATGGAAAGTTCCATTATATCATTTTCTCATTATACATAAGTAATTTTTATTTAAAATGATCGTATGCACACACATAGAAACTTGAAAGTTTAACAAGGCCATTGATAAAAGCACGTTGTTTTAGACTTGCACCACACGTGTGACCAATCCCCATGCCAAAAGAAAGAAATATGAAAAGGAAAAGACACGGGTAAAGCAGGGCCAAAATAAGGAACCTGAAAAATTCTTGGAATAATGTTGTAGATAGTTGATCTAGAATACTATGTTTGATAATGTTAAGTTGTCAACCCATTACTTAGAAATACAACTCAGTTTAACAGGAGAACACTTTAACAAAAAGGATGTTAAAAAAGAGAAGAAAAAAAAAAAAAAAAAAAAAAAAAAGATTAATGTTAGCACAAATATACTCCCGGGAACGTATTCGAATTTATTTCCAAAGAGAACCTACATGCTAAATTATAAACAAATATCAAAATTGAAGGAATAAAGAAATAAATCAATTTAACATTAGAATCAAGTCGTTAAATATAAAGATGACACCCTGGAGGCCTGGAGTACGTAAAAAGCGTTGTGCATGTCATTGTTGAACAATAGGCATCGCTCTTAATTTTGAATCAATCAATCAACTAATGTTGGTGTTGTATTAATGGATGATGGTTTACTATACAAAAGGAGAGTTCATTGCTCAGAGTATTACATAAGTGAACCCTAATATTTAATGGGCCAAAAAGTATATTCCACATATATTAACATAAGATAATCGGCTTTTTAAAGTTTTGAAGTGAAAATTTCCTATAAATTAAACATGTTTTTAGGGGGATTTTCATGAGGAATTTTATTTTGCTTACCCTTAAATTCATGATTATCAAGGGACAAATCTTCACCATCCATTTAGTTTGATCTAATGGTGAGGATTAACCTAAGATTTAGTAGATAAACATAAGTCCATGTTTTTTTTCTTGTCTTTTTGTCTTTCTTTTTTATTCATTTTTTTTTGTTTTGTTTTGTTTGTTTGTTTTTTTTTTTCTTATTCACGTTTTTTTTTTTTTTTTAATTCGTGTATTGTTTTTTTTATTTTTATTTCGCTCTTTTTTTATTCGTGTTTCTTTCTTCGATTTCATACGTTTTCATCTGTTTTTATACGTTCTTATCCGTTTTCGCCCATTTTCATCATTTTTCTTTCATTTTCGGCCCATTTTCATAATGCTTTCATCCTTTTCATACGTGTTTTACTCTTTCATACGCTGCCTGCTTTCATAATACAATGAATTATTAAAGCCCCGTATTCTTACGTTTTCGTCCATTTTCTTAAGTTTTCGTTCTTTTTCATACGTTTCTGACTATCACAAGTGATTTCTGTGATATTCAAAATATCACTTATGTTTATCTGAATATCACTTTGTGATTTTTTGAATATCACTTTTTGATATTTTGAATATCACTATGTGATATTCTGAATATCACTCTGTGATATTATGAATATCATTTTGTGATATTCTCAATATGAGTTTCGCGATATTCGAATATCACTTTGAGATAATATGAATATCACTTTGCGATATTATCAATATCACTTGTGATTTTCTTGATATCACAAAGTTGTGATATTTTGAATATCACGTATGATTTTCATGTTACAAAACATTAGTTTAAAATCACTTGTTATATTTAAAAAATCACTTGTGGTATTCAGAATATCATGTGATATTCGAATATCACAAAATATCACTTGTGTTATTCAATATACATAACATCACTTGCGATATTCACAGTATCATTTGAAAATTCCTCTAATTTTATATATCCTCACATACACACCCATATTTACATATTTTTTCAAACACAAGTTTTTTATGCATGATGTACAAGCCTTAAAGCAATCGTTCGGGAAATATGTAAATACGGCCATGAGCAGATATGAGATACGAGTTGAGATCCATATGTAACTCCAAATTGCCACATGTAACCAATTAACCAATCACATTCATCCATTTTTTTATCTAAATTAATAAAAATTATTTTCCACATTTTTTAAAACAACATATCTTGCAAACGGTAAATCTTCGTTTACAAAAATACACCATCGGATGATAATTAAATTATCTTTCTATAGATATGCATTGTTAAATAAACTTTCACGCTAATTTTTAAAAAAAATTTTCGTCCAGAAAAATCACATGTGATTTGTAAAAATCACATGTGATTCATAAAAATCAAATCACATATGATTTTAAGAAATCACATGTGATTTTTCTGGACGAAATTTAAAAAAAAAAATCGTCGAAAGTATATAACAATGCATATCTATAGAAAGATAATTTAATTCTCGTCAAATAGATGAGATGATTTTGGCATAACGATTAACTTGCCATGGTGATATTTAATTTTAAAAAAGAGTGAAAGTTTATTCTTTATATTTTAATTAAAAAAATGAGTGGCTATGATTGATTCATTGGTTTTATGATAAATATGAGATCTATATTGAACTTTTCTACGATATATGAAAATGCTCCTTTTTTCTCTAACATTATCTTTATTAGAATAATCTTATACTTAAACATTTTATTGTACGAAAATGAAAACTATAAAGAATATTGTTTACGTAAAAGGCAACAAACAAAGGTAGAGAAACTGCAAATGATAGAGAGAATACTATCAATTTATGATATTTAACAAAAATTTCGCTCGACTCTCATATCAAATCAAAACAAATGGTGCATTATGTTTTCATCGGACTAATGGTGATACTTTGTTGTCTAAAGATTTATCAATAATGCTTTGCTTTAACACATGTGTCTATCATGCTACTTATGTTTCTATCTTTATTTTCGAATCTTGATTATCTTGTGTTTATTTGAATATTAATTAGTTTGCATTACTATTGCTTATTATTTTTATTAGTCACAATCACTAGCGGAACTTGAACATTTATTTTAAGGGAGCCGAATTTATTTTGCGGGGGTCGAATCAGAGATTTTTTTGTATTATCAAATAAAATTACCTCTAAAACTTATAATATTTACATTAGTTGTCGAACTTTTGAGGAGGCCCCGAGACCCTCCTCTACCCCTTAAGAGTTACGCCCCTGTACATAATGAGGATTTATGATGCTAGTTTTTGAACAGTGAAAACTGAACTTTTCGTATAGCTATCTCAAAATACATCTTAATTTATGTTTAAGATGTTTAATTTTTTTTATCATTGATCTGTGGTCTCAATAATAATCAGGAACTAGTATTATAGAAAACCTACACAAATAAGTCTCACTAGTTATCGTCTGACTATAGTGATTTTACCATAAAATAGATGCTTTGATGAACAAGAAGCCTCTTGTGTAATGTGTATGCTTAAATGATGCCAATTAGGCTGGTTCTAGTGGTGGTAGCAAGGCGCTGGCAACTAATGTTCCCATTCCCTCTACAGGAGTAATCAGTGACATTAAAGCGAGCAGGTCAAAGTCTCAAGACAATACAAGGAATGACAGGACCTCACAAGCTAAGAATGTGCATTGGAATAGAGTAGAAGACCAACCTAGGAACTTTAAGCTTGAGTCGAATAAAACGAATCGTGTTGATTCTAATATTAGCCATGAAGGCATCTGTAATTAATTCAATTCGATACTATTTGCAAACCTTGTAATGATGTCTCGCTGAATTACGTTTCTAATCATGAATGTGGTGTGAATGTTTTTCTAATGTTTGTCAAATCCCCAGTTAATACTGGTAATGAAAAAAATCATGTTAAAAAGGCTAAAAGGCAAAGGCGAAAGAGAGTTAGAAAACAGTGAAAACCCACAGGAAGAACATTTAGTAAGATAGGTTATCAATGGATACCTTCTGGTTATAAGGTTAATGAGACAATGCCCACTAGAAAATGGATGCCTACTGGTAGAACTATTCCCTTAAGAAGTGAACATACTTTGAATAGGGCAAATACGAACACTAGTACTGCATCTATTCATAATGACTCCATTGCCTCAATTTCTGATATAAATGCTTCTATTTCTGATGTGGGTGTTCCAATCACTGTTACTAACCAAATGGAACCCATTCTTGCATGGGGATCCCAATTATCCAGTTATCCATTCTTGTCTGTGTTCAACTGCAGGTCGTTCAAATCGTTCTGTGGTACCTGGACTCAGGTTGTTCCAAGCATATGACTGGCGACCAGTCGCAGCTCATGAACTTCGTGAGTAAATTCATCGGGACAGTTAGATTCGGGAACGACCATTTTGGAGCTATTATGGGTTATGGAGATTATATGGTTGGTAAAAGTGTAATTTCCAGGGTATATTTTGTGGAAGGTCTTGGTCATAATTTGTTCTCTGTTGGTCAATTCTGTGATTCCGATCTTGAAGTGGCTTTTAGAAAACATACTTGCTTCGTTAGAGAACTTGACGGTGTAGAATTATTAAGAGGTACCCGAGGTTCAAACCTATACACCATTTCTATCGACGACATGATGAAGTCCTCTCCAATCTGCTTGTTGTCAAAGGCTTCTAAAACAAAGTCTTGGTTATGGCATCGTCGTCTCAATCACTTGAACTTTGGTACCATAAACAACCTTTCCAGAAAGGATCTTGTCAGAGGCTTACCCAGATTAAAATATGAAAAAGATCATCTTTGCTCAGCTTGTCAATTGGGAAAAAGCACGAAATATGCCCACAAGCCAAAACCCACAAACTCTGTAATGGAAGTTCTTCATACCCTTCATATGGATCTGTGCGGTCCAATGAGAGTGCAAACTATTAATGGGAAGAGATATGTGTTAGTAGTGGTTGATGACTACTCCCGATTCACTTTTGAATCAATCCTGGTTCAGGTTATGGATTGACGGATACCTTTGAAAACCGGTCGTTGTGCTAAAAAACTCTTTTCTTTAGCACATAGACCGTGTACGAATATTTCAAATCAAAAGGTGTTTATGATTGATAATTGATTTTCATTAAAACCTTCATTGTATTGCAAAAACAATTTCTATTGAGCAATACACGATTGTTTTTCAATTATCTTTTCATCAATCGTGATCTCTATTCATTTGGTTCACTCATTCGTGTTGTCTCTTTGAGACGTTCCGGTTTGAGAAACGGCTAGAATGAGCGCAAAACCTGTCAAGAAAATTCTTCAATTTTACACGATCACATGGCGTACTTTGTAATGATCAACGGGAACCGTGGGCCGTGTACCTCAATTCAACGAAAGTGATCAAAGACACTTTTGTGCGCTTTATTGCTAAATGTTTTATGCAGGTACGCCCTACGTTTGCAGCTGATCAGAATGTAGCGGTCAATCCATAGCCGCATGCTCACTCAACACATTCATCTCGAAACAAATCATGATTAATGCATCAATGACTCTGATATTTTCACTTCATGCTTATGCTACGCTGCTGCCAATATCATGAATCAACGAAAGCTTCCGCTACTCTGATGAGAATATATCATGATCCAGAATATGAGCATGTCGGTCCATAAGTCACAACACCACAATGGAAGAATTAGAGATGTATTATTGCTGATCTCAAAGCTAGCTCAAAACTCATTATCACGTGGATCAGTAAAAAGACCTCCACTTGGATTATCCAAACATGCAATGAGAAGAATCGATGACTACGAGCTTCGGAGCAAAGTACTACATCAAGAATGCAAGAACAATTTTAATGTAAAATCTGTTTGTATTCAATGTATGTTTGAGGTGACCTCCCTTAGGGGGAGATTGTTAGGATTTAGTAAATCCATGTATTAAAGAGTCGGTCACCTCAAGTATATGTAATCGTTAGAAAGCTCGTAGTTGTAGATTATTATAAGTTAAGTAATATTTAGTTTAAGTAACACCGTGGAGGACGGACGGGTCTTTACCCACTGTATGCCTGATCCACAGCCCGATAGGTGGCGATTTATGTAATGACTATAAATACTCTCTACCTCTCAAGGTAGAGAGTTGGAGCTCATAATAAGATTTTTCTTTCTCTCACTAAAGTTCCCAAACCTCTAACTTTCTCTCTCTAAAACATATAATACGCCTATTTGATATTATGGTTTAGTGTGTTTGTGAAATCCAATATGTTACAACTTTTTTGAATTTCTTGTTTCGGATAAACAGGGTAAAAGTAATTTTCATCTAGTTGTTTTTTTTATCAACTATCTCATCATATATTCATATGTAAAGATTTTTGCTATTTATGAACTGAATAATCTTTTTGCATGTTTTTTTTAGCCCATAATATTTGTATTGGGCTCTACGCGCACATCTAGAATAATCTGTACCATGTAGCATAGATGCACTTTATTTTGCTTACCAACAAATTCATGCTTATCAAAGAACAAATCCTCACCATTCATCTAGTTTGATTTAATGGTGGAGATTAACCTAAGATTTAAAAGGTAAACCTAAGTCCATGTTTTTTTTTTCTTGTCTTTTTGTCTTTCTTTTATATTCAAATATTTTTTTTGTCTTTTATTTTTAAATTCACGTTTTTTTATTTAATTCACGTTTTTTTTTCACGTTTTTTTTTTAAATTCGCGTTTTTTTTATTTACGTTTTTTAATTCGCGTTTTTTCTTCGCCTTCATACGTTTTCGTTTGTTTTCATACGTTTTCATCTGTTTTCGTTCGTTTTTGCCCGTTTTCATACGTTTTCGCCCGTTTTCGTCCGTTTTCATACGTTTTAATCCATCTTCATCAGCTTTCTTTCATTTTCATACGTTTTCATCCGTTTTTATACGTGTTTTTACGCTTTCATACGTATTCGTCTATTTTCTTACGTTTTTATTTGTTTACATTTAGATTAAACAACTTAAACAAGTTGATTTTGCTTTAAACACATAGTTATTTAGTGTACTTTTGTTTTTTATTTAAGTTGTGATTGAATTTGTCTATTTAATGGATACATTGTGAGTATTTCAATAGGTTTTACAACGGGATTTGAAAATATCTATAGTTGATCAGTGAAGAAGCTATGGTTAAACAAAGCACAACATCTTCATAAACAAACTGAAGACGCTCAAACACATGTTACATCACAGGTGATATCACGTGCGGTATCACGTGTGGTATCACAAGTGATATCACCTGTGATATCACACGTGAAATCACAGGTGATTTCACAAGTGATATCATCTGTGATATCACAAGTGATATCATTTGTGATATCACACATGATTCAACAAAATAGAAGAAGCTGACATATCCGTGATGTCACTAGTGATATCAAATTATCCTCCAAAAAGTTGAACATCATGAGAATGAGATACACGAAAAATTAGCAATAAAAGTGTGGTAGTTAGTAGTAATTCAAAAATTCACAAGTGATATTCTGAATATCACAAAGTGATATTCTGAATATCACAAAGTGATATTCGGAAATCACAAGCGATATTCAAAATATCACAAATGATACTCTGAATACCACAGAATATCACTTGTGATAGTCCGAAACATATGAAAACGTAAGAAAACGAATGAACACGTAAAAAAATTGACGAATACATATGAAAACGGACGAAAACGTATGAAAGCGTAAAAGCACGTCTGAAAATGAACGAAAACGAAAGAAACCGAATGAAACCGGACGAAAATGGACGAAAACGTATGAATAATGGACGAAAACGTAAGAAAACAGACAAAAACGTATGAAAACGGACAAAAACGTATGAAAATGTATGAAAACAGACGAAAACGTATGAAAGCGAAGAAAAAAGATAAGAATTAAAAAAACGTGAATAAAAAAATGTTAATAAATAAAAACGTGAGTTATAAAGAAAAAAAAGACAAAAAAAGGTTAAAAAAAAATAAAAAGACAAAAAAAAAGTGAAGAAAAAAAAGACAAAAAGACAATAAAAAAAAACATGGACTTAGGTTTATCCATTAAATCTTAGGTTAATCCTCACTATTAGATCAAACTAGATGAATGGTGGGGATTTATCCCTTGGTAAGCACCAAAATAAGAGTAAGCAAAGAAAATTCCTCATGTAGCATATTTTGATAATGAATGAAATATCGATTTACATAACACTTTAGGGTTCGATCCATCCCATCACTTTAATCTTCAGCCGCTACTTTAATTTTTCGTTTTGAATCAACCCATACGTCTCTACGGCTGGATTGGCCATTGTTATTGTTGTTGTTGTTGTACATGTTTTGAATCCTGAATTAAATGATTTAAACTCAAGTTTTATATATACTACCACACCATACTAGCATACGCTTTAGTGTTCTTTTTTGTATTTTTCAATATCAAAAGTTTTGTTTCGCCAATATTTGGCACTCAACAAAGCTACACACACTTGTGATGAATAATGTAACATTCAAACACTTCAAACTAAGATGATAAGTGAATGTATGAACAATTAGGACTCTGTGAATTAAAAATTATTACCTATCGTAACAAGAAGAATCAACTATGATGAAGGTGGCAAGATCTACAACATCTTAACTTAATGATAAAGATGGTGAAACGGAGTTTAATCATCGATGAAGGCAAGATGAAAACAATGGAGAATGATCCCCTAAAAAGGCAAACTCAAGCGACTCGATGGATATTTTTTTGGTGGATTCCCATTTATTTTAGAAATTGTTCCCCTTTTCTATTTCTTCTTAATTCTATCAAACCAGATATTCAAGGGAGACTCAACCTTTGAAAATTAAGTAAAAATTAAAGATTTTTAGAAAATGTACCTAAGACAATAATAAATAATACACTCAGATTTATGGTACGAACCGTATTGCACGGGATAGTTATGGGCTTGGAGAATTTAGTTGCAGATATGCAGTGGGCATGACACATACATTAAGTATTCAGAACTTCGATAACAAGCACAAGTTATGATCAACTCATCAACATTTCTATCAAAACTAAAACACAGTTCCTTTGTGTATTATTATAATCTGTATCTGGAATCAACTAAGAAACGAAATATTGTTAACCAAACAGTATGGCGAATAGGAAGAATGAAGAACAATTCACGAAAGTAGTTTGATATCAATGGTGGAATTATACCATGAGTTTGATTACAAGATTGAGAGAGAAGAATGAAATTGAATTATCAAAAGCTGGAAAGAATGAAAACAAGCTAACGATTATTTAAAGGTGGATTTGGCGCCAAAATCTGCTATGGGCAATGTGATCAACTCTTTAACGTAACTCTGATCAACTCTTTAAGTACTCGGCACTTCGAAAACATGCAGATGTTATGATCAACTCTTTAACGTAACTCTATCATAAAATAAAACACCGTTCCTTGGCACATATACGAGTACAAAGTACTAATACTTTGTTGGAAATGTATATATTTATAAAACAGTGAATGTCCGTATTCGAACTCGTGACCACGGGATTGCACACATTAGCGAATGAGAATCAAAGTTAATAATTAATGTTAATGATTACGATTAATTATTACACATAAAGTCCGTCTAACGATCGTGAAGTATTTAACGAAAAAATGACTAACGACCGTTAAATGTAAAGAGAATGGCTAGTAATGAAAAATCTTAAAATGGAAAAGATTTGGGGTCCCCTGGGCTTGCATATGGCCGGCCATAGGGGGTTCTCACAACCCAAATCCCTAACTTGTTCCCTAAGATTTCCATCTAGTATATAAACAAACCTAGGGTGAGGTTTAGGGTTAACTTTTGTGCATTGAATTAACCCTAGATCTCTCATTCTCCCTCTCTTGCTTACTTCGGCCGAACCCCCCCCCCCCCTCCTAAGGGTGTTTTGGTTTTGTTTTTTCATAAAACAAAGGTTTGTGTTAGATCTAGCAATCGCTTTGATTCGCGGTTAATTCGTGTGTACAAAATTGTGGTGGTAAGACATTATTCTTACACCTATTGGTTTGAGTTGTAAAACGGTAAGGGACAACTCTTTTAACCACTTCATCTGCTTTGTTCAAGAGATCTAGCCAATTGCAAGAGGTACGCTACGCATTCTTTCAGTTAATTAATTATTGTTATGATACTAAGTCTTCCGCTGTGTACTCTGTGATGTCTATATGTTATTATTGTATATCATATATCTTAAACTCAACAGTGGCATCACGAGCCTTGTATAACAAGTAATTAATTACTGAAACACATAAAACAAATAAACATGATTGTGTTATTAATTGTATGTGTAGATCTAGGGTTTGCAAAACCTAAACCCTAATTTTTAAAGGGGGCATTTTTTTTTGTGCCCTAATTAGGGTTTTGTAAACTTCAGTTTTAATTGGATTAGAAACCCTAGGTTGCATGCAATTTTATGTGTATTAAATTGTGTAACTCTTGGTTAATTGCATTAATTGTTAAGTGTGATTTATATCCATGATAAATGCATGCATGTTTTATCATGGATCTGCTTTTATTGTATGTTTTACTTGGTTAAGTGATATACACTAAATTCTTGATAGATCTTAAATTAGGGAAGACCCCAATCATTATTATTAAATCAATTATGTGCTATGTGGTATATGCTTTAATTTTGGCTTACGCAATCGATGAATCGATGCATGTGTCTCACTTTGTACATTACCGAAAACGGGTGAGAGTCTTAATTAAACATGTACATATTGACATATCTAGAATTGATTATTAATAGGATTTATCAAAAGGTTTGCATGTGGCTATTTTATATCCATGACTTATTATTATGTTATGCATTCATTTTTTATATGTTTATTTTTAAATACTTGCTTGTTTGTTATGTGTAACAAGGGTATTTTTATTAGAAAAATAAACTGACCTAAACAATGGTGAAACATGCATTTTTAAGCATAGTAATCGTAATCATTTAATTGATTGATTTTTTGCACAAAATAGTTAGAACGGCTCACCCATGAATGACAAACTGTGTGATGGGTATAAGGTTGGTACGCATTAAATTGTGACCTTAAAGATGAGAGTATGTAATATGCTTGTGACCTAATTCTCCTCGTTTGTGCGTCTTAATAGAGCTACCAAGTATTCCTATATATGTGCATAAAATCTTAAGGGTGAATTTACTTTAAATTCTACGCGCCACTTTTGTGGTAATTATCCGAATAACTTGGGTCTTATGACTCATGCAGCAGTAGGATATAATGGTAATTAAAGGTGATTCTTTAATTGGTTATCCAATACCTCGATTAAAGTTTGATGATGAAAAGCTTAAACATTAAAACAAGGATATAAATGTTTTAATAAAACCTATGCTACGAAGATGAATGTATGACATCTTTGTACATATTTGATTTGACATCAAAATTATTACCCTTTAATTTAAGTTGTATGCCATCCAATGAAAAGGAAACACCTGAGATTACCTTTTAGTTACGTGAGAACGTGACTTAGATCGTAATCAAAGGGTAAAATGTCCACGTGACGTGAGAACGTGCATGGACGATTTTGCAGTTTCTTAAGTTGGACAACTTAATTGAGTTAGGCGGTGAGAACTGGCAAACTCAAGCCATAAGATGGGATAAAACATGTTTACATGGCAATTGAAATTGGCTATATGTAAATCCCATAAATCTAGGAATTGCAATTGAAATTGGCAATTGAGCAAAAGCTCTACCATGTTGTATAAATTCATTACTAGCAGATCAACTTTCTCCAAAGAAGGTTCGGTTCATGCTCTGCACCCGCTCGTTGTGGTGTAGCGACACTGAAGTGTCGACGATGCCTTTATCTTCGAAAATTTTGTAAACCGATCATTTTATATTCTCCGCCATTATCTGTTCGGAGATGTTTGATCTTTCTGCAAGTCTGATTTTCCATCATCTTTTTCTACTTTATGAACACTCCTAGCACTTCATCCTTTGTCTTCAACGTGTACACCCAAACTCTTCGGGAAAAGTCATCAACAAAGGTTGCATAGTAGTGTCTCCCTCCTAAAGAGCTGGTCTTTACGCGACCCCATACATCAGAGTGGACATAATCCAAGATACATTGTGTCTTGTGGATAGATGTCCTAAATTTCACCCTTGTCGTCTTCCCATTGATGCAATGCTCACAGAGATCTAACTTACAAGAACTCATTCCTTTCAATAATCCTTGCTTTATGAGAAAATTTAAGGATTTTTCTCCTGCATGTCCTAAGAGCATATGACATAGCTTCATAGCTTCTTAATTTCTATCACCATTGGTAACAGCTACTATTGTTCCAACAACTGTTCTACCTTTGTAGTGATATGTGTTATCTATTTTATGAATACCCTTCATTACTACAAGTACTCCAGAGATGATCTTCATAACCCCATCCTTTGCCCTTACTTCGAATCCGTTATATTCTAAGGTGCCGACGAAAATGAGATTCTTTTTCAACTTTGGCGAGTAACGAACACCTTTCAAGGTCACAATTGTTCCGTCTTCATATAGCAATCGAACGAAACCAATCTTATGAGTAATGAGAGGAGTTTCGTCTGCCGTGTAAACAATTCAAAATTACTAAACCACTCTCGATGTGGTGTAATATGATGGCTACATGCCGAATCTAATAGCCATACATCATAAGCATTTTTGGTTGACGATGTTGCAAGTGAGATATATGATTCTTCATCATTACACTTGGTGACATACGCCTCCGCTACAGCTTTCCATTTGTTATGATTATCGTTGGTTTTCAACTTTGGACAATCTCTCTTCCAATGGCCTTTTTCATGGCAAAAGGCACATTCATCTTGCTCATCCTGCCTCGACTTGGATCTCCATCTCTTATCGGTGCCCTTCTTCTGCGAACGACCTCTGACAAGCAAAACCTTCGCGTCTCCACATGAACTAATCTGCTTGTCCTTCCTTCTCAGTTCTTTACTATACATGGCTGCACAAACTTCACTAAGAGGCACATCATCCTTCCCATTAAGTAGAGTTGTTTCAAGCAACTCATACTCCTCTGGAAGCGATCCTAACAATATCAAAGCTAGATCTTGTTCTTTGAACGCCTCACCCATATTCATCGAATCGGTGACCAACTTGTTAAAACTGGTAATGTGATCATTCATCGTGGTGCATATGTGAAGTGAAAGAGTCGCTTCTTCAAAAAAAGCTTATTCTGACAATTTTTCTTAAGAAATTTCTCTTCCAACACCATCCACATTTTGTAGGCGGATGTTTCTTTTAAGAAATCATATTGTTGCTCTCTTGAAAGACATGAACGAACCGTACCACGAGCTAACCGATTAATGGTTAATCAATTCCTACATCCTCTAGTTTACTTTCTTCAATGGCAATGTCTAGACCTTGCTGAAAAAGAGTCTAGAAGCTCACTTTGCCACAAACCAAAATGACATGTGCCATCAAAAACCTCCACCACCAATCTTGCATTCGTTAAGACTGGTCTAGCCCAACTTGAAAATGTTGGATCCACCGATGTGGAAGGTTTGTCAACTTTGCCATCTACCATTTTGTGTACAAATTATTTTTCAATAGCTTATAACCAAAAACCAACAGGGTTATTTTCTGATGTGGAGGATCAATATAAATTGCAACCACAAAGCATGTTAAGAATAACCTCGACTCTTGATATTACTTGTTGTGTAATAACCGTGATAATATCTCACCGACTTGGTATTCAACATCACAACTATACCTCAAACTAGCTTATTGAAAATTAAACAATATAAAAGAAACCTTAGAATGAAACACCAACAAACTTATATATTTCTTAAGCTAGAAATATATTACAAACTTAGAACAAAAGAGGAAAGAACTAAGAACACAACAATGATGATTGTGTGTGTTTTGGTGTGTCTAAAACTCAAAGGCTAAGGTCCTATTTATAGGCTAAGAATTATTCACACTTGCTAGTAGAAGCAAGTTGATAGCAAATGATAAGCAACTTGTTGCCAAGGATAAGCCAACTTGTTTTAACTTATAAGAAAAATAATTTCAAGTGGACATGAGCCACATTTATTCCAACAATACTAGCATATCCTTTAGTGTTCTTTTCTGTATTTTTGAATATTAAAAGTTGAATTCGCCAATATTTGGCAGTCAAACTTGTATTTTATTAAGTATCACGGCCTGCTCTCGACAAAGCTACACACACTTGTGATGAATATAATGTATATAAGATTCAAACACTTCAAACTGAGAAGATAAGTGAATGTATGAACAATTAGGAGTCTGTGAATCAATAAATATTACCACTGAACGAGAAGAATCAACTATATAGATGGCAAGATCTACATCTTAACGTAATGATAAAGATGGTGAAACGGAAATTAATCATCGATGAAGGCAAGGCGACATCAATGAAAACGATGGAGAAAGATCACCTAAACGGCAAACTAAACTGCCTCAATGGACTATGGTTTTGGTTGATTCTCATTCTAGTTCAAATTTCATCCCCATTTTTTATATCAAACCAGGGAGCCAACCTTTGAAAATTAAATTAAATTATGAGAATTTTAAAATATTAACCAAAGATGAATGATAAATATTAAACACTCGGATTTATGGAACCATATTGCATGGTATAGTCGTTGTGGGATTGGAGATTTTTGTTGTAGATATGCATGGGCATGGAGACTAGTATTTGCAAAATATCATATAAATGTTTCAATCATTTTACAAATTCCAGTTAACTTAGCTATTGTGAATCACCTTGTTTGTATTGAATCCATAAAAAAACTACTCGTATGAGTCAACGTGGCTAAGTGCATTTCTCACGTTTATTTTTCGATTTCTCAATTTAAGAGTTTATCATTTGATCATCATTCTCAACCCTTATTATGGAGGCAGGAGGCCCATAGAATTCTAGCTTTGTCGTAATTCTATTACGAATCCACTTCCCTTTCTTCTTAGGAATAGTTATCTTCAAGACCTCCTCCTTCACATCCATCACAATATCCTTGCTAGGATGGTAGACTGTATCAGGTGTAGAAATCGCAATGAAATATCCGGGATAAGTGGACCGGGGACCAGGTCTCCCCAGAGTAACCCAAAACTTCATATTATCAGCAAATGCACACCATACATTTATACAACCGAAATTATAGATACAATTCTCTGTAACAAGTAAAACAGAAAATACGTAAGAACTCCCCTAGCCTGATAGGGCATATCATCAGCTAAAATGCTCTTTAAAAAAATTATAGTAGCAAGAAAAATATCATTAAACTAGCTAAAATGCTCTTATTGATAAGGGATATGTACGAAGGGGCTAAGACCCGCCAGACGGTCGACAGTGGGGATCTCAGAGTTCTTTCCTGTAGAAGTTGGGCTCCACCAAGGATCTGCCATTAGTCCTTACCTATTCGCTGTGATCTTGGATGAGTTATCTAGAGGGATTCAAGAGGGCATCCCGTGGAGCATGATCTTTGCGACGACATTGTTCTCGGTGGCAGACTTCGGCGGAAGGGTTAAACATCGATGGAGCAATGGAGGAAGCACTTGAAGATAAGGGTCTTCGGTCGTGAGAGAAGACCTGAATATCTCGAGATGTGAGTTTGGGAGGATCGATTGAGCACCAGTGAAGATTTGGATATCCGCACGGTGACCGGATCCTACCACCTAAAGAGTCTTTTAGATATCTAGGATCGATGATCCACGATCGGGAGAATAGACGAGGACGTGACCCATCGGATTCGAGCTGGATGGGCAAGATGGAGGGCGGCGTCAGGAGTCCTTTGTGATAGGAACGTCCCTTGTAAGTTAAAGGGAAAATTTTACAATGTGGCGATTAGACCGGCGATCTTTGTATGGGTCCGAGTGTTGGCCCATCTCCAAGGCGCATGCTAATAGAGTAGAGGTGGCGGAATTGAGAATGTTAAGATGGACTTGTGGGAAAATCTTGCTTGACATGATCTCGAACGGTGTTTTCGAGCAAAACTTGAGGTCGGGAATATTATCGAAGATGAGAGAGAGGAAGGCTGAGGTGGTTTGGTCATGTCGAGGAGGCCACAATCACTGTGAAGAAGAGTCGAAGCGCTAGTAGTTGATGGTGTAGAAGGAGGGTAGACCCAATCTCGGTGGGATGATAGACTTAAGCTCGACATGAAGGAGTGCTCTTGTCCGAGGACATGACCTCGTGATAGGAATTTGTGGAGAGATAGAATTAGGATTTGCGGGTAGTTCAGGATAGGTGTTTTTTTTTTTTTTTTAATGCCCCTGCTATAGTTTAGGCCCCTTGCGTGTTTGCTTTTGCCCTTTGTTGCCCCCTTAGGTTGCCTTTTTGCATTCGCTTTAGGTATCGTCTTCCTTTGTTTTGCTCCCTTAGGTTTTCCTGCCTTTGCTTTGCTTTTGGTTTACCCGTAGGTTGTCTTGTGCCCTTAGGGTTGGTTTTTGCTTCTGGTTTGCTGTGTGCTTTTGTTTGGCATTTGTGCGTGTTTGGTGCGCCCTTTTCACGCTTTGTTTGTTTCTGCCTTTTTGCCCTTTTGTTCTATCTTCTCCTCTTTATCACCCGCACACGTGCACTAGCCGGAGGTCTCATTGGAAGCAGTCTCCTTACCCCCGGGTTTATCCCTGGGGTAGGGGTAGGCACTGTCTACATTCTACCTCCCCCATACCCTGCCCCGGCGGGATTGGGTATGTTGTTGTTAGCTAAAATGCTCTTAAAAAAATTGCAATAGTAAGAAAAATATCATTAAACTACTACCCTTTTTAAGGTCAAAGAGAAAAACTATTTTTGATGTTAAGTGTTAAGAATACCAAATCGGTTCATAATATCTTTATTTGGGATTCCAGACATGTTGCGGATGAAGTAGAGAGCTTTAGTGTCCTCCATCACATCCCATCTAGGACACGCTGCTGGTGTCACTCCGATGCAATTGTCCATCAAGTTTAGTAGACGCGCAAGATTAGTAGTTGCAGATAGGCGTGGACAATTTGCCTCTAAGTTATCATCAAAAAATCACAGGGTTAACGATTTTATTCTCAAGAAAGCTGACTCTCATTAGCGCTCTATGAGTTCAATATTAATAATGAAAATTTTAAATGACTTGTATTCCTCTTAACAATGCGCGCTTTAGGTGGTTCCTTTTAAATAATCATATGACTACACGTAAATGATAAGTTGAGATATCTACTCACTCTTGAAAAGATCATGGATTTCAGGTGTGCATTTGCCTTCAAGCTTTAAGCTAAAGAAGCGACAATATGTTGTTGCCACAGGACGAATGGATCGGGAAGCAAAGAGTCCAGCGAGCGAGCAAGCCATCATCTCGGATCAACAGGAGGACAAACTATAAAAGAGAAGAGCAATACAACTTGTACAAATTAATTAACAAGATTTTCATTTTCAAGACAAAGATACGATCAAGGTTATTATAGAAACTATTATAACGATATTTACCATTTCTTTCGTAGATGCATTGGTTCTTTTTTATTTTATTATTATTTTTCTTTTTTTCTTTTTTTCTTTTTTTCTTTTTAAGTTTTCTAAATATAACTGATACAAAATATCTTGCCTTAATTTAGAAAATGATATAAAAGCATTTGAGTCCCTTCTCGGCTCAAGTTTCAAATCAAAATAGTTTGAATTTGAATATATGTTAAAACTTGTTTTTAAAAGACAATATCACGAGAATCAGAAGGTGTTAGCCAAATATACTTACAACACATGCAGTATAACGAGATCTAAAATGATGTTAGCGACTACGCGACGTAGTTGCTTAAAGTTCGCTAAAAGACAAAAAAGTTTACTCTTTTCCGTCTTTGACCAAAACTTTTAAGGACTACACGTTGCATGTAGTCGCTAAAAGTTAAGTAAACGACAAAACAAGAGTTATGAAAAAGTCAAACTTTGACCAGAACTTCTAGAGTCGCTAGAAGTTAGGTGACAAACCGGAAACAAATAATATTTTAAAACTCGGTTTTTCTATTGATTCGGTTTAGTTTTCGGTTCAACCGGTTGAACCGTAAGGTCGAACCGTATATATATATATATATATATATATATATATATATATATATATATATTAGTTTTTAATGGTGGCATGACTTACAATTATTTGTTTGTTGTTTTGTTGGACTGAAATACATTTTTAGAATTGTCAAACAATATTATAAAACATTTTTAATTATAAATAATTGTGTGGTTTGCGTTGATGGTTAATAACACAACATATATAATTTTTACAACATTACGGAATTTATGCATGTTTGTAAACAGTACTCATGAGCCTGTATGGTTGGTCACTCGTCAGTACAAACAGGGACGCAAAGCATCAAAAGTATCAAGTAAGGACACTTGCATCTAATATGCGGCAGTAACAATTCGTTCAAGTCACTTCTAACAATAATAAACATGGCAACATCTGTAGAGCCATAAATATAAAACTACATAACTACTGTAAATTAGATATTTTTGAAGTTACTACATATAAAATATTTCAAACACTATTTACTCTTTTTTACCTGATTCGAATAATTTATTTCAAAGTTTCATAACTGAAGCGAGTTCCGTATCATAAGAATTTGTTAGGTAATTGGTGTCTTTTCCAACTCACAAAGCAAAAAGGAAAAGCAAGTGGCAAACAAAAGAATGTAGAACACATCATTTGGAGGAAAAGCAAAGGAATGCATTCATTCTTTATTTCCTTAAGCATTGGCTTCTTGCCTATAAATAGGCCATTCATCTTTCATTTGTAAATGTACCAACTTGTATTGTAATCTTCTAGCAATAACAAAGAAAACCTAGTTGCAGCCCGTGGATGTAGGATTTACACCGAATCCGAACCACGTTAAATCCTTGTTGCTTTATTTTCTCGTTTTGTTTCGTGAGTGTGATAGTGTTTCCGCTGCGTATACCCTGTCCTGTTCCTAACAACTGGGTTTGGAGGAGGTCGTATCTTGTATTATGCTCTGTGGTTGCAGCTCAGTCTGATCTTCCACATCAGAAACAAGGTTTCGATTGACTGTTTTGTGTACGATAGATTTATATGCGGGCAGGGAGTAGGTATATATCCAGGGAAGGTTCTGGCTAGGAAAGACTTGGTACTTAAGAATGTCCACTTGTGACTCACCTCTCTTTCCTGGGAATCCTTTGTCGGGTATAGTACTTATAGGCTTGGTGCATATTTGTTCTAGTATAGAATATTGTTTTTCGAGTTATGACCGAAAGAGGGTACTAAGTTTTCTGTCACACAAAAGTATATTGTCTCGATTTGTCTCTTGTTTGTCGTAACGGCTGAAGACAAGGTTGTAATCGAGAAGTTCAACAGTTTTGATTTTAGCTTGTGGAAAATGCAAATAGAAGCATTGCTATGTCAGAAAGATTTGGATGTAGTGCTTGGAGACAAACCGGAGGAAATGGAAAAAGCTGCTGAAGATGCGTGGAACTCAAAGGACAATAAAGCTAGGGCGGTTATTACATTGTCGTTGGCAAAGAGCGTTGCTTTTAACATCATGAAGGAAACCACGGCGTGTGGTATGATGGATGCTCTGACGAACATGTATGAGAAACCGTCGGCGGCTAACAAGGTGTTCTTGATGAGGGAGTTGTTCACTACAAGGATGAACGAAGACAACTCGATTCACGGTTCACATTAATAATCTAAATTCAATTCGTCCAGATTATCATCCGTGGGAATTAAATTTGATAATGAGACTCAAGCTTCACCGCTACTAGCTTCACTACCGATAGCTGGTCCGAAGCTATTCTGCTGTTACGAGCTCCGTAGGGACCAGTGGTATGACATTTGAAGGGGTTCGAGATTTGGTTCTAGGCGAGGATATCAGACGCAAGAATCAAGGTGGCTCGTCTTCTTCTGCGTTATTAAATATCAGAAGAGGTAGAGAGAATAGCAGGAATAGTGGGAGCAGTGGGAGTCGGGGAAGAAGTTCGTCTAGAACTTGGAAGAATGTGAAGTGTTGGAACTGCCAGGAGGTGGGACATGTTAAGAGTCAATGTCCAAAGAAATAATTAAACATTGCTGATGCTGAGAATGATGATGCATTGATACTCAGTATGGAAGAATGTGTAGAGTCTTGGGTCATGGATTCAGGGGCTTCGTTTCACGCCATGGACAACGGGGAAACGATGGTGAATCTTAAAGAAGGAGATTTTGGAAAGGTACGTTTGGCGAATGACGAGATGCTTAAGGTAACGGGCATGGGAGATATTGATTTGGTTACTTCATTGGGAACTACATGGAACCTGAAGAATGTCAGGGTGATTCCGGAGCTGAAGAAGAAATTGATTTCTATTAGTCAGCTGGATAAACAAGGACTGGAATTAAGGTTTGGTGGTGGTAAATGGAGTGTGGTCAATGGTAATCTTGATATTGCTCATGGTATTAAGCGTGGGTCATTTTATATGTTTGAGGTACCTGCTGAAGGAAGTATTACCGTCCCGGTTAAGCACGACAAAATCTGGTTCGCTAAATCTAGTGCTAAGAGAGTTCATTTTGCAAACATGAATTCTGGAGCCAAAGGGATGTTTGCTGAACGAGGCAGAAAGTCTAAACCATTCAGGGGATTCTGTGACAGTGGGAGCACGGGACGTGTTCTGGGTACAGTTACAAAGAGCCGTTGGGTTTTGAAGACTAAGACTGAAAAATTCTCTCCTGGTGAATGTTTGCTAAATTTGGAGACTGTTAGTGATCCTCGGTGTATCTCTGGATCTGGTGGAGTGTCCAAGCCAGTTGAGATAGGAGATGGGTCGGTAGCGGGATTGGCTACGACTGAGTTGGAGCTTGTGGGAGCTTCAACTGGCCCTTTTTGTACTTGATGACGAGGGGCAGCTGCAACTAGGGAATTTGACTGGGTTTTAGCTTGTTCTTGGGAACTGGAAGCTTGGATACTTGTCGGTTTAGAGATTCTGAAGTGGTGGGGAATGTTGCTAGAGTTGGATGGTAGAAAAAGCATGAGTTGTTCAAAGCCCCAAGCGGGAGATTGTTAGGTAATTGGTGTCTTTTCCAACTCACAAAGCAAAAAGGAAAAGCAAGTGGCAAACAAAGGAATGTGGAACACCCCATTTGGAGGAAAACCAAAGGAATGCATTCATTCTTTATTTCCTTAAGCATTGGCTTCTTGTCTATAAATAGGCCATTCATATTTCATTTTTAAATGTACCAACTTGTATTGTAATCTTCTAGCAATAACAAAGAAAACCTAGTTGCAGCCAGGATGTAGGATTTAAACGAATCCGAACCACGTTAAATCCTTGTTGCTTTATTTTCGCGTATTGTTTCGTGAGTGTGATAGTGTTTCCGCTGCGTGTACCCTGTCCTGTTCCTAATAGAATTCTCATTAACCTAGGCCAGTTTCCACAATAATGTCATTTTAGGTTGTTGTATCTACTAATGCCTAAAATGGTGAGATTCCCAAACACCCCCTAAATGGAAGACTATATGTGGCAAATACAAACCTTTAAAATATCAGTTGTTGTGCTGAGTCGATAAGTTGGCCTTTCAGAAGATCAAAGTTCTCTGGAGTCAGCTTGTTTAAGATACTAAAAAGTAAAGCAAAGTCTAGCAAAACCAAAATTAAGTAATTACAAAAATAAAACACGAGTTCTTATTCTTTACAGAAGTAGTAGGCATGAATGCGCACTAAGAACTTATGAGAAATATGTATAAATGACATTATCTTTAGTAAAGAACTGACCCCTTGGGGAGAGATGTGTTCTGCTAAACTGCAAGTTTAGTTGGTCCTGTTCCTGTTCCTGTTCCTGTTGCCTGTTGTCTCGCCCAAAGATCCGAACGTGCACACCAATCACGCTTTACGCAAGTGATCGAATATTTGAAAATAAAGGTTAGAAAGTAATCTGAAAGAACAAAGTATACATGTATAAAACAAATAACAAAACATACTTTTAGTCAAAATTGAAGTAAAATTGAGTTTCCATACAACATGTATGTTCCAATACAATCTCAAAAATGGCTTTTTTATTGTCAAAAACTGAACTCCACCAAGTGACTTTTTACAAAACACTATTATACAGTTTAAAAATTTTCTTCTTACATTAGATTTGGTGAGAGGGGTGATTTACAATAAACTATCACACTAATAACCTTGGCCAAACACTCATTTATTTAAGATAAACAATACATTTACAGATATTAGCAAACACTCTTTTAATATAGTAAGCTATTATAATCCTCTAAGCTTGGCCAAACATCCGTTTATTTAAGAACATGGCCTTTTCCTGTCCAATCCCAATTCAAGCTGATTAAGTGATTCGGTTTGAGCAGATCCCGGTGTATCAAAATATGACTTCAATTGCTTGTAAGTTCGAAGCCCAATGATTTAATACTAAGTACCGCATAAAAACTACTGATTGATTATTGAAATTAAAACACAATATATGATAGTATTACATACGAATGGAATCAGTTAAGTGCTCCGATGGCTGATCAGATGCTGGGAATTTTTGGCTTTCTGTAGGTCCACTTTATACCATCTATTTGACCCATTTAAGATGCCCAAGCCAACCCATTTATAAGTGGTGGGGATAGCAGCCTCAAATAATGGAGTTCTGTAGATTGAGAGTGTGACCAATATTCTTTCAAAAGTTGTCTAAACAATTAATCATCTCTTCTCATTAGTCATGAAGTCATTGAAAATCTAGATAGCATGAGACCTACTGAACGTACTTACTTTGGGGAGGAAGAAATAGAGTAGTATTTGGGCTGCAAACGTGGGGTGGCAGATCCAAAGAAAACACCAAGGGGATTTAGCTGATGGTAAGGCCCTATGACCCCAAGAAGGCTTCTCTGTCTTGAAACTATACATCGAGCATATTCATCTTGAAAGAGAGTAATGCATGAAATGTATAATATCACTTTTCATATTAGTTAGATATACACTAATCAAATGCAAGGTATAAGTGCTTCACGTGTATCATTGTCATGAGCAATTAAAGCATAAACAGAAAGGGTAGTTTTGTTTTTCTAAATGGGTATCGCTAAAATGTGTGGGTCGTGTGATAAATATAAAGGTGTTATTATTCGTATCTAACTTGTAATGGGAACTATTAAAATAAAGATTCGAACCGATTCTTGAAAAACTTATGAAATCCTAACAATGCAAATTGTGTGGAGTTTGCCACCTGCTTCATGCTCGCAATCCTAACAATGTGAATTGTGAGCTTATCGAACCTATAGAAATAAGCACCACTTTTAGAAATAATCGCAACATTGGTTAAATTACGCTATATTGAATTATCAAATTTACCAGCTACTTTTTCATATCAAGCAACCAGATCAGGTAAAGCATCGCTTTTCTGATCCATGATGTTAAAATATCACATCAGTGTATTAGCTTATTTAATAAAATTTTGTAGCAAAGTGTTATGATAGTATATTTGATAGTGTTATTCTTAATCTAGGGTTTAAGAACCAAATCACTTGATTTATCACATCTCCCATAATTGAAAAACAAATGTCCCTGTTATCTCGGACTAACCTGTGTTGAACACATTTTCTGAAGTCTTTGACTGGAAGGACTCCGCAAGTTTTAATATTCATCGACATTTTTCTTTTAGGTATCTAAGAAGGTGCGCAAGTTCCCATAGTCGCTCTGGTGAGTTTAACAAACTTGATAGCTTGTTTGAGACATTGGGTCTAGAAGGTACTCGTGCACTTCGCATAGAGGAGTGGCAGGAGCTTTCTTTCTTAGAACCTTGTCGGGCTTCAGAAGATATGTCATGATAATGCCCTAATGAAATACATATACGCTCTAGGATTTTTTTATAAGTATACTTCAAAAACAATTTTTTCCTTACCTAAATCTCGTGTATTTTCTTGAAAATGAGCTTTTAACCTAAAGAAATAAGATAACACTTTATACCATATCAAGCGCATGTGTAATATAATGTATAATGAAGAAGAAAAACTTATGATGCTAACTTTTCCAAATTGAGAATTTCATTGCGTAGATCCCACTCAGCTTCTTTGACAGAATTTTTGCCACACTCCTTGCAACATCCTATAAAGATCGACTCTTATTATACATATACATGTGCTTTATAAAATAAGAATCCAAGCAATTAACTAATCACCTCAACCCTGTATCATAAATAATCTACAGCGGGCTTATCCAGAAGTGGAAATGGAGCAATATGTTTAACATCATTATCTTCTTTTTCCGAATACACTTTAATTTCGTCAAATATCTCTATCTTGTAAAAACCCTGTTCAGTAAATAAAGGTATTTTAGTCTACATAAAAAATTAACTTCCTACCAGTATTCAAAACAAAATTTGACTATGGTAAACATTTAGTCTTCAAAATAACTTACAATTGACATAGATTGACCCGTAATAAATGCTCTTCCTGTTCGAATGAGATGGGTCAGCCAATCTACAGCTGAAATGTTGTTCCTATAAGTGATGCTACTGCATTGTTGCTTACTAATATCTGCTAATCTGATAGAACAACAACATATACACGATCATCACTTGGACCTTTGTATCTTTGCTTACTAATATCTGCGCATATTGAATATATGGATACAGTCCACCATCACCAAAATCCCGTGGTCTTGACCCCATGTACTTCAACCGTTATGTCGTATTATAAATCGTGGTTGGATTAGATTTAACAACCTTGGCTTTCTCGTCCTCACTTGGACACTGTATCTTTTCTTAAACCATGGATCACTCGAGTTGTCATAAAACATAGCACCAACTGATTTTATAGTTGGTCAACGAAACAACACCAGAAAACAAATAGAAACACTACCCAATCTAATAAAAAGTACTTCTATTTATACCAAGGTTATTGAGCGAGGAGCTTGAATCATTGCAAGTGGATCACCTCCTTTTATCACTCTTGTACCATACAATCACATTAAGTTTATTGAGCGAGGAACTTGAGTCATTCCAATCTCTTCATTGTTTTCTGGTTCAACCCCATGCTTATTTTATTTGAAAAAGTGAGTCTGGTACTTTTCTGGCTCGTCTTCAATCTCAGTCACTTTACATTGATGAATATTGTTAAATAATGTTAGGTCACCATATTAGTAACACAAGCATCAATATGTAGAAATATAGAAGAGAAGAGATCGGTTGCACAACTACACACACACACACACGTACAAGTATTGAAAGGTTATGCGTAAAGGTGAGAGAGTAAATGAATTGAACAACCAACCCTCAAGTGAGGGTTATTACATAGTATTTATAGGAGAGGGAGTTAGGGCAACACTCCTAGTCCCTTCCTTTCCTTATTGGACTTGGGCCTAGGCTTATGGGCCTTCTATATAAGCCTAAGCTAATAACAAACATAAAGGCCATAATTAAGCTAACTATTACATTTAATTACTAACACTTGAAATCTTGTTTAGGAGTGATTCCAACAATCTCCCCCTAAGTGTTAGTGATTGAAGAATATGAACGGTGAAGGTGCTGATGTAATAGTAGCTTTGACGTCTTTTGACATTCTTCTTTCTTGTGAGAAGAATTGCCTTGATTCGAACAATCTCCCCAGTGTAGAGAAATTGTCTTCTTTGAACAGTTTCGCTTTTGATGTCATCATTATCTTTGTTCTTAGATCATTGTTCTTTGTGATGGTGGTGATAGTATGTTGTTGTTGTCTGCATCAAGTCTGCCTCAGGTCTGCTTCGTTGCTCTAGTGTCTCCACGTCATTCTTCAACATGCTCACACGCTCTTTGACGTTGGATTTCAGTACTGATGAAGTTCTTTAAGTCTTTAAACTTTGTAGATTCTTTGACTTGACGAAGAATCATTCCGACTTTTGTGTTGCCTTTAGATAGAACTTCCATTAGTGATGATGTTGGCATGAGCATGTGAAGAATCTGCACTATCATTTCGTTCCATAGCTTCCATAAGAAGAAAACATAAGAAAGGTTAGTAATAAGCGGATTCCGGCACTTACAAGTTTAAACTTCGAGAGTGTTAACAGCATAGTGTGAAAACACAACTCTAATTCTCACAAAGGCCGTTCTGAACCGGAGTCCCACAAGTGAGATAACGCGATGTACGAAGTACACCTACATTCGGATGAGTCGCCGAGGTACATCGAAGCATCACCTCACGCAGTAGACCGTTTGAGACACACTAAGCGTAATCCACGGGGAGTTACCGAAGTGACCTGCTGTCAGGGCTATTTGATGTTGACCCGGCAGAGTTTCCATTCAATCACTGAGGATCACAATTTTGAACCTCTTATAAATGTTCTCGACAGATTGCTAAGATCTGTGAAGGACTCGATAACGCATTACCCGATGTTCTTATTGTTGAGCAACAAGTGATGAAATGTCAAGTGTACCTAAGAGATCTTTTGATGAATCTCGTGGCTCTAGACTCAATAGTGCGTTTTGGTTTTCCTGAGCGGAGACTAGGGAGAGGGTCTCCTTCTTCAATACCAGCTATCTCTAAGAGAAAGCCGATAGATTATGTAGGGTTCCCTGTGAGAATGAAACAAGCTTCTGTTGAGAGAAACTTGAGTGGCTAAGAAGGTTTGGTGCACGCGTCACTGGGTCCATGACGACTTTTAATCTTCAATACCAGTGTCATCAAGTGACAACCAGTAGCATATGAATTAAACCCGGTGTCTTCCCTAAGTTGAATAATCTGGAGGGCTATTTCTTTTCACCATTTTCTTTGCATTTCTTTTTAATTCTTCAACTCCTTCTTTCTCCGATTCTCATTTTCTCCTTTTTATAATCATACCTAAGGACTTCTAATTCTAACTATTGGTTGTGTCCTTGGGTAGATCCCTCCGGCTCTGGCGGATCATAGGACGGTTATTCCTAACCTTAATCACCTTATAACTCCATTGCCATAAAACCATTTTCATGAAAATCTCTCGAAGTGTTTGTCAATGAAAAACATGTTTGAACACTTCAAGAGTTTTAGATTTTCAGAAATACTCCCCCTCCACATGTGCTTAATAGTTTTGATAGAAATTTGCACAGTGAAGAAAGAGCTCGCACTTTTGAATTGATCTACTCAAGATAGACAATCCCCCGCGAGACACGGTTACATTGAATAGTTAAAGAGTTACATTGTCAGCTTTTAGGTGACAACTAGCTCTAATAACTATCTTGAAGGTGTGGACAAACCTCGAAAGGTTGTCAAACCTGTCAAAGTTCATGTCTACGAAGAGTTTCTCGAATGGTACATTCTACTCGGACAAGTCCTTTGCGAGACACGTTTACATCACTAGCGAACTAGCTTGAAGTTATTACCCGTCCCGGACAAGTCTTTTCGAGTTACTAATAGTTAAGATCTCGTCAATTCGTTGGTTAAGTCTATAGCACAAAGATTCATTTGCATTTACACAACATATTTCTTATCACATAGTTTTCTCCCCCTCAAAAATGGCATATAAATATGTTATTTTTGAAGAAATGTTGAGAATAAATATGACCATTTTAAGTTTTGTGGGAAGATTACAAAGAGGAATTTTGTGAACAAAGTTTTTAAGTCAAATACTCCCCCTCAACGAGTGATATAAACGATTGAGGTTTTGAAAATCATAAGGGGAAGTACTTGTTCTTTTGAGCAAAACCTTTGAAAAAGTGAAAGGTTTAATAAGTTTTACTCAAAAGTAAGAAGCTTTCGCTCCTTTTATAAGGATTGTGGCACTGAAGCGTACCACAGGGTCCTTTCATTACAAGAACGGGTTGTACACTGATATGTGTACACAAGCCATAGTCATTATAAATCACACATCCAAATAAATATGAAATAGAAGCAGTTTAAGGGGTATCAGTAGTCCAAGTAATGTCACCGGGAATGCGAGCGGCGTTGATAGCCGGTGAGAGTAATCTGGGGCGACCACCTACAAAGCTCTCCAATGTTCGAACGGTCCCTTCGGTACAACCTTTCATCAATCATAGTGATGATCCTCTTCACATCTCGTCTGTCCTGAGAGTTCCATCGCTTTAGAGTCCCAATGTCTTCATGTATATCCTTCAACCTATAAGCCAATCCGTCCCTGACCTTCTTCAGTGTGTGATCCCCAAACTTATGAAGATCTCTACACACCATCAAGCAGTTGCGTTGTAGTTCACTACGGTAAACTACTCCGAATGGTTTGCTGATGAGAGTGTATTGTGGAAGCTGGTTGATGTCAGGAAGTTCAAGCTGAGGTCTGGTGAAGTTGACACGGGTTTGATACGACTCAACAGCAAGTTGTAGATCTTCTACACGTTCTTTGATTACTATGATTCTGATGAAGATAAGAAAGGACTTGATGTATTCACGTTGAACTTGTAATACCTGAATTTCTAAAATTCACAAAAAGACCAAAATACCCTTATGATCAAAAGTAAGAATAACTAAATAAACAGAATACCAAATGAGCTATGTAAATTCAGAAAACTTATAAGAAATATCACATATGATCCAAATAAATTTTGAATGACTTTGTAAAGTTAATTTTTATAGATGATAATTTTATAAAATCAATTATGTATTTTAAATATTTAGCCGAATATATTTAATAGTTTTAATAAAAGAATTTAATTAATAAGAGCCCAATATAAATTTATATTATTAAGAGTCCATTTATTTTAAGTCCAATACATTATGAAGCCCACAAGAAAAATAGTAAATCAAGTATATATACAAAATTCGGTTCCCATAAAATCCCTTATTGCCGATTAACCATAAACCGACTTCAAAACCCTCAACAAATCGATTTCCAGAGCTTGAGACCATTTTTCTTGGAGAAGATTTAAGGTAAAGAAGGTGGGAAAAATAGTGTTCGAGTTCCTAGGTTGCTGTTTTAGTCGTGGTTAGTTTTTGGAACAATTAGGGTTTCGACAAGTGAGGTTTTTGTGCTTCTTTTGTTATAACGATTCAAGCTCATCAAGGGTATGTTTCTAATGTTGATTTCAGTCCTATAAGTCATATGGAACACATAAAAATTGGCCATGCATGTTTAATATGTCGTATGGAATTATTTGGAATCTAAAACCCTAGAAATCGTATAAAAATAACGAATGGGTGTATAATAATTTTAGAGACCATGATTTGATTTTTCCAGAAGCTATTACATGATATAAGACCTGAATAAAATACATATTTGTGAATTCGAAGGTTGTATGAATTGTTGTGAGTTTTAGGGTTCGATTAAACATGGAAAAAGGAAGGTTTTTAAAAGGACCGATTAGGGTTTTGCATGAGCTAGGGTTTCTTGTAATCATTGAAGGTAATTAATGAAGTAGTAATGATGAGTTAATGATGGGTTAAACTTAGGTTTAGGATTTGTACTTGAATTATGTCTTTTCGGTCCTAAATAAAAGTTTTGGGTTGGTTTTGTTAATTATGAAACTTAAAGGTTATTTTTGGGAACAGTAAAATACTTGTACTAAACGTATAAAAATAAGTGTGGGGGTTAAACATGTAATTTTGGATATTTAAAGGGCTATTCGAGTTGTATTTAAATTATTAGGGTACGTTTTGTAAATTCTAAAACCTTTGGGTTAAAAGTGTAAAATCTGATAAAGTAAGGTGAGATTGTGAACTTAGAGGTGTCAAGGGTGTAATTTGTAATTATGAGTAATTATGGGTTCTACAAGTGTAAATTGATTTTGTAGAGACACGCATGAGTTAAGTTAATTTCGGTTTGTTATCATTTACGTTCTAGGTTAAATTGGGAAATCATTAAAAGAAGTAATATGTGAATTTAATGCGTATTTAGTAATATTTAAAGAGTAGGGGAAACCCTAGAATCTAAATAGGAAGTTGGAGAATTAATGATTAAGACTCTAAAACATTGTAATTCTGTCCGTCACTAAAAATGAGAATAATCTGACAACTTTAAAAGTATTAATGAGATTGATCCGTTATACTAATAAGTATTAAATAAATCATAATCCGTGTAGATTCGTTGAAGGAGACGCGACGTTACATCTTCGTATTCGTTCATTCGTTGCTTTTCTCTCACTTGCTTTAAGGTACGGATATTTTGTCTTACTTTAAGACACTTACGTTATCGTACATATATTCTGACCTTCTTAGTAAAGGTTCATTATGATGTTCTTTTCGTTCGCTTTTCTATTTCACTTATTAGGATTCCCAATGCCATTGCTATGAACCCTTTTTCTTGAATGTTTGATCATTTACTTATCTGAATTTATGTTCTAGTGAACTATGCAATATCTGATGTGAACTTATGTTAGGAAGATTTTGATATGCACATCTGTTCAACTTTGCTATGGTTGATTATGAACTTCTGCTTATGAATATATGACATGCCACTATGACATGAATTTATGATTTCTGAATATCTGAATATGAACCTTATGATATGAACTATCTGATAAGTTATTTGTGACCTTTATGATGAATTATGATCTGTGTCATTTATGACAACCTGTTTGACCTAAGTTTAGTTTGACACCCGAGCCAAATAATAACTAGTCATGGGGGTTCCATGTCCGTGTCGATTGATGCACCTCGACATGACTCTAGGGCAGTAGAGTGATGTTCTGCCACGTCCCTTATCTGTTATTTGTTATGAGCTCAGTTGGTATTAAATTACCTATATATGTCTGTTGGGGCGTATGGATGCATCCTAGATCTGTTATCTGTTATCTGATATGTTTTCTGGTGAATGATGTCGTGTGCAATACGCGTCTTCACAAATTCTGGGAGCTAGCTACTCCATTGGTTACTTGAGGTCTCCCCTCATATTATATATGGTATTCTGAGGTCACCCCTCCGAATACAATGGTTACTTATGATATGTTATATCCGATATGTTTCGGCTCGTGGTAGTTGACTAAATCTTTATCTCTACTTCGTGTTAAGTATTCGTATGATTCGGTATTTCGAGTGTTTATATTTTGTATTCTGAGATGATATGTTAGAGAATGTGCTTATGACGTATTTGTTTAAGTGATTATTAGTTGCCATGCTAGGACAGGATTAATACGTTAAAATATGATTCGTATATCTGATATTATGATTTGTTATCATTACGTGAATGTGTTGATCTGCGAGATTAATGTGCTAGTGTATAATCGAGTATTTTGAAGGTTAATTATCTGTCTGCATATGTGACCTGCCATGTTAAACTCTGCTAAGGTTAGGATTTGATATGAGAACTGGTTTAGCTATATTGTCGCCATTTCACATTGCTACTATATTGCATTAAGTGTATTAAATGTTGATTAATTGATTTGTATGAATGCCATGTTTATTTGTTTAGAAGTGTTTTCAGTTAGTCTCTAGACATTTCGTTTGGCTTATACGTAATCTGTTATTTTGGTATGCAATGTGTTTGGTTGTTACGATATGTTCGTGTTTGTGTCATTGATGTGCTCTGTGATGTTAAACTGTTATGGTTGTTTGGATTTCTGTATATTTGTGCTTCCGCAGAATCCTAAAGATCTCTCATTATTTTATTTTGATTTTCGTTATTCGTATATTTGTTTTGTTTAGCTTTTGTTTCGTTATATCCGTTCACTGGGCTTTGTAAGCTCAGCCGCACTTTTCTTTTCATGCGGCAGGTATAAAGCATTCAAGATGAGCTTATGGGATAGCTGATCTGGGTTTGAGAGTAGAGACGAGAGCAAGATTTGACCATAGAGATCTTAGATTTATTTGAATATTAAGTTATTTATACTATCTTTTGTAAGTTTTTGTATAGGCTTCCGCTTTTGTACATTAGTTAAAGTTCTGATATGAAACCGTATTGTGATATCTTTACCCTTGTCGGGTCGGGGTGTTACAATTTATGGTAACAGAGCCAGGTTTTAGGACCCTTAGAGCTTAGGCTATGACCTGTGAGAAGTGGGTAGACATTAGGTTTCCGTCTGTTCAGATATTTTTCGATTCCTTTTGATGGTCGTTCAGATTTGACTTCGATATCCTTTTGCCTTCACTGAATTGGCCCTCCTTTGTTCGCATCGAATTTTGTTATTTTGTTTTCGCTCGTCCGTTTGTCGATCGTTAGATGGAGACTACCCGTGGAACCGAAGAAGATGGTGCCGACCCTACGTTGCTGCGACGGTTCCCTGGTCTTTGGAGAGGTTCGTGAAGCGAAGCCACACTCGCTGCCGTCTGTCGGAGACATCTGGATGTTGTTGGAGGAAGTTGGATGGACCAACCAAAGGCGCAAGAGACGGAGACAAGATTCAACCGGTGGCTGAGAAGATTCATCTACTTCATATGATTTGGGCGCGACTTATGTCACTCTGATTCGTTTGTCATGCGTTTCAAGACGGTTTGATATTACGATAAGTGATTCGATCGTATTGCTTTTCTCGATTTGTTGAACTCGGTGTGAATCGTGAAGTTTTATCGTTTAGCATTCGGTATATCTCGCTTTTCTTCCGGATCGTCATAATAAGTCATGAGGAAGAATACGAGGTGGACTCGGATTTAGAATCTACGGCTATTGGTAGGTTTAATCCGACACAAGAATAGGAATTTCGCTTCTGATTAGTTGCCCTCCTTATGAGAAATTTCTGACATTTGATTTTGAGTTAGGTTCTTTTGTTTTCATTTTGACGTCTGAATCTCGGATTATTAAATTTAATTTTGGGAATTCATCTTATGTCGACTTTGCAAATTTTGTGTGATGGATGGAAATAAAACAAAATTTTGAAAGTATAATTCCTGTCTGTGGTTTCTTTCTGATAGATCCGTTAAGTTTCCGTTAGTCCTTATAAGTTTTGTCAGCTATTTTATTTTCGTAATGTAATTGTTTCATTTTACTGTTTGAATGAAGCATGGCCTTCATGGTGGTATACTCATGAGTATCACAGTTTGTTATAGTATGTTACTTGCTATTTGAGTGTTATCTGTATGTGGTATGTTATTAGCTATGTGTTTTGTCATGACCCGAGACCGAATATAATGACAATAAGAACTTGTTATGTGATGCAAGTATTATGACGCCTGATCAACGTAATAATACCGAGATCATATAATCTGAACTTATTGAAGGTATACGACGTCTGGGAAATGCCTGTAGTTGACATGTGATAGACTTTAACTTGTATCTGTTATTTGGTGCTTCTCATGTTCGTTTGAAATTCCGTACCTAATTGTGAGATCTGTAGTAGATATCTCATTACGTGTAAGTTTTGTACGTTTGGAATCCGAAGTTGTTATGACCTGTACGAACCTATAGATTGCTATGACCACCTTAACCTTATATGTCTCCCCATATTTCTGCGACTATTGAAGCCGATAGGATTTATTTCGTCTATGCATATGATGTCCTCATCATTAGATATCTGGATAAGTCAGAATTTGTCGTTTGATTTTCTGCGTCTCATCTGTTCTCCGCCATTATTCTGATAAGTATATAATTATCTATTATAAGTATTTGACTATCGATTTGATTTCTGAATAAGTTTGAGTTTGAATATTCCGATAAGAAATTCATTTGTTCCGAGATAAGATTAACGTTTGTTATATTCCTAGAAATTCCGAAATCCGAATCGTTTTTCGTTCGTTCCGCCTTGTTCAATTTCGAGGACGAAATTTTCTTTTAGAGGGGAAGAAATTGTAATACCTGAATTTCTAAAATTCACAAAAGACCAAAATACCCTTATGATCAAAAGTAAGAATAACTAAATAAACAGAATACCAAATGAGCTATGTAAATTAAGAAAACTTATAAGAAATATCACATATGATCCAAATAAATTTTGAATGACTTTGTAAAGTTAATTTTTATAGATGATAATTTTATAAAATCAATTATGTATTTTAAATATTTAGCCGAATATATTTAATAGTTTTAATAAAAGAATTTAATTAATAAGAGCCCAATATAAATTTATATTATTAAGAGTCCATTTATTTTAAGTCCAATACATTATGAAGCCCACAAGAAAAATAGTAAATCAAGTATATATACAAAATTCGGTTCCCATAAAATCCCTTATTGCCGATTAACCATAAACCGACTTCAAAACCCTCAACAAATCGATTTCCAGTTTCCAGAGCTTGAGACCATTTTTCTTGGAGAAGATTTAAGGTAAAGAAGGTGGGAAAAATATTGTTCGAGTTCCTAGGTTGCTGTTTTAGTCATGGTTAATTTTTGGAACAATTAGGGTTTCGACAAGTGAGGTTTTTGTGCTTCTTTTGTTATAACGATTCAAGCTCATCAAGGGTATGTTTCTAATGTTGATTTCAGTCCTATAAGTCATATGGAACACATAAAAATTGGCCATGCATGTTTAATATGTCGTATGGAATTATTTGGAATCTAAAACCCTAGAAATCGTATAAAAAATAACGAATGGGTGTATAATAATTTTAGAGACCATGATTTGATTTTTCCAGAAGCTATTACATGATATAAGACCTGAATAAAATACATATTTGTGAATTCGAAGGTTGTATGAATTGTTGTGAGTTTTAGGGTTCGATTAAACATGGAAAAAGGAAGGTTTTTAAAAGGACCGATTAGGGTTTTGCATGAGCTAGGGTTTCTTGTAATCATTGAAGGTAATTAATGAAGTAGTAATGATGAGTTAATGATGGGTTAAACTTAGGTTTAGGATTTGTACTTGAATTATGTCTTTTCGGTCCTAAATAAAAGTTTTGGGTTGGTTTTGTTAATTATGAAACTTAAAGGTTATTTTTGGGAACAGTAAAATACTTGTACTAAACGTATAAAAATAAGTGTGGGGGTTAAACATGTAATTTTGGATATTTAAAGGGCTATTCGAGTTGTATTTAAATTATTAGGGTACGTTTTGTAAATTCTAAAACCTTTGGGTTAAAAGTGTAAAATCTGATAAAGTAAGGTGAGATTGTGAACTTAGAGGTGTCAAGGGTGTAATTTGTAATTATGAGTAATTATGGGTTCTACAAGTGTAAATTGATTTTGTAGAGACACGCATGAGTTAAGTTAATTTCGGTTTGTTATCATTTACGTTCTAGGTTAAATTGGGAAATCATTAAAAGAAGTAATATGTGAATTTAATGCGTATTTAGTAATATTTAAAGAGTAGGGGAAACCCTAGAATCTAAATAGGAAGTTGGAGAATTAATGATTAAGACTCTAAAACATTGTAATTCGTCCGTCACTAAAATGAGAATAATCGACAACTTTAAAAGTATTAATGAGATTGATCCGTTATACTAATAAGTATTAAATAAATCATAATCCGTGTAGATTCGTTGAAGGAGACGCGACGTTACATCTTCGTATTCGTTCATTCGTTGCTTTTCTCTCACTTGCTTTAAGGTACGGATATTCTGTCTTACTTTAAGACACTTACGTTATCGTACATATATTCTGACCTTCTTAGTAAAGGTTCATTATGATGTTCTTTTCGTTCGCTTTTCTATTTCACTTATTAGGATTCCCAATGCCATTGCTATGAACCCTTTTTCTTGAATGTTTGATCTGTTACTTATCTGAATTTATGTTCAAGTGAACTATGCAATATCTGATGTGAACTTATGTTAGGAAGATTTTGATATGCACATCTGTTCAACTTTGCTATGGTTGATTATGAACTTCGAATATGAACTTCGCTTATGAATATATGACATGCCACTATGACATGAATTTATGATTTCTGAATATCTGAATATGAACCTTATGATATGAACTATCTGATAAGTTATTTGTGACCTTTATGATGAATTATGATCTGTGTCATTTATGACAACCTGTTTGACCTAAGTTTAGTTTGACACCCGAGCCAAATAATAACTAGTCATGGGGGTTCCATGTCCGTGTCGTGATGCACCTCGACATGACTCTAGGGCGAGAGAGTGATGTTCGCCACGCGTCCCTTATCTGTTATTTGTTATGAGCTCAGTTGGTATTAAATTACCTATATATGTCTGTTGGGGCGTATGGATGCATCCTAGATCTGTTATCTGTTATCTGATATGTTTTCTGGTGAATGATGTCGTGTGCAATACGCGTCTTCACAAATTCTGGGAGCTAGCTACTCCATTGGTTACTTGAGGTCTCCCCTCATATTATATATGGTATTCCGAGGTCACCCCTCCGAATACAATGGCTACTTATGATATGTTATATCGATATGTTTCGGGCTCGTGGTAGTTGACTAAATCTTTATCTGTTACTTCGTGTTAAGTATTCGTATGATTCGGTATTTCGAGTGTTTATATTTTGTATTCTGAGATGATATGTTAGAGAATGTGCTTATGACGTATTTGTTTAAGTGATTATTAGTTGCCATGCTAGGACAGGATTAATACGTTAAAATATGATTCGTATATCTGATATTATGATTTGTTATCATTACGTGAATGTGTTGATCTGCGAGATTAATGTGCTAGTGTATAATCGAGTATTTTGAAGGTTAATTATCTGTCTGCATATGTGATCTGCCATGTTAAACTCTGCTAAGGTTAGGATTTGATATGAGAACTGGTTTAGCTATATTGTCCGCCATTTCCATTGCTACTATATTGCATTAAGTGTATTAAATGTTGATTAATTGATTTGTATGAATGCCATGTTTATTTGTTTAGAAGTGTTTTCAGTTAGTCTCTAGACATTTCGTTTGGCTTATACGTAATCTGTTATTTTGGTATGCAATGTGTTTGGTTGTTCTGATATGTTCGTGTTTGTGTCATTGATGTGCTCTGTGATGTTAAACTGTTATGGTTGTTTGGATTTACGTATATTTGTGCTTCCGCAGAATCCTAAAGATCTCTCATTATTTTATTTTGATTTTCGTTATTCGTATATTTGTTTTGTTTAGCTTTTGTTTCGTTATATCCGTTCCCTGGGCTTTGTAAGCTCAGCCGCACTTTTCTTTTCATGCGGCGGTATAAAGCATTCAAGATGAGCTTATGGGATAGGCGATCGGGTTTGAGAGTAGAGACGAGAGCAAGATTTGACCATAGAGATCTTAGATTTATTTGAATATTAAGTTATTTATACTATCTTTTGTAAGTTTTTGTATAGGCTTCCGCTTTTGTACATTAGTTAAAGTTCTGATATGAAACCGTATTGTGATATCTTTACCCTTGTCGGGTCGGGGTGTTACAGAACTTCAGTCGAGAATTGTCTCATGCGTCCCTGTACTTTGGCAAGATACAGATCTTCAATGTCGTTGAGAGACAAATTCTCAAAGTCCGCTTCAGAGAATGCATAATCCCTTTCGTCTTGCCTTTTGACCACGATATTATTGAGGAAAGTATAGTCCCATTTAGACGAAAGATCAACGTGCTTAATAGCAACGATCCCTTTAGTACTATACACTGCATTTTGAGACTTTCGAACCTGGCAGCTCTTGTAGTAGATTCGACGGCGTTCTGTCCAATGGTGAATCCCGTACAATGCATCGATGTCATACTGTTCCACACTGTTAGGAAACATGTGAGTAGCCTTTTCTTCTATGGCTATACAGTTGGAGTATATGGCTCCCGGGAACAGAAGTGTAAGGGATGTAGCGTATTTCCTTGAACCATCGCTACCGTGTAGAAGGAATTCCAAATCTTTGTTGAAGAAGTATCGAAATGGAATCTTAGGTTGATCTGGTCGGCCAATTGTTGGTAGAGGTTTAGACCAATCGGTGTAGTATGAAGTGTTGTCTCTTCTGGTAAAGTCGATGTTTGCTTCAGGGTTGAGCCAATCAATGTTGTTAGACATGGCTCGTGCTATGTTTTCAAGGTGATACTCAACTTCAATAGCACTTTCTGAGCTGTCTTTGAGTAGTTGAAAAGCTTCATTCTTGATTCTTTTCAACTCCAATTTCGTCATCTTCTTTACCTAAAACTTATCTTGAAGAATTTTAGCGTGCTCCAAAGTACGACCTTCTATCGCATCTTGACCTTCAGGTGGGTAGGGAGTAGAATCAACAAGTTTAGAAAACCAGTCATATTCAGTGCCATCCTCATCTAGCCATGATAGGATGTCAGCCTTAGGTGCCTTCTTCTTCTTTTTCTTTGGCCTAGAGGAGGATTCTGGTTTCTTGGCTGTGTCAGGAGAGATGGGTTGTTGTTGGAGCTCAGGGATTTCCTCATCGTCACCACCCGTATACTCAAAGTGATCACCGTTTTACGAGTTTGGGGTGGTAACTTCGAATCCTGAGGTTTTTCATTAGAAGAGCGAGGAGGAGATCGTGGTTGAGCTGGAGTCCTTTGGGGTGGAGGTTGCATTGAAGATGATTCACCGTTTTCTTGGACGTTTAGGCTCATCATTCTTATCCTTATCCTTATCTTTATCTCTTGGACGTTTAGGCATTTGAGCTTCTTCTCTCGTATCTTGATTGAAGTTGGTATTCCAGCAATGCTTCAAACAATTTACTTTCGGAAGAAGTAAATGTTGCAGATCTTTTAGACATTTGAGCTACGAGCCTGTTAACCAATTCAGCATCTGAGAATATTATGGGATCAACTGGGTTGATGTTGACGTGCATTGGTGTTGATCTCATAGTTTGCTTAGCCAAATGCAATAGATTCGGATATATTTGTTTGGTAAACATCTCCTTTGTGACTCCAGGAACGATGTCAAGAAGGAACTTATGAGTGTAACCTTTGATCATCTCGTTCATTTCCCCTTGAAAGTCACGTTGTATGAATTTCTGGATGTACTCCCTTTCAGCTGACATCTTTTCATTCTCGTCATGAAGGTACTGTACTTGGTCAGTGAGGAAATTCACTACGTAAAGTATGTCTTTCTTCCCGACCGCTTGACAGCAGCTTTAACGATTCGTGTCTTTGCATGAGAAATCCAAGAGGCCGTTGGCTTCTTCACTGATTTGGTGTGGATCTGGTTGATCTTTTGGGTGGTGGTGGTGAGGAGTGAGAAGACGAATCTGATGATGAGGAGACATGAGGAGACTCGGGGTCCTTCGGTGGTTCAGAAGTTTCCTCCTTAGAACGTGCAGGACTGTCTAGAAGAAATTGATCATAGGCGGTTTCTTCTTCATTTCCAGACATAGCCTTATCATCAGCCTTTGTATCATCAGCAGGAGTTTTCTCAGTCTTTTCTGTTCCTGGTTCCTCAATATCAAAGTTGATGGAGTCCTCAATCTGCCGTTGTTGTTGTTCGTGGGTGATGGTTGTACCAGTTCCCTTACCGGGTTGATTAACCGCATCAAGAACTGGTGTTGCTTGTGTACCACCACTTGAACCTCCAGGGCCACGAGTTTGATCTTTTACGAATTCTTCGGCAAAGTGTTTTTGTCGGAGTTCCTTCAACTTCCTTTGATATTCCTTTTGCTCATCTATTGGTTCTTCTTCAGAGCTCTCCTTATCATGCTCAATCACTGGAGTTTTCCCTTTTCCTTTATTTGCTGGTGGAGGAGGTCTAGCTACTTGATGGAGTAATATCGGTTGCAGTTTCAGAGTAGAAGATCTCATCGTCTGATTCGGTTTCTTCAGAGCTTTCGTCCACTAGCTTTCTTGGCGGTTCAGGCTTAGGAACGGGAATAGGAACAACTTCCTTAGAAAGAACTTTTCGTCTGTTTCCAAGTTTCCTTTTAGGGAACTTCCTTTTACTCTCAGTGCTTGCAGCACTTCCTACACTTCCTCTTCTGGTTTTCCTGGTAGGTGTGCCAGAGGGCTTGTCATCGAGAAAACCAACTTTGCTTTCTTCAACTGCTACCAGATACCTTTTGTATGTGTAGAGCTTTTTGATTTCATCCGACAGAAGGTGATCCGGCAACACAACACCCTGTTTCTTCGTTGTTGACTCCTAAAATCTGACAGTTAAAGTAGGTTCAGTCAACATGTCGTGATTGTTGGGGTCATTGAATCTCTTGGGGATATCAGGATTAAGCCCAAGTGCTCTTTGAATCAACATTTTAGTGTATCTGATATAAGGAATCTTTGAGCCAAGCTTTTTGAGGAATGACATCATGTCGTCCCATATCAAAGCTTCAATTTCGATGTGCTTCATATTGATCAAAGCCCAAAATATCTGCAGTTCCATAAGCTTAGGATGCTCATAGCCACTGTCACGACCGGAAACAGATTTGGTGATGATGATGTAGAGAGTTCTCCAGGGTTGAGGAATATTCTTAAGATCCACGTATGAATGCTTAGTGATTACTCCTGTAGCTTCGTCATAACCAATGTCGATCATGAATTGTAGAACAGTCTCTTCAGTTGGTGCAACAACGTAATCGGTAGGCTCGATGTCGGGAATGAGGAGAACAATCCTTAAGTCTGCTGGTGTGATGGTGACTTGTTTGTGGTTGAGAGTCACCGTTACAAAGATTCGTCCTTTGATCTTTTGCATTGTATTCCGAAGCGATGAATGTAGATCTCGGAACAGAGCGAGTTGGAGAGCATGTTCTGATAAGGATGATTCTTCAGAATATCCACAACAATCAAGCAAGAAGACTATGAGCAAGTGAGAGTTTCAAAGTCAACACGAAGGTTGTTCTTTCCAATCTTCATCGGATAGCCATTAGGGAAGATATCAGCAATGGTGAAAACATTTGGTGCATCCACATTCTGCATTTGAGCGTCCATGTCGTGATCTGAAATATATTTAGCCAAAAGAACCAACATATCGAAATACATTATGTTAGTCAACAGATGGTTTTATTGTCTAATTATTGAATGTGATATGTTGATGATTGTTACGAGTCCAATGTCACTTGTTTGTCCAATAGTCCAATGACGTCATGATAAGTTTCGTGAGTTAGTTAACTTTAAGTTTTAAAGTTCATGTTATTACTTATTTTTTCACAACATATTAAACGTTTAAGCTTATTAGTGACATTATTGGTTTCGTGACGTTATGATTTATTTATTTACAAGTTTGCACGCGTAACAATTCATGATTAAGGTTAAACAAGGCTTGGGCGTAGAAATGGCAAGCTTATGCGTAAACAGGGGTGATATACGCGTAAAACGCAAGCTTATGCGTAGGTTCTTGACTTACGCGTAAGAAATATTACGCGTAAGAAAAGGGGACCTTATGCGTAGAGCTTACGCGTAAGCGCATATAAAACCTTACGCGTAAGGCTTACTCGTAAGAGTAGACCTTATGCGTAGAGGTCACTGTTTACGCATATCTTTCACAGGATACGCGTAGTCCCTTATGTAGAACCTTACGCGTAACAGTTACGCGTAAGATTACTCTTACGCATAACCTTCTACGCGTAAGGTGATCCTTATGCGTAGATTGCTAATAACCTTGATTCTGAATTTTCACTTGTAACAAACCTGAAATAAGTTCACCATAGCATCAATATTAACGCACAGATTCATTCTATAACAGATTTACTCAAAAACACTCATTCAAACAGTCATGCAAAAAAACCCTTATGCGTAAGACAAAACCCTAAAGTTCATGAATTACGCCTAAGAAATTTGGCCATGAAAAATGCATCAAAGTTTTTCTGGTAGTTCTAAGAAGTCATGTGAGTGTTATGACAAAGTTTTAACATCAAATTCTTAGTGAATCAAAAGTACCCAAACTGTATGAACATAAACCCTAAAAATTTAATACTAGCACGATTGATGTTTCTGGGCGAGTTCTGGGCATAGATATGATTAATTCAACGTGTATACAACATCTCACAACAATCTTTTTAACCAAAAACGTTCTCATTTGAAAACACCCAATTTCACGCATAAACCCTAATTTCCAAAATCAATCAATTCGTGTATCTGGGTGTGTTTTAGTGATGAAAATGTAATCATTGATGTTAGGAAAACGTTTTGACACTATCATTTTAACGACAAACACACAAACTTGCTTATGTGTTCATACGCATATGCGTAGAACACAAAATCAACTATATACATAAATCTAACCGTTGGATTTGTTTAAAATTCAAAACCAATGTTTGTAATCATGTTAGAAACATAAAACCACTTACAGTTTGATGATCAAAAACACGGATTAGACGAATGATTCTTAGGCGTAGGATTTGTTTGGTGAAAAATTAAATGTGAAGAGTTAATGAGGTTGGTGGGTAGTTTTGTTAAAAATAAGTTTATGCTTTTGATAGTTTTAGCCCCTCCGCCTTTACCATTAACATCCAATGCCTTTAACTTCCATTTTGGTTACCAAACGAAGGATATCTTGAAAGAATTTTGACGACACTCCCCCTCAACTTAAAAATAATGAAAGTTTATAAATTTTAGTCCGAGGAGTGTCAGAAACCAGAAATGTGACCACCATTATTAAAGAAAACAACCGGGATAAGGTAACATGCAAGTACACGGTTATTTAGAAACAGTTAAGTATTTATTTTCTCTCCCTCAACACTTGATCGGAAAAATATTGAATTTTGAAAGATTTGAGTGTTGACAGAAGAATTGTACTTGCCATGTTTGAAGAAATATAGATAGAAGAATATTTTTGTTATTTTATCTGATTTTATATTTTGTTTTTTAAAAATATTTACAAAAGAGGTTTTTGTGTTTGACTGGTTTTTAAGAATGTTTTAAGAGTTCATCCAGTTCCCCTTGAGTCAAACACCGCATACCAATCCGGTGGACCAACTCATTAAACCTAGCAGCTAAGGATTTGGTGAGAAGATCGCCAATTGGTATTCGTACCCACAAAGTATAATTCAACAAGTACCTGTTCCACGTGGTCCTTGATGAAATGATATCGAAGATTGATGTGCTTTTATTTCGAGTGTTGAACCGAAGTTGCACGAGATCGCAATAGCACTCCGATTGTCGCAGTACATCGGAATTCTATCAAATACGTAACCATAGTCTTTGAGTTGTGTTCGCATCCAAATGACTTGAGCACAACAACATGGCTACATATTCTCGCCGGTTGAGGACAACGATGTACAATCCTGCTTCTTCGATTGCCATGACACCAGTTTGTCACCAAGAAATTGTAATGCTCCTGAAGTACTTTTCCGTGAATCTAAGCATCCTGCATGGTCAGCGTTTGAAAAAGCAATTAGTTCAAAACCAGAATCCTTCGGATACCAGATCCCCAAATTAATGGTTCCCTTTATGTATCGGAGGATTCTTTTAGCCTCAGAGAGGTGGGTTTCAGTTGGTCTCGACTGATAATGGGAGCAAAGATATACGGCAAACACAATATCAGGTATGCTAGCTGTTAGATACATGAGAGACCCAATGATACTATGGTATTTGGTAGGGTCCACCAATTTCCCATGTAAATAAACGTCTAGCTTCTTGGTAGTAGCCATTGGTGTGGCATAGGTATCACAGTTTTGCATTCCAAATTTGTTTAACAATTCAAGGGCATATTTGGACTAACTCAAGAAAATACCACGGGGTGATTGATGAACTTGCAATCCTAGAAAGAACGTAAGTTCACCCATCATGGACATTTCAAAATGTTTCTTCATTAGTTTTACAAAAGCAATTGAGTACTTTTTATGTGTTGACCAAAAAATGATGTCATCCACGTAAATTTGAATAATTAAAATATGTGCCCCGTGATATTGTATGAAAAGAGTAGGGTCGACCGAACCTTTGGTAAAATGATTGGCAATGAGGAAAGATGATAACTTATCGTACCATGCCCGAGGAGCTTGTTTGAGACCATACAGAGCTTTGTTCAGTTTGTAGACATGGTTCCGGAACTCGGGATCAACGAATCCTTACGGTTGGTGACATAAACCGTTTCTTTAAGTTGCCCATTAAAGCGGTTTTGACGTCCATCGAAAGACCGTTATATTCATATGAGCGCTAACGCGAGAAATATCCGAACGACCTCAAGACGAGCAACCGGAGCAAATGATTCTTCAAAGTCAATACCCTCTTCCTGTCGATAACCCTTAGCTACCAGACGTGACTTGTTTTCGATTACGTTCCCTTCAAGATCCAATTTGTTCTTCCAAATCCATTTGAGACCAATGACGTAGACCCCTGTTGGTCTTTCAACCCGTTCCCATACTTCAAGACGTTTGAATTGGTTGAGTTCTTCTTGCATGGATTCAATCCAGGTGTCTTTTGTCATTGCGTCTTTAATGTTTTTAGGTTCAGATTGGCAGACAGTGAGTGCATAAATGCAATGTTCACCATCTGTGTGAAGACGTTGTCTCGTAATGACTGGTTGATTCGGGTTGCCAATAATATTCTCAAGAAGATGATATTTTGTCCAACGATGTGTAGAGGGTTGATGTTGGTATACATTGTGCAGTTTCTAAGGATTCAAATGGCTTGTAGATGATTCCGCGACATCAGGTGCAGCAGTCTCATTAGCAAACTGGTTAAAGAACGCATTTGGATCAAAATCTGCAGGTGGGGGTACATCATTAATAACATCATCAGCTGGTTCTGCGTCGTTGGATGCAGTTTGTTCAACTGTTGTTGTAGAGTCAACTGGTGGTGCTTCTTCTACAGTAGTTGTTGTAGCGGTGTATCGGGTATAAGAGTTATCGGGTTGAGCAAATGAAACATCGGATACACACGAGCACGTACATCAATATCGCCCAACGAGAGGAGCAAATAGTCTTTCCATTTGTTGACGAGTAAGTGAGGGCTTGGTTCGGTGATGATGGGGTTTGTGGGAAGTTTAAGCGGTTGTGACCGGGTTCCAAGCTGTTATACTCAGAAGCCATTTCAGTAAGTTCATCAAAGTTAGCATGAATCGTTTCCATAACCTGCTTTGTATGACGATTCCAAATCCGGAAGCCTTTTGAGTTCTCACAGTATCCAATAAATACTCCAATGTCAGCTTTGGCTTTGAGCTTTCCAAAGTCTTCATGATCATTATTTGGGTAGCAAAGTGATCCAAATACATGAAAGTGTTTGATATTCGGTTTTCTGTTGTGGATAAGCTCGAAAGGTGTTTTGTTGTGGCATTTTGTAATCATTGAACGGTTTTGAGTGTAGCATGCGATTGATACGACTTCCGCCACAAGTAACTGAAGTTTAGCATTAATTAACATTGTTCTTGCAGCTTCCACTAACGTTCGGTTTTGTCTTTCAACAACACCGTTTTGTTCTGGTGTACGTGCAATAGATGTTTGATGCTCTATTCACACTTTCACATAAAATTCTCGAAGAGTTTGGTTCACAAATTCAGTTCCTTTGTCTGTTCTGATTTGGCGGACGGTGTATCAGAGCTGAACTTGAATTTTCGTGAGAAAGGTGATGATCATATGTGGAGCTTGGTCTTTGCTTTGAAGAAAGTAGACCCAAGTCCATCGTGAGTAGTCATCGACGATTACCAAGATGTAGCGTTTGCCATTTATCGTTTGCACGCGCATTGGGCCACACAAATCCATGTGAAGAAGATGAAGCACATGCTGAGAGCTATGTTCCACCTTTGAAGGAAAATGAGCACGAGTGCTTTTCCCTTGTTCACAAGCTGAGTAAAGGTGATCTTTAGAATACCGGAATCTCGAGAGACCTTCAACTAGTTTGTGTCGAGAAAGGTTGGTGATGGTTTGAAAGTTTAGATGTGAGAGACGACGGTGCCATAGCCAGGATTTTGTTGATGTAGCCTTTGAGAGTAGACATATGGGATATGAAGAAACCATGTCTTGCATTGAGATTGTGTACAGACTAGAATTGCGAGAGCCAGACATAAGATCGTTTCCTTGTAGATCACGAATGAAACAAGTTTTCTCCCGAAAAGCGACTTCCAAGTCTCCATCACAGAATTGACCGACTGAAAATAGATTATGACCGAGGCCTTCCACATAATAAACTCTGCTAATTTCGATATTCCCATTGATATAATCTCCGTAGCCCATGATAGCGGCGAAGTGATCATTCCCGAATCTGACAGTGCCAATGACCTTTGCAATAAAGTTTGATAACAGCTTAAGATTTCCTGTCATGTGTCGGGAACATCCGCTATCAACAATCCAAAGGATGATCTGTATCACCTGCATTACACACAGACGACACAGATGGAATAGAAGTAGATGTGGAAACCGAAATGTTAGAGGGTTCCGAAGCAGTTATAGTAGAAATACACACATCAATGACTTTAGGCATGCTTTTAAATCCTAGTGTATTATGTATCCATTTCTGCCATCTCCAACTAGTATTTGCTTTAGTCTTAGTGAATGCACTAGGTGGTACTACTTTCTTTGGTGGTGATACTGGAGCTACAGGTATATCAATGCGTTTCTTAGAATCAAAAGAGGGCGGTCTACCAAGCACATACTTAGAATGATTAGTGGGCCTAGAGGTATTCCGATTCTTAGGATTCCTTAAACGAGAAATGATAGCTTTAGCAACACATTTGTCATGACAATCAGAATTCATACTTTTACGACAAATAGCACAAGATGCATCAGACTGAATATCAAAAGTACTTAAAGGTTTAGCAAGCGTTACATCACTTTTTCTATTACATTTTTCAGACGCAATATCTAAAGTAGGTGCAACGGGAGTCTTATTCAAAATCCTAGGGTGTTCTTCTACTTCATCATTCCTTATTGATCTTTTCTTAGGTCGCAACTTCCTATTCTTCTTTGTATTGCTCCTAGGATTTTAAGTGCGAAAATTAGGAAAAGAAGCAATTATTCCTGTTTCAGTAGAGGGAAGCACATTAGTATCTTGTGATTTGGCAGTAGGCATTCTAGGGTCACGATTACTAAGTGTTACAGGTGCTATTCTCTTAATAACGGTAGGCGAAAGTTGTTCATACTTTCCTAACATTTCTCTTAACTTAAAGATAGTGTGCACCAATTCTTGATTTTCAGAACGAAGATTTCCAGAAAAGTTCATGACTTCTCTAGTGTGTGTAAGATAATGATCAAGTTCGTTTGATGCTTCATCACGAGTCTTTTTAAGTAAATCAAATATGACACCATATTCCTGTTTAACTTTTGCAAGTTCTTGTTCATATTTTGAGATTTGACACTTCAAAGACACGTTTTGATCATCCAGTTGCTCAAAATTTTGATTAAACGTTTTGGATTGCAACTGGTTGATTTTGTTTTGCAAAGCAAGTTCATGATTTTGACAATCTTTTTGACACCATTGAAGATGACGTTTTGCATTTGAAAGCTCGTTTATCAATCGTTCATTTTCAACTTTTAAAGACACAATCTGATGCACATTATCGAATTCTCAACAATTACAAAGAATCAACGATCACAGAGATATAATCAGATGCATACGGCAAAGAATGCAACAACACAGCATTATGGACATCAGCACAGATAACATCTTCCAAGAGTCGATCAACATCTTTTCGTAACATTTTCTTTGTACGTTTAGTATTATAAATAGATGTTTCTGTTTTCTCGAAACGACTTTCATCAATCCAAGTTCCTTATGAAATTCCCTTTCCCAATACAATGCACAATTTTTCAAATTTTTAACATGGGGTAAAAGTCTTTTTCAAAATATCTCTTTGTTCTCGCGTTAGAGGCGATTGAAAATATTCAACTTTTATTTCAGAATGATATTCAATCTCATGTTCTAAAAGTTTGAGGTCAGACGTGAAAAGGTCAAAATACGATTTTCAGGTTTTGAATTTACTTCACTGATGGAAGGTAAAGGACCATAAATTTGTGCATAATTTGGTTTGGGAGTAACATTAGAAGACTCAGACATTTTTGTGATAATCCTTGGTGTGTTAGAAGAATCCTTTGGTGGGACGAAAGTGACCACTTGTGAATAAGTAAAAGGTTTGTTATAAACAACTTTTTCTAATTTTTATCGACTCTCGTCTTCTGCATCTAATTCCTCTTGACGATGATATTCAACAACACTCATAACTGAATCATCAATTTTATATTCTGCACTGAAAACATTAGGATTTGGTTTGAATGCTTTGGTTGAAAGCTTAGGTTTGTAATCAGCAAGATTCGGTCCATAACCATCTGGATTGGGTTTTAAAGTAAACTTTTGAATGGTTGTGATTGACTCACCATGTTTGTAAACAACATTTCGAAACTCTTTAAGTTTGTTTTGTAAGCCGACAATTTCTTCAAGATGGTCATCTATTCGTTTTGTTGAATGCTTTTTGTATGCAGAGAACTGGTTTTGACAAGTTAACAACTCAGCCTTGGCTTTTTGAGTTTCCAAAGTAAGAGCATTAATTTGCTATTTATGTTCATGTTTCAGTTGTTCTATTTCAGACAACAAAGCATTCTTCGAAGCGGCTAGATCACGCATTTGTCGTTCTAAATATTGTTCGTTTTGATGAGATTTACCAAAAGCGGCTTCAAAACCTTTTTCACGGTTTTCTTGAGTTTTGAAAAAGTTGAGTTGCATTTTTAAGCATTCAAGATCCTTGGTTAACAGTGCATTTTTACTTTTTAATTGCTGATTTAATTCATGACATTCTTCCATTCGGGATTGTTGGTCTTTAAGTAACAGATCAACATCTGGACTAGGCAAAAGTTCGGCGTGTTCAACGTGAGTCACAACATGATCATTATTCAGATCCTCAAGTATAACAACGGAGTCAATTTAATTATCAAAAGAAACCATAAGGTCATCTTGATCGTCAAATGTAACTACGGGGTCTAGTTGAGAATCGTCGGAATGAGATGTGGATAACTCATTTTGAACATTCTGAGCCTTGCCGGATTCAGATGTTGGCGGAGATATAAGATCAGAGATAAATATGGTTTTTTCGGGTACCTGAGACAAGCCATCAGTGTCATACACTGGGCCTGTGTCACTCATGTGTAGGTCATGCATATTAGCCATCAACATAACTGCTGAATTGGTCAGCAAATCCTCCATATCATCATCTGAATCTGCATCTGCCATAAAGCTTTGTTCTTTGTCTGTGAAAGTTCCACCGGCTTCATCCTTAAGAGCCAAAAGTAAAGACTCCTTGTGATAAGCACTGCCCCTAGTCCTCGGCTTTGGACATGCATTAGCCAGGTGTCCCTTCTCATTACAGTTGTAGCATCGAAGACCATTCAACCCATTCGGAGCATTTCCTTGTTCAACCACTTGAGCTCTGTTGTTATTCCTACCTATAGCATTAAACCCTTGACCACCGCCCATCTGACGACCATAACCACGATTCTGAACTTCAACTCGTCCATTGTTCACAACAGCCTGATTCCTTGTGTTTGATGAGGAACGAATGCGATTGTTGGATTTGTTTGTATAACGACCAAAAGCTTTAGCAATCATAACAAATCCTTGTTGCAATGCATCGACCGGGTCAGAGTCCTCATTAGCTTCAGCGACAAATGCTTGATCATTGTTGTTGTTGTATAGAACCAATTGAGTTTGTTGAGATTGTTGTTGTGATGGATCATATGGTGTGATTGTGGCGATTGGTTGAGTTCTTTGGTTGAGGAGGATAATTGGTTTGAGCCACAAAGCAAGTTGTTGATTATCCGGAAGTGAAGGTGAAACAGGTTGAGCACGGAAAATCCTTTCCTTATCAACTTCTTTTTTATGCGGCTTCAAATAGTCGTACAACAATCCGTATGTAGCATGATGCATATTCTTCGCTTGACGGAGGAAAATGACATACTTCTCCCATTCAGGACCAAGACTACTCAAGAACTTAGTATTAACTGCAATTCTTGGCATGTTAATGTTGTGTTTATCCAAATCATTTATGATGTCTGAAAATCGATGATGATAAGACTCTAGTGTCTCTCCAAGTTCAATCATGAAGTGTTCATAAGCCAAGTAAATTTTTGGATTCCATATCCTCGATTGAGTGCGATTGCCTTCCATAAGAAGATGAATATGTTCCCACATTGCTTTTGCAGTCTTTTGAGCATCAACACTGTGAAGAATTGGGTTTGGTAATCCTAAAAGAATATATTGCATTGCAAGCTCATCAGCTTCATAGTGTAGAAGTTCATCTCAGACGGTTGAGCAACATTTGCAATGTTGGTTTGATCATTTCTTGGTGGAACAACATTAGGATCTCCGGGTGTAACAATAGTAGGCATCCGAAATGGACCTTCCAAGATAACCTTCTTTAAGAACTTTCCATGTGGCTTCTTGAGATCACAAAACCTAAAGAACCTAATCACCCATTGATCGTAGTTTCTGGAGTGAGCATTGGAGGTCTATCAAGTGATCCAACCTCATGAATTGATTGTTGGCTGCTTAAAGCTTCACACATCTTTGCAAACCAAGTTGGTTCCTTCATAGTGTTACTTGATGGATGTTGATTGAAATCGTTTGTGTAGGGTTGTACTTGAAGACTTGGTGGTGGTTGAACCATTTGAGGTTGTGGAATTGTTGCAAGTTGTGGAGTATGTTGTTGATTAAATTGTTGTTGATAAATTTGTTGTTGATGATTAAATTGTTGATGTTGTGGACTTAGTTGTTGTTGTCGTTGAGTATAAGTGTAAGGGAAATAGTTAGAGTATGGTGGTTGTGACATGTTGAAAACTTGTGTTGTTAAATGGATCTTTGTAGTCGAATGAACCGTTGTTGATGAAGTATCCTTACGCGTAGAAATGACGTGAAGGCAAAATATCACTTATGCGTAAAAACACCAAAGTTACGCGTAACAGCAATAGTTATGCGTAGGATTAGCTTACGCGTAAGTAAGGAGAAAACACTAAAGTTATGCATAAACAAGAAGTTAGGCGTAGAAAACTTAGGTGTAGGATTAACTTATGCGTAAGACAAAACTTAAGCATAAGATGAATCTTATGCGTAAAAAATTATACGCTTAAGCTTATGCTTATGCGTAAATTTAGGGTTTTGCCCAAATGATCTTTTACACTATCACAGTGCAAAATATATCCAAAGTCGAAGTGTTTTCAGGCTTATCCAAGCAAGAAAATCACTGAGTAAGCCACGAAACTGAAGAACGAACCAAGTAACTCTTATGCTTAGTTTTAGGGTTTCGTTATGCGTAGAACTCCTCCAAAAATGATTTTTGCCCAAAGATGTTTCTAAACCAGATTTTTGGGATAAAAGAGCTTCAATATCACCAAAATAACACAAAAGTGTGAAACTTGATGATCCAAAGCTTATATAACAGTTACGCGCAGAACTACTACCTCGTACAAAAACTAGTTTAAAAACAATGATCCATGCGTAAAGTTTAAAACTTTTTGCCAAAAACAGATAGTTTAACACATAAAAACGTTGAAAGGACAAGAATCTTGGATTAAAAAGTGTAAAAAATCAATTTTTAAGCGTGACAAAGTTGAAACCTGTTTTACGCGTACGACCCAAAACAAAAACTTCAAAAACAAATATGTTCACCCAACTATTTGGCGAATGATACCACTGTTAGGTCACCATATTAGTAACACAAGCATCAATATGTAGAAATATAGAAGAGAAGAGATCGGTTGCACAACTACACACACACACACACGTACAAGTATTGAAAGGTTATGCGTAAAGGTGAGAGAGTGAATGAATTGAACAACCAACCCTCAAGTGAGGGTTATTACATAGTATTTATAGGAGAGGGAGCTAGGGCAACACTCCTAGTCTCTTCCTTTCCTTATTGGACTTGGGTCTAGGCTTATGGGCCTTCCACATAAGCCTAAGCTAATAACAAACATAAATGCCATAATTAAGCTAACTATTACATTTAATTACTAACACTTGAAATCTTGTTTAGGAGTGATTCCAACAAATAACGTTCTAAAAAATGTAGCCTGGAGAATATTACTCCAACCGAATAAAGAAGGTCGCCAATTGTTCTCACCTTCATGTAATCAGCGACATGCCCTCCATCTATGTACTTGCGATGGAGATCGAATCAAGGCTCTTTCATCCTGTTAAATCCAACAAACCTCTTTTGTATGCGTGAAGGATGACAAGACCACCATTCAAAGCTTACTATATAATTCAAATTATAAAGCCTCTTTAAGTTATATGAATTTAATATGTATGAAAAGCATAAAATGTAAAACAAAATGTACCTTAATATTATCAAACACACGGCTTCAAGTTGTAGGACTAAATCTGACACGATCTTCAGTTTCCTTAGTTTTTGAGATTTGGTGCATCATACACTTCGCAAACATGATGTTCACCCCTGCCCTTCTTAAACATCAATCTCGCGGTGTCTGCATGGGAAATAATATGCCCTCCCGTCGGTGTCTTTGGATCTGAGATGAATACTCCACTACCTGGATTAGTTATCACTGAATCAAACATTCATAAAATTTCATATTAATGAGTTAAAGTTATACATAACGCCATATATTTCTAAATTTGATACTGAAGTCGAACCTACTTTGATTTTATTATTCTACTACTTGGTTTTTGTAGTTTCCCCTTGCGTTATTTATGTCTGGCTTTCTTATTCTAGACATGGTGTATACTTGCAGGCTCACTGTGGGAATGGAAGAGTGTTATATTAAGAAATGTAGGATTTTTTTCTAGATATTATGACTTTATTAATGGCTCTTGGTCATTATGTGCATATTTGGCGGCTTCATGGCATGACATTTCATCTTGTAGACGCTGTGCTTTTCTTTAAATATACGTGTAAGTTCTGTAATATCCTTTCAAGTGCTGAATGGACATAAATTTTATGCTATTTTTTCTTATATTGATTTATGTCGTATTTTAATAAACCACGTATTCACATTGTTTGATGATTTTATTAGTTTAATTAAGTTAAAATGCTTTTATTTTGTGTCACGTGAAAGTACTATGTTCTAGAAAAAGTTATTGATATATATGTCCATCAAAAATCAAAATACCAAAACTGACCATTATTTTCGTGAGAGATCCTGCTGCAGAAAGAAACTTGTAGCTGTTTGTCTCCTTCAAACCCTCAAATGCGGATCGCCACTTTGATATGACAAGCAAAAACATCGCCTCATTCATTGTTTCAGAGATTGACCCAGACATGCTGCCTCTAAACAATGTACTATCACCATGATGATCTTTAGAAGACTCTGATATATTGAGCTTAGCATCGCGTTGTAGCATAAAAATACCCATTAGAGTAATATATTGCAATGGAACATAAAACACCATTAGGGCTTAGCATTAGTCTAAATAACGCAGAAAGTAATTAATTATATGTTGCAATCCAGTAAAAAAACAGTTCTAGTAGTTAAAGACTACACGTGTCCAAAAGCTTGAATTAGTATCATATTGTTAGTTCATTCGAAATAATATCTCACCTTTAAGCTAAGTAGCTTCTGATTCTGAAAAGACATAACAAATTCAGCAACTTGGAAAAAAGTAACAACGTCATTGTTTTCAATAGCATGGTGTTCTTTCTCCAAACGGATCGACTGTATTAACACTTTGAGGATCTTTGTTGATTATATGGACCGAATGTAAGATGCCCAACAGAAGTACTAAAACCACAAATAAACTGATAGTTTCTTTGACATTACAACATTTACCATTGTAACCTCCCAGAAGAAACTGACCTTTAAGCAGTGAGTCATGAGAATCTGAGCAAGGATTTCCTTTAACTAAAACTTTGGAGCCATCCTGTTCAAAAGGCCAATCACTGAAGTTAGCAAGGAAGATATTAATGAACACGTGACAGCTAAAATTGGCGAATTTCGACACGTTTACTTATAAACAGGTCTATTATGGTTATCTTTAATCTCTAATGAATCAAATAGGTACTCAGATAGCTAAAACCAAAAAAAGGTCAAATGGGTCAAAGTTGCAAAACCTGTATATTTAATGCAAAAAAAATCTGAAATCATTAGTACATAGTATAATTTTAGAGCTAAGAATACTACTCAACAAAGATGCTTTTATAACAATATCTGGCACACCAAGCTTTTATGAAAAATACAGATTTTGGACCAAAAATCTCGATCTGTCCAAACACCAGAACACAAATTAAAGCACCACAACGTAAAGAACTACATCCATATGCCTATAATTAAAAGATTATCAATTATCACCCCAAAGAATGCAACGATGTCATTCATTAACAATCATATTAATGATATTACTTGCTGCTACATGTATCTTACTATCACCAACAATCATGAGTTACTCAAGGCTTATGGGCATTTTTCATTGAATATTAACTACGATAGGGCTGGATACTATGTGTTATGCCGATCAACCCATTTGAGATACCCATACTTCACTTTTGGAGCAGCATTGCCGTCTACTTGTAAACTTAATACAAACTTTTGCTTCTGATATTTACTTGTGAATTGCATAGTGTTTGGTTCAACTCTAACTATCATTCCATCAGGAACTTCTACAATGGCCCAATAAGAGGATATACGTTCTCCAACATTTGTAACCGTTATCGTGAAATGCTTTTCAAACGGAAAGGTGGATTTTTTTTAGAAGCTCACAATAAACGAAGCATAGTTCAGAGCAGTCTTGTTTTCATTGCAAACCCATCGACTCTTTCTGATTACCGTCATCATCTGCTTATCAGTATATCCATGACCACATAAGAAATCAATGTAGTCCTGTTAACCCAAATCAAAGATGAGTCCTGGGTTCAGGGCTCGGTTGGGATTAACATGGCCTGCCCTATAATCTATAGGAGTAGCCACAAGTCCATTCGCTTGGTCTTGAATGGTTGTACCAGTATTGTCTACTATAGTTGCCGTAGCCATAATGGCTGATCGAATGGCTGCCGGACTCCAGTCACGATGAACCGCCTTTACAAGTGCTGCAACTCCTGCTACATGTGGGGTTGCCATTGATGTGCCTCGGTAGAGTGCGTAGTCTGTCACTACGTCATAGTGATTGGCCATCATGAAAACATTTGGTCTAACAGCTCCCAACACATCTATACCAGGTGCAAGAATATTTGGTTTTAAGACATTATTCGGAGTCACCGGGTCAGGTCCTCGTGAAGATAAATCAGCTACTTGCAGTGCATGTCTTGTGCCCGTCTCTGTAAAACCAAATCTCATTTCTTTCACAAACGCGTTGTTACCCTTCGATGAGTATTCCTTAAGTTCTTTCGCGAAATGAATATGCAAACAAATCATTGGAATTGAATAGTCGTCTGGTTGCAAAGACAATGAGTCTGAATTTATAGTGTACTTTCTAAAATTTATCGAAGTATGCCCCTCGAGCAAAATTTTTTGGCTCCGCCCCTATACCAGTTAATATCCGACACCATAAACAGTTAAACACATAAAAGCAACCTTTAATTTCTTTAAGCAATCCGACAAATAAGAACAATGTGAATATCAATTAATCTAAAGACTATGTGGTGCTAATATTAACCACCTTTATATACTACATACTATCGGTAATAAGATGTTTTCACTTCTGCATGATACCAAATTTCACGTACCAGTAGCATGTTTCGTTCATGTTTCAATGTTTATATTTACACAAGCTTTGACCTTTAAAAGTCAACTTTGAGTCCATGTGGTGATACTATTCTTACTAAACTGTTATCAAAATACTACATTCTATATTTTGTAGCCCAACAGTGAGAAACATAAGGCAACAGTACAAAAACAAATATGTAATGTACTAATTTAACTTATTTTCTTACCGCCCTTATAACTCGTCATGCCACATGGAAAATTAAGTAATGATGCATCCCTTGTTTCCGACTTCAGATTCAGTCAGAAAATGGATTTTCGCAGAATACTCTCACTGAAGTAGCTTCGTATTCATGAAACATGTTTAGTAGCTTTTTTCAGTACCAATCAACACTATATATATCATATGTGCTTTGAAAACCATTGAAAAGTCAATAGCTGACTCAAAAGTCAATCTATCAATAAAGTAAGGAACATTTTTTACAGCCGACACGGAAGTAATTGCAATCTTCATCAAACATAAGACAATTTATAGACAAGGGAGAAAGTACCTGTTAAAAAAGTTCTTAATGCAGTGACTCCTTTGGACCTTTGGAGCTGTTCAAAATCATCACTTGGTACAGGGGACTTCTGCTTTTGGTGCCTGTGCTATTCACGACTTTATATGTAGCAGAATCTTTCAAAAAAAGAGGTGTATATCTCGGATGTAAAACCACACGACTCAAGAAGCCATCTAGACCCAAAGAATACGCAGACCTTTCAACCTAAAAATACTCTGTGGAAGATGACTAATGCCAGTTCTAGTGATATACAACTCTCTTAAACATTCTAACCGTCCAATTTCCTCAGGAAATTCCGCAACTTGAATACAATTTCTGAGGTCGAGTTTAAATACTAAATTTGGGGAAAGGAAAGAGATAAAGCAGCTTGCGTCTTGTTCCTCGCGTATACTATTTCGAAATTAAATAACTATTACGTAGTGTTACATTATGAAAGAACAAACTTCATAGTCTATATTATTTTATTTTATTCTCTAACAAATAGATTTTCCTTGATATTTTTGGCATAAGTCTTCTAACTAATACGCATAATGGTGATAAATTATCCAAACAGCGACAAGAATAACCACCTTTATGCCAAAGATCCGGATGAGCTTTTGCAATCACCTCTGGAACTTGGCCCTTATATATGTAATAGAAAGTCTCTAACAAAAGCAAGTTATCGACGAAAAAGCCGCTCGACCACCAACATGTTGTGTCAAAACTAAGATCAAGTCCATCACATTCTCTTCAAACAGCAGTTCTAAGAACCGATCTCTAAGAAGTATACATTCAGAGGCTGATCCAGCAGTTCTCTACTGCGTCGTTATCTCTTGAACAACTAAAATGTTGCGAAATAAAGTAACTACCAACTGCACCAATTTCCAGTCATCCTCTGTCAACATATCCCTGTTTCAAATAAATTAATACCACAAAGAAAACAAAATTAAATACAATACCATCATAACAATAGCCAAAACAGATATAGTTAGCCAGTACTGATCAAAGAATATCTAAAACCAAAGCAAACTAATTGGGTTCAGACGGATGGGCAGCAACCACAAGCTGGTACACCCTTGAAATGCAAATCATAACAGATTAGAAACACGGAACTATATATAACATACGAAACCATGTCATTGGCAAATACTCACGTTGGATTTGAGGGAAGATATGAAGTGGAACTGATACGAAAACACATTACAGGGAATAAGAAGGTGAAACCTAACATTCTTTGCTGACCCGGTGGATGATGATACCAGTCGCTTTCCTCAATAACAAATTCAGCAAGTTTCATTGCAATATAGCCAAAAATTCCTCGAAAATATAACAATCAGATCCTCAAGACCCCTTCTAAAGGGCCGTTTAATAAAAAAAAAGGGTTTCTTCTTATTACATACTGTAAAAGATTGCACAATAAGTTTAGCTGTATAAAAAAAGAAAGAAACATTGCTTAGCCCGAGCTCCCACACTCCTTAGTTCACTGTTGTCATTGCATCGCACCCACTCGGTATCGCCAAATTCCTGACAAACAATATATTATTATTCCACGTTGTTAACACGGACCAAAAAGGAACTATAATGTGAACTACAAATTACCTCACGAATGTGAAGAGCTTCTCGTACAAACCTATTATTAGCCCAAACATAAGAATATAAGAAAAGGTCATCCTGCAAGAAGTACTTTTAATAGAAGTATTATGACCTAATTACATAATGACAATGGAGAGCATGTAGTGGTGGAGCTAATCATATACTTTACACACACATGCCCACACACACAGAGCGAGGGAGAGACAGTAATACTCGGCAAGATTGCATATGAAGTTGCGGTAATAGCCAAATATCGACAGAGGTATTGTCAAGAACAGTATAGCCCCTACTGAAGGTTCTCGAGTTTAAGGTATTTAAAGTGTCACAAAAAGGCTCCAAAATATGTGACGTGTAAATTCTTTCGAGGCACTACAGAGCAAAATATAAATGAATACAGATGCCGAATACGTATAATAACCAAAAGCTAAAAACAGGTCTTGTACCTTATCTACCACTTGAAGATCATGTATGCACTCCGTATTTTTGGGATCTACATGCATATGTAAGTAGTTTCCATGGCAATTCTCTTTAGTTGACTGCAATATGATGTAATTTAAGGTAAATGATATAACCAAACGTATGTAAGAATAATTACATACCTTAGAAGACAACTGCATGGCTGAATACACTTACAAAATTAAAATAAACATAATTGTTATTAAATTGATACATGCCATCAGTTAAAAAAAATCTAACATGAACGGTATTATCAAACGTATGTGAGATGGTTTGCATTGTTTTATCATTAGGGTTAGAAAAAATAGGCGTACCTTTTCTGTTAAGCTATATTTATATGCATAATCTATTCTTTTAATATAGCTTAATATCAATTATTTAAGCATTACTTACTTATTTTGTATTTGTAAATCACAAAAACTGCCTTGGTCTAGTGGCTGAAGCATTTGTATGTGGATTAAATGACTCATGTTCGAAGCATTTGCATTTGTATGTGGATTAAATGACTCATGTCCGAATTTTAAATGCTTATATAATTAAATTACAAAAATTAATGCATAGCTAATTAAATTTCGAAAATAATTCTATAAGAATACAGATTTCTAGTTCAATCCTTGCAAAGCTCCTTTTTTATAAACTAGACGAGTACCCGCGCCTAGCGGCAGCGATGTCTAGTTTTCTGCAAAGTTCCGACGACCCATAAGTTTCTTTCAACAAACTGTATTTGTAGCATTAGAGAATCGTTTGCGAATAACTACAATTCTGATGCGTGGTTGCATAGCAGCATAAATATATAGTTTTAAAAATTATGTGAGTCGATCTAATGCTGAGTATATTTTCTAATAGGATTGTTTTAAGTTATTTAGATTTTTAGTAATAATAGATTCAAGCATTACAAAAAGCAACGGGATTATGTAGTTGGCAATATTATATTGTAGTTTAGAGGTATAGCCAACATGTGTGACCGATTTTTCTTGTTTTGTCGATAATTTAAGCAGTGATAACTATTTTTTTTACATGTGTAGCGTTTATCATTTATTGTGTGGCTTTTAAAATTGTAACTTTGCAAATTGGATATCACAATATAAGATTATTTTGTACTATCAATTTGTATAGATATTTATGCATTGTTCAAAGCTATTTGTTTGAAGTACAAATAATTATCGCTAAAGATAACAATACTATTTATTTTTTGTGATTTTAATAAACTTACATAACATTATTGATACACTGGACAAAGGGCTATACAATATATATTAACTTTTAAACGACGATTCATATATGCTAGTCCCTTAAATGGTGCAAGAGCAACATTTTTTAAAATAAATTACATGTGTCAAAGCAAAATAAACCAAAAACTACAATTACTTGGTCTTTCATTTAAAAAAAATTGTCACGGGTTCCACAACTACTTCATCATTTCTCATATAATTTTGTCAAATTTGAAACCCGATTTCACCCGGGTGGTTCAACTGGTTGAACCGTTCCGATAAAAAAAAGTCGATTTAAACCGAGTCAAACCGATAGGTTGGGTCAAAAATGTCAAATTAAACTGGTCACCCCGGGTTTGAAGCGTCCGGTCAACCCGGTGTCGGTTTCAACGGGTCAACTTATGGGTTTCAATTGATTGTTTTAATTTGGTAGATGTGCTTTTAATTGGGTGTACAATGTGAATAAATTATTGTACTTTTAAGTAATGGGGTGTTTTAATAAGAGTATTAATTATATTATTTATTTCTCTCTCCATTGACCATGTTTTCAACATTAAACTTTCAACATTTTTCACTTTTTCCACTTTGACCATTTTTTCATTTTATATAGTATAGATATAGATAATTTTCGAAAATAACTATTAAAAATCCGAAATTTACATAATATTTAATTAAATTTAAAAAATATTGCTTAGGTGGACAAAAAAATTGCTTAGGTGGACAACTAATGATTACATGGCATTAAAATGAATTAGGTGGCAATTGTGGAATAATCTACGTGTCATACCTTCTGTTATATATAATATAAAGATATATATTTTCTATATTTAATATGTAATGTTGCATGATCACATGATATATCCGACTTTATTCAAATATTCGATTGAATTGATTAAAAAGATTGAGATTCTATCAATAAACTTTAGTTTTAGTTTCTATAGTTTTAATAATATAGCAAAGATATACGACCCACAATAAACTTATAATTTTAAGTTATAATAGTGTGTATTTAAACTATATTAGTTAGTGTTTCTAAAATAATTTATAACGCTAATTTACTATTATATAATATGTTTACTAACATCAGTCCTCATCACTTTAAATTGTTAATTAAACTTAGAAAAGTTGATGAGAAATAATGATAAAAAATCATAACCTGGCCTAGATTATCACACCGGATCAATGAAAAACCGGTGGTTCAATCCGGTTCTCAATAAGCAAAAATCCAGTTACATCCGGCTTGGTCTCCGAGTCGGTGCATGTTTGACCACAACTCCTAGCGACTACATGTACTCGCTAGCAGTTAGGCGGCGACTCATAATTTATGTTTATTCAAAATATTTACTTTTCGGGTGGTGGGAAGTTTGGCGCCAAACCTTCGCAAAAAGTTAAATTCTTATTTTAATTTATTAAAAATGATGAAAAATTGATTCATATTTGATTAAATTAACAAAAAAAATTGATTTAAAAAGTTATTCTTTACGTTGAAAAACTTAAAGAGGAAATGGGTCCGAAAGACCTGGGATCATATGAGGTCGCTATAGGTGGTCATGATTCTTTGGTTGGTCAACATTTAGCGATCACATGTGATTGCTAGATGTGGTTGTTATTTTTTTTTTTCAAACGGTCGATTTAGTTAGCGATAACTTGTAGTTGCTAAAAGTAACCGCTAAAGTTTTTTGGTCAAATAGTCAGCGAACCTTTACGCCCTGTTTCTGAGATGTAAAATGAAAAGAAGAGGAATGAAGATGGTAAAAAATGAGACAAAATAAGAGGAGCATAAAAATATTGATTTTTGGTTTTGTGTTGACAAATCAGAAAGAAAATAAGGAGGATTTAATCAAAATATGAACAAAAAATATCTTATCTCAATATCTTAACTGTATATAATAGGTGTATGGTCAATCTTGAAAGTGAACTCTTGAAAATTGGTCAAAAATAAAAATACACCTTTCAACTATTTAAGGAAATGTTGAAACTTAAATTAATTAATTTACAATGTTCAAAAATGAAAAGTATAGAAGGAAATTTTGATATGCTGTAATTAAAATGCAAGGCTAAAAAGTAAATGTATCTTTGTTTTATGCGACTGAATGCTAGCAAATTTTATTTAATATTAATTCATGGCTTTTAGCTTTACAAGTATACATTTAGTTGAACTTCATGTTGCCACAATATTTTATTAACCAAGTTTTTATAATATTTTGTTAAACTTTTCTAGCTTTCGTTTTTTTTTTTAATTTAAGTAATTTTGTGTAATCAAAATATCGACTGCTAGGGGTGACAATTCAACTCGGGTTCGAGTTAACAGATTAGCGGGTAAGAAAACCCAACCCGAACCTGACCCATTTAAATTATCGAGTGAGCTATGTCAACCTAACATATTTACACATAACCCGAACCTATCCCATTTAACCGTATGTATACTTGAACTAGCGGATTAAATATGTTACACAGGTTGAATATGTTAAACGGGTTTTGGGTTGACCCACTTAACCCGTTATATATAAAAAGAGTAGGCACATTAAATGAGGTAAACAGGTTAAATGGGTTTTCGGGTCGACCCGTTTAACCATCTAACCATTTAACCCGTATAATAAAATATAAATAGTTTTACTTTAATTAAAAAATCTTACACGGGTTGGCGGGTCAACCTGGTTAATTTATTTCCAACCCGAACCTAACTTGTTTAATAAATAGTTTAGTTGGGTCGACCCAAACTTGACCCGGAATTTATTATAAACTCAACACGAATTTGTTAATCTGCGTGTCGGTTTCAGGTCGGGTTTCGTGTTTCGTGTCGGTCAAAAATTGCCAACCTTATCTGCCGCTATAAAATCCCGTTGCTATGCACGAGTACTCGGCTAGTCATCCTAATTACTCTCCCTTTCTCCTCTATTCTCTTCAAATAAAAACACGGGAACTAGTAACAACTACATGTAGTCGCTATAGGTTTTGTAATAAATTTTGGTCGTTGGTTAATAAAGTCAAAAAGTCAAAAAAATCAAGTCAAATGTGTTGTCGCTATAAGCAAACAAAAGTAGTCGCTAAAATCTATAGTGATTGTACCTAAGCCGACCGTTGATGGGCCGATTAAGAACCTCTAGCAACTACTAAAGTAATGGCTGGAGGTGCTTCATGTTGTAGTGTGATCTTACAATGAGTTTATTCGAGATGACATCGTACGAAAATTCAAATATAACTTAAGTTGGACTCAAGCACACATCTGAAATAAATTAATCTTACTTCTATATAAAGAGTGCATCATTTTTTATTAGAATTTTAAGATGTACAAACTTTGATATTATGTATGCAAATACATTAAGCTAATATCCATATTCCATACATCCTATAATGGAGATTAGCACTACGCCTTAATTTTTAAAATCTCCTTAGATAAAATTTTAAGCATTGTAAGTAAAAAAGCACAATTAAAAACCTATTTAAAGCACAAATACATTTAGTCAACACATACAATTAATACATTATTTAACTCGACTTCTCATTCAAAATACAACTATTTTGCCACATGATATACTATAATCAAGCTACTAATCATCTATTGTTTAAATCTAATAAGCCAAGCACTTAAAAAATGATCATATGGAAAGTTCCATTATATCATTTTCTCATTATACATAAGTAATTTTTATTTAAAATGATCAAATGTACACACATAGAAACTTGAAAGTTTAACAAGGCCATTGATAAAAGCACGTTGTTTTAGACTTGCACCACACGTGTGACCAATCCCCATGCCAAAAGAAAGAAATATGAAAAGGAAAAGACACGGGTAAAGCAGGGCCAAAATAAGGAACCTGAAAAATTCTTGGAATGATGTTGTAGATAGTTGATCTAGAATACTATGTTTGATAATGTTAAGTTGTCCTTAGAAATACAACTCGGTTTAACAGGAGAACACTTTAACAAAAAGGATGATCAAAAAAAAAAAAAAAAAAAAAAAAAAAAAAGATTAATGTTAGCACAAATATACTCCCGGGAACGTATTCGAATTTATTTCCAAAGAGAATCTACATGCTAAGGGGGTGCTTGGTTGGGGGTAATGGGGGGTGGGGAATGGCAAAGGTAATGATTAAACATGTTTGGTTAGAACTAGGGAATGTCATTGTTTAGGATTGTGTAATGAGGCATTACCCAAGAATTGGGAGGTATGGTAATGATTACCCACCACCAGCAGCAGCAGCCACAACAAGCAGTAGGTACCACCACCACCAGCCATTACCACCACCACCACCAATAGCTACCTCCAGCCACCACCACCACCAGCAGTCACCACCACCACCATCAGCCACCACCATTAGCAGCAACCACCGCTATCAGTAGCCACCACCACCACCACGGCAAGATCTACCACCACCACCAGCATCTACCACCACCATTAGCAGCCACCACCACCACCACCACCACCACCAGCATCTACCACCACCACCACAACCAGCCACCACCACCACCATTAGCAGCCACCACCACTAGCAGCCACCACCACCACCAGCAACAACCACCACCACCACCACCATCTACCAGCCACCACCACCAGCAACCACCACCAGCAGCTACCACCACCATCACCACCACTTTGGAGGTTAATGTGTTTTTGTTAAACCAAGCACTATCAAAGATAATGATAATCTCTATTTCATTTCTTTGCATTCCCTTTGCATTCCCATTGCCTTTCCCTTTCTCATTCCCCATTTTGAACCAAGCGCACCCTAAATTATAAACAAATATCAAAATTGAAGGAATAAAGAAATAAATCAATTTAACATTAGAATCAAGTTGTTAAATATAGAGATGACACCCTGGAGGCCTGGAGTACGTAAAAAGCGTTGTGCATGTCATTGTTGAACGATAGGCATTACTCTTAATTTTGAATCAGTCAATCAACTAATGTTGGTGTTGTATTAATGGATGATGGTTTACTGATACAAAAGGAGAGTTCTATAAAAGCAACAGGAAAAATTGCTCAGAGTATTACGTAAGTGAACCCTAATATTTAATGGGCCAAAAAGTATATTCCACATATATTAACATAAGATAATCGGCTTTTTAAAATTTTCTGTTCATAAAAGTTTGAAGTGAAAATTTCCTATAAATTAAACATGTTTTTAGGAGGATTTTCATATACCCCCACATACACACTCATATTTACATATTTCTTCAAGCACAAGTTTTTTATGCATGATGTACAAGCATGTTAAAGCACTGTTTGAGGAAATATGTAAATATGAGCGTGTATATAGGGATATATGAAAATGCCCCTTTTTTCTATAACAATATCTCTAACGTTATCTTTATTAGAATAATCTTATACTTTAACATTTTATTGTAGGAAAATGAAAACTATAAAGAATATTGTTTACATAAAAGGCAACAAACAAAGGTAGAGAAACTGCAAATGATAGAGATAATACAATCAATTTATGATATTTAACAAAAATTTCGCTCCACCGGATAAGACTCTCATATCAAATCAAAACAAATGGTACATTATGTTTTCATCGGACTAATGGTGATACTTCGTTGTCTAAAGATTTACCAATAATGCTTTGCTCTAACACATGTGTCTATGATGCTACTTATGTTTCTATCTTTATTTTCGAATCTTTATTATCTTGTGTTTATTTGAATATTAATTAGTTTGCATTACTATTGCTTATTATTTTTATTAGTCACAATCAGTAGCGGAATTTGAACATTTATTTTAAAAGAGCCGAATTTATTTTGCGGGGTCGAATCGAAGATTTTTTTGTATTATCAAATAAAATTACCTCTAAAACTTATAATATTTACATTAGTTGTCGAAACTTTTGAGGAGGCCTCGAGACCCTCCCCTACCCCTTAAGAGTTCCGCCCCTGTTCATAATGAGGATTTATGATGCTAGTTTTTGAACAGTGAAAACTGAACTTTTCGTATAACTATCTCAAAATACATCTTAATTTATGTTTGAGATGTTTAATTTTTGATCATTGATCTGCGGTCTCAATAATAATCAGGAACTAGTATTATAGAAAACCTACACAAAATAAGTCTCTCTAGTTATATTTTGACCATAATGATTTTACCATAAAATAGATGCTTTGATGAACAACAAGCCTTTTGTGTAATGTGTATGCTTAAATGATGCCAATTAGGCTGGTTCTAGTGGTGGTAGCAAAGCGCTGGCAACACACTCACTCACGCGTCATGCTGAGTAACTCTCAATGTTTTTATTATTTTGTTATTTAGTTTTTGAGTGTGTGTGAGATATTTAGTAAAGTATGTTTGTATAAAAGCGGGTATTCTAATAAGTCTATACTACATATAAAAGCAAAATGGTCAATATGAAAAAGTGAAACTATCAATATTTGAAATGTGAAAAAATTTATATTAGGTAAGAAAAAACTTAAAACATCATAATAAATGAAACTTTATATTAACGGAATGTTTTGAATCTCTATTATGGCAACACTTCAAAAGGAAATATTAATATACATTGAAAACCGGGTTGACCCGGGACGATTCAAACCCGATAGGTTGACCCGGTTTAATTTGGCCCCTTTTTTTTTACCCAACCGTCGGGTTGACTCGGTTTATATTGACCCGTTTTTCGATCGGAACGGTTCAACCGGTTGAACAACCCGGGTCGAACCGGGTTTCAAAACATTATGTTTAATCCTCAAATTTTTATTATTTTTCGTTTATAACTCATAATTTGTTTTTTATCGTTAAAACTATCTGCCGCTATAAAATCCCGTTGCTGTGTACGGGTACTCGTCTAGTAAATAAAATGAGTTTAAAGGTGAAGTGATGTGAGTTATTGCGAGTGAAAAGTGAGAACGTGTGAAAGAAGAGAGAAAGCCACGTGTACGCTGTCGAGAAGGTAAGTGAAGTGGTGTTATGAGTGAGAGTAGCTTTAGAGTGTATACGTAATTGCATCATCAATGTTTTGCCTTGTGGATTTTGCAAGTTATATTTGCTAATGTTGTGAGAAGTTATCTCCCTTACTAATATAGATTATTACTTATTTTAGGTTTTTTAAAGAATATGTTAACATCGACAAAAGATTTTTTTTATTCAAGTCAACCCTGCTTTTTTGTCATATTAAGAGGGCACGACTTTTTCGAATTTCTTGCTTCGGATAAACAGGGTAGAAGTAATTTTCATCTAGTTTTTTTTATCAAGTATCTCATCATATGTAAAGATTTTTGCTGTTTATGAACTGAATAATCTTTTTGCATGTTTTGTTTAGCCCATAATATTTGTATCGGGCTCTACGCGCACATCTAGAATAATCTGTACTATGTAGCATATTCTGATAATGAAAGAGATATCGATTTACATAACACTTTACCAATCTTACATGGTATCAGAGGGTTCGATCCTAGCATGCCATAACCAAGCATCATCTTCCATCTTTGCTTTGAGACACATCGGACTTCCAACTTGGAGCTTAATCTTGTAAAGTCTATTACTTGTTCTAGGAACCTTCATCAAAAGCTTGCCATCTGAGTCACGCATAGTAAGAAGGTTACCTTTCATACGAATGTCACATCCGCCTTCGGTAGCTTGCCCAAGACTAATTATGTTGCTTTTAAGCTCGGGTAGGTAATAGACTCCGATGATTAACCGTTGCTCACCCGTTTTCCCTTCAATGATTATTGAACCCTTCCCTTTTATCTCGATGTAGGAGTTATCACCAAACTTCACTTTCACTGGGAGATATTCTCATTCAACTTCGAAAAGTATTCTCGGATCCCCGTCATGTGATTACTTGCTCCATTATCCAAATACCAAGTGTCTTCCTCGTTTGGCTTAGTATTCAATTGGTTTGGGATAATCTTTTCTTCATTCAAGAAAACTACTTCTTGAACGCTTTTCATCATAAAAAGTGTTGGGTCATCATCATCCTCCGTTTTCAAAAGGTTTGATTCATGCTTTTGCTTTTGTTCACGTCGTTCAGGGCAATTAGAAGCAAAGTGACCATATTCATCACATCTAAAGCATTGAATCTTTGAAAGGTCTCGACTTTTGTTCTTCTTTTTATCCGTATTGCTCCTGGAGTTGTTTTGGTTTCCACGGTTGTGGTTATTAGCTTGACCACTACCACGAGATTTGTTTTGAGAAGAAAAGTTTTGACCTTTACCGTTGCCATTAGAGGAATTCCTTCCTCGACCTTTCTTATCATACTTTCGATACCCTTCCAGAACATCAACTTGCCTTGATCTTCAGAAGTGGTGTCAACACCCTTCATCCTTCCTTCAAAAGCTTTCAACCTTCCAATTGCTTCTTGAAAAGACATAGTATTCAAGTCCATAAATTGTTCTATTGAGGCAACAATTGCAACATACCTATCCGGAACGGATGCAAGTAGCTTCTTAACAAGTTTCTTGTCTTCATAAATTGTTCCCAAGCTATTGACTTAAGTTACAATTTTGCCCAACCTAGCCGCAAAGTCATCGATTGATTCGTTGACTTTCATCTTTAAAGATTCGAATTCCGTCTCCAAGGTTTGCAACCTCGCGTCTCGAACCCGTTCAACACCCACATACACGGTCTTCAAAGCTCCCGATTTCTTTGTTTGTGTTGAATTGTGAAACTTGAAAGACAAGTTCTTCCGGAATCGCGGAGGAGTAACGCCATGCCATGTGATCTTGCTTGGCAACAACTTGTGTTCCTTCCCCTGGTTCCAATGCATCTAGTATTCCATGGACTCGGAATACCGCTTTAACTCTTATTGCCCATATGTTATAGTTTGTGCTTGTTAACATTGGACATTGAAGAGTCCGTTTAGAATGTTCAATAGGTGGTTGACTCGACTCGCCTTGCACCATCCTTCTTGAACGCCTTTTGTAAGTTACCGGTGTAGTTGGATTATCTTCCACCCTAGAACAGCTTGTTTTACTTCTTGCCTAAGTAAACCAAGTTAAAGTTTGAAACTTTATTGACTTCTTGGAAATCCTTTAGTGATCGAATCTTGGTAACCCTTTATGATCGACTTTGGATACCCTGCTGCTGTGATCGACCACCTTAAACCCTTTAGTGATCGACTTTTGGAAACACGAAACTTGTTGTGATCGATGGTTGAAACCTCTGTGATCGACCGCTTATACCTTTGCTAACGTGATCGACTGTTGCTTGAACTCGCTCTGAAACCAATTCATGTCCGAATCCGATCGTGGTTCTAACGAAACATAAAACAAGATAACTCGATACTAGAATAACTCGCTAGTATTAATCGAAAAGTACTTGCTTTACAAAAGCGATATTGATGGTACAACCAAACCTGGCTTTGATACCAATTCAAGTCCGCCATTACTGTTTTTATGTTTCTGTTGTGAACCACGATCAGATTCTGGACTTGAATCCCATCACTTTAATCTTCAGTCGCCACTTTAATTTTTCGTTTTGAATCACCCCATATCCCGCTACGACTGGATTGGCCATTGTTGTTGTTGTTGTTTTGAATCCTGAATTACATGATTTAAACTCAAGTTTTATATATACTACCTCACCTTCTTTTTTGTATTTTTCAATATCAAAAGTTCTGTTTCGCCAATATTTGGCACTCAACAAAGCTACACACTTGTGATGAATAATGTAATATTCAAACACTTCAAACTGAGAAGATAAGTGAATGTATGAACAATTAGGACTCTGCGAATTAAAAATTATTACCTATCGTAACAAGAAGAATCAACTATGATGAAGGTGGCAAGATCTACATCATCTTAACTTAATGATAAAGATGGTGAACCAGAGTTTAATCATCGATGAAGGCAAGATGAAAACAATGGAGAATGATCCCCTAAAAAGGCAAACTCGAGCGACTCGATGGATATTTTTTTGGTGGATTCCCATTTTTAGAAATTGTTCCCATTTTCTATTTCTTCTTAATTCTATCAAACCAGATATTCAAAGGGAGACTCAACCTTTGAAAATTGAGTAGAAGTATAAAGATTTTTAAGAAAATGTACCAAAGACGAATTATATATTTATAACTAAGACTAAGGATCAAATGAGAAGAAAACTTAAAATGAGAAGGATAAGAAATAGCTATAATCACACATAGAGATGCATCGACTTCAATTAGATGCATCTCTAATCTTTTAGATGCACCTTAATATACTTTCTAGCAAAAAATTAGATGCATATACATATATTAGATGCATTTCATCAAATTAGACAAATCCTGTATATTTTTCGTCCCCTGCGAGTCAAATTTGTTCCTAGTACCACTTTGCATCGTTTTCACTTCAAAATCACTTTCAAAACTAGTTGGGATGCATCTAAATGTATAGAGATGCATCTAATTCAAGTCGATGCATCTTTAATGTGTGATTATAGTTATTTCTCATTCTTCTCATTTTAAGTTTTCTTCTCACTGTATCCTTACCCAACTAACTAATACATACTCGGATTTATGGTATTGCACGGGATAGTTATGGGCTTGGAGAATTTAGTTGCAGATATGCAGTGGGCATGACACATACATTAAGTATTCGGAACTTCGATAACAAGCACAAGTTATGATCAACTCATCAACATTTCTATCAAAACTAAAACACAGTTCCTTTGTGTATTGATATAATCCGTATTTGGAATCAATTAAGAAACGAAATATAGTTAACCAAACAGTCAGACGAATAAGAAGATGAAGAACAATTCACGAAAGTAGTTTGATATCAATGGTGGAATTATACCATGAGTTTGATTATAAGATTGAGAGAGAAGAATGAAATTGAATTATCGAAAGCTGGAAAGAATGAAAACAAGCTAACGACTATTTAAAGGTGGATTTTGCGCCAAAATCTGCTATGGGCGATGTGATCAACTCTTTAACGTAACTCTGATCAACTCTTTAAGTACTCGGCACTTCGAAAACATGCAGATGTTATGATCAACTCTTTAACGTAACTCTATCATAAACTAAAACACCGTTCCTTGGCACATATACGAGTACAAAGTACTAATACGTATCTTGTATAAATCTCAATTCCAATTAGCTGTTACATAAATAATATTACTCGACAATTCATTTTTTCTATCTATCTTCTACCTATACATATAAAAGAATACAACTCTAGAAGATTCAAGACATTTAGTAGTCCATTATTTTGCTATGAAAAACTAGCAATTACGAACAAAGTGAAAATAGAGAGCAGCTTGTCACGTGTATTTAGCAATGAACTGCTACCGCCAATCTGACCAGCATTCACGTATTCACTTCGACCACCGGTTGAGGACGTTGACACATTTACTGAGGATGTACCTAACAGCATCAAGAGACAAAATTATAATCAATCCACAGGTGACTTTCTTAGTCAACTGATTCATGTCTATCACATGAGAATCACGACCATTTCCTTTTTCAAAAAGTGTTAATTGTAAGTTACTCCCAGTGGTTCTTGATTTCGAAAGTTCTTATGCAAGTTTGTGCTGCATCCACAAATATTGATGGGTTTTTAGATATACAATAAATTTTGAGATTTTTCCCTCTAGATCGTAATTTGCATTCTATAGCGAGTGTTGAATCAACTTAAGCATATAAAGAGTAACGGATAATCAACTAAAATACATACAAACAAATCTTTTAGGAAATTTGGATATCAATTTTTTTAGGGGAAGCGTCTTCAAAAGATCAACTTAAGTTATTATTGAGAAAATGGTTAAAAGTCGAATAAGACTTACAGTCATAGTTTGCCCATCCTATCCTTTGACCGCCCAGATCATAAACAACAATCCTATCTTTTAGAACAAGATCTGCATCGTCCATAACGAAAATTAATAATAACACAAGTTAAAAACCGGAAAAGAAAAGTAATCTAAATTTTCTAATCGTAGAAAAGGAAAGGCATACCTCCTAAAATGGTAATTCCTTGACCTCTGATTTTCTGAAAACCTATGCACCACACAACAGCCCCACCCTGAAAACAAACATCCAATTAGTTCTGCCAATTTCACAACAAAACCAAAATACGAAACTAGTAATATACAATTAGACTTGTAGTCAACCCATGTAACCTTATAATTTGTAACTAAATGTTTCATGAGAGCTTACCACCGAGTTCTGTTGAAGTAGATAGTCCTGCGGTCTTAAAAACATTGAGGCACCACCCGCAAAGTTCAAGCTTACCGTAGGAAACATATCAGGCGTACTGAAATATTATCAAAATTCCATATTACTTTCATGACAGTTAAGCATTGTGTAAAATTAATTGTGCAAAATGAATAAAATAAACCTCGAAGTAACTACATAGCACTGGCTCCCCTTCGACATAACAGACTGAACTGATTGTGAAACCGATCGTGTAATCTGCAGCAACATGATTAGTTATGATTGTAAAAAGATAACGGACTTGACAAATTTACTCTAGGAACTTACAGCCTCCACAAAAGGATCGTATGCTTCTTCTGCAAGATATGCAAGGGTAGTTCCCGAATCAATTATGGTCCCACCTCGGCTGCCTGATGTTGCAAACATTGATGGATCAATGGACAATGTTTGTCCATTAACAGATATGCTCAGCAGATTTAAGTTGTAATGTGGCCTGGAAGTAAATGGGTAATTGTCAAACCTTAGCAAACTTGTGTAATGTTTCAACAAATGAAGGTCAAAGATCATTGCTTTAGACATGACTTCTTTTTGGATTATGCAATCAACAATGTTTAACCCTTACAGAAAATCAAAATGTGTAAAATTTTGGTAAGGATAATGTTGTTATTTGAGCTAACAACATAAATGAGGGGCACAATGATCAATTCGGTTCTGATGGAAAGAGAACTTACTGTGACGGAATAAGCGGAGTATAGACCATGTTTGGCTCAATTATCTGACCTAGAACCAAAATACCACCACCCGCGCCATCTCCAACAAGACAATGAGAAAATGCATCCGGTGCTACTCCTTGAGAAGAAAGTTGTGCAATTATCGATAAGCCCTGCTGACCAAACCCGAATATCCCATCAACGGCTCGGTCAGGCTTGGTCAAATCCCCTGTTTGTGTCGTGCTACATCTGTTTCATAAATCATTCAGTCAACAAGATTTTACGAGTGAATCCTAACGATATTAATTTATAATTAAAATATTATTGATAGCTCACCCAAACACAATAGATGCTGAAGCATTTGATGATGTTGAGTCCCCAACAATTGTATCCAAATGAATTTGATCAGATACGTAAAAACCCGAAGTCCCACTACCATCTCCATACTGAAACGTATAACTACACTGATTATTTGAACCAGAACATCCTGAATCAGATGACTGAGATCCTAGAGAACAACGTTGGTCTGAACATGAGATCAAAGAAGCTGTTGACGAGCTTGAAGGATCATAAAACTTAATCGGAATCTGTTCAAACACAAAAGATAACATCACTAAGCTACTCACTCTTTCATTTTGCGATATTAATTCATAAAGTAACAAGAAATGGTAAAAACCATACTTGGAGTCCACTAGATCTCGGGCAACCATTGCATTGAGCACAACTAACCCATAGCACATCACTGCCCGTATCAATTTGCACATAATATTCCTTTGGTGGCGAACCCAATTGCACTCGAGTAAAATAAAGCCTTCAAAACCAATCAAATTCGCAACATAAATACTAACAAAACACTACCCATTATTCACAACATAATATACCTAATAAGATTAAACATTATAAAAAAAAAAACCGAAAATGAGACTGCTTTTAGAAAGACCTCGGCAAACTTAATAAAAAAAAAAAGCAAAAAGCAAATATCTTTTTCATTATATATTCAATTGGTGCAACTTCTAATCATATAAAAACAACATAACTTCAACACAAAGCAACCTAACTAACTTCAAGAAAATTACCCAACACGATAAGGATCATAAGTCCCTTGAACAGGGAAATCAACAACACTAGCAACAGAAGACTGCTGTTGCTGCAAGATTCTAGGATGTCTTAAACTATCTCTAAACTTAAGGTCATTCAACTCAACAACATTGTTAACAGGAAAACCTCTCTCCAATCTAAGAGTTGTCGGAAACCCAGATACCATTTTCAATAATACAACGATGGTAAGAGCCACCGGGACAAAATACAGCCGCATTGGTGGTCAGGACTTTTATCAAACACCTTGTGTGCAGGTTTTTAAAAATGGGATTTTGGGGGTGAAATTGAAGGGGTTTTGTGAAAGATTAAAAGGGTGTTCTTATAAATGAGTGATTGTTAAGATTTTGTAAAAAAATTGGATTGCGTTGGCATATTGTAGGAATACTTTAAGCCAATCCAATCATGTTAGTTGTGTTAGTTTTCATTGGTCATGTTATATAATTTTCTTTTTGAGTCCTTAAGTTTTGGTTTTCACAAATTGAGTCGCGGTTATTTGTACACCCGCTCAAATTATTTCGCGTGAAAGTATGTTGTAGGCGAGCGCGAGGAGGTTTGGACCTGAGGAGTGCTCGATGTGATCCGTGAAGTACTTATGCATTGACGCCTTGAGATATTATATATGTAGTTCATAATAGGCGTAAAGTTTTATGATTAGTTGAGCTTATTTGGTGTTCATACACTACATAACAACATCTGGTCGTGAACGCATTTGAGTCGGGCAGTCGGGCTAATTTTGCGTACCTTTCAACGCTATCATAAGCATAAAAGATCTAAATTTTTTTGAAAATATAACACTGAATGCATATATTTTTCTAAAATTTTAAGAGTTTAACACTAAGTACATGTTGCCATAAAGGTATCTGGCTCCGTCACAAGCAAAACTAATAAAACTTTTGTTGGAAATGTATATATTTACAAACATGTGAATGTCCGGATTCGAACTCGTGACCACGGGATTGCACACATTAGCGAATGAGAATTAAAGTTAATAATTAATGTTTATGTTTACGATTAATTATTACACATTAAGTCCGGTTAACGATCGTTAAGTATTTAACGGAAAAATGACTAACGACCGTTAAATGGAAAAGAGAAGGACTAGAAATGGAAAACTTGGAAAGTTATGGGTTTGGCTTTGGGCTTGTGTACATGGCCGGCCATAGGGCCTCTTCAAGGCCTAAATCCCTAACTTGTTCCCTAAGTTTACCTACTAGTATATAAGGAGGGTTAGGTTCTAGGGTTTCACACACTTGTGCATTGAATTAACCCTAGATCTCTCATCTCCTCTCTCTTGTCCTACAATCGGCCGAGCACCCCATTTGTAAGGGAGTTCGGTTTCGTTTTGCTTAAACGAGGACTTGTGTTAGATCTAGCAATCGCTTGATTCGTTGGTTAATTCGTGTGTACAAGAACGTGGTTGTAAGACATTATTCTTACACCAATAAGTACTTCTTTGTTTTGCTTTGCTCGAGGGTTGTTTTGCTTTGCTCGAGGGATTTGACATTCGGAAGAGGTACGTTACGCATACTTTCAGTTAATTAATTTATTTGTTATGATCTTAAGTTTTCCGCCGTGTACTCTTGATGTCTATATGTTTATTGTATGTTTTATATATTATAAACTCAACAGTGGCATCACGAGCCTTGTATAACAAGTAATTAATTAATGAAACACATAATTAAAATAAACATGAATGTGTTATTATTTGTATGCTTAGATCTAGGGTTTGCAAAACCTTAACCCTAATATTGAGGGGGCGCTTTTTTATGGTGCCCTAATTAGGTTTTGTAAACTATTGTTTTAATTGGATTAGAAACCCTAAGATGCATGCAACTTTATGTGTATATGTGTAACTTTGATTAATTGCATTAATTGTTAAGTGTAATTTTATATCCATGATAATTATCTGCATGTTTTATCATGGATTTGCTTTTATTGTATGTCTTTCTTGTTTAAGTGATATACACTAATTTTTGATAGATCTAAAATTGGGGAAGACCTCAATAATTATTAATTTAATAAATTATGTGCTATGTGGTATGTATTTAATTTTGACTTGCGCAATCGATGAATCGATGCATGTGGTTCACCTTGTACATAGATGAAAACGGGTGAAAGTCTTAATTAAATATATGCATATTGTCAAATCTAGAATTGGTTATTAATAGGATTTATCAAAACCGTTTGCATGTGGCTATTTGATATGCATGACTTTTATTTGTTATGCATTCATTGTTTATTTGTTTATTTTTTTTAAAATACTTGCTTGTTTGTTATGTGTAACAAGGGTATTTTTACAAGAAAAAATAAACTGACCTAAACAATGGTGAAACATGTATTTTAAGACTAGTAATCATAATCGCTTAATTGATTGATGACTTTGGTACAAATGGTCTGAACGGCTCACCCATGAGAATGAACTACTAAAAGGGGGTTAAAGAAGTGCGCATACACGAAAGGATGTCTAAGGTTGTGCTTTAGCGCGTGCACTGGTCCTCTGCCCCTGTAAGTTCGAGTGGAGCTACTTAGTAAGCCATTAAATGTGCAAGCTCATCTTAAGGTCGAATTAGTTTTAATTCCATGCGACACGGTGGTAATTATCCGAAACACTAAGTGTTTACACTTATGCAAAAGTACGGTATAATGGATGATAATTAACACTAAATTCCTTGATTGGTGAACCCAATACCTCAATTAAAGTTTGATGATGAAAAGCTTATACATTAAAACAAGATATAAATGTTTTAATAAAAACTATGCTACAAAGATGAATGCATGACATCTTTGTACATATTTGATTTAACATCAAAACTATTACCCTTTAATTTAAGTTATATGCCATCCAACGAAACGGGAACACCTAAGATTACTTTCTATTTGCGTGAGAACGTGACTTAGATCTTAATCGAAGGGTAAAATGTCCACGTGTCGTGAGATCGGGCATGGACGATTTTGCAGTTTCTTAAGTTGGATAACTTAATTGAGTTTTGTAGTGAGAACTGGCAACTCAAGGCATAAGATGGGATAAAACATGATTACATGGCGATTGATATTGGCTATATGTAAATCCCATAAATCTAGGAATTGCAATTGAAATTGGCAATTGAGCAAATGCTCTACCATTTTGTATAAGGTTCATTACTAGCAGATCAACTGACGTAATGAAATTATGACAATTTGGATCCTAGTTTTCAATAAATATTAATTGGTTATATGAATATGAACCTTGGGTATTTAATTGTTTATTGAAAAGGTTAATTATCGAAAATACTAAAATTGAATTTTGTAATTCTTTTGAATGTATAAATGCAACATTTAACCGTAAACGTGGTTTAGTCTTTGTTTAGTAAATTGATCCACTCTGCTTTCAAACAAATGTTTGATCGAGAATAATTTACCGATAAGACAAACGAAGTCTCTTTTCCATGGGAGAAGCATGAGACTCAATCCTATTCCTTTTCATGAATGAGAAAGGTATAATAGGAACATTTGAATTGTCTAAATTCTAATGTAACTCTTAGCAATGAATTGCACATCTTATTTTCCATAAAGATTTCATTACCCTCATTTGGTGAATGAATCCTTTGTAACAACATGAATGTTGGTTAACTAGAAAACATGTATATGAGTTACTAGATTAGAAGCTAGACTAATTACCGCAAAAATTGGTAAAAGGCAAACTAGCATATTTTTATCTAGTTGTTTTGCTTTAGCCTTTAAAGGTACTACATACCAGTATGGGAATGGTAGGCCTGTTGAGGAAGAAATTGCATACCCAATTTTTGAGTTAATAACATTGATGGATAACCTATCATTCATATAGTAGAATACACCTTTTAGTACCTTAGTAATGATTACTTATGGTTCTTCAAAGGTGTAGGAAAGTAAAAAGCAAGCAAGTTGTTTTCACTGGTTATGCAACACTTACAATGTTGTCAGATTCAGTGGGAGCATTTGTGTTGCATTTTTGAATAAGAAGTTGTTTTAATGATTTCTAATTCAGTGGGAGCTACAAGCCTTATTTCCTGTGTAGTAACCCAGATTTTCTTCAAAGATAATTACTTTCCAATTGTAGACACTTATGTTTTTAAGGATAGTCGTGTACGCTTCCTTACTAAACAATATAGTTCTACATCTACTTGTTATATCTATGACACAAATCATATTAATCAAATAAACGAACGTGTATCGTGTTGTTTATATGCTACATGATGTTGTTCCATGCACAAGTGGGAGAAATCTTATTGTGTGCAAGGTACAACACATATTAATATGATTTAAAAGGATTCTCTTGACTGTAAAGTAAGAGAATAACGTTCTAATAGGAAGTATACATTTATATATGTATGATTGCCCTATTAAGAACATGTGTCAAGATGATAACAAAGACTACTTTATTTTAAATATTTATGTCATTCAATATTTAAGAAACACTTGTAGTTACAATTTATGTTACGTGAGAACGTGAACTAGATTGTAGCCCAAGGTAAAATATCCACGTGCCATGAGAACGAGCATGGATGATTTTTGCAGCTTACGTTGAACATTTCATGGATTGACATAATTAAATGAAGTAATCTAATACTACTTTGAATTTAAGTATTCGTTGAATGACTTAAATATATGTAGTAAATATTAACTTGAAATATTAATTGAAACTCGAGGTGGTGTTCATAATTACTTTAATTATAAATGTTTATGATTTTGTAAAGTCACAAACATGAAGTCTTTTAAAGACTTAGAATATAAAGTAAGACGTTAACTTGCTATGTTTTAAGACATATGCATGAAGTCAATGAGTTGATCAAAGACTTATAACGTATAGTGGGATTATAATTGTTATATCTTTTGACTTGGTCAAGAATACTTGTGTTATAATACATGCAATTGGCTTGGTAATTCTATTGTACCATTAAGTTTTACTTTGTTGGTAAATATGATAAACCAAAGAATAGATGGTTATCTTAAATATTGTTAGATTAATCTTACAATATTAAATTCTAAGGAAATACCATAGTTTTATGGTATGTTCAGTTAGAAGAATCAAAATCTATTGGCATTGTTTGATTCAAGATAACTATAGTTTCTTCCAAAAGTTATCAAGGTTAGTAGATTGAGTATAGATTGAATATACTCAATAAGACTCCAACCTAGAAGATTGATAAGACACCATTTGTTTATGGAATGTGATGAATCACATTAAGTCTTATAAATGAAGTTCGGAATTTGTTAAACTACTTATAGAGTGAGTTGTAACAAACTAATGTCAGGAACTGTCAACGCTTTTGTAATATCCCAAAAGAGAACAATGTATTGTTGCTCTATTTACTAAACTATTTAAAGGTAATCTTTAAATTGTTAAAGGCAAGTGGGAGTTTTGTTTAGATCTTGAAAGATTGAATTACAAAATACACAATCTTCTAAAATGCACTAGCAAATATCATGATGAGGCTAAACATGTATATGATAGATCTCAATATGATGGAATTGTCATTCATAGATCCGTAAGGATATCTCAGATATTTAATATGCTGAGGATTATGAGTTACAGGATCATGGTAAGCATGTTAATCATAATGATGAATTTACCAAATGTTGAATTGTGGTAAATCAATCATACTATGAATGTTGAGATGCTGTCCATAAATATAATCAATTTTAGATACTTGGTTTATCTTAATGAAGATGATTTTCTTCAAAGGATGGAAACCCTAGTGGTTTAAATCTTTATGTAGAAATCATATGGACAATATTGTACACATATTTAATGCATGTCTAGTGATAATAATATTAATCATATTTAAGCAATTAACTATGATTGAATATTCCTTTCTAGATACATTAAATAAAAGTATAAAGATTATAATTGTCATACTTAGTTTCATTGATATGAAATTTTGACAATGAATGTCAAAACTCTTTGTTGTGAAATTACTTTTGCGAGGACGATAAGTAATACAAAGTAGTTTTATGATTTCAAATAATCTTTGAATATGTACAAACTACAAGAATCCATGAATGGATATATGCATGCATCTATGAGATGATTCTTATGTTTAATATTAAATCAATGTTTGATTTAATAATTAAAATAAGATTGCTCATAAGTATTCTTGAAAGCTAGTGGAGTATTATTTATTTATCTTAAATCTTATATGTTGTATGGGCAACTACATTCCACTTAAATTAAGTTTTAGTTGGGAATGAAACTTTGTTTGTAAGATTTGGAAATAATATATACAACCTTGGAATATATGTTTATTATTATAAACATATGCTGTAAATAAATGAGTCAAAAAGAACATGATGAATACATATCTTTGACAAGATAGATGAGATCTTAAAGTTTAACTTGAAGATTCATCATGAACATCATGTTGTGTATAAAGTTGTTGTGTCATGCTTGATTACAAGATGATTTGACAACATTGAAAGTTGTTAGTGTAATAAATATTTTAAAGGAATATGTTTGGATTTAGAATCACATTCCACAATCCGGAGATGCTCCTAGATTCTATGGATGATTATATGACAATTGTTTCATAATTGTCATTGCCAACAAACTTGAGTTTTGGTAGGCACCAATATTACACTATAACTGTTCAAAAGTTTACGGATATTTAAAGAGCATATTGTTGTACACAATGATGCTAGTATAATTGAGATGACACTCATATCTAGTCACGGTATCCTTGATGATGACCATGTTGACTAGTTATGCTCAACTAAGAGCATAGTTGCATTATACATTAAAGAATAAAGAATACTTTAAACTTTAAAAGTTTTGAAAGATGATTGTCATATAAAGGTGGTTAAGGTTATCACGCACCTTATGGAATGATATGACAATATCAAGATATGTGTAAACATATACAAGAAATTCACTTATTGAATTCTTGAAATAAGTATTCTCAAAATTCCTATAGATCAAAGTTAGTTGAAATTATGCCTTGTCAACAAGTATGAGTTGAATGACTTGTGGCAAAATTCATTAACTAAGAATTATCATGCATTGATCTATTTAGTATTTGGATAAAGGATGTTAAACAATTATTATTTATAATGAATTAAAGTACGGTATACGTTTAATTTCATTTATAATATTGTGTCCTGTATTTGCATGTTTAAATCCTTGAATAACTTAAGTTATTCTAAATAGTCCGTTGTCGATCAATAACATGGGAATGATATTTAATTAAGACAAATCTGTATTAGTTAGAATATACTTGAAAGTATATTGATGCGTAGCATGACTAATTTCCGATGATATTCAATGAATTGAGTATAGGACTTATCCCACCCACATGATGATACTTTATGGATCTTAGTCATTAAGTATATCATGTATATTTATCCTCTGACTTGAGATACAAGAGATATGTCATGGATGTAGTGCATTTATGTGAAGCAATCTAACGCTATACGAATCGGTAGTTATAAGGGTTGTTTTGAAGTGTTGCAAATTTATGAATCCTGCTTGTAGTCAAAACGGGATTTGTTTCCTTCAAATTTATTTGAAGTATAATACCCCTCGTAGGATTGTTAAGATGTTTGTATGGCCATACCCAAGGTCTTCGTTCGTAAGAATTGGTAATCTTAATAAATCATATAAAGCGAGAAACATAATAGTTAATTAAGAAATGAGTGAGATCCATATTCTTATTAACATGGTATTAGAAACAAAAGGATGAATATGATGATGAATCATCAAACTTGGTTTTTCTCCAGAGAACCATACACGAGTTGTACCGGGGGCATTGGCGTGTTGCTAGACGCTAACCAATGTCATTTCACGTTTGTAAACATATCCAAGTGGGAGCTGTTGGAAATGTATATATTTACAAACATGTGAATGTCCGGATTCGAACTCGTGACCACGGGATTGCACACATTAGCGAATGAGAATTAAAGTTAATAATTAATGTTTATGTTTACGATTAATTATTACACATTAAGTCCGGTTAACGATCGTTAAGTATTTAACGGAAAAATGACTAACGACCGTTAAATGGAAAAGAGAAGGACTAGAAATGGAAAACTTGGAAAGTTATGGGTTTGGCTTTGGGCTTGTGTACATGGCCGGCCATAGGGCCTCTTCAAGGCCTAAATCCCTAACTTGTTCCCTAAGTTTACCTACTAGTATATAAGGAGGGTTAGGTTCTAGGGTTTCACACACTTGTGCATTGAATTAACCCTAGATCTCTCCTCTCCTCTCTCTTGTCCTACAATCGGCCGAGCACCCCATTTGTAAGGGAGTTCAGTTTCGTTTTGCTTAAACGAGGACTTGTGTTAGATCTAGCAAACGCTTGATTCGTTGGTTAATTCGAGTGTACAAGAACGTGGTTGTAAGACATTATTCTTACACCAATAAGTACTTCTTTGTTTTGCTTTGCTCGAGGGTTGTTTTGCTTTGCTCGAGGGATTTGACATTCGCAAGAGGTACGTTACGCATACTTTCAGTTAATTAATTTATTTGTTATGATCTTAAGTCTTCCGCTGTGTACTCTTGATGTCTATATGTTTATTGTATGTTTTATATATTATAAACTCTAACAACTTTGACTATAACAGGAGAAAAAGGATAAATTTTTTTTTTTAACCTTTTTAGGATAACAATGTACATAGATAATAAATTATATTGTGGCAACATTACGTTATCCCGTTCATTGGTATTGAGAAAAAGATAATGCCAGTGCCATCATTTAATATTGAATCCTTATAGCAGTACATACGATTTACTAATGACCAATTGACCGTGCGCGAGCCTTATAGTAGTTGAGCTTTTCAAATTAAGCAAATTTAAAAAATAAGGGCTCGTTTGGTTTGCATTAATGGGAATGAGACTATGACTTGACTTTCAAAGTCATAGTCGTGTTTGTTTTGTTTTGTTTTGTGGGTCCTGTAATGAAATGGGTATATCATAGTCATAGATTCATTACACACCAATTTGGTATCTATGAAATCCATTCTGTGGACTCTCTTTTTCCACTACAAAATTAAAATATATATACACTTTTTCATACCACATTTTATCAACCAAACATAAACAATCGTAATAATACACTTTTTCATACCCATTATCATTCAACCTCATTCCAAATCCGATACTCATTGTCATTCCTGGCAACAAACCAAACGAGCCCTAAGTTTGTTTGTCAAGCAGTTTTGGAAAAGCTTTTATAAGTTAGTATATGTTTTTATAAGCCCAAGTTAATTGAAATGGGTTTTATGAAATTTATAAATAGTCAAATTACTTAAATATCTTCAAAATATAATGGATTATTACACAAAAACATGAAATATAACATCATTTAATTTGATGTATTTTATGCGATTTTATATTAAAAAACTTGAGCTCCAACTAATTCGTCAAATATCTTATAAAAATACAAGGTTCAACTTTCAATTTATAATATAAACTACAGCTTCATCCCTAGCCCCAACTCTAACTCCAGCCCAGCTTCAACCTATTTCGCCAAACATAACATTGATCTTTAAAAAGTACTTTTTCCGTCTCAAAACTATTGTCCCAAAAAAATGTAGAATTAGTGCATTATTCAACCAATCAAATATCATTCACATCTACTATACTCTTTTTAAATTAGAGGATTTGCATATATATCCTCACATACACACTCATATCTACATATTTTTTTCAAACACAAGTTTTTTATGCATGATGTACAAACCTGTTAAAACACTGCTTGGAAAAACATGTAAGTATGAATGTATATGTAGAGATATATGCAAATGCCCTTTTTAAATTTGTTAGATAAAAAAGAATGATTATTATTTTAAGAAATCTCAAAATAAAATGATGAATGTGACCGAAATAAAATGATGAATGTGACCGAGGGAGTAGTTGTACATGTTTTCCTTTCCTCGTGGGTGTTGAGGTTGCTACATCTACGCATCATGTCCGATACTCAGGGGCGGTACCAGAAAAATTTTCAAGAGGGGGTAAAAGTTAAAAGTGAGTGACAGGTCGGGTGGTGTCAGTAACGCGACGTATGTTGCTATAATGAAATCGATTTTGATTGAAAGTGACTTTTTTTGTATTTGTTTGCATGCGAGAACCAAAACTAAGAGTTGGTGATGATATGCACAATTGTTAGCATATAGTTACTTTTTTTAATCGATATTAACACAAGTAATTAAAGCAAAAATAAAAAGATAGGTAACAATAGGAGTAATTCCATATTTAACCAACTTAAAAATGATACAAGAATCTATAGAGTAATACAAGAATTGAACCTTATATATTCACGAAAGTGCAAAAGTCCTTAACCACTTGACTATGATGCTATTTTATAAATATTCATCATTATACTATTTACCCATTTATTGGGGCAAAATAAAAATCACTAGTCATTTTCAGAAAATCGACATTACTCGAGTGAACTTTGCGGGAGCAGTTGCCCACACTGCCCCATTGTGGTACTGCCCCTGCCGATACTTGTGCCTCGTGCATTTATTTTTGTGCCTAATTAAATAGATGCTTTAATCGTTGATACCACAGCCTCACTGATAAAATGACGACATGGATATCTTACTACATCTTTGAATTTCGATATATTGTAGTTTAAATTTTGACTTTAGATATGTGTAACCAAATGATGTATCAAATTAAATAAATACAGTGTAATAATATTTTAGTATTGTTTTTGAGTTTGATCACAAAATTTTCATAGGGCAACTCCATATTTATTTAACTTAAACAACACAATATTAGATTTACTCACAACATGTTTTAAGTACATTGTGAATCATATCTTAAAAATTGTATTTTGGATATATACGACATTTTGATATCTATAATGGGATATATGAAATTATCTCATTTTCATACAGAGAGGTTTCGGAGAGGTGTTCAATAGATGCCGTTGTACATAACATTCACTTAAAGGGTCACATTTTTAATAGTTTTATATATAAATGCGTATAATATTAAACGTATATAAGTCATATAAGTCGAGTTTATACGCAATTTTTCTTTTGTTTACAATTATAATAAAGCCTCTTTATTATTATTGCCAGAGACGGATCTACTTAAAAACAATGGGGGGCAAGTGCCCCCCATGGCTAGCCGAAAAAGTCGCAATTTAAGTGTAATTTTGACCTTTTTTCGAAAGTGCCCCCCACTCAAAACCCAAATTGCCCCCCACCAACATACTAAAACCCAACATTCAACATTTCAAAGCTTTATAAATCCATTATTTTAAAGTAAAAATACTCGATTTATCATTACGAACATAGTTTTTTTTTCAGCATTTTGTTGTTGTCAAAAAAAAAAAAATTTGCCCCCCACATCCTATTTTTTGGTTCCGCCACTGATTATTGCCTAAGGCCACCGAAAATCACGAGACATTCGTGTTTTCATATATGGTAAATCATAAATCGTATTGAAAAATTAAAATATTATACTAACTCTTTTATTAGTAGTGTTTAACACATGGGTCAAAGGGTTGAGCCAAGAGGACATTTACGAGATTTTAAATTTGGTAAAAGACACAAATATCATGAGCTACTTTGTATGGTTGGGTCACTCATTACATATCTTTGCTTAGTAAGGTGGGTTGTCTAACGTATGGGTCCATGCCCCACTCACCATTGTATCGTGATGCAAATTTTATGCGTCACAAATGACCCATTATATACCCTTTAATATCTTCTGCTATCTCAAAAGGTTTATATTGTCGAAGGTCTTTATATTTCGGGCTTTTTCTTAGACGTCGAATGATGCTCTTCAAAGACTTGACTTTAGATAATAAACACTTGTTTCGGTGACCTTTCAATTTAGATGTGTAATTAAACTTATAACTAATTTACTTAAAACTTTCTATGTCCGGTCAATTGAATATTTTCATTTGAGACGGCGATATCATCTTTGTTAAGTTATACATAGAAACACAATCTCTTTATGCTGATGTTAGATAGCAAAAAAATAACGTAAGCTAATGTGTTTTACTTTTTTTTTCCCACAATATATTATGTTTGAATATATTAAAAGCATACTAAGAATCGATTACCGTAGAGTGTAATATAACCAGTATTTTAAAACCCGGGTTGATTTAGCCGGTTGAACCGATCTGGTGACCGGAAGCCGGTATTGAGCGAATAACCCGGTTGAACCGTGACCCAATGGCTTAACCGGGTTAATTAAAAACCGATTTTTAAAACACTAAATATAACTTGAAAACATATTGCCAATGAGAATGAAAGACAACACAAATTTTGAACCGTAGGTTAACTCACCCTAATTAAGGCTTCTCGAGTCACATTCATTTTCCATTTCATAATGTTAGATATTATGTCAATTTAACATACCCAAAACATATTGCCAATGAGAATGGAAGACAACACAAATTTTGAACCGTAGGTTAACTCACCCTAATTAAGGCTTCTCGAGTCACATTCATTTTCCATTTCATAATGTTAGATATTATGTCAATTTAACATACCCTTTTAAGTGGTACACTAACAATCCATCCAACTTAAGTTGTTACATAAATGTATCGGATGTTTTAGACCGTGTGTAATGGCATATCATGACACGCATCTCACTACCCATGTGGCACGAAGTGGACGCGTTTTTGTTGTTACGGTAACTCGAAATGGACGCGTCCTTTAGGTATAAAATGTGGAGGCATAAAATGAAGAACTCGGTCGCTTATGCGACCAAGTTTAAAGGCAAAAAGGACAAATATTTGTGTGTGGGTGTTTATTCAATGATTTTTTAGGGCATGTTTTTAGCGTTGTCCTCGTTCTCTTTATTACATTTAGTCATGAAGTTGTTTTGGAAAAAGAAAAGTAATGTAGCAATGGTGTCTTCAATTTTTTGATGGTCATCATCACTTAGCCTTTTTTTGGGTAAAGGGGAGTAACCCTGCACCCTGGTAAATAGATTAAACCAAAACGTTTGAGTATAGATGGAATGTGGCTGAAGTACCACATTAACCTCAAGCTAAAACAGCTTGATAGACAACTAACCTAGAGCTTATGACATGCCAAAAGCTCTTAACAACTCTAGAATCAATGAACCTAGAACAAGAATCAAAACAAAAAACAAGCTAACCAGCAGCTACCGTGAATGATGAACTTCCACCTTTAGTAGAGGTATGTTGGAATCACTCCTAAACATATTTCAAGTGTTAGTGATTAATATGTAATAGTTAGCTTAATATGGCCTTTATATTAGTAATTAGCCTTAGGCTTATGTAGAAGGCCCATAAGCCTAGGCCTAGTCCAATAAGGAAAAGGAAGGGACTAGGAGTGTTGCCCTAGCTCCCTCTCCTATAAATACTATGTAATAACCCTCACTTGATGGTTGGTTGTTCAATTTATTCTCTCATTCACATCTCTACGCGTAACCGGTTTAGTATTTCGTGTGTGTGTGTTTGGTTTATTGTTCATCCGCCTCTCCTCTTCTCTATTTCTACATATTGATGCTTGTGTTACATATATGGGAACCTAACAGTGGTATCAATCGCCAAATAGTTAGGTGAACGTATTGCTTTTGAAGTGGGTTTTGGTCCTACGCGTAAAGAATACGGTGATACTTTGGTTCGCTTAAAAACACATTTTTTACACTTTTTAATCCAAGATTCTTGTACTTTCAACGTTTTAAGGTGTTCAAATAACTGTTTTTGGCAAAAAGTTTCAACCTTTACGTGTGGATCATCGTTTTTGAACTTGGTTTTTTACGTGACAGCTTTCATACGCGTAACTGTTTTAGACACTTTGGATCATCAAGTTTCACACTTTTGTGTTATCTTGATGATATTGAAGCTATTTCATCACAAAAATCTGGTTTAGAAACATCTTTGGGCAACAATCATTTTTACGAGTAAGTCTACGCGTAGCAAAACCCTAAAACTACGCGTAACTTGGTTCTTGGTTTGATCTTCAGTTTCGTGGTTTACTCCGTGTTTTCTTGCTTGGATAAGCATGAAAATACGTCGACTTGGGATATCTTTTGCCTTTGTGATAGTGTAAAAGATCACTTGGGCTAAAAACCCTAAACTTACGCATAAGCTTAAGCTTACGCGTAGAACCTCTTACGCATAAGATTCATCTTACGCATAAGCTTTGTCTTACGCATAAGGTAATCCTACGCCTAAGGTTTCTACGCTTAACTTTCTGATTACGCATAACTTTAGTGTTTTCTCCTTACTTACGCGTAAGCTAAACCTACGCGTAACTTTTGCTGTTACGCGTAACTTTGGTGTTTTTACGCATAAGTGCTACTTGGATTTATTGTGATTTCTACGCCTAAGGATACTTCATCAACAAAGGTTCATTCGACTACAAAGATCCATTTAACAACACAAGTTTTCAACATGTCACAACCACCATACTCTAGCTATTTTCCTTACACTTATAATCAACAACAACAACAACTAGGTCCACAACATCAACAATTTAATCATCAACAACAGATTTATCAACAACAATTTAATCAACAACATACTCCACAACTTGCAGCAATTCCACAACCTCAAATGGTTCAACCACCACCAAGTCTTCAAGTTCAACCTTACACAAACTTCTACAATCAATATCTATCCAGGAATACTATGAAGGAACCGGCATGGTTTGGCAAGATGTGTGAAGCTTTAAGTAGCCAACAATCAATTCATGAAGCTGGCTCACTTGATAGACCTCCAATGCTCACTCCAGGGAATTATGATCAATGGATGATTAGGTTCTTTAGGTTTTGTGATCTAAAGAAGCCTCATGGAAAGTTCTTAAAGAAGGTCATTATGGAAGGTCCATTTCAGATGCCTACTACTGTCACACCAGCAGATCCAGATGCCAATCCACCAAGAGATGCAGTCACCAACATTACTCTTTGCAGACCTCACGGGTGATCAACTTCTACACTTTGAAGCCGACGAACTTGCAATGCAATACATCCTTTTAGGACTACCAAATCCAATCCTTCAAAGTGTTGATGCTCAAAAGACTGCAAAAGCGATGTGGGAACATATTCATCTTCTTATGGAAGGCACATCACTCAATCGGGAAGACATGGAATCCAAAATCTACTTGGCTTATGAACACTTCATGATTGAACCGGGAGAGACATTAGAGTCATATCATCTTCGCTTTTGGACATCATTAATGATTTGGACAAACACAATATCATCATGCCACGAATTGTTGTCAACACAAAGTTCCTAAGTAGTCTTGGTCCTGAATGGGAAAAGTATGTCATTTTTCTCCGTCAAGCGAAGAATATGCATCATGCTACCTACGGATTGTTGTACGATTATCTGAAGCCTCATCAAAAAGAAGTTGATAAGGAAAGGATTATCCGTGGCCAAACTGTTTCACCTTCACTTCCGGACAATCAACAACTTGCTTTGTGGGCTCAAACAACTCTTCCTCCTTAACAAGCTCCTCAACCCGCTCCTCAACCAACTGCAACTATCACACCTTATGATCCGTCACAGAAACAACCTCAACAAAATCAATTGGTTCCATACAACAACAACACTGCTCAAGCTCTTTACAGTGAAGCTGATGAGGACTCCGATGCCTTCGATGAATTGCAACAAGGATTTGTTATGATTGCTAAAGCATTTGGCCGTTATACAAACAAATCCAACAATCGCATTCGTTCTTCATCTAATACAAGGAATCAGGCTGTTGTGAACAATGGACGCGTTGAAGTTCAAAACCGTGGTTATGGTCGCCAGATGGGAGGAGGTCAAGGGTTACATGCTATGGGAAGGAATCACATGGGTGCTCCGCAACAGCAAAGGGCTCAAGTGGTTGAACATGGAAATGCTCAGAATGGGGTTAATGGTCTTAGATGCTATAACTGTAATGAGAAGGGTCATCTGGCTAATGCATTTCCTAAACCGAGGACAAGAGGCAGTGCTTATTTCAAAGAGGCTTTGCTCTTGGCTCTTAAGGATGAAGCTGGTGGAACTCTTACCAACAAGGAACAAAGCTTTATGGCAGATGCAGATTCTGATGATGATATGGAGGACTTGCAGGCTAATGCAGGAGTGATGTTGATGGCACAAATGCAAGCTCTACACATGAGTGACACAGGCCCAGTGTATGACACGACGACTTGTCTCGGTACTGAACAAACAATTCTCATTAATGAATTGATATCTCCGCCAACATCTGCATCGACATAGATCGAGTGTTCAACATGAGCCTTCCACATCTCATTCTGATGATCATCAACTAGACCCCGTAGTTATACTTGATGATCAAGATGACCTTATGGTTACCATTGATGATCAAGTTGACTTCGTGGTTATACTTGAGGATCTAAACAATGACCATGTTGAGACTCACGTTGAACAAAATTATTCTATGTTTGATCCGAATTTGAGCTCGGACCTTAGTTAAAGACCAACAATCCCGAGTGGAACATTATCATGATGTCAATTCAAAACTAAAAGCTAAAAATGCACTGTTAACCAGGGATAACGATTGCTTAATTCGACAAATCGAATTTTTCAAAACTCAAGAAAACGGGAAAAGGTTTTGAAGTCGCTTTTGCTAAATCTTATCAAAACGAAAAATCTTTAGAACGACAGATACGTAATCTAGCCGCATCGAAGAATGCTTTGTTGTCTCAAATAGAACAACTGAAACATGAACATAAACAACAACTTAACGCTCGTACTTTGGAAAATCAAAAACCAAGGTGAGTTGTTAACTTGTCAAAAACAGTTCTCTGAGTACAAACAGCATTCCACGAAACAAATAGATAACTATCTTGAAGAAATTGTCGACTTACAACACAAAATCAAAGAGTTTCGAAATGTCGTTTATAAACATGGTGAGTCAATCACAACTATTCAAAAGTTTACTTTTAAACCAAATCCAAATGGATACGGTCCGAATCTTGCTGATTACAAACCTAAGTTTTTACACAGAGCATTCAAACCAAATCCTGAAGTTTACAGTGCAGAACATAGAATTGATGATTCAATTATGACTGTTGTTGAATATAATCGGATGGAGGAATTAGATGCTGATGACGAGAGTCAGTCAAAAATGAAAAATGTCGTTTATAATAAACCATTTAACTATTCAAAAGCCGTAACTTTTGTCACAAAACAAGATACTTCTAACAAACCTTTGGTTATCACACCAGTTTCTGAAGTCAGTCCTCAACCAAATGGTGCACAAATTAATGGTCCTTTACCTTCACTTAGTGAAGTAAAAACTAAAGCCGAAAGTTGTCGTGTTATCAAATATTTTGGCACTTTCTTATCTGACATCAAACTTTTGGAACGTGAGATTGAATTTCAGTCTGAAATAAAAGTTGAACATTTTCACTCGCCATTGGAACGAGAACAAAGAGACATTTTTCAAAAAAGAATTTTACCCCATGTCAAAAATTTGAAAAATTGTGCACTATATTGGGAAAGGGATTTTCACAAGGAACTTGGTCTCATGAAAACAGTTTTCGAGAAAACAGAAACATCGATTTCAAATACTAAACGTAAAAAGAAACTATTGAGAAAAGATGTTGATCGACTCTTGGAAGATGTTATCTGTACTGATATCTATAATGTTGCGTTATTGCATTCTTTGTCATATGCTTTTGATTCTATATCTGCTGATACTGTTGATTCTGTTGAAAATACGGATATTGTGCTTCAGTTCGAGTCTTTAAAAATTGAAAATGAACGATTGTCAAACGAGCTTTCAACTCCAATACGTCGTCTTAATTGGTGTCAAAAATATATTCATGATCAACAACTTGTTTTTCAAAACAAAATCGCCCAGTTGCATGCAAAATCTTCTGATCCTAAAATTGAGCAACTGGATGATCAAAACGTGTCTTTTAAGTGTCAAATCTCAAAATATGAACAAGAACTTGCAAAAGTTAAAAAGGAATATGGTGTCATATTTGATTTACTCAAACAGACTCGTGATGAAGCATCAAACGAACTCGATCATTATCTTGCATACACTAAAGAAGTCATGAATTTTTCTGGAAATCTTCGTTCTGAAAATCAAGATTTGGTGCACACTATTTTTAAGTTAAGGGAAATGTTAGGAAAGTATGAACAAGTTCAGCCTAACATCATTAAAAGAGTTGCACCTGTAACACTTAGCAATCATGTCCCCAGAATACCTACTGACAAAACACAAGTTACTAATGTGCTTCCCTCTACTGAAACAGGACTAGTTGTCTCTTTTCCAAACGTCCGCACTTCACAGCCTAGGAGCAATACAAGGAAGAATAGGAAGTTGCGACCTAAGAAAAGACAAATAAAGAATGTTGAAGTAGAAGAACACCGTAGGACTTTGAATAAGACTCCAGTTGCACCCACTTTAGATATTGCGTCAGGCAAATGTAATGGAAAAAGTGTTGTAACTAATGTTGAACCTTTAAGTACTTTTGATATTCATCGATGCATCTTGTGTTATTTGTCATAAAAGTATGCGTTCTGATTGTTATGATAAATGTGTTGCTAAGGCTATCTTGTCACGTTTACGGAATCCTAAGATTCGGAATACCTCTAGGCCCACTAATGCTTCTAAGTCTGTGCTTGGTAAACCGCCTTCTTTAGATTCTAAGAAACGAATTGATGTCCCTGTAGTTCCAGTATCACCTCCAAGGATTGTTGTACCACCTAGCACATTCACTAAGACTAAAGCTAAGACTAGTTGGAGAAGGCAAAAATGGATACATAATACACTAGGATTTAAATGGATGCCTAAAATCATTGATGTGTGTATTTCTACTATAACTGCATCGGAACCCTCTAACACTTCGGGTTCCACATCTACTTCTATTCCATCTGTGTCGTATGTGTCTAATGCAGGTGATACAGATCATCCTTTGGATTGTTGATAGCGGATGTTCCCGACATATGACAGGCAACCTTACACTGTTATCAAACTTTGTCTCAAAGTTCATTGGCACTGTCAGATTCGGGAATGATCACTTCGCAGCTATCATGGCTACGGAGATTACATTAATGGAAACATCGAAATTAGCAGGGTTTATTATGTGGAAGGCCTCGGTCACAATCTATTCTCGGTTGGTCAATTTTGTGATGGAGACTTGGAAGTAGCTTTCGGGGAGAAAACTTGTTTCATTCGTGATCTTCAAGGAAATGATCTTATGTCTGGCCAACGCTCATCCAGTCTTTACACTATCTCAATGCAAGACATGATCGCTTCATCTCCCATTTTTACTCTCAAAGGCTACATCTACAAAATCTTGGCTATGGCACCGTCGTCTATCACATCTAAACTTTCAAACCATCACCAATCTTGCACGATACAAACTTGTTGAAGGTCTCCGCGATTCGGTATTCTAAAGATCACCTATGCTCGGCTTGTGAACAAGGAAAAAGCACTCGTGCTCATTTTCCTTCAAAGGTGGAACACAGCTCTCAGCATGTGCTTCATCTTCTTCACATGAATTTGTGTGGCCCGATGCGCGTGCAGACGATTAATGGCAAACGCTACATCTTGGTAATTGTTGATGACTACTCAAGATGGACCTGGGTTTATTTTCTTCGAAGTAAAGACCAAGCTCCACAGATGATCATCACCTTTCTCACGAAAATTCAAATTCAGCTCCGGAACACCGTCAGACAAATTCGAACAGACAAAGGAACTGAATTTGTGAATCAAACTCTTCGGGAATATTATGAGAAAGTGGGAATTGAGCATCAAACATCCATTGCTCGCACACCAGAACAAAACTGAGTTGTTGAAAGACGAAACTGTACGTTAGTGGAAGCTGCTAGAACGATGTTAATCAATGCTAAACTTCCGGATTACTTGTGGGCTGAAGCTGTCTCAACTGCATGCTACACTCAGAACCGATCAATGATTACAAAACGCCACAACAAAACACCATTTGAGCTTCTCCACAACCGAATCTCAAACACTTTCATGTCTTTGGATCTCTTTGCTATCCGAATAATGATCGTGATGACTTTGGAATGCTCAAAGCAAAAGCTGACATTGGAGTTTTTATTGGATACTGTGAGAATTCTAAAGGTTACCGGATCTGGAATCGTTGTACAAAGCAGGTTATGGAAATGATTCATGCTAATTTTGATGAGCTTACAAAAATGGCTTCTGAGTATAACAGCTTGGAACCCGGTCACAACCGCTTAAACTTCCCCCAAACCCCATCATCAGCTGACACAAGCCCTCAGCTTACTCGTCAACAAATGGAAAGACTATTTGCTCCTCTGTTCATTGACGATATTGATGAACGTGCTCGGGTGTATCCGCGTTTCCGATGCTCAACGATAATACTCTTATACCGATACACCGCTACAACAACCATGTTGAAGAAGCACCACCAGTTGACTCTACAACAACAGTTGAAAAAACTGCTTCCAATGACGCAGAACCGGTGATGATGTTCGAATGATGTAACCCCACCTGCAGATTTTGATCCAAATGCGTTCTTTAACCCGTTCGCCAATGAAACTGCTGCAACTGATGTTGCGGAATCATCTACAAGCCATTTGAATCCTCAAAATCTGCACAATGTATATCAACATCAACCTTCCACACATTGTTGGACAAAAGACCATCCCCTTGAGAATATTATTGGCAACCCGAATCAACCGGTCGTAACGAGACAACGTCTTCACACAGATGGTGAACATTGCATTTATACACTCACCGTCTGCCAATCTGAGCCTAAAACATTAAAGACGCAATGACAAAGGACAACTGGATTGAATCCATGCAGGAAGAACTCAACCAATTCAAACGTCTTGAAGTATGGGAACTGGTTGAAAGGCCAACAGGGGTCTTCGTCATTGGTCTAAAATGGATTTGGAAAAACAAATTGGATACTGAAGGAACCGTAATCAGAAACAAGTCACGTCGGTGGCTAAGGGTTATAGACAGGAAGAGGGTATTGACTTTGAAGAATCATTGGCTCCGGTTGCTCGTCTTGAGGCTGTTCGGATTTTTCTGGCATTTGCGGCTCACATGAACATCACGGTCTTTCAAATGGATGTCAAAACTGCTTTTCTCAGTGGACAACTGAAGGAAACAGTTTATGTTAGCCAGCCAGAAGGATTCATTGATCCAGAGTTCCCTAATCATGTCTACAAACTAAAGAAAGCTCTCTACGGTCTCAAACAAGCCCCTCGGGCGTGGTACGATAAGTTATCATCCTTCCTTATTGCCAATAAGTTCACCAAAGGTTCGGTCGACCCTACACTCTTTATACAATATCACGGGGCTCACATCTTAATCGTTCAAATTTATGTGGATGACATCATTTTTGGGTCAACACATTTAAAATACTTAAATGCTTTTGCAAAACTTAAGACAAAACATTTTGAAATGTCAATGATTGGTGAACTCACATTCTTCCTTGGAATGCAAGTTCATCAATCACCCCGTGGTATTTTCTTGAGTCAGTCCAAATATGCCCTTGAATTGTTACACAAATTTGGAATTCAAAACTGTGACACCTATGCCACACCAATGGCTCATACCAAGAAGCTAGACGCTGATTTACATGGGAAATTGGTGGACCCTACCAAATACCGTAGTATCATTGGGTCTCTCATGTATCTAACAGCTAGCAGTCCTGATATTGTTTTTGCCGTATATCTTTACTCCTGTTATCAGTCGAGACCAACTGAAACCCACCTCTCAGAGGCTAAAAGAATCCTCCGATACATCAAGGGAACCATTAATTTGGTAATCTGGTATCCGAAGGATTCTGGTTTTGAACTAATCGCCTTTTCAGACGCTGATCACGCAGGATGCTTAGATTCACGTAAAAGTACTTCAGGAGCATTACAATTTCTTGGTGATAAACTGGTGTCATGGCAATCGAAGAAGCAGGATTGTACATCGCTGTCATCAACCGAAGCAGAATATGTAGCCATGTCGGCATGTTGTGCTCAAGTCATTTGGATGAGAACACAACTCAAAGACTATGGTTACGTATTTGACAGAATCCCGATGTACTGCGACAATCGGAGTGCTATTGCGATCTCGTGCAACTCAGTTCAACACTCGAAATCAAATCACATCGATCTTCGATATCATTTCATCAAGGACCACGTGGAACAGGGTACTGTTGAATTATATTTTGTGGGTACAGAATACCAATTGGCAGATCTTCTCACCAAAGCCTTAGCTCCTACTAGGTTTAATGAGTTGGTCCACCGGATTGGTATGCGGTGTTTGACTCAAGAGGAACTGGATGAACTGTTAAAACATTCTTAAAAACCAGTCAAACACCAAAATCTCTTTTGTAAATATTTTTCAAAAACAAAATACAAAAATATAAAATCAGAAAAAACTTCAAAAATATTCGTATATCTATATTTCTTTTCACATGGAAAGTACAAATCTTCCGTCAACACTCCAATCTTTCAAAATTCAGTATTTTTTTGATCAAGTGTTGAGGGGGAGAAAGCAAACATTTTCAGTTTCATAAAACCTTGTACTTGCATGTTATCTTATCCCGGTTGTTTCTTTAATAATGGTGGTCAAATTTCTGGTTTTCTGACACTCCTTGGACTAAAATTTATAAAATTTCATTATTTCTTAAGTCGAGGGGGAGTGTCGTCAAAGTTATTACCAAATATTCTTCGTTTGGTATCAAAAATGGAAGTTAAAGGCATTGGATGAAAATGGAAAAGGTGGAGGGACTAAACTTGTCAAAATCTTAAAGTTATTTTAAATAAAACACTCCACCAAACATATTTACTCTTCACATTAAATATTTCACCAAACATCATCCATGATCCACATTCGTTTCACAAATCCGTGCTTTTGATCCTAAATTTGTAAGTGTTTATACATTGTTTGCAACTATCTAAAAAATGGTTTTAAATTTTACGCAAATCCAACGGTTAAAACGTGTGTTATGCTGATCTTTATGTTCTACGCGTAAGCATAAGAACACAAGATCATCTTGTGTGTTTTTAATGATGTAATGGTGTTAAAATGTTCAAAACTAAGTACGAAAACCATTTTCATAAATCTAATCCTCCCAGAAACACGAATCATCCGTCTTTCAAAATTAGGGTTCATGAGTCGATTTGGGTTTTTTCAAATGAGAACGTTTTTGGTGATAAAGATTGTTGTAATAGGTTGTTTTCAAGTTGCATTGAACAAATCTAAGCCCAGAAACTACCCAGAAACTCTAATGATTCACAAACTGAAAACTAGGGTTTATGTTCATACGGTTTGGGTATTTTCGATCTATGGTACGTTTGATGTTAAAACTTGGATAAACATACTTATTAGGCTTCTAAGACTTCCCAGAAAAACTTTGGTGCAATTCCTATGGCTAGATATCTTACGCGAAATCTTTGAACATTAGGGTTTAGGACTACGCATAAGTATGTTTACGCGTAACTGCTTGAATGAGTGTTTGTGATTAAATCTGTTATAGAATGAATGTTAATGTTAATATTGATGCTATGATGATGTTATTTCAGGTTTGCTACACGTAAAAAATCAGAATCAAGGTTGTTAGACATCTACGCATAAGGATCACCTTACGCGTAGCATGTTATGCGTAAGAGAAATCTTACGCGTAGCGTTTACGCGTAAGGTTCTACATAAGGGACTACGCGTATCCTGTGAAGGATATGCGTAAACAGTGACCTCTACGCATAAGGTCTACTCTTACGAGTAAGCCTTACGCGTAAGGTTTTATATGCGCTTACGCATAAGGTCCCCCTGTTCCTACGCGTAATATTTCTTACGCGTAAGTCAGGATCCTACGCATAAGCTTGCGTCTACACGTATACCTTTTTTGTTTACGCATAAGCTACCATTTCTACGCCTAAGCCTTGATTAAACCTTCATTATGAATTGTTACGCGTGCAAACTTGTAAATAAATAAATCATAACGTCACGAAACCAATAATGTCACTAATAAGCTTAAACGTTTAATATGTTGTGAAAGATAAGTGATAACTTAAACTTTAAAACTTAAAGTTAACTAACTCACGAAACGTTTCTCGACATCATTGGACTATTGAACGAACAAGTGACTTTGGACTCGTAACAATCATTGACATATCTCATTCAATAAGTAGACAATAAACCTTCTGTTGACTAACATTATGTCTTTCGATATGTTGGTTCTGTTGGCTAAATATATTTCAGATCACGACATGGACGCTCAAATGAATGTGGATGCACCAAATGTTCTCACCATTGCTGATATTTTCCCTCATGGTTATCCAATGAAGATTGGAAAGAACAATCTCAGAGTTGACTTTGATACTCTCACCTGCTCGGAATCTTCTTGTCTCATTGCTGTTGACATCTTGAAGAGCCATCCTTATCAGAACATGCTTACCAATTCTGCCACGATCGGGAGATCTACATTCAGCAGTTTTGGAATACAATGCAAATGATCAAAGGTCAAAATGCTGTGACGGTGACGCTCAATCACAAGCAAATCACCATCACTCCTGCAGATTTAAGGGCTGTTCTCCTCATTCCTGACATCATACCAACTGAATTCTCTGCTGCACCAACTGAAGAGACTGTTCTACAATTCTTGATTGATATTGGGTACGACGAAGCTTCAGGAGTAATCAATAAGCATTCACACGTGGATCTAAAGAACATTCCTCAGCCTTGGAGAACCCTTTATATCATCATCACAAAATCTGTTTCTGGTCGTGACAGCGGCAATGAGCACCCCAAGCTCGTGGAACTGCAAATCTTTTGGGCTTTGATCAACATGAAGCACATCGAAGTTGAAGCTCTGATATGGGATGACATGATGACATTCCTCAAAAGGCTTGGCTCAAAGATTCCTTATATCGATATACAAACTGTTGATCCAAAGAGCACGTGGATATAACCCTGATATCCCCAAGAGAATCAATGATCCCGATAATCTCGACATGTTGTCTGAACCCACTCTAAAAGTCAGATTTAAGGAGTCAACTACCAAGAAACAAGGTGCTGTGTTGCCAGACCACCTTCTCTCAGATGAAATCAAAAAGCTAAACTCTTACAAAAGGTATCTGAAAGTTGTGCAAGAGAACAAAGTTGGTTTTCTTGATGACAAATCTGCTGGCACACCCACAAGGAAAACCAGAAGAGGAAGTACAGGGAGTGTTACAAGCACATAGAGTCAAAGGAAGTTCCCCAAGAGGAAACCTCCACTCAAAAGGAAAGTTCCTTCTAAAGAAGCTGATCCTATTCTCACTCCCAAGCCTGAACCGCAAAAACAGCTGGTGGATGAAAGCTCTGAAGAAACTGAATTAGACGAAGAGGTATTCTACTCTGAAACTGCAACCGACGTAACTCCATCAGTAGCTAAACCTCCCAGTCCACCGGCAGATAAAGAAAAAGAAAAGACTCCAGTAATTGAACAAGAAGAAGAAGAATCAGATGAAGAGCCTCTGGACACTAAGTACAGAAGGATGTTCAAATTCATTAGACCCCAACACGTTGCAAAAGAATTTGCTAAGGATCAAATGGGTGGCCCCAGAGGATCGAGTGGTGGAGTTCAACCTACACCAGGTCCTGATGCGGTTAATCAACCCGATAAGGGATCTGGTGCCACCACTCATAAGCAACAACAACAGCACGTGGAAGATTCTATTGAGTTTGACATTGATGAACCGAAAAGAAAAGTTTGAGAAGGAAAAGGTGACGAAGAAGCTGCGGCTCAAGCTAAAGCAGATGAAGATGCTCGAATTCAGGATGAAGAGCAAGCTAAATCCGATAAAGATGACGAGATGGACTACGATGATCTTCTTCTCAACAGTCCAACCCGCTCTAAGGAAGAAACTGCTAAGCCTCCTAAAGACCTTGAGTCACCTCACATCTCCTCTTCATCAGACTCGTCCTCTCACTCTTCACCACCACCATCAAAAAGAACAACAAAATCCACATCCAAATCAGTAAAGAAGCCAACAACGTCTTGGATCTCTCAAGCAAAGACCAGAATCGTTAAAGCTGTCAAGCGGTCGGAGAGAAAGATATTACAAAGAAAAGTTAGATTTTCTTGCGACCGGATACAGATATCTTCATGATGAGAAAGACAAGATGCAAGTTGAAAGGAGTATGTCCGAAGCTCATGAAAGATGATCTCCAAGGGAAAATGGACGAGATGATCAAGGGATACACTCACAAGTTCCTTCTTGACGTCGTTCCTAAACTGACAAAGGAGATGTACACCAGACAACTTTATCCGAATCTATTGCATTTGGCCAAGCAAACTATGAAATCAACTCCAATGCATGTAAACATCAATCCAGTTGATCCCATAATCTTCTCGATCTTGAATTGGTGAACGGCTGGTAGCTCAAATGTCGAAATGCTCTGCAACGTTTGCCTCCTACGAAGGTAAATTGTTTGAAGCATTACTGGAATACCAACTCAAGTCAGCATGCAGAGAAGAAGCTGAAAGGCCTAAACGTCCAAGAGACGACGAAGATAAAGATAAGGATAAGGATAACGAGCCCAAACGTCCGAAGAAGTCTGGTGAATCATCCTCAATGCAGCCTCCACCCCAACGGACTCCAGCTCAACAAAGATCTCCTCCTCGCTCTTCTACTAAAAAACCTCAGGATTCTGAGTTACCACCCCAGACTCAGAAAACCGGTGATCACTTTGAGTATACGGGTGGTGACGATGAGGAAGTCCATGAGCCCCAACAACAACCTATTTCTCCTGACATAGCCAAGAAACCAGAATCCTCCTATAGGCCAAAGAAAAAGAAGAAGAAGGCGCCCATGACTGACGTCTTATCATGGCTGGATGAGGATAACACTGAATTCGACTGGTTCTCGAAGCTTGTTGATTCTACACCCTACCCACCTGAAGGTCAAGATGCGGTAGAAGGTCGTACATTGGAGCATGCTAAGTTCTTGCAAGAAAAATTCCGTGTGAAAAAGATGACGAAATCCGAGTTGAAGCGAATCAAGAATGAAGCATTCAACTGCTCAAAGACAGCTCGGAAAGTGCTATTGAAGTTGAGTATCACCTTGATAATATAGCACGAGCTATATCTAACAACATGGATTGGCTCAACCCCGAAGCAAACATCGACTTCACCAAACAGGACAACCCTCTATATTACACCGACTGGTCTAAACCTCTACCAACAATTGGCCAACCAAATCAGCCTAGGATTCCATTCTGACATTTCTTCAACAAAGACTTGGAATTTCTTCTTCACGGTGGCGATGGTTCAAGGAAATACGCTACATTACTGACACTTCCGTTCGGCGACCATATATTCTAACTGCATAGCCATCAAGGAAAGAGCTAACCACATGTTCTCCAACAATGTGGAAGAGTATGACCGTGATGCAATGTATGGGATTCACCATTGGCCGGAACGCCGACGAATCTACTACAGAAGCTGCCAAGTTCAGAAGTCTCAACATGAAGTGTTCAGTACTAAAGCAATCGTGGCTATCAAACATGTTGATCTTTCGTCTAAATGGGACTACACTTTCCTCAAGAATATCGTGGTCAAAAGGCAAGACGAAAGGGATTATGCATTCTCTGAAGCGGACTTTGAGAATTTGTCTATCAACGACATTGAAGACATGTACCTTGCCAAAGTACAGGGTCGCATGAGACAATTCTCGATTGAAGTGCAACGTGAATACATCAAGTCCTTGCTTATCTTCATCAGAAGAATAGTAATCAAAGAACATGTAGAAGATCTCCACTTGCGGTTGAATCATATCGGACCGTGTCAACTTCACTCCACCTCAGCTAGATCTTCCCGACATCAACCAGCTTCCATAATACACTCTCATCAGCCAACCATTCGGAGTAGTTTATCTTAGTGAACTACAACGCAACTGCTTGATGGCGTGTAGAGATCTTCACAAGTTTGGGGATCACACACTGAAGAAGGTTAGGGACGGATTGGCTTATAGGTTGAAGGACATACATGAAGGAATTGGGTCACAAAAGCGATGGAATTCTAAGGAAAGACGGGATGTGAATAGAATCATCACCAGGATTGATGAAAGGTTGTATCGACGGGACCAGTTCAGAACTCTGGAGAGCTTTGTAGGTGGTCGTCCCAGGATTGCTCTCGCCGGCTATCAACGCCCTGTTCGCATTCCTGGCAAGATTGATGGAATTCCTGGTACCCCTTGAACTACTTCTATTTCATATAATTTGGATGTGTGATTAATATGACCATGGCTTGTGCACTCATAACAGTGTACAACCCGTTCTTGTCAAGAAAGGACCCTATGGTATGCTTCAGTGCCACAATCCTTATAAAAGGAGCGAAAGCTTCTTACTTTTGAGTAAAACCTATCAAACCTTTCACTTTTCAAGGTTTTGCTCAAAAGGACAAGTACTTCCCCTTATGATTTTCAAAACCTCAACCGTTTATATCACTTGTTGAGGGGGAGTATTTGACTTACAAACTTTGTTCACAAAATGTTCTTTGTGTAATCTTCCCACAAAACTCAAAATGGTCATATTTATTCTCAACATTTCTTCAAAAATAACTTTTATATGCCATTTTTTAGGGGGAGAAAAATTATGTGATAAGAAATATGTTGTGTTTTGCTAGTTGAATCAGCGTGTGAAAAGACTTCACCCCATGAATTGACGGGAACTGAACAGTCATACATTGAAAAGATTTGTCTTCCAAAGACTTATCCAAGTAAATTGTACCTATTCGAGAAGCTCTTGATAGACATGAACTTTGACGGGTTTGACAACCTTTCGAGGTTTGTCCACACCTTCAAGGTAGTTATTAGAGCTAGTTGTCACCTAAAAGCTGACAATGTAACTCTTTAACTATGCAACGTAATCGTGTCTCGCAAGGGATTGTCTATCTTGAGTCGATCAATTCAAAAGTGCGCGCTCTTCTCTCACCGTGCAGATTTCTGTCTTAACACTTAAGCAAGTGTGGAGGGGGAGTATTTCTGCTAAATGATAAAACTCTCACAGTGGTACAAAATGTTTTTCATTCACAAACACTTCGAGAGATTTTCATGAAAATGGTTTTATGGCAACGGAGTTATAAGGTGATTAAGGTTAGGAATAACCGTCCTATGATCCGCCAGAGCCGGAGGGATCTACCCAAGGACACTACCAATAGTTAGAATTAGAAGTCCTTAGGTATGAGTGTAAAAAGGAGAAAATGAGAATCGGAGAAAGAAGGAGTTGAAGAATTAAAAAGAAATGCAAAGAAAAGGGTGAAAAGAAATAGCCCTCCAAATTATTCAACTTAGGGCGAACACCGGGTTCAATTCATATGCTCTTGGTTGTCACTTGATGACGGTATTGAAGATTAAAAGTCGTCAAGGACCCAGTGGACGCATGCACTAAACCTTCTTAGCCACTCAAGTTTCTCTCAACAGAAGCTTGTTTCATTCTCACAGGGAACCCTACGTAAACTATCGGCTTTCTCTTAGAGATTGCTGGTATTGAAGAAGGAGACCCCCTCCCTAGCCACGAGATTCATCAAAAGATCTCTTATGAACACTTGACATTTTATCACTTGTCGTTCAACAATAAGAACTTCAGTGGTACATTATCGAGTCCTACACAGATCTTAGCAATCTGTCAAGAACATTTATGAGAGGTTCACAATTGTGATCCTCAGTGATTGAATGGAAACTCCTGCCAGGGTCAACATCAAAAAGCCCTGACAGCAGGTCACTTCGGTAACTCCCCGTGGATTACGCTTAGTGTGTCTCAAACGGTCTACAGTCGTGAGGTGATGCTTCGGTGTACCTCAGCGACTCATCTGAACCGTAGATGTACTTCGGTACATCGCGTTATCTCACTTGTGGGACTCCGGTTCAGAACGGCCTTTGTGAGAATTAGAGTTGTGTTTTCACACTCTGCTGTTAACACTCTCGAAGTTCGAACTTGTAAGTGCCGGTATCCGCTTATTACTAACCTTTCTTATGTTTAATTCTTATGGAAGCTCGAGCGGATGATCGTGCAGATTCTCCACATGCTCATACTAACATCATCACTTATGAAAGTTCTGTCATAATCAAAGGCAACACAAAGTCAGAATGATTCTTCGTCAACAAAGAATCTACAAAGTTTAAAGACTTAAAGAACTTCATCAACTGTAATCCAACGTTAAAGAACGTGTGAGCATGTTGGAGAAAGACGTGGAGACACTGGAAGCAGCGAAGCTGACCTGATGCAGACAACAACAACATACTATCACTACCATCACAAAGAACAAAGATCAAAGAACAAAGATGACGTCAAAGCAGAATACTTCAAAAGAAACAATTTCTCTACACTGGGGAGATTGTTCGAATCAAGGCAATTCTTCTCACAAGAAAGAAGAATGTTAGAAGACGTCAAAGCTACTATTACATCAGCACCCTCACCGTCAACATTCATTCATCACCAACACTTAGGGGGAGATTGTTGGAATCACTCCTAAACCTATTTCAAGTGTTAGTGATTAATATGTAATAGTTAGCTTAATATGGCCTTTATGTTAGTAATTAGCCTTAGGTTTATGTAGAAGGCCCGTAAGCCTAGGCCTAGTCCAATAAGGAAAAGGAAGGGACTAGGAGTGTTGCCCTAGCTCCCTCTCCTATAAATACTATGTAATAACCCTCACTTGAGGGTTGGTTGTTCAATTTATTCTCTCATTTACATCTCTACGCATAACCGGTTTAGTATTTCGTGTGTGTGTATTTGGTTTATTATTCATCCGCCTCTCCTCTTCTCTTTTTCTACATATTGATGCTTGTGTTACATATATGGGAACCTAACAAGGTAGTAAATAAATTAGCCGATTCATCAAACACGTTATCAACACAATCATCATCACCATCTTCTTCAGTAGCCAAAGCAACATAAGCATTTGACATAGAAACTTCACCTTCCTTAAAGGAGGAACCTTTAGACTGCAACATAGAAGACGGTGTAGGCACACTACTCCTAATAGTGGCTCCCTTTTTTGGTTCACTAGTAGTCTTCTTTGGCTCATACCTGAAAGTCTGTTTGATAGAAGTACCCACCTGACTCCCTTTACTAGACTAGGCTTTACCTTTCTTCTTCTTATGACTCACGTTTTGGAAACCATTGTTATCATGCATAGTAGGAGGAGTAACGACATTTGAAGTAGTAGCAACAGGAGGAGTAATCACTTTTTTAGTACAATGCTCATAGATATGCCCAAAGATCTTACATGATGTGCACCTAGGAGGCCTCCACTCATACTTAACTCGGATAGATTCTTTAGTAAACCCATCCCCAGTAAGAGAGGGGACACCAATAGTAATAACTTCTACGAGCTCATCCTCTGAACCAACCTCGATTAAGCACCGAGCAAAACTACTTCTACCCCAAGAATCCTTACACATAGAGCTTGTGTACGAATCCAACATAATAGGTTTGCCAATAAATGAAGCAATCGAGTTGATACCATCATCTTCAAAAACTTGAATAGGCACATCATGTAATTTAACCCATATCGGAATACGATTCAACTCTTCCTTACATAAACTAGTATCAATTGACCATTTCTTGAGAATGATCGGTGATTTACGTATCATCCAAGGTCCTTCTTCCAACACTGCTTCTAAACCAGCCAGAGTATCGAATTTAAAAAAGAAAAAACCTTTTGCATTCATCATGATCTTTTTCAAACCATACTTAGCCCAATTATTTCTAACATAGTATTCAACCACTGGAAACGCCATTCTATTACCAATAAAGTAGCCATATAGAGTGTATTCAAGACGTGCACTAACCTTTTCTACTACTCTACGTGGAATAGACATGTTAACTCCTTCACAAACAGGCTCAGCAACCAAAGAACTATAAGTAGAGTTTGGACAAGGTTGTGTATTCGCATCCACATTAACATTAGGTGTAGTATCTTTGCCACTCACATCAGATTTAGTTGCATTAGCCTTCATGTCAAGCGTATAAGCCTCAAATAAACCACACATAGCCTCAGAAACCTGTGAACGAGTTTCACTTTCCAAAGTAGGCCATATCGAATGTTTGCCCTCTTCAAGCTCCCTAATGAATAAATCAATATCCGATGCAGATTTAAACGAGACCCCAAACACCCCTTCAATAAAATCATGTTTACTTTTGATAGAATTAACATGACTATTAGGACCAAGAGGGGACACGATTCCGTAGTAACCACATGATCAACCTGAACATGAGGAGATGTCTTATTATGTTTCCTCATAGTCACCTTCGACAAATCAACAGCAGCACTCAAATCATTAGCAATACCAACTTTCTCCATAACGATTAAAAAATAAACAATAGAGCGAAACCCTAAATAGCGATTAAAATAAAACCCTAAAAGATCCACGTCAATCTTTAATTCGTTTGCCTCAACAAAGTCGAGGCATGATTATAGACCAAACAAATCCTAACCGACTTCCATGATTGATTCACAACAGAAAATAAAGAAAGATCGATTATCAAAAACCTAAATCACTAAACAGCGATTATAACAAAAACCCTAAAAAAACCGAAACCCTAACTCAATCAGGTCTGAATCCAAATAAAAAATAATGTTATAGGACTGAATTAATCAAGTTAACCGTCCAAAACACAATCGTTATAAGGAGGAGGACAAGATTAGAAGATTAGAGATCGTTTATTGTAAGGGTTTTGAGAAAATCACCCATAGTAAGCCAGAGAGAAAGTTTTATCATCACTGTGACAATCCGTACTTTCAGGTCATTTCTTGACACGATTCATGTCTCATTATTTCAACATTTATCGTAAACTTGGTTTACGTGTTTCAAATTCGCGTAACCTTGGAGGTTTAGCGGCGAATTCATGATCATGACATCACGTACATTTCATATGGACTATGAGTAGTCTACATTTCATTGACATCATTTGCATCTCATTAGTTTATTCATGACATTTTGTTTCACTTTCAACGCGTAATTTTTTTATTTAATAATCTTTATCGCGTGAGTTTTTATTATTTGTATATTTAATCCGTTACTTTCAAAAATGATCCCGATGTATTTTAAAAACTATATTTTTAGTTTTTCTAGTGTTTCAAATTTATTTGGTACATAAATCGTTAAAATTAAATTATTACGACGTTTTCTTAAAAATTATACGATAATTATTTTATCACTCAAATTTTACAAGGAATGTATTTTTACAATTTTTATTACCTCATTACATTCTACTTTGATCCACTAAACATCTCTTTCACTTAAAAATTTCCATTTATCTTTATTTATACACTTAACCATACATAACTTACACTTTTGTCAAGAATTATACAAATAATACAAGTATACAATAGAAAAAAAAAAAAATGTAATATTGAGAAACATCCCCCCCAAAACCGGCCTAGGGGGGGGGGAGGTGGATGCATTTATTGTTGGTAGTGTTTTTCTTTGATAGTATAGTTATATACTCAAACTTCACATCAAGTTCATTCACTCATTTTCATTTCAATAATTTCAAGTTAATAAGTCCTCTCTTCTCTCTTGCTCATCCTCCATAACCGGTTCATACTAGGGGTACAAGGGATCATCACAAATTTTTTCTCAAGCTCAAGTGTTAATCACAATCTAGTATACACTCTCATCAAGGTTTTGAAAAAAACCTAGGGTGTTTAGGTTAATCCTTTGTTCTAATCACCTCATCATATCACTAGTAAGCATCTCATGTTTATTTTCATCTTACATATTCATTTTATACTCATCTTATCATTTTGAGCAAAAACATGCAAGACTTGTGTTGTTTATACCATTTTTACTTTGATTTTTAGTGTTTTATACATATAAAGTCATCCTATAATTATTCCCTTGGTATATGTTGGTCTTGATGATGTCTAGGAACCCATGACACCCTAAGAAGGTGTATGGTAGGATTAGATTAGCTTTGGAGTTGATTTGAAGGGATTGGTATAGGTTTAGTACGAGAAAAACTATTTTCGATAAGTATATAAAAGTGTTCTGTCCTTGTTTTGTTTTTCTGGAAAATCCGACAGTAGGCACGAAATTTTGGCCTTGATATTTAGAAAATATACTTTAAAACGAATCCGTGGCCGCTTGAACGGATTAAAACGGAGTTATAACGAAGAAGTTATGAATTTTTCAAGTTGGACGACGATATATATATTTTCTGAAAATTTCAGCAACCTATTTTAGTTTTGTACGAGTCAAAAACGAGCCTTAAGCTTTACAAATTATTTCGACTTATCAAAAATATATTAGTATACTTTGATACGAAGCTAAGGACGTATATTACGTAGAAAACGGATTTGAAACGACAAAGATATGCACTTTTTCATAAACTTGCCGTAACTAATTTTCTGCACACAATTAGCAAAAAACCACCATCTTTAACCCTTATTATCTTTATGTTCGAGACCTTTTGGACGAAAACTCCTGAACTGAAACTTTTAGATATCGATACAAACTTTCCAAAACAGTCGAGTTCGTTCTCTAACGATCGACGTACACTGTTTTACGACTATTTTTCCAAAGCCATTTTTGTAAATTTCATGATTTTTCCGACGACATTGTTTTGCGACGAAAAGTGGTAATTTCTCTAAAAACCATTATAAAAACATTGTAGGATGACATTTTGACGTAAAAACATGTAAAGTGATTTTTGATTGGTCAAGACGTCAAACGAGTATTTCTCGACGATAAGTAATATTTTCAAAACTCGCAAATGGTATAAATAACATATGAAATGCATGCATAACATTACATTGCAACTCATTACATGTCATATCATTCATCATAGGTCAAGATTTACGTATCACACTACATCTCGGTGTACTCACTTTTGTCTTCGCATCATTCCACCAAGTGAGTTTCATAGCCCCTACCTTTACTTGCTTTCATAACTGTTTTGGGGGAGATACATGCTCAAACTGTTTTCTTTTACTTTCACAAGTACTTTAACTTTTATGGATTACCGTGAGTTCCATAGCCCCTACTTTTATTTGTTTTCATAACTGTTTTGGGGGAGATACATGCTCAAACTGTTCTCATTTACTTCACAAGTACTTTTGACTTTTAAGGCTAAATGCTACCGTGATCACCATTGTTTCTAAATCAAATGTTATACTATATCAATTGTTCTTGTTTGCGTGCTATAGTGCTTCGTCGTATAACGTTCTATATCAGTTGACTACTGATACATCGTCGAATAAAGTACTATGTCAGTTGACTACTGATACATTGAGATAGGTGCTATTGATTATGTGCTATTGTTCTACGTCAAGTTAGGTACTATGGTATATTCATTGAGCTAACGGTCTTGGTATATTCACTGGTCTAACGGACTTGGTATACGATTATGAACTAATGGTCTTGGAACGATTTGAACATACACTATACATTCTCGGCGTGGGTTGTGAACACACAGGTTGCAAGTTTTGTATGGGCGGGACTTGGAACCGAGTGGATTCACAATGCCTTTGCTGCATAAACGATTTCGATACATTGCGCCATGCACTATTATGTGAATTCATTTGACATCATGCACTTGAACATTAACTCTACATATTCTGGCAGTGGGTTGTGAACACACAGGTTGCAAGTTTTGTATGGGCGGGACTTGGAACTGAGTGGATTTACAATGCCTTTGCTACATAAACGATTTTGAAAGTCTTTACATTTCAACGATTTACAATGCCGTTGCTGCATAAACGATTTTGAAAGGCTTTACATTTCAACTCAAACTCTATGAACTCACTCAACCTTTGTGTTGACACTTTTTAAGCATGTTTTATCTCAGGTATCTAAGGTATACTCATCATGGCATGGTTAAGGAACCCCTTTTGAGTCGCGGCGTCGACTTACATCATTGTACATTATGGCACTTTCTTTCAAAACCATCGTTTGGACTTGTAATATATTTATATTTCCGCAAACTTTATAAACTTTTGGGACCTATACTTTGTAAACTCTGATTGTTTTATTTAATCAAACGATGTTCTTTTCAAACGACACTTTAGGTCGTTCAATATATCTGTATCGTGATGCTATGACAGTCAATCCCGGAATTCCATTCCACGCAAAACAGGTAATTTGGGGGTGTGACAGATTGGCATCTGAGCTTCGGTTATAGAGAACTAGGTTGCATCATTGACCCTAGACTATAACTACATCATCATAGCATCTCATCATTTCATCATAAGTGCATGTTCACTTTGCATACGATTTATACGTACATTTTTCGAGTTATTTACTTTCATTTCATAACGATTGTCACATGGATGCCCTGTCATTCCCTATCACAATTTTTACACCGGTTGACTCAACACCAAACATCATATGAGTCGATTAGTCCAAGCATTGCATAGTTACTCCTAAATTATACATAGCCTGATCACCTATGTCTAATTCAGGAAGAATCATGCAATGAAGGGAGTAGTAGGCTTATATGTGTAAGCAATTCCGTAATCGAGCCAAATTTTCAAAAGATTTTCTTCAAACCACTTGTTTCCAGTTTGATCCGCGTGACAGTTCTTGTTTGATGAGTTGCAAAGATCGAGCTAGAAACAAGTTGTTACCTAAACCGATTTAGCCTAATCTCATGACAGTTCTTGTTTGATGAGTTGTGAGATTAAGTAAAAATCGGTTACCAAAAAGTCTTTTGAGGGTTTTGCTCGAGAATGGGAAGGCTTGCCTCATCAAACCCTAAACCCGGGAGACCAACACGAACTGAATTCAGGGACTGAATTCCTTTTTGGATGGGCGAATGTGACAATCCGTACTTTCAGGTCATTTCTTGACACGATTCATGTCTCATTATTTCAACATTTATCGTAAACTTGGTTTACGTGTTTCAAATTCGCGTAACCTTGGAGGTTTAGCGGCGAATTCATGATCATGACATCACGTACATTTCATATGGACTATGAGTAGTCTACATTTCATTGACATCATTTGCATCTCATTAGTTTATTCATGACATTTTGTTTCACTTTCAACGCGTAATTTTTTTATTTAATAATCTTTATCGCGTGAGTTTTTATTATTTGTATATTTAATCCGTTACTTTCAAAAATGATCCCGATGTATTTTAAAAACTATATTTTTAGTTTTTCTAGTGTTTCAAATTTATTTGGTACATAAATCGTTAAAATTAAATTATTACGACGTTTTCTTAAAAATTATACGATAATTATTTTATCACTCAAATTTTACAAGGAATGTATTTTTACAATTTTTTATTACCTCATTACATTCTACTTTGATCCACTAAACATCTCTTTCACTTAAAAATTTCCATTTATCTTTATTTATACACTTAACCATACATAACTTACACTTTTGTCAAGAATTATACAAATAATACAAGTATACAATAGAAAAAAAAAAATGTAATATTGAGAAACATCCCCCCCAAAACCGGCCTAGGGGGGGGGGGAGGTGGATGCATTTATTGTTGGTAGTGTTTTTCTTTGATAGTATAGTTATATACTCAAACTTCACATCAAGTTCATTCACTCATTTTCATTTCAATAATTTCAAGTTAATAAGTCCTCTCTTCTCTCTTGCTCATCCTCCATAACCGGTTCATACTAGGGGTACAAGGGATCATCACAAATTTTTTCTCAAGCTCAAGTGTTAATCACAATCTAGTATACACTCTCATCAAGGTTTTGAAATAAAAACCTAGGGTGTTTAGGTTAATCCTTTGTTCTAATCACCTCATCATATCACTAGTAAGCATCTCATGTTTATTTTCATCTTACATATTCATTTTATACTCATCTTATCATTTTGAGCAAAAACATGCAAGACTTGTGTTGTTTATACCATTTTTACTTTGATTTTTAGTGTTTTATACATATAAAGTCATCCTATAATTATTCCCTTGGTATATGTTGGTCTTGATGATGTCTAGGAACCCATGACACCCTAAGAAGGTGTATGGTAGGATTAGATTAGCTTTGGAGTTGATTTGAAGGGATTGGTATAGGTTTAGTACGAGAAAAACTATTTTCGATAAGTATAAAAGTGTTCTGTCCTTGTTTTGTTTTTCTGGAAAATCCGACAGTAGGCACGAAATTTTGGCCTTGATATTTAGAAAATATACTTTAAAACGAATCCGTGGGCGCTTGAACGGATTAAAACGGAGTTATAACGAAGAAGTTATGAATTTTTCAAGTTGGACGACGATATATATATTTTCTGAAAATTTCAGCAACCTATTTTAGTTTTGTACGAGTCAAAAACGAGCCTTAAGCTTTACAAATTATTTCGACTTATCAAAAATATATTAGTATACTTTGATACGAAGCTAAGGACGTATATTACGTAGAAAACGGATTTGAAACGACAAAGATATGCACTTTTTCATAAACTTGCCGTAACTAATTTTCTGCACACAATTAGCCAAAAACCACCATCTTTAACCCTTATTATCTTTATGTTCGAGACCTTTTGGACGAAAACTCCTGAACTGAAACTTTTAGATATCGATACAAACTTTCCAAAACAGTCGAGTTCGTTCTCTAACGATCGACGTACACTGTTTTACGACTATTTTTCCAAAGCCATTTTTGTAAATTTCATGATTTTTCCGACGACATTGTTTTGCGACGAAAAGTGGTAATTTCTCTAAAAACCATTATAAAAACATTGTAGGATGACATTTTGACGTAAAAACATGTAAAGTGATTTTTGATTGGTCAAGACGTCAAACGAGTATTTCTCGACGATAAGTAATATTTTCAAAACTCGCAAATGGTATAAATAACATACGAAATGCATGCATAACATTACATTGCAACTCATTACATGTCATATCATTCATCATAGGTCAAGATTTACGTATCACACTACATCTCGGTGTACTCACTTTTGTCTTCGCATCATTCCACCAAGTGAGTTTCATAGCCCCTACCTTTACTTGCTTTCATAACTGTTTTGGGGGAGATACATGCTCATACTGTTTTCTTTTACTTTCACAAGTACTTTAACATTTAAGGATTACCGTGAGTTCCATAGCCCCTACTTTTATTTGTTTTCATAACTGTTTTGGGGGAGATACATGCTCAAACTGTTCTCATTTACTTCACAAGTACTTTTGACTTTTAAGGCTAAATGCTACCGTGATCACCATTGTTTCTAAATCAAATGTTATACTATATCAATTGTTCTTGTTTGCGTGCTATAGTGCTTCGTCGTATAACGTTCTATATCAGTTGACTACTGATACATCGTCGAATAAAGTACTATGTCAGTTGACTACTGATACATTGAGATAGGTGCTATTGATTATGTGCTATTGTTCTACGTCAAGTTAGGTACTATGGTATATTCATTGAGCTAACGGTCTTGGTATATTCACTGGTCTAACGGACTTGGTATACGATTATGAACTAATGGTCTTGGAACGATTTGAACATACACTATACATTCTGGCAGTGGGTTGTGAACACACAGGTTGCAAGTTTTGTATGGGCGGGACTTGGAACTGAGTGGATTCACAATGCCTTTGCTGCATAAACGATTTCGATACATTGAGCCATGCACTATTATGTGGATTCATTTGACATCATGCACTTGAACATTAACTCTACATATTCTGGCAGTGGGTTGTGAACACACAGGTTGCAAGTTTTGTATGGGCGGGACTTGAAACTGAGTGGATTTACAATGCCTTTGCTACATAAACGATTTTGAAAGTCTTTACATTTCAACGATTTACAATGCCGTTGCTGCATAAACGATTTTGAAAGGCTTTACATTTCAACTCAAACTCTATGAACTCACTCAACCTTTGTGTTGACACTTTTTAAGCATGTTTTATCTCAGGTATCTAAGGTATACTCATCATGGCATGGTTAAGGAACCCCTTTTGAGTCGCGGCGTCGACTTACATCATTGTACATTATGGCACTTTCTTTCAAAACCATCGTTTGGACTTGTAATATATTTATATTTCCGCAAACTTTATAAACTTTTGGGACCTATACTTTGTAAACTCTGATTGTTTTATTTAATCAAACGATGTTCTTTTCAAACGACACTTTAGGTCGTTCAATATATCTGTAACTGTGATGCTATGACAGTCAATCCCCAGGAATTCCATTCCGCTGCAAAACAGGTAATTTGGGGGTGTGACAATCACTTAGCCCTACAAAACAACAAAATAGCATATATTCAAATATGAAAGCTAAGAGCAAAGGGTATGGGTGCAAGATAACATGCCACAGGAAAGAAATAAATACCAATGGTATGCCATTAGCATACCATCTAACATGCCATTTGTAAGCCAAAAATTGTTTGAGTTGGTTGAGTGGCTCAAGCCAAAGGAGAAAGAGGACAAATTTTTACTATTTTTATTTTTATTTTTTTAGTGTATTGTGAGTGAGGAGTATTTTTAGTAGGGTATTTTGTGGACCCAATAACATGTTATTGATGTGTTATGAGGGAGGGTGTTTGAGTTATTGATGAGTTATTGAGAGGTGTATGATGTGGCGATGAGGTGGCATACCAATAACGTGTTATTGGTATCCACGATACCTTGTGCTCTAAGCTATCAATGAGAACAAAATAAAATCCAACATGTGATTGTCAAAAAAGAGATGATAAGGCTGGTTCCAGTAAGGGGATTCAATCCCCTTACTTTTTACTGCCACGTCAGCTTTCTTTCTCCAACGACCTTCAGGCGATTGGGTGCCCCAGTAAGGCGACCTACACTACAAAAAACATACTCCACAAATATACCTTTTATATTTATTTAATATACACACAACACCACTTTTTGTCCAAGTTTTACTCGATCGCAGAAACGACCAAGTTGGTATTCATTTTGGACGATCGAGTGTGGCCACAATAGGGCGATCGAGTGTGAATCGATCGCCACAAACCTTCGATCGACTCTATTGGAGGCAGCCTAAAGCATACATGTTATAATTAGAACTATTGAATGTGTACTTTATATAATATACTCCGTAATAAGTTTTTTGTTACTATACTAATTACTCATGATTTATATGGGATAACTATATGTACTTTGTTAAATTATTTTGAATATGATTACTTATAATTTTTGTTGGAAAGAAACCAAGACCAAGAGTAATTTAAAGGCCGAGTGGTGAGTTCATATAGTGGGTTTAGGGTTGGCTTTATGAAAAGAAACAAAGATGAAAAGCAAAAATAATGCCTATCAATTTATATTGCTTTTCTTTTGCTTTTGGTTAGGTTACTCTTAAAATGGTATATTTCAACTTTTCATTCTTATTTTTTTCGTAAGTATGACCATAATAACCTTTGGAGTTTGGATCAATTAATCTGAACACTGATGTCATATAATGTTTGATGTGTCATTTGAAACCTGCTTTTTTTAAGACGTGCATACGGTTTAGAAATTTGTAAAGGTAAAATGATTTACAGCATCCTAAATATGACAAATTTTTAGACTTCATTACTATATTTGTAACGTATAAAATTATACATTGGTGGATCTAAAAAGTCTGTCAAGTGGTACTCATTTTTTTTTATAGAAATATTTGAGACGTATTTAAGTGGGAGAGTTCCAGCTTTCGATATTCAACTTCATAATTTCTAGATAATATATGATCAAATAAACAAAGTGATTATCATATTCTATCTTTTTGATGACAAACATGACTAAAATTTGTTTTGTTGAGCCTGGCAGAATCTAATATAACATGAGCCTGGAGTGCGATTGTACAAACAAATTAACATATGATACTCCTTTTTAAATATGAATGCTGGATTCGAATTTTCTTTTAATTGATGTCAAGGTTTATGAGTCGTTTTTCTATAATGCAGAATTACTATATATATTAAAAGGTATTTAATACGACGCCGTTCCGTGAACAGTACACACGGCCCATTTCAGTTAGCCTAGTATTACGTCAGATTTTGTTAGCCCGAAGTTGTAGTCACTAAGGTTATCCGTGTTGGTTGGTCCACGTCCATGCTTTGGGCCATGTTTAGTGTTAAAAAAAAGGCTTAAACACTATTGTCGGATAATAGTAAGAATGCTACAGTAGTAAGACAAACAGGTGTCAGCCATCTAGGTATGTGCTCAAGGGTTTTTAGCTAATATTTGTTTTACGTTACCAAATTCATGTACTATGTTTGCAATAGCTAATAAGTTTTGTAATATTAAAATGTCATTGCCAGGCTAAGATGTTAACACTATTAAAATATGCCAACATAACATTGGCAACACTATTAAAATGTAGCAACATATAAATATAAAACATTAACAAAACTACTAGATTAAAATTCTCCCGAAAGATATCAAAATATTCAAAACTACAAATTTACAACGTCCCGTCGCAACGCGACGGACCGACGCTCAACTCGTTTTAAGTAAAAATGACATACTATGTGATTATGGAAATAAGCATACGTTAAAAACTAAGCCTCTATATCCCATGACACAGTCCATTACCAAATGGAGCCTTTCAACCATAGTCCATTATCAAGTTAATAACCGAACATATATAGTCCATAATTGGTTATAGACTTTTTTTTCCTCTCAAAATAGTACTACCTCCGTCCATATTAAATGTCCACTTGACTTTTTAGAGTAGTTCTTGTTCAACTTTGACATTAAATTATATTATTTGTGTTATATAATATTTGATGCAAAATATATGAATGAATTTTGTTTTAAATGTATTTTTATTGGTATAATTTTAAATGTATTTTTATTGTTTTAAATGTATTTTTATGGGATAATTCCATATTTACCCAATCTAAACATGAAAATGTCATATATACCCAAAATGTCATATAGTATAAATAAAAATATTTATAATCAAAGTTGAAAACTCAAAAAAGTTAAAGTTGACACTTAATATCTTTAGTTTGTTTAGCATTATCCTTAAAACAACTAAATTGTAACCATTAATCAAGTAATTAAAATTAGTTAAACAAATTCATATTTTGGTAAAATAATTTCATATCGTCACAAAATATCTGTTGGTTGTTTTTAAGGCGAGAAGGCTATTTGAAATATCTTCTAACACTCTAGAAATCACCAAACTGAAAAAAAGTTACAATTACATACATTCGAGTTGAGCATCATTATATTTACGTTTTTTTACACATCTTAGCATACTCACCGCTTATAAATAAGTTCGATTTGCCCTTCCCTGCCCTATTATAAGGATCTCGTAGACCATTTATTAGATTGGTAAAATCCTTGTCTCACTCATTAATCAAGTAACAATATATAATGACATAAAATGGTTTAAATATGAGCTTCAAGTAATAGGTCAAACAAAACTAATAACAATGAAAACAATTCATCAACTAACACACTTGGTCTAGAATAATAACAATGACTTGGTCTAGAATAATAACAATGGTCTAGAATATGGGCTTGTTAGTCGATAAATTATTATGAGGAATGATACATCCTCTCAAAAAATCCACACAAATCACCTACACGATGAGGTGTCATCCAATGATTGGTGGAATGAGAGAAAAGAAATAGAAACTATAGTAAAATCCACCAATCAGTGGGTGGCATCTCAGCGTGTGAATGATTTGTATGGATTTTATGAGTGGATGTAACATTTCTCAATTATTATTACTGTTATTAGTTTTGCATGGGTTGTTACTTGTGTATTATAGTCTAAGTTCATATTTTAGACCATTCGATGTAATTATATATTGTTGTTTGATTAATGAATGGGACAAGGATTTTACTTATCTAATCCTTGTTTTTCCGGAGATAAGACGGTGTCTAAAAATTTTCATGCGGTTTATATAACTGTCATTTAGCACGTCTGGGCATGGAGAAATAAAATCATTCACGCATCACCTATTGAAGAGGCGACTTCAGCTCGTCATGAAGACATTTTCTCTGTTGTCCAAAGGTTATCCCTCTTATGGATCTTTAATCGTGCTCCCTTTAGTTCTCGCTCGTGAGATTTGTGGGTTCATCAGCCGAATATATGTTATAGGTCTTTCCTAGTTTTGCGTTTTTTTGTTGGATTGTATATATCTTTTTGGGCTCGTCCTTTGAGCTCTTTGGTGCTCGTTAGTTCTTTTTGCCTGTCGGCTAATAATATCTTTGCACTTAAAAAAGAAAAATACAATAAACATCTCGTGTTTTTTGATCAACTGATATAACTTCTAAACGTACTATAAAATGACGTGTCACTATAAGATTTTAGAAACAAATTTGCAAATAAGGGGGATATCAAGCCAACCAACTAACTCGTTATCCCAGACCAATAAGAAAAATATTTTGACGTTGATACGTTAAAGTCGACTAAAATTATAGCTCGAGCTACTCAAGTGAATTTTAGAGTCATAGACTGAGTATGAAGGACTCGACTGATGAAGCTTGTGGAGTTTACTAAGCTTGTGTTATCGAGCCGCGTTAAGATCAAAAGTATCAAGTCGGCTAACACTACCCTTAATGTCAAAAGCTGTTGTTTTTAATACAGATTGATTCGAGCCAAAGCAAAGATTGAAGCATATTATTCATCTATGTCAACTCTCTGCTTGCGACAAGCTTAAGGCGAGTTTTGAACATTATCAACTCTGAGTTTGGCAAACCTGTTTGAATAATTTTTTCTTTTAACAGAATCACAACTACATAATGAAATTTCATAGATTGTGATTCACATTTTTTACAATTCATTATAGTATATTATACTTTATTTGTTTCTATTCTTTAGCATTCTACAAAAAATAGTTAGCTTGTAAATTCGTAATTAACCAGGTAAAAATAGATCGATTTTGACGAATTTGATTCTTTGCCACGACCAAAAACATGATATCAAACATAAATTATTTCTACTAGCATGGTACCCGCGCAAAGCAGCGGATTCGGAGGCGAATTATGTTTAACGATTTTCTAATTTTACGTTTTTTTTGCTGAATATTATTTTACGATTTATATATACAAATTTATTATATAAGTTATATTTTATTATTATAACATGAATTCAATTTAATGTCATAATTTAATGTGCAATTAGTGTGGTTTTAAAATTTTAATTTTATAAATTACTAATAATAGCAAGTGTGTAAGCTTAAAATTTTTAAGACTTCTAAAAATAAAAGTCCTAAATGCTTTATATATAGTAAAGATACTGGATTTCAAATACACTATAATGGCGTCAAAATGTCAATTTATTTGCTTAAGCAGCCTTGGAAAATATGCAACGATGTAGATGATCGCTACTTTAAAAAACGAAGACTTTGATAGTATTTTCTTAGCCATCTTCCGATAATTTTCACTTCGTCGTTTCGTTGCTTAACTAGCCACTCGGGATCCGTTTCCCTTGAATTTTGTATATCCAAGCAATGTGAACCTGCATTGCAAAACAAATATAAAAAGTGCTTATAAAACAATCTTGTAAAGTTGCAATGGTTGTTAGTGTAAAGAGCACAAGTCATTATCCTAAGAATCTTTAGCATAAATTTGTGGGTCTAACAAATAACAAATTGGGATCGATACGTACAATATATACGTGTATGAAAACACACCTTTGGTTGTTTTTACGGCGAGAATATTGTTAGATATATCTTCCAATACCCTGAAATGTAAAAGAGAAGCTAAGACAGCTTTTACAACTACATATATTTCCAAAGGCTTGCATAATTTCATTTAAGTGTAGTATCTTTTTAGATGGCCTTTTTCGGCATGCACTAGCTTGTGGTACACCGTACCGCAACTAGTGTTTGGTGGGGACGTCAGAGAGTCGGTTTCTCTTATATTCAAAACATGAACTTTAATTTGAATCGTTACATACGTACCCTCCACTACTATAAGGATCTCTTAATCCGTTGGAGAAGATGATGTTACTACCAAACCTTCTCAGGACAAACTTTATGTCCTACAATATATTAGACATGCACATGAGATCACCTATATGGATAGAACCTATAATCATATAACAAAAAGAATGCTTACATGACCACCATAGTATGTTGTAGCCCAATGAGGTCGAGGTGTGACACCGAACATTTTCTTACAATCTTGGATAAATTCTTGTGCATCATAAGGCGACCTCGGGAACATGCTGACATTACTAGTTATGCCAATGGGTACAATTATCTCACTGCAAGTCTATAGACTATACATAAGTTATGAATTAAAATACAAGTATAGAAGAAAATATGTAAATATTGTAAAATAAGGTTTATGTATTGCATTATAATTAGTGTTTCTTATTGATGAACATTATGCGAATATATAAATGTTTGGTGGAAGCAATATGATGGATCATAAGTGGTTGTCTAAAAAATATGAGCCAAATGATGATACAAAGTTCCCATGTGTAAAGGCTTGTGACCTTTATTACAAATTTATTAATATGCTGTATTACTTACTTGCCATTGCCATCCGATGGATGTTTGACTCACTTCAAGTGTCATATTATAGCATGATCTACCTGGTAGATAAGCAACAATACCAGCAAATATGCGATCGAGAATATTATCAGTAGCATTGCTTGCCCCATCAATGCCTTCACAAATTTGGGTCGTCGGATACCTTGGTGGAGAATTATACTGAGCGACAGTTGCATACATGCTGTATAAGTAGTCCTCGAGCTCGGAAGAATTGGTTAATGGCCTTCTCAAATCCAATCAGCTAAAATTAATTAGTCCTAAACTAACTATATGATAAATGAACCTGTTATTACTTACGACTTACGAGCAAGTTTTAAATTTTTGGCTAAGAACAGCTAGACCGTTTTGCTTTGAAGCAACCTTATCGATATCCTTCCATGATTTTTTGATTGTGTTGTAACAATTTTTGCTTACATCCTGCACAAATAATGAGCTAAGCATGTAGTTTAGGTGAGATAGATTATTGAACTTTGGTTAGTAAATACTGTAGTAGTTACCCTAAAATCTTTAGTGACGACGGAATAATATCCATCTTGAGGAGTGATATTATCCAAGTAAAGAAGGGGAGCGGAGGAAGCAAGAGCACCAAGTGCAATATGTGGATACTTGAGACGAAACCATGAAGCGAGCACTAACAGAAAATATTTTACATTTTATGTGTTGATTATAAATAAGCTGTATTTAACTTTGAGATTGATTATCCAAACTCTCTCTCTCATTTTATGCAAATGAAATAAGTTGTTTTAAAAGCGTTTGAAATGGCTTATTCAAAACAGGTTATTTCAAAAACTAATAAGCAGGTAAACAATTTCGATAAGCAATCTCAAACATATTACAATAGCAATTAATTTTTCTGTCGATTTTTAACCTATAAGATATTAGTTGTTTCGGTTAGACAACTTACTTCCACCATAAGACCCTCCAATAACAATAATAGGAGAATGATGTGCGTGTAACTTCTTCTTGAGATGGACGAGTATCTCGGCATAATCTGCCAAGGCTTGAGCAGAACTGAAGTACCCACGAACATTCTTGTTTTTCAGTGATTTTTCCATTGATCCGAGTGGATTTGATTTTCCATAAAACCGATGCTAGTGATATATAAAAAAATTTAAGGCTAATATGCAAACTGTAATTACAAAACATTAAGAGAAATGATATATATACTCACCTCTAGATAGACCACAAGAGCCTTAAAACGTAGGGCGTTATCGGTAAGAAATCCAATGCTCCCCAAGTCATCTTCTATGTCTTCTTCGGCACCAAAATAAACAAAAATCGGAGCATTCTTGTCTGCTCCACCCCACCATTTCGAGTTGACAAGGTATCGTTGTGGAAAAGTGGCATAACTTTCGGGGTTGTAATTAAAGTGATCGAGTGTTTGGTTATAGAAATGAGTTTTAAAGGTGTTAGAAACCGATGCATGATCTTTGTTCATGTCTTCTAGCAATGGATTGATTGGACTAAGCCTTGGAGTCCTGTTGGGTGCAGCCAAGTTTCTTGTGGTGAAGGTGGCAACAAAGAAGAGAGACCATTGGAACACAAGTCTCATAGCTTCAACTTTTGGGTTATGTCTTCTAATGAAAAACTACAAATGTTGTCCAAGTAAATGTAGTATTTATATGGGCACTTTAATATAATGCTTTGACTAATTAGTAAGTTCCTCTTTATATGATAGAAAAGAAGGGTTAGACGATAGACGTATCTAATACTTATGAATAATCTTAACTTGTAATGAACTACTTATAGACAGATATTAGGGTGGAAAATAAAAGTTATTGCCTACCATCAAAGGGATTTTGACCTAGCAACCAATAAACTAATATGTTGCGAGTTTAAGTCTTGCTAAACACTTGTGAGATATCATATAGAATTTGTCTAACTAAACGTAGTTATTGCATAACGGTAGAGTATCACTACACATTTGGTGATTACCATTCATTGTTGATTAAGGTTATAAATTTGTGCAATTCAACTCGGTCCTCCTTGAAAAAGAAAGTCCAAATTGTATGTTTAACCGGTATATCTATAACCATTTCTAATTTTAAAGCCGATACACGATGTTTGTGAAGTAAACGAGGAATTGTTGCCAGCGCTTCGCAATGGGTTGCAAAAAAGTAAAATTTATTTAATAAATATTTTTAATTGTAGTACCAAAAGTTATACTATAAATGGTTAACAATAATATAGTATATAGTATTAGTCATGCTAAGAAATGTTGACGTATAAAGTTCTTTTCACATAAGTAAGCACTTCCAAGTTCCAATAACATGAAATTTGTAATTACAACTTATCTTTATAATTCATCATCATAAACTATATCAAAATATAACATTTTCAGCAATACAAATATACGGAGTAACATTTATATAACATCCTAAGAGCATGGGGTGTCGTGGGTTGCCCACTTCTCTTTATTTGGGCCCCACGTGTGTCACATCACCTCCACATCACTCCAACACACTCACTTAAAAATACCCCTAATCACAACTAACCCAAACCTCTTCACTTGGGTCCCACCCACCCTCACAAACACATCACAAACACAAAAGAAACAAACACAAACACTGCAAAACCTTTTGTCGTTTACCATGTCGTTGGACCGGCGAAACCTTAACTGGCGAGTAGCCGTGGTGTCGTGGCGAGGAGAAGAAAAAACTGGCGAGTAGTCACGTTGGAAACGGCGAGAAACAAAACATTCGACACCCATGCTCTAATCATACTTCTTTTCACACTTCAAAGTCAAACATGAAAACATATGTTTCCTTATTCACACTCAACCATCTTGTTGGTTCTTGACATCACACAAAAGCCCATCTTGTATCAAAAAGGAAGGTGAAAAGAGGGTCCAAAATTTAATATCAAGCAAATTTTATAACCTATGTGAAAGGAAAATACTAATACAATTATCGCGGTTGTGGCTATAGGGTGCCAATGATTGAACCCTCGACCTTGTCACCAAAACTCAAAGCTTGCCTAAACACACAAAAACGAGCTCATCCATTTGAAATCAGAAGAAAAAAAATTTACTGTAGGTGATGGTCGGATAAGTGGCCATAAAAAAAGGACCATAGTTATTGGCGGAACTTATAAGGGCCAGGGGAGGGTCCCGGCCCTCCCGAAAGTTGAGTTGTTAATGTAAATTAAGTGAACTTTCAAAGGTAATTTGGTTATAAACATTTAATAGACTAATATTTTTCTCGGCAAGGACAATTATTGTACAATATATCCACTTTTATTTGCATGATTATCTAGTCTTGTTGGACAAATACACTAGCTTCTCATTTTCACATATTTTATTTTTGAAATTCAGGTTATAAATATTATATCCATTTTTTTTAAATTCTAAGTTTGTAACATCAAGTTTACTTGTAATATTCTTGATTTATTGTAACCGTTCAGCTTTATCTTATACTCCCTCCGTCCCAAATTATATGTCCATTTTCTTATTTCACAAAGTTTAAGAAAAAGGGCCCCTACAATATCAACTCAATCAAAATTACTCACCCAATTTCAAGATTTTGATTGGTTGAAAATGAAAGGACATTAATTTTGGGACATCAAAATTTGCAAGTGGACTTATATTTTTGATTTGAGTAGTATATAGAAAGAATACTGTAGAAAAACTAAAATAAGAATCTATATATGTCACACATTTCAAATAAGGAGAGATTAGGGAGATGCATCTATTTTAATAGGCAGAATAAATGCTGTGGTTACTTCATCCCTTGTAAAGAAATGAAATGGAAAGGAAAATGATTGATTGTATTGAATGTTTATGCGAATTGTTATGTACATAAATTGAGAAAGGAAGATATACAAAGAGGGAAATAACGTACTAACAAACTTCTACTATTTACACTTGGACCTCGAAACTTTAAATGCCACTTTGGTCCTAGACTTGTCTCTTCCATACCCCCTCAAGCCGAGTAAGGAACTTGAAACCCAACTTGTCAAGTAGAAAATTGTCTTTGCTCATCGACACCACTTTAGTAAAGACATCAGCAAGTTGCAATTTGGTATTTACATATGATGGTTTGACAAGACCTGCTTTGATTTGATCTCTGATGAAATGATAGTCAACTTCTATGTGTTTGGTCCTTGCATGGAATACAGGATTGGCAGCAATGTGTATAGCAGCTTGGTTATCACAGTGTAAATCAACAGGACCCAAATTAGTAACACCAAGATCATTTAGCAGAGACACAACCCAAGTAACTTCACAACATGTTAATTACCGTATTCGTATTATGTTGAGGATCCGCTACCACCTTGCTTTTAGACTTCCAGAAATAGGAGAATCGTCTAATAGAATACAATATCCTAGTGGACCTTCTTGATTAAAAACTGCTCACCGCATCCACAAGATGTTATGAGTGTTATACGGCAACTGATGTAAGTAAACTACACCTGGACGGGACTATTCAAAAGTATTCTTACAAATGTTTCTTTTGCTTGCATATGAACAGAGGTTTGGTTTTGCACAAATGACAAGTAGGTGAACCATGTAGCATATGTCAGCTCTAATTATTAGGTAAATAAGTTTACCTATTAATCTTCTATAGGGTCCAGGATCATCCAAAGGACTCTTGTACCCTGTAACTTGAGATTAGGATCCTTTGGAAGTTTGTAAGGCCTTGCATTCTAACACCATCTTTGAGAAAGATCCAAAGCATACTTCTTTTGGGATAAGATACCGCTTCTGATCTTGTGATTTCTATACCGAAGAAAATAATGCAAAGGACCTAAGTCTTTCATATGAAAAAGTAGAACTAAGGTGATCTTTCAACAATTGTATTTGAGAAGAATCATTGCATGTGATGAGAAGATCATCCACATAAACAAGAATAATGTAAAACTCTTTTGAATTTTGTGAACAAGAGTAACGCTTTTGACCATTGAGCATCCAAAAAGGAAAGTAATGATGACAACTTGAAAACTACACTGCCTTGGTGGTTGCTTAAGCCCATACGTTGATTTCTTCAATTTACACACTAAAGTGAGATTCAGAGACACATTTTGCACACCTTGTCCCCTTTCCAACATAACCTGTCGCATCTTCTAGACTATAATGTAGGCATCACCATGAAGAAATGCATTTGAAACATCCACGGTGCCTAGTCTCCACCAGTCAAGCTAGTGAACAACAAGTGAAGTGTCTTGAAGATCTCACAAGGCATTATGGGCGATAAGGTTTTAAAATGTACCTTTTGAGGGGTCGTTTAAGCCCTTATTTGATCACTTTCCATATCCGTTATTACTTAATATGAACGCTCTTCCTTTTCACTTTTAGGTCTCTTGAAGGCAAATTGCTTGGAATGACACTTATTTGGACTAAAAGGCTTCAATATATGAAGAAAATGGCCAAAGTCAAGAATTGAGACACTGTTTGCTAAAGCGATCACAAGGTGACGGCGTCGAGTTATAAGCGATACAACCTTCATTTTGTGACGACGAAGCCAAATACTGGCTATTTTCGATACCAATAGCCAAATTGCTTAAATACAAGAATCGTGTCAAGTTTTAAAAGAGTAGGTCGTCATACCTTAGACGGCCTAGATTTGTTCCCGCGTCCTGAAGTCAACCGAGGACGGCGGCGTGACGGCCAGGCGAAACCCTAATGACGGCCGACGGCGTCGCTGTAACCTAAAAAGGTGAAGCCACGCATTTGTAATCCTATATATAGAATCCGAATTTTTCATTATTCAGTGTGTAGTCTTTTGGAGTAAAAAACCTAAACCGAACCAAGGTGCTCTTGTACAAGATTTTAGGGTTCCAAACTCTATCTTACATCAAGATAAGTGTTTTACTTCATTAATTCAATTATGTCTTCAATTACTTGTGTGTATGCTTGCATGTTCTCCATGTCCGGCTAATTTACTTGTGTGTTTGCTTAGGAATATGAAACTTAGTTATTGAATATTGATTGGTTGTCTCTTATCTTAATTGTTTAATGATCTAGTATGCAAGGGATAGACTTCATTCGTTGTGTAGATAATGCTTGATTATTCTTTGTGAACCTTAGCTTATAATACCTGTGAGTCACAGTTGTACTAAACCATCCAAGAGTACCTTAGAGTTGAGTTTATTAAATCCTAGAGATTTTCTAGCTTATAACCTTAGGTAGTTTCAAAGAGTTAGGGACAAACGCATACCCTACGACCTTAGACACACAACGCGATTAAGAATAAGGACGTGACAATTCAACCATCAATAGGAAATAATTAAGGAGTAATACAACCTAAGTAAACACATTCTTAAACTATCATACGAGCACACATTAATTAGACATAGACTACCCACTAGTTAGATTAGATAAGTAGAGTAATCGGTAGAAGTACCAAACCCCAAATCCAAACCCCGAGATTCGTACCTTTCCATTTCCTAAAAAATATAAAAAGCACAAAAATAATCTCCCTCAACCCCAACCTTAGCTGTTAGTAACTTTTCACTAGCATTCCTATTCCCCAGAGAGAGCGATATCAATTCCGTGGTTTACCCTAATACTACACTACAACTATTAGGTTCCTTTGCCTAGGTGTAGCATTATCAAGTTTTTAAGCGGCGAGAATAGAATAGAATAGCTAGTTAGAAGTCCACTTCACTTAGGTTTCCTTGCTTGATTCCTATCAAGTAAGCCTTTTTTTCCTATTTTTAGCTTTCTCGTAGTCTATCCCCTTTCTTCGTGACCTTTGTTAGTGAGTTTTCATCATGGAAGGTGATAACCCACCACCATTCATCAACCTACCACCCAATGACCCGCCAAGAGCCCGTACTCTTGGTGAATACTCAAGACCAAGCCACCTAGGCTATTGTAACACCATTGAGCTTCGACCAAGCCCCGAACTCGGCCCTGCGATCCGACACCATCCGGTTGGTGCAAAGCGGATGTGCATTCCATGGACTTCGTTTCGAAGATCCTAATCGACATCTTAGGGATTTCCTTAAAATCGTCGATTCCATCGACCTCGATGCTACTACTCGGGAGACCAGCGCTGCGTCTCTTCCAATTCTCTCACGGGACCAAGCTAGTAATTGGCTTGGCGACTTCCATGGCTCCATCTCAAGTTGGGATGATCTCACCTCTCGTTTCCTTGCTCAATTTTTCCCACGAGAGAACCACCAAGCTTAGGAATGATATCTTGATGTTTCAACAATGTCAAGGTGAATCTCTCTACGAAGCATGGACTCGATTCAAGGACTTACTCCATAAAGTCCCTCATCATGGCATTGATCTTTGGCTCAAAGTTCAAATATTCTATGATCATGTCAATTTCCCCACCAAGCGATCCATTGACCAAGCGGCCGGTGGAAAGCTTAGTTATCTCACCGCGGAAGAATCATGGGGTATAATAGAGGACCTTGCTCTCTATGACAACGAAAGTTGGAATGACCCCCGTGAGTTGCCAAAAACTGTTAAGGCAATCTCCTTGCCTTCCCTTGACTCACAATCTTCCGGGTAGGATGCTGAGCTTGAAGATCAAGTTAAATTCCTAATGAGCTCCTACGAAAATCCTAAGTCTTCACACCAAGTAAACAAAGTTTCTTCCTCATGTGAGCAATTTAGTGACCCTCATAACACTTATGCTTGCACAAGATTCCCGAACAAGCCTCAGTTGATTATGCATCCTCGCGTACCAATGGAGCGGAGGAAGATTCCTACAACACCCGGACCTAGGACTTTCAATGACACCCGAGAAGCATGGAAGGGCAAACCCGACTTCTATTGGGTACAAACCAAAGAATTCACATCCAATGATTTCTCTTGGCCCCCATCTCATGGCCCTACCTACAAAAACATAGAAAGGATGTTACAAAACATAGTTGCATCCCAAGAAGCTCAAATTGCTAAGCTCTCGGATCGTTTTAACCAACAACAAGCCGATATGGAAAGGAAGATAGATAACCTCTTGAAAGCCATGACTAATAGTGATAGGAAGGTTAATTCTATCTCAACTCCCGAACCTTCAAGTGTAGAGATTAAGGACCCAAGTAAGTTAGCTAAGCATGTTCAATTCGTCAATACCATAACCTTAGTAAGGCCCAATAGAATAAATGACGAAACGAACCAAGAAACGGTACTTGAGGTTAGTGAATCTCCTAAGGATGAAACAACCAAGGAAGTAGATGAAGTAGCCAATGACTATTTCAATAAGTTTCCTACGGAAGAAGAACTATCTCGCCACCATCACTTAGTGCATGACCTCCGTCACATGTACGTTAGGAAAAGCCCTAGGATCAAGTTTGGGAACCCTTGGAATCTTAACATACGATGTTGCATAGGACACCTTTTTTGGTGAAAGCATACATTGACCGGAAATCCCAATAAATATCATAACTAGCACCTACTATAATTGGGTAATGAAGAAGCCTATCCCAACTAGGCAAGACCCGATAATCCTAGGGTTAGTTGCAATTTTCTTGGTAGAGTTAAAGGATTGCCCGTCTATGTAGGTAGTTTCATGTTTCCCTACGGTTTCATAGTGGTAAATGATATTAGTACGGCCATAGATCCTAGCTTGTCCCACGTTATTCTAGGAAAACCTTTCATAGAAAACACCGGGATGACTTATGATTCCTCATTAGGAATAGTGCGATTCAAGGATGAGACCGATGATGTAGCTTACCAAGTGCCGTTTAAGATTGAGAAGTTTCATCACTCTCCAATGATGAAAAGGAACTTAAACTATCGGTCTACTATAGGAATGAGGAAGATAAGGAGAATGGAGTAGATTATGTTATGGCCAAGATTCTAGGTTTCTATAAGGATTTCTTGAACTTAGGACCAGAATATAGGACAAATTGGGGAGAGGACGACCTCTTAGAAAGGTGCATTATAGGGCACTTTTACAACATGGAACCCCCCAATGGAGACCATCATGAGGAAGAAGGTGACGGTAGTGAAGTTACGTAGGAGCACGACTACAAGTCTAGCTACAAGACTCATAAATAAAGAAAAGCGCTTCGTGGGAGACAACCCATGCTTAATTGTTTGCTTGTTTGTGTCATATATCTTTTATTGATTATTTATTCTCATGTTTAAATTTGTAAAAATGCTTTATTTTTTTTAACCTCGTCTTAATCACATATAAAGGTATTTTACATAAAGGATAAGTGTAGAGAGGATTACACACGTTTTCAAAAGAAGCGTAAACATGAGAATTTCAATTAATTAAAAGATATATATGTGTGTTTGTTCGAGTCAAATGCTTGTATCGAGTCATAATGGATGTTTTGCAGGAAATTTTTCAGATTCTAAAGATATAAATTTTCCATAATTTTTCGAGAAAATCATGAACCGATTTTTGTCGGGATAACGGGGCCAGTCGGGATAGCAACGGCAGTCGGGGAAGAACAAAAACAATGATTACTTTTTCGTTTTACGTACCACTTATAAAATTTTGGAATTTTCGGTCTTAATTTTTCGAAAATCGTAAACATCCATTCCACAAGCATTATATCCTAGTTTAGTAAGTCCTATATATATTATTACGCCGATTTTAGAAGGTTTAGTTTGTTTTCTTCAAGTCTTGCTGAGTTTAATTTACCAGAAGAAGATACATAAGATGAGAAGGAGGTTTGATGCAAGCGTTCTTTTGAAGAAAAATGTAACCACCACTTTACCGCGGATCCTACCGAGCTAATCAAGGGAGTACTAGTTTCTTTCGTTTTTAATTACCTTCTATTATCATAACTTTGATACTTTCAGGGAACATTGGGGACAATGTTCAGTTTAAGTGTAGGGAGGGAAAATAAAACGGGAACTTTGAAACTATGCTTATCCTTGATTATTTGTTTTGTCCAATTGCATTTGTGTAATAAACCATGAGAAGATGTCGGTTAGGGTAATTTTGGCACCAAATTTTTAATTTTTCATGACATATAGGAGTGGGCCATTAGTCTTAACAAAAGCGTCTCATGGATAGGAAGTTGCATGACTAGCACAAAAACCCTTTACCACTTAAACTCCACCCAAAATGTGAGGATCACCCTTAGATTAAGTAGGAATTAAAGCATTCATCTTTAATGCTTAGTGTGTGAACCGGTAGTATTATAGATTCTATAACTTGTTTTGTGATGCATTCCGAGATGGCTAGTAAGACTACACTTGTGTAGTTAGGAATAACTAAATGATAAGAGGCATTAGGATAACCCTTGTTTGATACTTGTAATATAATTACTTCTTCCATATCGGTTGAGTAATTCCCCACACCCTACGTTGTACTCACTTTTAGTACACGATACCCCTAGTTAACCCCTCTGAGCCTATCCTTTTCACGGTTCTCTTGATTTTTCGGTTTTCCGGAATATCAATGAAGAACATTGTTTACACCCCACCCCCAAATATACACCCAAATCGCCTTAGCCTACCTTGTATGCACTCACTTTTAGTGCATTATTGTTATCACCCTAAACCCTTAGTTCAATTATCTGGTTGCTTGCATGAGTTGCTAAGTCGAGTCATATCCTTTGTATACAGTTTTGGGACGATTGGGATTCATGGGAAAAGTTAAAGTTTATGAAATGACGGTAAGGGAACGTTAAATTCAAATTCCCTTGTTTGCAATAATGTACCCCAAGTGTTTTGATCTTTTCAATTCGGGTCAAATTAGTGTTAGTGTAATAAAAACTCAATATGCCTATAAATCCCTATCATTTTGATGTTACCGTAGAAGATGGTAGAGTAAAAGTGTATGAAAAAAAAATATCAAAAAAAATAGAAAAAGAGAAAAAATATATAGAATGTTGAAAAAAAAAAAAAAACAAACAAACATACGGGCTACCATCCTACATCTATCCTTTAAATTTATGTTTGTTTGTTTCAGTTAGGTAAAGTCTAGAGTGTCGAGTTTTGGCTTAGCAACGCCATTCTTCGTATACTTGCAACATAGAGATTTTTGACTTGCCACCACTAAATAGCCTATCCCACCAAACCCTTTGTTTCCCTACCGTAAGCCTAACGTTACAACCCTTTAAAGACCTCTTTGATAGTCTTTCCTAGGTGCTTACGCTAAAGCGATGGAGGTTTGATCTATTCTCAAGCCTATGGTAATCTATGTACTAGGACCGGTTAATGAGTGTTTATCTTCCATTTCCAACTTGTTATATTTCATATACACCAGAGATGTGAGTATCCAAACACCCCATGTGAGGTGCTAGTATGTAATTTCCGTGTTTTATGACTTTATGGGCTTATATGTGTTGTGGACCATTTTAAACTAATGCTTCATGACCCCTAACTTATAAATTAATTGGCTTAAAGCACATTTGCTTGAGGACAAGCAAATACCAAGTGTAGGGATATTTGATAAGGTTTTAAAAGGTACCTTTTGAGGGGTCATTTAAGCCCTTATTTGATCACTTTTGTATCCGTTATTACTTAATATCGTTCCTTTTCACTCTTTTAGGTCTCTTGAAGGCAAATTGCTGTAATGGCACTTTCTTATTTGGACGGCGCGGATATACTAAGAAAATGACCAAAGTCAAGAATCGAGACACCCAAATGCTGAAAATACAAGGTGACGCTCCATGCTATCTGCGACGCCGTCGGAGGATTTTGTGACGACGAAGCCAAAACTCCTATTTCGTGACGACGTCAAGTTATAAAAGAGTAGGCCGTCGCAACTCGCACGCCTAGATGCAACCAGACGGCGTCGGAAGCTGAAGAGGACGGCGTCACAAGTATAAGGCAAGTCTAACGTGGCCAAGACGAAACCCCATGACGGCGATCCGACGGCCACAAAACATAAGGTGACGCCGTCGCATGTGTAATCTATATATAGAATCCAATTTTTCAGATTGGTGTAGTTTTGGAGTAAAACCTAAACCGAACCAAGGTGTCTTGTACAAGATTTTAGGGTTCCAAACCCTATCTTACATCAAGATAAGTGCTTTACTTCATTAATACAATTATGTCTTTGATTATTTGTGTGTATGCTTGCATGTTTCCCATGTCCGGCTAATTTACTTGTGTGTTTGCTTAGGAATATGAAACTTAATTATTGAATATTGATTGGTTGTCTCTTATCTTAGTTTGTAAATGATCTAGTAATGCATATGTCATTCTTGTGTACTTAATGCTTGATTAAATCTTTGTGAACCTTAGAATATAACTCCTTGAGTAGTTGTAAGCTAAACCATCCAAAGAGGGCCTTAGAGTAAGAGTTTATTATCCCTAGTGGGTTTTGTAGATGAGACCCTTTGGTAAGTTCAAAGAGTTAGGAAGAAACGCATACCCTACAACTTTAGACACACAACGCAACTAAGAATAAGGACGTGACAATTCAACCACCAATAGGAGATAATTAAGGAGTAGTAGAACCTAAGTAAACACATCTTTAAACTATCATACGAGCACACAATAATTAGACATAGACTACATACACCTTAGACTAGATAATTAGATAAGTAGAGTAATCGGTAGCAATACCAACCCCCAAATCCAAACCCCGTATTGTACCTTCAATTTCCTAAAAAACATAAAAAAGATAAAAAATAATCTTCCTCAACCCCAACCTTAGCGTAGTAACTTCTCACTAGCATTCCTATTCCCCTAGAGAACGATATCAATACCCGTGGCTTACCCTAATACTACAATAAAACGATTAGGTTCATCTTTAGTAGGTGTTATAAAACTTGCTCAAAGAAAAGTTCCTTTGACTCGAACGACGCGCTGTAGCGTATTATCAGCATTAGTGAAGGTGCCTAAGATGTACATTCAATATAGTGTGTGTTTCATGTACAAGATAGATTAGTATTGGATCCAAGGATTTTGATATCCTTGATGATGATGTAATAAGGAGTTGATCTCATTTGGGGTTAGGTAATTGGTGTAGTATTGGGTAGTAGTTCCTCCATTGTAATGGAACTTGTTGGGAATAATCCGTTACCACGGATAGTTGTGGTTTACACTGCTTGATTAATAACTAGCATGACGTATTCCACTGCAAGTTCTTCATTACCACTGCTATCATTTATGATAGGTTAAACGTGTCTAGATAAGTATAGAATAGATCTTGTGTATATTCTATTATGTTAGCTTTATACTTATCTTGTAAAGGACTCCTTGTTGTATAAAAGGAGATCCTAGGTCATTGTCTTAGGTATGTATAATTATATTACCTATGAAAGCTTCAAGGTGTAACCCTAGTGATAAGCTAAGATCACTGTATATTCATTAATAATATTGGAGCTTAAGTTTTATGTTAACTTGTGTTTATTCTCTTACATCATATAATTCGTCTTCTAAGTATTACTTAAGTAAATTCCGCTTGCTTGATAATATCATACAAAATATCATTGACACAAGGAGAGTGTCTTAGATCCATCAAGTGGTATCGGCGAAGGTTCGATATTTTGTTTTAGAAGATCCAAGGAATTAGCTTGACTCACTCACTCAATTCAATGGAGATGGAAAACAACCAATCAAACTCTTCTTCTACACCCAGACTCCCTAAGCTTAAGCTTAATGAGTTTGAGATGTGGAGGATACTGATTGAGCAATACTTCCTCATACAAGACTATGCTCTATGGGAGATCATTCAACTTGGTGATTCTTTCAAATCTGTGACCACTACTTCAAAAGTTGGTGACACAGATATTGTGAAAGTTTCACCTGAATCAAATCTGAAAAAGCTCAAAGAAGAATGATCTTAAAGCTAGAAGTCTTTTGATGACTTTCCTAGAGACCAAATTATTGCATTCAGCAAGTTCAAGATGCTAAAACTGTTTGAAGAGATTTGCTCTGTGTTTGGTGGTAATGATGCTACAAAGAAGACTCAGAAGACATTGTTAAAGCAAAGTTATGAAAACTTCTCTGCTTCAAGCAATGACTCACTTGATAGCATTTTCACCAAACTTCAGAATATTGTTACACAGCTAACCGTGTTTGGCATTGAGGTAGAAAAGGAAGACCTAAATTTGAAGTTTCTAAAGTTTGCCTTGAGTTTCAAACCAATTTACTGGGAAAACAAATCAGACATAGAAACAATGAAGCTCAATGATCTTTACAACAACTTCAAACTAATTGAGCAAAGGTTGAAGAAGGCATGGAAACTTGGTACAAGCTCTAGTAGCTTGGCATTGTTGTCAAATTCATTGTGATGATTCTGAAGATGAAAGTGATGATGATATTGCCACTGTAGGTTCTAAAGTTTCCACTGGCAATGTAAATATTGCCACTGCAGGATCAAAGAAGAAGGTTGCTAGTATTAGAGATCCTACCTTTTATGCTTTTATCTCCACACAAGTTGATGGCTCTCTCTTAACTCATGAAGACATAGAGCAAATCGATGAAGATGACTTGGAGGAGATGGATATAAAATGGCAGATAGCTCTTCAGAGCATGAGGGCTAAGAAATTCTACAAGAAGACTGGCAAGCCTATTCACATTAATGGTTATGATACTGCAGGCTTTGATAAGAAGAAAGTGGAGTGCTTTAACCGCCACAAGTTTGGACATTTTGCTAGAGAATGTAGAAGACCAAAGACCAAGGACAACATGTCTACATGGTACAAGCAAAAGAAGGGACCAACTGTGGAAGAACCAAAGGCAATGTTGGCTATTGATGGTGTGAGCTATGATTGGAGTTTCATGGCTGATGATCATGAAGAAGAACATTCAGATCTGCTCTTGTTTCTTCTGAATTTGCTCTTATGGCTTTCTCACTGAGGTACAAAACTCTTAATGTTGCTCTAAAACATGTAGGGCTGCTAGAGAAGTTGAAAGACTTAATGATTTGTATTCTAACGAAAGACAAGAGTTATATCTGCTAATTATCTTGTGTCTAATCTTAGGAGAGCCATGGCAGTTTTAGAAAAACAAATAGAGCACTTTCAAGAAAATGAGTCAAAATATAGTGATGATATGATTCTTCTTAGAAGAGAGTTAGATCATACAAAAGCTGTGAATGATGCATACCAAATAGAGTTTGAAAAGCTTCAAAGAAAATCGAAAATGTCAATTTAACTTTAGACACATGTTATCATCAGTCTAAGTCAATTGATAAAATTTGGAATGCTCAAATATTTAATAAAGCTAAGTCTGGTATGGGTTATAATACAATGCCACCACCACTAAGAGGTGTTCCAGACCTGGTATAGATTTAGCTCATACAGGTTTAGAAGACTTTAAGGAACTTGAAAGAGAATATGGTCCTTTAAAGGACACAGTGGTGAAGAGTGAGGAAGAGAGTAAGATTGATAATGATGTTTTTGAGAGTGCTAGTGACTCATCAGTTGTTGATGAGAATGTTAAAAGGAATGTAGAGACTTCTATCCCAAAAGTTGTTAATCTCTGTTAGGAGGAACCTAGGAAACAGTTATTAAACCTAGACCAACTGTAGGTATCTGAGATGTATAGGAACAAGCCTACAGCTCCTAGGGGTAACCAGAGGAGTTGGAATCATGTTAAATCTCAACAACTAGGTAGTGATTTTTTTATGAACAATAAGGCATGCTATATCTGTGGTAGTTTTGATCATTTACATGCTTATTGTGACTATCATGTTGGGAGAAGGGAAGTCTATGGGTATAAAAGGGTGGAGACTAACAGGTATCAACATAATGTACACCCTAATTCTCATTGCAAAATGGTCCCAAGAGCAGTTCAACTTAGAAGTGGCCTCAAAACGTTTGCAAAAAACTGTTAACTTGCCACCCTAAGTCACCTGTTAAAAGTGCAAACACCAAAACAAGTTTTACAAAATTTGCACAAACAGGAAAAAGAACCTTTCAAGCTAAAAAGGTTAATAATAATCAAAAGTGGGTACCTAAAAGAAACCAGTGATTACACTGCTCATTCAAAATTACCATGCAAGGGTTTTAAATATGAAAAGGGGACATGGGCAATCTGTGAAGGCCTCAGACGTTGGGAATGGAAACCTAAAGGAAATACCTCTACAACCAATCCCAATGGTGTATCAATGACCTTTGATAGATTAACTATATTGATACGAGGCATCCAAGTCAATCATGGCTTGGGTCCCCAAAAACTAACTCTTTACTCTTATGTGCGAGGAACATCCAAGGACAAAAAGGTCAGATCAAGGATATACAGATAGTGGGTGTTCAAGGCACATGACTGGCAACAAGTCCTATCTTTTTGATTTTGAGCATTATGATGGACAGTATGTCAGCTTTGGAGGTGGAGTAAATGGAAAAGTTTCTGGTAAAGGTGTTATTAAAACTGGTAACTTGGACTTTGAACCTGTGTACTATGTAAAAGAGCTTAAGTACAATCTTTTTAGTGTGTCACAAATGTGTGACAAGATGAACAATGTTCTTTTTACCAAAGATATGTGCTTTGTTCTCCCTAAGGATTTTAAGATGCCGATGAAAGTCGATTCTTCTTAAAGTTCTAGAAAGGCAATCTCTATAGCTTTGATATGAACAACATTGTAGCTAAAGATGATTATGCTTGCTTGCTTGCAAAGGCCACAGTGGATGAATCCATGTTATGGCATAGAAGACTTGGTCATGTTAACTTCAAAACCATTAACAAGATTGTCAAAGATGGTTTAGTGAGAGGTTTACCTCAGAAAAGATTTGAAAATGATCAAACCTGTGTGGCTTGTCTTAAAGGCAAACAACAACGATCTTCTTGCAGGTCAAAGTTGGTTAACTCTATTTCTCACCCACTTTAAATGTTACATATGGACTTATTTGGTCCTACATCATGTGAGCTTGAATCTTAAGAAATATTGTCTTGTGGTGATGATTTTTTGCAGATATACATGGGTTTTCTTTCTTGGAACTAAGGATGAAACAACTGGCATCCTCAAGATATTTATCACAGAAGTAGAAAACCAATATGATATGAAAGTTAAAATCATTAGGTGTGACAATGGAACCAAATTCAAGAATAGAGTTATGGGTGAGTTTTGCAGAGATAAAGGTATTAAAATGGAATTTAGTGTGGCTAGAACTCCTCAACAAAATGGTGTTGCTGAGAGGAGGAACAGGACACTGATAGAAGCTGCTAGAACCATGTTGGCCGATTCCAAATTGGCAATTACTTTTTGGGTGGCATTAATACTGCATGTTATGTGCAAAACAGGGTTTTAGTTGTAATGAAAAAGAACAAGACACCTTATGAATTGTTTAGGGGAAGACCACCTACCCTTGACTTCATGAGACCATTTGGGTGTCATGTATCTATTCTCAATACCATAGATTATCTGAGCAAGTTTGATGAAAAGTGATGAAGGTATTTTGTTGGGTATTCCATGGTTAGTAAAGCTTTGAGTATTCAACTTAAGAACCCAAAAGATTGAAGAGAATCTGCATGTTGAGTTCTTGGAAAACAAAGTCAATGTCAAAGGAACTGGTCCAGAAAGACTGTTTGATCTTGATACTCTAACAAACACTATGAACTATGTGCTGTTTACAGGAACATCTTCTTTGATTTTGCGGATCGAAGAGTTTCTTGATGATGATGAACCAAGCAAAGAGGATGCAGATGATCAAGATGAATTCAGTCTACCTCTTTGGGACTATGCAGGTAATAATGATATACTGGAGTTGCTCATCCTTCTAGTGATTTGGAAAAAGAAGGAAATAGTAATTTGAATGCTGATTATTCTGAAAGCAGTGGAAATTGACCTTTCGTTGGTAAAGTGTTTCCACTGCAACACCAGATGTGGGAATCACCACTCCAGTTACTATGGAAGCTCAAGCCAATGATGTTGAAATTTCAAATATGCCATGTGAGATTGCAGTTCCTCAGACTCCCACACTTCTATTCATAAATCACATCCTCTTGAAAATGTGATTGGGGATGTCTATTCACTTGTGAAGACTAGAAGACAAACAAAGTTGCCCGATGTTCATGGATTCATAAGTAAAATATATGAATCTAAAATACATGAAGGCAAGAATGAATGTCTATTTATGTGTTTTTTGTCACAAATGGAGCCATGTTTACAAGGCACTTGAAGATGAAAGTTGGGTGGAAGCAATGCAAGAAGAGCTGCTCCAATTTAAGCTTCAAAGGTATGGGTGCTTTGTGATTTGCCTTCTTGCAAGAAGGTAATAGGTACTAAATGGGTGTTCAGAAACAAGAAAGATGAAAGGGGAATTGTTATCAGAAACAAAGCTAGGCTTGTGGCTCAAGGATATACTCAAGAGGAGGATATTGACTATGAAGAAGTGTTTGCCCTGTTGAAAGCAATTAGGTTGTTCTTAGCCTATGCATCCTTTATGGGATTTAAAGTCTATCAAATGGATGTAAGAGTGCTTTTATATGGGCAGATAGATGAGGAAGTTTATGTCTCACAACCTCCAGGCTTTGAAGACCCTGAATATCCTAACAAAGTCTACATGGTAGTTAAAGCTTTGTATGGCTTGCATCAAGCACCAAGGGAATGGTATGAAACCTTAACTACTTATCTTCTTGCAAATGGGTTTCATAGAGGCTGAGTGGATCAAACTTTGTTCATCAAGAAAGACAAGAATGATATCTTGCTTGTCCAAGTATATGTTGATGATATCATTTTGGGTCTACAAAGACAGAGATGTGCAAAGATTTTGAAACGATGAAAGAAGAATTTCAGATGAGTTCTATGGGTGAACTCACATTCTTTCTGGGAGTTCAAGTACTCCAGAAGCCTGATGGTATTTTCATTAATCAAGATAAATATGTGGAGATACTAAGAAGTTCAAGTTTCTGATGCAAAGTCCTCCAGCACTCTGAGACAAGACTACACATCTACTTCTTAGGAAAATAGTGTTGATGTGCACATGTACAGGTCTATGATTGGTTCTTTGATGTATCTTACATCATCTAGACCATATATTATGTTTGCTGGTGTTCTGTGCAAGGTTTCAAGTTACTCCCAAGTTCTCTCACTTGACTGCTGTGAAGAAGATCTTCAGATATCTTAAAGCATTTCCTACTCTGGGATTGTGGTACTCCAGAGATTCTCCTTTAGATCTGGTTACTTACTCAGATAGTGACTATTCTGGAGCTAGCTTGGATAGAAAATCTACAACTGGTGGATGTCAATTTCTTGGCAACAGATTAGTGTCATGGCAGTGCAAGAAACAAACTATGGTGGCTAATTCTTCAAGCAGAGTATATAGCTGCTGCAAGTTGTTGTGCTCAAGTTCTATGGCTTTAAAATCAACTTTTTGACTATGGGTACAATTTCATGAATACCATCATACATATTGACAATAGCAGTACCATTTGCATAATAAAGAATCCTATTCAACACACAAAGACCAAACATATTGAAATTAGACACCATTTCATTAGAGATTGCTATGAAAAGGGACTAATTCAAGTTGTCAAAATTCATTCTGATGACAACTATCTGATTTATTAACAAAAGGTCTTGATGTGGGAAGATTTCAATACTTGGTAACAAGTCTTGGAATGCTAAATCCATAAATGTTTTTCTGGTGTTGAGGGAGGTAGAAATGCAATTGTTGTATGAGTTTGTATATCATGTTTTGATGAGGAGTTGGAGTTAAAAGGTGTATATCTTAGATACACAACAAATGGTTATTGATTCACCATGTCTAATACACATAAGAATCAACTAGTCGAAGGCGACTCTTGGTAAAGACTTGACAAATCCGTTTATGGTTGATAGTTTACCAAAAACTATATGGTTATCAACTCACCATATTCTTTATGATTAAGAGTTGGTTAGTCCATAGCAAACGGCTCATGGTAAAGACATATCAAATCCGTTGATAGCTGATAGTTTGCTAAAACTATAATGGGAGCAGTATTGTTTTCTAATGATTTTATTTTCCACTGCTCTTTGAGATTTTTGTGAAAAATTACCACTGATAGTTCACAGTTTCCACTGACGTGTTATTTTACCTTGTTGTTCTAGCCGTTACAACTGATTATGTCAGTAGTTTATTTTTTACTAGCCGTTGAAAGTAACCACTGATTGTTATATATATAGGGTTAAAATTTTAAGTAAATTATCTTCTTTCTATATTATAACTACTTTCTAAAGATAATTTTACTTGCGCATCAATTCTAAACCCTAACCCTATATATATCTTTTTCTCTCAATTGGCTAGTCATTACTTCAATTCTTACTGACATAATAATATTTTTCATCAAAAGTTTCTATGGCATCTTTGAAATTTGCAGATGAGCACAACCTAGTGGCCTACCTACAACAGTCTAACGAGAAGAGTGCCTGTTTTCCATCGATTGTGGACTTTCTTCATACCACTCATATAAGGTATGCATTACTTTTAAAACCCACAATCTATATCTCTCAAATCAATCAGTTTTGGACTTCTGCTCAGTCCATAACAGTTGAGATTGGAGATACATGAACCATGGATGCTCTTAGAGCCACTGTAGATGGGGTAACTATTGATGTTATTGAGGCATCCTTGAGGAGAGTTCTCCAATTGGGTGATCTCAATGGTCTCATCACATTACCTATGGCTGAAATTCATGATACTTTATCATCCATGGGGTATGATACCACTGACAAAAAGGCTACTTTCAAAAGAGTGGTTTTTGTCCCCAATGGAGATTTTTGATTCATACTTTGTTACATTGCCTTAGTCCTAAGAAAACATCTTATGAGCAATTTAGTTCAACCATGGCTTATCCTTTGGTTTGTCTAGTCACTGATAAGATTTTCAACTGGTCCAACTATATTTTTATTAGTATGAAAGGCAATGTGCGAGTAAAACCAAATTTTAATGTATCCAAGGTTTGTGCAAGCTGTGCTAAATGAATTTCAACTGCAACCTAATACTACTGTTTATCAAATCAGTTGCCTAAAGCCTAAAGTTTTTCAAAATTTGAATAAAGATGGTAATATGATTTTTACACCTCTCCTACCCCAAATGCTTGCTAAAATTTCATCTGAACAAAACACACCCATAATTAATGTTCCCAACATTGATTATTCCCCACCAGTTTCAAGAACCTATGAGAGAAGGTCTAAACAGTTAACTCCTCTCATGACAACACAACAAGTTTCTGAACCTTATGGTCTAGGAACAAGCAGTGGTGGTTCTAGACTTCCACCTAGTCCTACTATGGAGGAATCTGTACCTTTGCCCCATGATTCACCTCTCTCAACGGTAACACAGTTGGAAGTGCTGAGGGCAGTGGAAACCAATTGGAATTGATGGTTTTGTGTACCAAATTAGCAAAGCAGGTTGAGTCTCTACAAAAGGACTTGGCTACTGTCAAGAAGCAGCATGCCAAGGATATTCAACTATTAAAGACGAGATTCGACCTTAAAGGAAGAGATCCAGAGGTTGAACAAGCACAAGCAGACTGCAAAGATGGTGATTTCATCTTCATCCTCACCTTCGATGGTGAGATCATGATTTGGGAAATTCTTCCAAACAGGGAGGAAACAGTTCTGACATTGAGGGGAGGAAAATTGATTTTGAAGATGAAGGAGATACAAGTAAAGGAGCAAAGGAAGCTGAAACTCATGGAGAGCAACTTGAAGATCAAGACATTTTCCAAACTGGAACTGATTTTACCACTGATTTTATTTCCACTGCAGAGCCAAATATTGCCACTGCAAGTGAAGAATTTGATAAATTGAAGACAGACAAGGGTAAAGCAGGTATGGAAGATGTACAAGAATCAATGGAAAGTAAGATTTCAAAGAAAAGACAAGTTCAGATTGATCTTGATAGAGAATTTGCTAAGAAGATAGCAGAAGATCAAATTCTTGAGAAGAAAAGATTGAAAGAAATAGAAGTTGCAAGCTTTTTGGAAGCTAAAAGATTAGATAGAATGGAAGATACTGAAGATTCAATTTCCAATGTTCAACCTACAATTTTGAAAGAGAAAGCTCCGAGTTTAGTTATGTTCCACTGAAGAAGATATTTCCGGTGGCTAATAATCCAGAAATCAAGAAAAAGGCAATTGACCTTGTTGCTGATGCATCCTTAACTGAGGAACAAAGAACTGCTCAGTTAAAGGATTTTATTCAAATGAAGAACAATCAAGCACTTGAAGATGTGATTAATTCAGTCAAAAAGGTTCAGAAGAAACCAAGACAACCAACCAAGGCACAAATACTTGCATATATGAAGACTTATTGTTGTCATGTTGGTAACTGGAAAAAGCATCAATTTAAAGGAATGTCTGATGATCAAGTTGAAAAGGCTTACTACAGAACTATAAAACAAGATAAATCTTTTATTCCAATGGGTTCTGAAGAAGAAGAAAGAAGGATTCCTAGATTGAAGAGAAAGGCCAAAGTAAGTGATTCTCAAACTATTAAGAAGACTAAGGTTGATGAAGATCATACAAAGTCTACTGAGAAGGAGATTCCTACTGAGAAGTTCACTGAAGAACAAATGACTGGAATGATTGTGATTGAATACAGAGATTTTTATCCGAACCACTGCAAATTCGACATCCTATTATTGATTGGGAAGTTTACACTGCTAGCAATTTTGCTCCAACATGGAAGATCACAAGGCTGGGAGGTGAAACTTCATCATTCATGACATTTGAAGATCTTATTAAAGCTTTTGACAGAGATGACCTTAATACACTATGGAAATTAGTTCAAGAAAGGTTTAATGCTCAAGATCTCAAAGATACAAAGGAGATGCAGTTATGGGTAAATCTTAGAAGGCTTTTTGAACCAAATGCTGATGATGACTACTGGAAAACCTTATTCACATGTTTTGGTACTAAATGGTTTTATTATGATTCATGTGAAGTTCATCATGTCTCTACAGCTAATGGATAAGACTTTTTCATGTTTGCTGAGAAAGAATATCCACTCAGAGCTGGAGCTCTTACAGTAATGTTAACCTTACACATAAGAGTCAATGAAGACAATGAGAAGGTCAGAGCATTGTTACAAAGGCTTCAAGATCAATGTTCAAGAGCTATACAAAAGTTAAGAGAAAAGAAGTGAAGTGTTTGATTGAATTCCCCAAATCCTTGAAGTTAATGTATATTGAAGAAACTTATTGATTTGCAGAGAAATCATAAGTTTAGGGGAGGATTGTTGGGAATAATCCGTTACCACAGATAGTTGTGGTTTACACTGCTTGGATTAACACTAGCAGTGGAAACGTATTCCCACTGCAAGTTCTTCATTACCACTGCTATCAATTTATGATAAGGTTAAACGCGTCTAGATAAGTATAGAATAGATCTTGTGTATATTCTATTATGTTAGCTTTATACTTATCTTGTAAAAGACTCATTGTTGTATAAAAGGAGATCCTAGGTCATTGTCTTAGGTACGTATAATTATATTACCTACGAAAGCTTCAAGGTGTAACCCTAGTGATAAGCTAAGATCACTCGTATTATTCATTAATAATATTGGAGCTTGAGTTTTGTGTTAACTTGTGTTTATTCTCTTACATCATATAATTCGTTTTCTAAGTATTACTTAAGTAAATTCCGCTTGCTTGATAATATCATGCAAAATATCATTGACACAAGGAGAGTGTCTTAGATCCATCAGAACTCGGTATCTAGCCTAGTACCGGATAAAGGGTAGGCGACGTTGTGATAGGTGTGGCTCACCTTGGTGTAAAAGAACCCGGTGGTTAGCCTAGTACCGGAAAAAGAGTAGGCAACATTGTGAAGGTTTCTCCACCATAAGGAGTCGGTGTTGTGTAGTGATTACGAACTCTCGAGTAGGTGACTCGGGGAGTGGAGTAGGGCAAGGAAGGTGTCCTTGTAGCCGAACCACTATAAATACTCGCATTGTGGTTTTGCGCTTCTTACTCTTTATATTTTTATTACATATTTATACTTCTATATGTTTGTTTATCAACATCTAACACACATCCAAATAGATTGACATAAGTCGATCTAAATAGTTTAAAACGAGATTTAATTGGTAAAACTATTCAACCCCCTTCTAGTTTTCCACAATTGGTATCAGAGCTTCGTTAACAAGTTTCTTGAAGTATATTGTACTTTAAAAACTTGATACGATCCATGGTTAATTGAAAACTACAAAGAAGGTTTTTATAAAAACAAACACCATGACTTTTAAAACTCTTTGTTTGGATGTTGATTAGATGACAACATTTTTCTTATGATCTATTTTTTCATTTAATTGCACTAATCCTCTTTGTCATGTTGCTTAGTCAAAGCTCATATCAACCAAGTCATAGGAATCGCTTGGTAATAAGAATACCTTCCCTAAGAAGGATCTTAAACACAAAGGATCCGGACTTGTCTACTGACATTTGTTGTGTCATTTGTAAAGACATTCCTAAGTGCATTAGAGGTATGACTTTCTACTTATCTCTAAATAACATTAGCTTGATAATTAAGTATGCCTACATAGGTATTTATATGATTATTTTGTGTGCATATACATGTATTATATGTAGCTTCATTAGGAAGCCTTTTCTCACATATGTGTTACTTTTCAGTCTAAAGTCGTGGTATATAAAACTTGTGTTTTATTTCACTTAATCCAAAAATCATATCTTTCTAATAATAAAACAAAACACAAATCTCAAAAATTCCTCCTTCCACATAAATAAACCATCCGTCGTCTACTATATCGAATCCCGACTTTTTCAAATCTTCCATTTTAAAAAAATTACCTCTCATTCAAAACTTCATTTTCCTCTCATCTCATCTCATCTCAAACCAAAACCAAGAAGGTTCGTCATCAACATGGTTTACATCGCCCTCGTGCTCATCGCCTTAACACTCATCGCTCTTGTGTTCCCTATGATGAAGTTCACATACGGAGACATATACTTTGTGTTGTTAATCTACATTGGGGTTATATACCCAATCCTTTGTATCATTCTTAGCATTGAAATGAAATATTATTAATAGTCTAGTTTATCTAGGTTATTATTATCATTATGTGTTTGTTATTTCTTTTGATTTATATCTTTCGTATTCCTTCGTGATACATTAGAAACCATGAATGCACGCTAAAAAAAAATGTAGGCTAAAACACATATCTTGGTATAAAACTATTAAACTTATGTTTTTATCAAAAATCTGCTTCTGTTACTACAGATCCACGGATCCCGGCAAGTATACTAGCCGGATCCCTTATAGAAGGGAACTGTGGGAACCGTCCTTCTGGATAACAGATTTTCCATGCAAAATAAAAACCACTTTCTTCCTAAAAGAAATGTTCTACTAGAAATGTCAAACATTAAGTGAATTAAATGTAATTGTTAATAAACATCTTGTAAAAACGTTAGGTAATCATTGTTTTACCCATAATAAGTCACATCCTATTAACCTGTCTGTCCTATAGGTTTTGCTATGACGCATGAATATGAGTTTGATTTTACACTCACTAGCGTCTACACTCCTAACATCTCCCTTGAGCCCAACACACCTGGCAATCATGTCCGTGGGTTCAATAATCTCGAAACCGATCACTTCCACGAAGGGCGTATTGTCAACACTCCTCTACAATACGAAGAAGGTATCAATACCTCCTTCCGAATCATAGGATTGAAATGTCTTCTCGAAATTAACAAGAAAATATGTCCAAGGTTTGTATTGGAATTCTTTTGTCAAGTCGAACTCGTCGTACGAGGATCGTTCTCTATCTCTTTGGTTTTGGATCAAAACCAAAAGTTTGTTTTAACCCTTGGGCAATTTGCTCAGATTCTCTGAATTCCAAATCGTGGACAATGTGCCTTCACCGAAGATTGGTCTCTCGATTCTCTCTTCAACTTTCGTGAAGAAAATAGTCCATATTGTTCACACATACCTTCCCCGCAAGACTTGATTCGCACAATATGCAAACCTCGACCCTATTACTCCGATCCAAACATTATCTATACAAAGGATATCCGAGAAGAGCACAAAAATCTCGCACTCATCCTACGGGAAAATGTTTGGAGTCTTAGGGGAAATCGAGAAATCATTCCCGCTTGTTGTGCTCACATAATGCATTGTTTGCTAACACAACAACCATACAATCTCGCCTACTTCTTCGCAAGACGAATTGTAAATCTCCAAAGCTCTAAGAACAAACTCATCCCTTATGGAATTTTCTTGACGCGCCTTTATCATAACATCATGTACTTCCACTCTCAATTTCAAAGTCCGTTGTATGTACTTGTGAACAAGATGATGGAACCTCTGAACACATCTCTCATGAAGACTTTCTTCATTCCTGAATCGGCAAACGCTCATCAACCATTTGATGATCCTTCTAGCGAAAACGCTCAAGGAACTTAGTAATATTTCAAATAGGATCAATCCTTAGTATTCATGCTTTATCAATGTAATCCAATTTCTTTCATGAAATAAAATATTTTACATTTGATATCTTAGTGTTAGAACCTCTTTAACTAACCTTGAAATATAATGCATTGTCAAACTCATTGCATACCTTTAGTAAAGGTTCTGCTTAGCAGATAGACGGATCCCAAAGGTTGTGCTAGACGGATCCCTACTCTTAGGGAACCGTGGGATCCGGCAAATAGAAAATGCAATTGCAATCATTGTTTTTCAAACATGTCTTTAGAACACTTCACACCAAGTTAGACATAGTGCCTTAAGGCAAATTTAGTCCTTATCAAGTTATGTAGATCTTTCGTAATCATACATAACTCATCTAGATCACACTCAAGACGCTTGTAGATCTATCGTTTCACTTAAAGCCATTACTCTTCCTCTCTCAAGCTCACTCATCATCTCTCACACGATCCTTCACATCTAGCCTTAGAAATCTTTCAATTATGGAAAAATTGATCATAATCATCCTTACCTCAAAATTGGAAGAAATTGATCAAATTCTAGTTTTTCCATCTTAAGCCTTTAGGATATTCTCCAAAACATTATCCTAAGTCACTATCTGATCTCTAGGATCATTTAGCTCCATTTGACACTCTCAAAATCTTTAGTGTCATCTTTGTTCATTCATTGGTACTCATGAAAGTTCCAATTTCTTCCATAAAAGGCAATCATTAGCTACATCACTCATTACCCTCAAGTACTTAAGCACCTCTTCATTTAATACACTTAGATGAACTGAAACACTCAAGAAGAAATTGGCATTAAACCTTACAAACATCATTGCTATCTTTTCTTAGCTGCTGATAGACGGATCCCTAGGATTAGCCTAGGCGGATCCTTAGGATTACGTTGGAGGGAACCGTGGGATCCGTATGATAGACTCATGCCAACTCTAGCTAAAACAATCATTTCAAGCTTATCTTACTAACTTAAACACTCCATCTCATCTTAAATGAGTTCCTAGATCAGTACAACTCTGAAGTTGACTTTTGTGCATGTTAATCATCACATTCCAATGAATTTTAGTGGCTAAAGTCTTGAATGCACTTGCCAAATCCCTTGCTTTATAAACCACATTGTTAGGACTCCTAAAGTCATCATCTTCATCCTCATCTTCAGCACTTAGAAACCTTTACAAACCTCTTGAAATCATCTCATCATGAGGAAAAATCCAAGTAGCAACTTATCCACCAAAGAACCACCCAAGAAAATTGCTCGTGTTATACACGAAATCTCTTTCAACGAATCATCTCCGGTCAAGTCCACAAATGCAAGGATTTCTCCTCCACCAACCTAACCAATCAAACCAATCCCTAAAAGGATAGTACCCACAAAACTACCTATGCCAAACACCACCATACCTCCTAGGCCAAACAATCCCATCTCCACTAAACCATCACCATTGGTTCCTAGAGCTATCTCATTTACAACTCCACTATCATCACCACACCTCTACAATATAGAGGATTTGCCTCCTAGGCCGTCTCATCCTCCTCCACCGGCAACATTCTCCTCATTGGGAGGAATAATGGTACAAAATCAAGGTGTTGAGTCAACACTAGCTCCGGCTTCTTTTTCGCCGTCACCATCAAATAATCCCATTTGGATTATGAGAAATTATCAAAGTCAACCACCCGACCATATGGAAGTTGACACTTCTCTACCACCACCATCATTCTTGGTCGAGCCATCTTCAAATGCGCCTCCACCAATCCCTCCATCGTTTGAGGCTCCCCAACCCGCTTCACTTGATCCTTCGCATCAAGTAATTTCTTTTCTTCCACCAACACTACCTAGCCATGACAAAGACAGCTATCATTTTCAACATATTGAAAGTTTGATACATGAAGTACGGGAAGATCAACGTTTCATGTTCTATCACCTCCTCGAACGTTTCGACGAGATTAAACCTAAACAAACTTGAGCTAAAGGATTTTTAGTGGTGTCCTAGTATCAATCGTTACTTAGATAAGTCTAGTAATTCCAAGTCATGTATCGTTCATTTTCTTAGTCTTTAGAGTCATGTATATCATAGCTCTAATTTTATTAAATGAAATTACATGCTACTTGCTATATTTCTGAGTATATGATTATGTTGTATAATACACATCTCACTTTGATGTTAACATTATGTGTTATATCACCATTGCTGAATTCAGTCATCAGCCAGATGGATCCCTGAAATCCGCCTAGACGGATCCCTACAAGGAGGGAACCGTGGGATCCGTGAGACAGAAAACTATTTTTTTAACTTGAGTCATAATTGCAGGAAATTATGCATTATACTTGTTTTCTAACTTTTGTTTTGTAGTTATTCAATTTACACATGAAGACTTTGACACCCTAAAGCTAGGGGGAGCTTTGTGTCAAAGCAATACATTGCAAAATCACTTGCAATATTAGGATTACATTTCATGACGTCCCTTTGCAAAGTTGCAATCATCAAGGGGGAGTATATTCGTCACATAGACGAAATCTTTTGCAAACTTAGTTGCAAATGAACCATCTTAGTATTATTTTTTGGCCCTCACATAGGGATGGACTCGTCAAGGGGGAGTTAAGACGAGATCCTTTCCCGTTACTTGCTCTCTACTTTTTCTTTCTTTTCTATTTTTCACATGTTTTTCTTAAAACAATGTGTTAGTTTCCTTTCGAAGCTCTTTTTGTTTCGACAAAAAGGGGGAGAAGAAAGTGAAAACTACAAATTCAAACTTTTACGAATTTTATCTTTTCCTTAAAATAATTTTATGTTTTGTCATCAACAAAAAGGGGGAGATTGTTAATACAAATAAGCCGTAAAAATGTTTATTTATATTTTACGATCTTCTAATGTTTTGTCGATAACAAACGTAAAATCATTTCAACGAAACAAATAAAATACGTAAATGGTTTGAGCCAATAGTTTTCTAACACACTTACGTTTTCTTATAAAACACTAAAACAAGTATAAGTGATTTTATGATTTAGTATTACATATGTACAACAACTAGTGTTTACATATTTGGGTAAAATATACACATAACTAGTATGTAGTATATTGGGTAATATAAATGGGTAGAAACTTAAGTATCATAACCCATTGACCAAATACATTGAATGTAGTTGGGTACAACCCAAAGTCCATGACCCATATCTATGGAGCTTGACCCATAACCCATTGCATGACATCATGCTTATGTCATATATGGATAATATCCGTAACCCATGGTATTGACCCATACCCATTTGACTAGGTGCATTGCACTCATGAGATACATTGTATCTAATAAAAGACCCATGGATCAACCCATAACCCATGACCCATGACCCATAACCAAAATACCCATGGGCAAAGAGGAGCGTCCCACAGATCCCTAGCTTTACGCTAGACGGATCCCTTAAGGAAGGGATCCGGGGAACAATAGGGATTTTCTCTCTATAAATAGTGAGCCATTTCTTCATTGTTTCTCACCCCCTTTTCACATACTTTCTCCTTGAGTTAAAAACTCTCTAACCCCAGATCCAAGTGATCTATGTTTGTAGTTTTTTTTTGTGTGATCCTCTAGGTTCCTCTTAAAGGCGAGATCACCACCTTTGAAGTCAAGCAAGCTCAAGTCCATGAGTTGCCATGCTTCCTCATCATCAAGACTACTGAAGTCCTCTTGTTGATGGTTATTTTCTTTCTTCTAAGAAGTGTAGTGTTGAAGACATTAGTGAAAGATGTCTCAAGTGTCAAGACGAAGACATTAGTGAAAGGTGTCGATCGTCTATAGTGTAGGCATTAGTGAAGGGTGCCTAGAAGTCAAGTCACAAGACATTATTGAAGGGTGTCTTGAAGATCTAGTCAAAGGCATTAGTGAAAGGTGCCTAAGATGTACATTCGATATGGTGTGTTTCGATGTACAAGATAGATTATTATTGTATCAAAGGATTTTGATATCCTTGATGATGTTGTAATAAGGAGTTGATCTCCCTTGGGGTTAGGTAATTGGTGTAGTGTTTGGTAGTAGTTCCTCCATTGTAATGGAACTCGGTATCTAGCCTAGTACCGAATAAAGGGTAGGCGACGTTGTGATAGGTGTGGTTCACCTTGGTGTGAAAGAACCCGGTGGTTAGCCTAGTACCGGAAAAAGAGTAGGCAACGTTGTGAAGGTTTCTCCACCATAAGGAGTCGGTGTTGTGTAGTGATTACGAACTCTCGAGTAGGTGACTCGGGGAGTGGAGTAGGGCAAGGAAGGTGTCCTTGTAGCCGAACCACTATAAATACTCGCGTTGTGGTTTTGTGCTTCTTACTCTTTATCTTTTTATTACATATTTATACTTCTATATGTTTGTTTATCAACATCCAACACACATCCAAATAGATTGACATAAGTCGATCTAAATAGTTTAAAACAAGTTTTAATTGGTAAAACTATTCAACCCCCTTCTAGTTTTCCACAGTTTAACTAACTTTATAAATTTTTAAATGTTTGGGTTGTTGTTGTTGTTGCTTATGTGGCATCATTTATCTTAGAACAATTTACAAAGATTTGGGTGGATCTCGGCTTATGAGGGTATGACACGGAATGAATCTCGAAGAAGGAATTGCGACTTTGGTTCCATGATGACCAAATGATAATATACGAAAGAATATCATGCTTATAATAAGACGTTAATGGTCTATGTGGTTACTATGAACGGAGGTTGTATACATATATATTGTAAATTAGAAGTACATATATATACTTTTCATGTCGCATTTATTTGTCTAACATAATGTAAAAGAAAATTTTAAGGTTAAGTTAATTCAATTACATTTGCAGTTTAATGTAAGTGTCAATACAAACATTCTATTTGTTATCATAAAAGCATGATATAGATATATTTGTCGAAAGTTGGGCATGACCCCGGCGTACAACTTCTATTTGTTTGTGTGAAATGATCAAATGTCTAAGTTTTATAATCAAAATAACTTTACTAAGTTTAAACGAAATAAGATATGTAATTTAATGATTTTAAAATTTGACTAAAACTTATACCTCCATTAGTTGGTTTTTGTGATGTGAAAATATTAAGTTTTAGTTGTAAGAAGTAAAAAAAAAATTTTGCTTACACAATAGAACTCACTTTATTAATCGAACAAGATTTTAAATTATATGAAGTTTACGTTTCCATAACTTGGTCAAGGCTTAAGTTTTTATTGTTTCGATATTGTAAGATATCTTTTATTAGTTATGTCTGTTTGTACATGTTGGGAAAATAGGCATGATAAGTCGATACGGGATGGATAGTAATTCGGATAGGATGGGATTTGAGTCGAGTGTAAACTCGAGATAACACGGAATTTGACGCCCGAGTGGGCTGTGCCAAAACCACACGGCCTAGGTGAACTGGGCTTCGACCCAATGTTATTTATTTGGATTTGGGCTATTTGTTAAAAATTAATTGTATGGATCCTTGTGGTAGCACAATGGGCTTGTAGCCCACTGACACACAAACACCCTTCTTGAGACATAGCTTGAGTCCCAATGATAATTTCTAGTTCTGTATTTGTGACTTTGGTGATAACTTCAGTAAAAGAACATTTTAACGTAAGAAAATACTAAGAGTAAGAACCTAACTTAATACTCACTGCTCTCGTGAGTATGGGGCATTATT
>OU343217.1:263324446-263357255 GCA_910596185.1 Chrysanthemum makinoi
CCTGTATTCCATGCAAGGACCAAACACATAGAAGTTGACTATCATTTCATCAGAGATCAAATCAAAGCAGGTCTTGTCAAACCATCATATGTAAATACCAAATTGCAACTTGCTGATGTCTTTACTAAAGTGGTGTCAGTAGACCAGCACAATTTTCTACTTGACAAGTTGGGAGTTTCAAGTTCCTTACACTCTCAACTTGAGGGGGAGTATGGAAGAGACAAGTCTAAGGACCAAAGTGGCATAAGTTAAAGTTTCAGGGTCTGAAGTGTAAATAGTAGAAGTTTGTTAGTCTGTTATTTCCCTCTTTGTATATATCTTCCTTTCTCTAATTTATGTACATAACAATTCAGACAAACATTCAATACAATCAATCATTTTCCTTTCCATTTCATTTCTTTACAAGAAGGATAAGAAGAAACCACAACCACACATTTCAGATGCACCTATTAAAATAGATGCATCTCCCTTTGAAAATCTCTCCCTTATTTGAAATGTGTGACTATAAATTCTTCTTATTTTAGTTTTTCTTCTTACCGTATCTCTTTCTATATACTACCTCCGTCCCAAAATATAAGTCCACCTTGCAAATTTTTGATGTCCCAAAATTAATGTCCACTTTCATTTTCAACCAATCAAAATGCTTGTAAGTGGGTGAGAATTAATTTTGATTGGTTAATATTATAAGGGGCCCCACTTTTCTTAAACTTTGTGAAATAAGAAAATGGACATATAATTTGGGACGGAGGGAGTATAAGATAAAGCTGAACGGTTACAATAAATCAAGAATATTACAAGTAAACTTGATGTTACAAACTTAGAATTTAAAAAAAATGGATATAATATTTATAACCTGAATTTCAAAAATAAAATATGTGAAAATGAGAAGCTAGTGTATTTGTCCAACAAGACTAGATAATCATGCAAATAAAAGTGGATATATTGTACAATAATTGTCCTTGCCGAGAAAAATATTAGTCTATTAAATGTTTATAACCAAATTACCTTTGAAAGTTCACTTAATTTACATTAACAACTCAACTTTCGGAGGGCGGGACCACTCCACGGCCCATATAAGTTCACTTCCAACTATGGTCCTTTTTTATGGCCACTTATCCGGCCATCACCTACGGTAAATTTTTTTCTTCTGATTTCAAATGGATGAGCTCGTTTTTGTGTGTTTAGGCAAGCTTTGAGTTTTGGTGACAAGGTCGAGGGTTCAATCATTGGCACCCTATAGCCACAACCGCGATAATTGTATTAGTATTTTCCTTTCACATAGGTTATAAAATTTGCTTGATATTAAATTTTGGACCCTCTTTTCACCTTCCTTTTTGATACAAGATGGGCTTTTGTGTGATGTCAAGAACCAACAAGATGGTTGAGTGTGAATAAGGAAACATATGTTTTCATGTTTGACTTTGAAGTGTGAAAAGAAGTATGATTAGAGCATGGGTGTCGAATGTTTTGTTTCTCGCCGTTTCCAACGTGACTACTCATCCAGTTTTCTTCTCTCGCCCGCGACACCCGCGTACCTGGCCCGATTAAGGTTTACAGCGGTCCAGCGACATGGTAAGCGACAAAAGGTTTTGCGGTGTTTGTGTTTGTTTCTTTTGTGTTTGTGATGTGTTGTTTGTGAGGTAGGTGGGACCAAGTGAAGAGAGGTTTGGGTTAGTTGTGATTAGGGGTATTTTTAAGTGAGTGTGTTGTTGGTGATGTAGGTGATGCTTGACACGTGGGGCCCAAATAAAGAGAAGTGGGCAACCCACGACACCCCATGCTCTTAGGATGTTATATAAATGTTACTCCGTATATTTGTATTGCTGAAAATGTTATATTTTGATATAGTTTATGATGATGAATTATAAAGATAAGTTGTAATTACAAATTTCATGTTATTGGAACTTGGAAGTGCTTACTTATGTGAAAAGAACTTTATACGTCAACATTTCTTAGCATGACTAATACTATATACTATATTATTGTTAACCATTTATAGTATAACTTTTGGTACTACAATTAAAAATATTTATTAAATAAATTTTACTTTTTTGCAACCCATTGCGAAGCGCTGGCAACAATTCCTCGTTTACTTCACAAACATCGTGTATCGGCTTTAAAATTAGAAATGGTTATAGATATACCGGTTAAACATACAATTTGGACTTTCTTTTTCAAGGAGGACCGAGTTGAATTGCACAAATTTATAACCTTAATCAACAATGAATGGTAATCACCAAATGTGTAGTGATACTCTACCGTTATGCAATAACTACGTTTAGTTAGACAAATTCTATATGATATCTCACAAGTGTTTAGCAAGACTTAAACTACAACATATTAGTTTATTGGTTGCTAGGTCAAAATCCCTTTGATGGTAGGCAATAACTTTTATTTTCCACCCTAATATCTGTCTATAAGTAGTTCATTACAAGTTAAGATTATTCATAAGTATTAGATACGTCTATCGTCTAACCCTTCTTTTCTATCATATAAAGAGGAACTTACTAATTAGTCAAAGCATTATATTAAAGTGCCCATATAAATACTACATTTACTTGGACAACATTTGTAGTTTTTCATTAGAAGACATAACCCAAAAGTTGAAGCTATGAGACTTGTGTTCCAATGGTCTCTCTTCTTTGTTGCCACCTTCACCACAAGAAACTTGGCTGCACCCAACAGGACTCAAGGCTTAGTCAATCAATCCATTGCTAGAAGACATGAACAAAGATCATGCATCGGTTTCTAACACCTTTAAAACTCATTTCTATAACCAAACACTCGATCACTTTAATTACAACCCCGAAAGTTATGCCACTTTTCCTGCGATACCTTGTCAACTTTCGAAATGGTGGGGTGGAGCAGACAAGAATGCTCCGATTTTTTTGTTTATTTTGGTGCCGAAGAAGACATAGAAGATGACTTGGGGAGCATTGGATTTCTTACCGATAACGCCCTACGTTTTAAGGCTCTTGTGGTCTATCTAGAGGTGAGTATATATATCATTTCTCTTAATGTTTTGTAATTACAGTTTGCATATTAGCCTTAAATTTTTTTATATATCACTAGCATCGGTTTTATGGAAAATCAAATCCACTCGGATCAATGGAAAAATCACTGAAAAACAAGAATGTTAAATTGGAGTACTTCAGTTCTGCTCAAGCCTTGGCAGATTATGCCGAGATACTCGTCCATCTCAAGAAGAAGTTACACGCACATCATTCTCCTATTATTGTTATTGGAGGGTCTTATGGTGGAAGTAAGTTGTCTAACGAAACAACCTATCTTATAGGTTAAAAATGAAACAGAAAAATTAATTGCTATTGTAATATGTTTGAGATTGCTTATCGAAATTGTTTACCTGCTTATTAGTTTTTGAAATAACCTGTTTTGAATAAGCCATTTCAAACGCTTTTAAAACAACTTATTTCATTTGCATAAAATGAGAGAGAGAGTTTGGATAATCAATCTCAAAGTTAAATACAGCTTATTTATAATCAACACATAAAATGTAAAATATTTTCTGTTAGTGCTAAGCTTCATGGTTTAGTCTCAAGTATCCACATATTGCACTTGGTGCTCTTGCTTCCTCCGCTCCCCTTCTTTACTTGGATAATATCACTCCTCAAGATGGATATATTCATTAGTCACTAAAGATTTTAGGGTAACTACTATTTACTAACCAAAGTTCAATAATCTATCTCACCTAAACTACATGCTTAGCTCATTATTTGTGCAGGATGTAAGCAAAAATTGTTACAACACAATCAAAAAATCATGGAAGGATATCGATAAGGTTGCTTCAAAGCAAAGCGGTCTAGCTGTTCTAGCCAAAATTTAAAACTTGCTTTCGTAAGTTAAGTAAGTAATAACAGGTTCATTTATCATATAGTTAGTTTAGGACTAATTAATTTTAGCTGATTGGATTTGAGAAGGCCATTAACCAATTCTTCGAGCTTCGAGGACTACTTATACAGCATGTATGCAACTGTAAACTCAGTATAATTCTCCACCAAGGTATCCGACGACCCAAATTTGTGAAGGCATTGATGGGGCAAGCAATGCTACTGATAATACCGATCGCATATTTGCTGGTATTGTTGCTTATCTACCAGGTAGATCATGCTATAATATGACACTTGAAATTGAGTCAAACATCCATCGGATGGCAATGGCAAGTAAGTAATACAGCATATTAATAAATTTGTAATAAAGGTCACAAGCCTTTACACATGGGAACTTTGTATCATCATTTGGCTCATATTTTTTAGACAACCACTTATGATCCATCATATTGCTTCCACCAAACATTTATATATTCGCATAATGTTCATCAATAAGAAACACTAATTATAATGCAATACATAAACCTTATTTTACAATATTTACATATTTTCTTCTATACTTGTATTTTAATTCATAACTTATGTATAGTCTATAGACTTGCAGTGAGATAATTGTACCCATTGGCATAACTAGTAATGTCAGCATGTTCCCGGGTCTTATGATGCACAAGAATTTATCCAAGATTGTAAGAAAATGTTCGGTGTCACACCTCGACCTCATTGGGCTACAACATACTATGGTGGTCATGTAAGCATTCTTTTTGTTATATGATTATAGGTTCTATCCATATAGGTGATCTCATGTGCATGTCTAATATATTGTAGGACATAAAGTTTGTCCTGAGAAGGTTTGGTAGTAACATCATCTTCTCCAACGGATTAAGAGATCCTTATAGTAGTGGAGGGTACGTATGTAACGATTCAAATTAAAGTTCATGTTTTGAATATAAGAGAAACCGACTCTCTGACGTCCCCACAAACACTTGTTGCGGTACGGTGTACCACAAGCTAGTACATGAAAAGGCCATCTAAAAAGATACTACACTTAAATGAAATTATGCAAGCCTTTGGAAATATATGTAGTTGTAAAAGCTGTCTTAGCTTCTCTTTTACATTTCAGGGTATTGGAAGATATATCTAACAATATTCTCGCCGTAAAAACAACCAAAGGTGTTTTCATACTGTATATATTGTACGTATCGATCCCAATTTGTTATTTGTTAGACCCACAAATTTATGCTAAAGATTCTTAGGATAATGACTTGTGCTCTTTACACTAACAACCATTGCAACTTTACAAGATTGTTTTATAAGCACTTTTTATATTTGTTTTGCAATGCAGGTTCACATTGCTTGGATATACAAATTCAAGGAAACGGATCGAGTGTGGCTAGTTAAGCAATGACAATTGAAAATTATCGGAAGATGGCTAAGAAAATACTATCAAAGTCTTCGTTTTTTAAAGTAGCGATCATCTACATCGTTGCATATTTTCCAAGGCTGCTTAAGCAAATAAATTGACATTTTGACGCCATTATAGTGTATTTGAAATCCAGTATCTTTACTATATATAAAGCATTTAGGACTTTATTTTTAGAAGTTTTAAAAATTTTAGGCTTACACACCTACTATTAATAGTAATTTATGAAATTAAAATTTTAAAAACACACTAAATGCACATTAAATTATGACATTAAATTGAATTCATATTTATAATAATAAAATATAACTTATAAATAAATTTGTATATATAAATGGTAAAATAATATTGACCAAAAAAAGCGTAAAAATTAGAAAATGCGTTAAACATAATTACGCCTCCGAATCATTTGCTTTCTTGTTGGTACCATGCTAGTAGAAATAATTTATGTTTGATATCATGTTTTTGGTCGTGGCAAAGAATCAAATTCGTCAAAATCGATCTATTTTTACCTGGTTAATTACAAATTTACAAGCTAACTATTTTTTGTAGAATGCTAAAGAATAGAAACAAATAAAGTATAATATACTATAATGAATTGTAAAAAATGTGAATCACAATCTATGAAATTTCATTATGTAGTTGTGATTCTGTTAAAAGAAAAAATTATTCAAACAGGTTTGCCAAACTCAGAGTTGATAATGTTCAAAACTTCGCCTTAAGCTTATGTAAAGCAGAGAGTTGACATAGATGAATAATATGCTTCAATCTTTGCTTTGGCTCGAATCAATCTGTATTAAAAACAACAGCTTTTGACATTAAGGGTAGTGTTAGCCGACTTGATACTTTTGATCTTATGGCTTTCGATAACACAAGCAGTAAACTCCACAAGCTTCATCAGTCGAGTCCTTCATACTCAGTCTATGACTCTAAAATTCACTTGAGTAGCTCGAGCTATAATTTTAGTCGACTTTAACGTATCAACGTCAAAATATTTTTCTTATTGGTCTGGGATAACAGGTTAGTTGGTTGGCTTGATATCCCCCTTATTTGCAAATTTGTTTCTAAAATCTTATAGTGACACGTCATTTTATAGTACGTTTAGAAGTTATATCAGTTGATCAAAAAACACGAGATGTTTATTGTATTTTTTCTTTAGATGCAAAGATATTATTAGCCGACAGGCAAAAAGAACTAACGAGCACCAAGAGCTCAAGGACGAGCCCAAAAGATATATACAATCCAACAAAAAGCGCAAAACTAGGAAGACCTATAACATATATTCGTGATGAACCCACAAATCTCACGGCGAGAACTAAAGGAGCACGATTAAAGATCCATAAGAGGATAACCTTTGGACAACAGAGAAAATGTCTTCATGGCAATTTGAAGTCGCCTCTTCAATAGGTGATCGTGAATGATTTTATTTCTCCATGCCGAGGGCGTGCTAAATGGCAGTTATATAAACCGCATGAAAATTTTTAGACACCGTCTTATCTCGGAAAAACAAGTTAGATAAGTAAAATCCTTGTCCCATTCATTAATCAAACAACAATATATAATTACATCGAATGGTCTAAAATATGAACTTAGACTATAATACACAAGTAACAACCCATGCAAAACTAATAACGATAATAATAATTAAGAAATGTTACATCCACTCATAAAATCCATACAAATCATTACACGCAGAGATGCTACATTTGATTGGTGGATTTTACTATAGTTTCTATTTCTTTCTCTCGTTCCACCAATCATTGGATGACACCTTCATCGTGTAGGTGATTTGTGTGGATTTTTGAAAAGGATGTATCATTCCTCATAATAATTTATCGACTAACAAGCCCATATTCTAGACCATTGTTATTATTCTAGACCAAGTCATTGTTATTATTCTAGACCAAGTGTGTTAGTTGATGAATTGTTTTCATTGTTATTAGTTTTGTTTGACCTATTACTTGAAGCTCATATTTAAACCATTTTATGTCATTATATATTGTTACTTGATTAATGAGTGAGACAAGGATTTTACCAATCTAATAAATGGTCTACGAGATCCTTATAATAGGGCAGGGAAGGGCAAATCGAACTTATTTATAAGCGGTGAGTATGCTAAGATGTGTAAAAAAACGTAAATATAATGATGCTCAACTCGAATGTATGTAATTGTAACTTTTTTTCAGTTTGGTGATTTCTAGAGTGTTAGAAGATATTTCAAATAGCCTTCTCGCCTTAAAAACAACCAACAGATATTTTGTGACGATATGAAATTATTTTACCAAAATATGAATTTGTTTAACTAATTTTAATTACTTGATTAATGGTTACAATTTAGTTGTTTTAAGGATAATGCTAAACAAACTAAAGATATTAAGTGTCAACTTTAACTTTTTTGAGTTTTCAACTTTGATTATAAATATTTTTATTTATACTATATAATATTTGATGAAAATTATACCAATGAAAATACATTTAAAACAAAATTCATTCATATATTTTGCATCAAATATTATATAACACAAATAATATAATTTAATGTATCAAGTTGAACAAGAATACTCAAAAAGTCAAGTGGGCATTTAATATGGGCCCGAGGTAGTACTATTTTGAGAAGTATAACCAATTATGGACTATATATGTTCGGTTATTAACTTGATAATGGACTATGGTTGAAAGGCTCCATTTGGTAATGGACTGTGTCATGGGATATAGAGGCTTAGTTTTTAACGTATGCTTATTTCCATAATCACATAGTATGTCATTTTTACTTAAAATTCTGCATTATAGAAAAACGACTCATAAACCTTGACATCAATTAAAAGAAAATTCGAATCCAGCATTCATATTTAAAAAGGAGTATCATATGTTAATTTGTTTGTACAATCGCACTCCAGGCTCATGTTATATTAGATTCTGCCAGGCTCAACAAAACAAATTTTAGTCATGTTTGTCTCTCAAAAGATAGAATATGATAATCACTTTGTTTATTTGATCATATATAATCTAGAAATTATGAAGTTGAATATCGAAAGCTGGAACCTCCACTTAAATACGTCTCCAAACATTTCTATAACAAAAATGAAGGTACCACATTGACAGACGTTTAGATCCACCAATGTATAATTTTATACGTTACAAATATAGTAATGAAGTCTAAAAATTTGTCATATTTAGGATGCTGTAAATCATTTTACCTTTACAAATTTCTAAACCGTATGCACGTCTTAAAAAGCAGGTTTCAATGACACATCAAACATTATATGAGATCAGTGTTCAGATTAATTGATCAAACTCAAAGGGTTATTATATGGTCATACTTACGAAAAAATAGAATGAAAGTTGAAATATACCATTTTAAGAGTAACGTAACTAAAAGCAAAAGAAAAGCAATATAAATTGATAGGCATTATTTTTGCTTTTCATCTTTGTTTCTTTTCATAAAGCCAACCCTAAACCCACTATATGAACTCACCACTCGGCCTTTAAATTACTCTTGGTCTTGGTTTCTTTCCAACAAAAATTATAAGTAATCATATTCAAAATAATTTAACAAAGTACATATAGTTATCCCATATAAATCATGAGTAATTAGTATAGTAACAAAAAGCTTATTACTACCTCCGTCCCAAAATTACAGTCCTCATTTGACTTTTTCGGTATTTCTTTTGCAACTTTAACCTTAAATATTTTTGTTTATGTTATACAATAGTTAATGAAAATTATAACAAATGAAAGTACATTGAAAACCCAATTCATTCATATATTTTGTATCAAGTGTTATATAACACAAACAAAATATAGGTCAAGTTAATAAAGAAAAACTGAAAATCAAAAGACATTATAAGAGACGGAGTAACTATATAAAGTACACATTCAATAGTTCTAATTATAACATGTATGCTTTAGAAATTTGCCTCAATAGAGTCGTCGAAGGTTTGTGTGATGTCGATTCACACTCGATAAACCTATTGTGGCCACACTCGTCGTCCAAAATGAATAATCCAACTTGAATAAGTTCTGCGTCGGTAAAACTTGGACAAAAAGTGGTGTTGTATGTATATTAAATAAATATAAAAGGTATATTTGTGGAGTATGTTATTGTAGTGTAAGGTAAATACTGGGGCACCCAATGTCCCTTTGAAACGTCGTTAGGAGAGAAAATTTGGCGTGGCGGTTAAAAGTAAGTGAATCCGCCTTGGAACCGGGAACTTATCATCTCTTTTGACAATCACATGTTGGATTTTATTTTGTTTTCTCATTGATAGCTTAGAGCACAAGGTATAGTGGATACCAATAACACGTTATTGGTATATGCCTCATCATCACATCATACACCTCTCAATAACTCATCAATAACAAACACCACTCCTCGTAACACATAATAACATGTTATTGGGTCCACAAAATACACTACTAAAAATACTCTACACTCACTTGTCTATTTAAAAAATAAAAAATAAAATAGTAAAATTTGTCCTCTCTTTCTCCTTTGGCGAGCCACTCAGCCAACTCAAACATTTTTGGCTTACAAATGGCATGTTAGATGGTATGCTAATGGCATACCATTGGTATTTATTTCTTTCCTTTGGCATGTTATCTTGCACCCATACCCTTTGCTCTTAGCTTTCATATTTGAATATATGCTATTTTGTTGTTTTGTAAGGCTAAGTGATGATAAAACTTTCTCTCTGGCTTACTATGGGTGATTTTCTCAAAACCCTTACAATAAACGATCTCTAATCTTCAAATCTTGTCCTACTCCTTATAACGATTGTGTTTTGGACGGTTAACTTGATTAATTCAGTCCTATAACATTATTTTATTTGGATTCGGACACGATTGAGTTAGGGTTTGGTTTAGAAGTTTTTTGTTATATCGTTGTTTAGTGATTTAGGTTTTGATAATCGATCTTTCTTTATTTTCTGTTGTGTGAATCAATCATGGAAGTGGGTTAGGATTTGTTTGGTCTATAATCATGCCTGGAGCTTTGTTGAGGCAAGCGAATAAGATTGGCGTGTGGATCTTTTTGAGGTTTATTTTAATAAGCTATTTAGGGTTTTAAGCTCATTGTTTATTTTTTAATCGTTATGGAGAAAGTTGGTATTGCTAATGATTTGAGTGCTACTATTTGATTTAATGAGAAGGTGACTATGAGGAAACATAAAGAAGACATCTCAAATTCGGGTTGATCATGTGTAGTTACTCTGGTTCGGTGTCCCCCTCACAATCCTATGATGATCATGTTAATTCTATCAAAAGTAAGCATGATTTTTATTGAAGGGTGTTTGGGGTCTCGTTTAAATCGCATGGATATTGATTTATTCATTAGGGCTTGAAGAGGCGGACATCCGATATGGCCTCTACTTTGGATAGTGAAACTTCAGTTCAGCAGGTTTTACGAGGCTATGTGTGGTTTATTTGAGGCTTATAAACGACGCAGAGGCTAATGCAACTAAATCGATGTAGTGGCAAAGATACACACCTAATAATGTTAATGTGGATCACGAATACACAACCTTGTCCAAACTCTAATTATAGTTCTTTGGTTCTTTGAGCTTTGTTTGTGAAGGAGTTAGCGTGTCTATTCATTAGAGTAGTAAGAAAAGGTTAATTAATGCGTCTTGAATACTACATCTATATGGCTACTTTATTGGTAATAGAATGCGTTTCCGATTGGTTGAATACTATGTTAGAAATAATGGGCTAAGGTATGGTTTAGAAAAAGATCATGATGAATGCAAAAGGTTTTTCTTTTTAAATTGATACTTTCGAGGAAATTTGGTTTTAGAAGCGGTGTTGGAAGAAGGACCTTAGTTGATCGTAAATCACTTAGATCATTATCAAGAAATGGTCAATTGATACTAGTTTATGTAAGGAAGAGGCTGACAAGTATTCGATATGGGTTAGAAAATTACATGATGTGCCTATTCAAATTTTTGAAGATGATGGTATCAACTTGATTGCTTCATTTATTGGCAAACCTATTATGTTGGATTAGAGTACACAATCTCTTTCTATGTGTAAGGATTCTTTGGGTAAAAGTAGTTTTGCTCGGTGCTTGTCGAGGTTGGTTAGGAAGGATGAGTGTAGAAGTTATTACTGTTGGTGTCCCTCTCTCTTCAAGGGGATGGGTTTACTAAAAAAAGAATCTATATCAGAGTTGGTATGAGTGGAGGCCTCTTTAGGTGCACTTTTGCATGTAAATCTTTGGGCATATCTATGAGCATTGTACTAAAAAAGTATCCTCTGTTGCTACTACTTCAATTGTCGTTACTCCTCCTACTATGCATGATAACAATGGTTTCCAAAAGGTGAGTCATAAGAAGAAGAAAGGTAAAGCCTAGTCTATTAAGGGGAGTCGGTGGGTACTTCTATCAAAGCAGACTTTTTCGGTATGAGCCAAAAGAAGACTACTAGTGAACCAAAAGGGAGCCACTATTAGGAGTAGTGTGCCTACACACCGTCTTCTATGTTCTTGATCTAAGGTTCCTCCTTTAAGGAAGGTGAATTTCTATGTCAAATGCTTATTTGCTTTAGCTCTTGAAGATAGTGATGATATGATTGTGTTGTCTGCGTGTTTTGATGAATCGGCTAATTTATTTACTACCTTGTTGAGTTCCCATATGTAACACAAGCATCAATATGTGAAAAAGAAGAAAGAGGAGCCCAGGATGAATAATAAACCAAATACACACTACGAAATACTAAACGGTTATCGTAGAGATGTAAATGAGAGAATAAATTGAACAACCAACCCTCAAGTGAGATTTATTACATAGTATTTATAGGAGAGGGAGCTAGGGCAACACTCCTAGTCCCTTCCTTTCCTTATTGGACTAGGCCTGGAAGCTTATGGGCATACACGCCTTAAGCCTAAGGCTAATTACTAACATAAAGGCCATATTAAGGTAACTATTACATATTAATCACTAACACTTGAAATAGGTTTGGGAGTGATTCAACAATCTCCAAGTGTTGGTGATGAATGAATCTTGACAGTGAGAGTCTTTGATGTAATAGTAGCTTTGGCGATCTTGACATTCTTCTTTCTTGTGAAGAATTGCCTTGATTCAAACAATCTCGAGTGTAGAAATTGTTTCTTTTAGTGATACACTTTAGCGTCATCTTTGTTCTTTGATCTTTGATCATTGTTCTTTGTGATGGTAGTGATAGTATGTTGTTGTTATGCGCATGGTCGGCCATTTCTTCCAGTGTCTCCGTCTTTTCCAACATGCTCACCTGCGTTCTTTAGCGTTGGATTCTGATTGATGAAGTTCTTTAAGATCTTTAAACTTTGTAGATTCTTTGTTGGCGAAGAATCATTACGACTTTAATGTTGCCTTTTGATTATAGCCGAACTTTCATATAGTGATGATTTTGAAGTATGAGCATGTGGAGAATCGCATTATCGGTCACGCTCGAGCTTCCATAAAAGTAAACATATATAAGAAAAGGTTAGTAATACGGATACCGGCACTTACAAGTTAGAACCGAGAGTGTTAGCAGTTGATGTGAAAACACAACTCTAATAATTCTCACAAGGCGTTCGGGCAGTCCCACAAATTGAGATACCTTGATATGCCGAAGTACATCTAGGTTCAAATGAGTCGTTGAAGAGGTATGCGAGAAGCATCACCTTAGGGTGAACCCGTTTGAGACAAGCTAAAGCGTAATCGCTAGGGGAGTTACGAAGTGACTTTGTCGAGGTTGTTTGATGTTGACCACTGGCGGGGATTTCCATTCAATCAGCGAGGGATCTGGTTGAACCTCTCATAAATGTTCTTGAACAGTTGCTAAGATACTGTGTAGGACTCGATAATGTACCAGCGAGTTCTTATTGTTGAGCGACAAGTGATAAAATGTCAAGTGTTCATAAAGTCTTTTGATGAATCTGTGGCTCTAGACTCAATAGTGCATTTTGGTTTCTGGCCGGAGACTAGGGGAGAGGTCTCCTTCTTCAATACCGGCAATCTCCTAAGCCGATGGTTCGTAGGGTTCTCTGTGAGAATGAGGCTAAGCTTGTTGAGAAACTTGGTGGCTAAGAAGGTTTAGTGCATCGCTTCCGGGTCCATGGCGACTTTTAATCTTCAATCTTAGAAGTCATCAAGTGACAACCCGTTAGCATATATGAATTGAAGCGGTGTTGCCTAAGTTGAATAATCCGGAGGGCTATTTCTTTTCACCCTTTTCTTTGCATTTCTTTTTTAATTCTTCAACTCATGCTCTCCGATTCTCATTTTCTCCTTTTACACTCATGCCTAAGGACTTCTAATTCTAACTATTGGTAGTGTCTTGGGTAGATCCCTCGACTCTGGCCAATGATCATGGGAGCGGTTATTCCTAACCTTAAACTCCTTATAACTCCATTGCCATAAAACCATTTTCATGAAAATCTCTTAAAGTGTTTGTGAATGAAAACATTTTGTACCTTGTGAGTTTTATCATTTAGCGAGAAATACTCCCCTCCACCGCTTGCTTAAGTGTTAAGGCAATCTCATACGCGATTGTGAGAAGTAGCGCACTTTTGAATTGATCGGTGAAGATAGACAATCCCATGCGAGAACGATTACGTTGCATAGTTAAAGTTACATTGTCGGCTTTTAGGTGACAATCTAATAACTACCTTGAAGGTGTGGACAAACCTGAAGATTTGTCAAACCCGTCAAAGTTCATGTCTATCAAGAGCTTCTCGAATAGGTACAATTTACTTGGATAAGTCTTTTGGAAGACAAATCTTTTCAATGTATGATATTTGTTCGGTTCGAAGTCAATTCATGTGGGGTGAAGTCTTTTCTATGGCCCGATTCAACTAACCAAAACACAACATATTCCTTATCACATAATTTTCTCCCCCTTAAAAATGGCATATAAATGTTATTTTTGAAGAAATCAATTGAGAATAAATATATGACCATTTTGAAGTTTTTGTGGGAAGATTACAAAAGAACATTTTGTGAACAAAGTTTATGTGAGTCAAATACTCTCCCTCGACAAGTGATATAAGCGGAGTTTGAGGTTTGAAATCATAAAGGGGAAGTACTTGTCATTAGGCAAAACCTTGAAAGAAGTGAAAGGTTTGATAGGTTTTACTCAAAAGTAAGAAGCTTTGATCCTTTTATAAGTTGTGGCGAAGCATACCCGCAGGGTCCTTTCTTGACAAGCGGGTTGTACAGCATTATGAGTGCACAAGCCATGGTCATAATCATGTAAGAAAACTAGAAGGGGGGGTTGAATAGTTTACCTATTAAAAACTTTGTTTTGAAACTTATTGTAAAGATCAATTGATATTGATCTTAGATATGTTAATGAAATATGCAAGCAATATGTAAGAAGTAAATAAGGAAAGAAATGATCAAACCACAACAAGTTGTTTATAGTGGTTAGGTCTACAAGGACTCTTTTCCCTTGCCCTACTCCACTCCCCGAGTCTCACACTCGAGAGTTTAACTTCACTAGTCAACAAGCTCCTTTCACCCGTGGGAGAAAACCTTTACACTTAAACACACTATTTCGACACTAAGCTAAATTTCGAGTTCTTTCCAAGGGTACAACCACTCCCACACACAACGTATTTTGAGGACTAAAATACTAACCACTCACACTCACAAGATTATGATGGTTTATACAACGATGAAGTATGAATCAACACTAGATCATACAACACTAAACAAACAAGACTTCCAACTTCTCGTTGAAGCTTGAATATGACTTGATCTTCTTTGCTACAAAAGAGATCACTAATATGATATGAAACCGAGTTAGAAAGGTTAGAGAGAAGATATGTATGAGAGTATGTTAGAAAGGGATGAGAAAACTACTTGGCTTGGCATTGCTATTTATAGCCAAAGATGGAGCTCCACGGACCCCCTTAAAAGGGTTCCTCCCGGTGACGAATGCCTATTAAACCGACCTGATCAAGATATCAAATCTATGCTAAAGTCAACTCTATCTAAGTGAGATTGTGCAAGATATGAAGAGTACAAATCCACACAAAATATCTAATGAAATCTTCTAATGATTTCCATGATGCATACATGATGTCATAAGCTGTATTTCTATTTTTAGAAATATGCAAGTACATAAGTAGTGTTTGGTTTTAAGAACCTAACACATTCTAAAACTACTATCATACATAATGATTAGAGTCATATCAAGATGTTACTAATCATAAATGTAAATGCTTGAATGATGAATATATTGTTTGAAAAAGCTTGTTTTAATATCTATTAAACTTGACAAGCTTTAAGCTTTTATACAAATTAAATTTACTTTTGTCGTTAACAAAACTTAGGTAAAGATCAAAAATATAAATAGCGTTTAATGACGATATTTGTATTAACAATCTCCCCTTTTGGAGGACAAAATATAAATTATTTTTATAAAAGATACAAAGTTTGTGCAAAGTTATAAAAATATTAGTTTTAGAACTTGAAAAGAGAAAGATAATGCAAGTGTATGATGTTTGACTATTTATGAAAGTCAAAGTATTCACTAGTTGATGTATGATGTTGACTTTTGAGAAAGTCAAAGTATGCAGTTGACTTTTGAAAAGTCAAAATTCCCAAGTTCTTTTTGTCTCTCCCCCCTTTGTCTCAACAAAAAGAAGAGGCTATGCGGAATGTAATGAGCCCGAGCTATTATCTCACCCTTGTTCAAAGCTCCCCCCTAATTGGGTGCTTTAATGGGAAGATTCATGGATTGTGAAAATAAAGCTACAAAAAAATGTTAGTAATAATGATCATTCACAAGCATTTCCAAACACTATGTAATGACACCAACAATATAATAAAAAACATTCATTAGTTAAAATTTTTCATGAGTAAAGATCATGAAAAGAGAACACAATGATGTGTTTAGGTTCAGAAGAGAAGACAAAAAAGAAAATATCCTAAGAAAGTAAAGACTAGAAATCTAAAATGACCATCCTAAAGTGATGGTGGATGAAAGAATTGAGGCCTCAAGGATGTGGTTGAGGATGAACCTCATTTCTTCTTGGAAGTCATGGACCATAACCGGGTCCTTTCAGCTTTTAGGCCCGTTTGCTCACAAAGTTGAGCAACCATGCCTTGGAGGGTAGAATGTTTGGGGAGGTTGTGGTGGTGGAATGGTGGATGTGTTGGTGTTGGTGGAAATGTTTGGGGTGGTCATGATGGAAGCAAGCAAAGCACTTTGCATTTGCATTGTCTCACTCAGGTGAGAGTCCACCATGCCTTTGAATTGGTGGAGGTTGTGGAGTTCGGTTTGAATCTCCTCTCTAGTGGGATTGGCATCCCACATACACTCCTCAATGTCCTCAAGATGAGGGACATTGATGTGGTGAGTGAATGATCCCCATACAAAGGACCATGAATGTCTTTGTGAATGGGGTGGAAGAAGAGAGAGGTTTAGGCCCTAATGGGGCGTTTGGGTCAAGGATGACGAGGTGACTCATGAGACATCCGCTCAATTGAGCCAAAGGATGGCAATGGTGGTGGATGATTTGGCCTAGGAGGCAAGTCATCCAAGTCCTCAAGAAAGGATTTGAGGGAGGTTGGTGGAGTGGAAAATAACTCCATGGGAATGAGAGTTGGAGACCTTGGTGAAGGTGGTGAGGGTGTTTTGGATGTTTGGATGGGTGCGGGTGGAGGTGAAGTTGGTGTTTTGTTGGTGGTGGAGTGGTGATCACAATGTGTGATTGAGTAGGTGTGGCTAAGGTAAGGTTTGTATCATCTCGGATGGGAGATGAGATAGTGAGTGGAGAAGACTCGGATGAGGAGCTAAGGTGAACAAAGCAACAAGGCCTCACACTAATTCTAGCGGTCTTCTTGCAAGGTTTTGGAGATGATTTTGTCATTTTGACTTTGGTTTGTCTTTGCTAGATGATAGTAAGAATGAAGAAGGTGTGAGGATGATCATGGTAAAACCTCTCAATTTATAGAAGTGAAAAATCATGGAGAAATGTGTTTGATTTGATGTTAAGCCATTGAAGAGATGAGGTTCCTAATGATTTGGAAGTGGGTTGAATGCTAGTCATATCACCCAAGTCAAGCCATTCAAGAGATATGGAGTGAAGAAGAAAAGATTTGCAATAAATGTGTTCTAGTGAGTGGAATTTCCTAATATTCAGATCACCCACGGATTTGAAGGTACCAAAATTTGGTTCCTTCCTTTATGCAAAAGGGCTCCTTGGGTGGATTTTTCAAAATTTTGAATTTTGGTGGGAAATGGATTTCTTATATACTTAAGTGAATTATACTAGTTCTAATAAGGGTATAAGCAAGTTAGGATTGATTTATAAGCATTGGATGGTAATTTGGAATCACGAAATAGTGAAATTGAAAGTTACAGAAGGATCCACGGCACCAAAATCATACACCTAGGAACCCTAAAAGGGGTGTCGTTTGATCGGTCGCATGTGCTGGCGGTATCCAATTTACATAAAGACGGTACCAAAATTATGGTGCCGTCGATCCGTGAAGTCTTGAGAAAAATGGAGCTGAGTTAGTTTTTAGGTGTGGGGACTTTTTCCGAAACCTGAAATTCTTCTCAAAACATGTTATACTAAACATTTCTAGTTAGGAAAAGCGGATAACATATATATAAACATAGTGGAGCATGTATTTTGAGCAAGGCTTATTGATTTTCACATTATAGTGAAAATGGGTAAAATTTGATAGCATACTTGTGCTATCCCCTGCATGAAATAGTTAGCATTCACCATTGTTTCAGGTTATATTATCATCCTACATAATAAAACAACCAAATTGTATCAAACATTAATGATAATGTATTGTTCCAAACACTCCTTAAAAGTACCCTTATTTGTCCAACTTCTTGTAAATCTTGTTCATCATCCTACCAAGGCACTTGAACATTCCCTTAGTTTGCTTGAACTCAGTGATTCATTCTCTATTTCGGGAAGAGACGCATAATACTCATGAGGCGGAAGACGAGAGCTTGGAAGACCATCCTCGAAGCTATTTGATGATGATGATGATGGAGTTGGAGGTTTTGCTCTCTTGCCTTTTGTCTTAGCAACTTGTGCATCACTCAAAGGTACAAAGATGTGAGGGATGAGCTCATAGTGAAGGTGCATCCCTTTTGGTGTTGGTGGAATTGGTGCAAAGTTTCTATAGAGGCGGGTGAGGAGCATCCCGTATGGAAGAGCAACCGATCCTTGAGTTGGAATATCAATCATTCTCCTAGCTATGTAGTAGGCTAAATTGAATGGTTGACGGTTGGACAAGTTGTAGAGCATATGACAAAGGCAAGCGTTAATGTGATCCCTATTTCCTATGGTGCTAATGACGCTGGCTCTAAGTAGCTCCTCCCATTTCTTAAATTAGGGCTTAAGTTCATTTAGCTCCATTCCATATGGATCTCGGTTTACTTCTTTCCCTTTCGGGTAACTCGGGTTGTATCACTTTTTGGGTTAAAAGGTGTTCACGGATGACATCCTTATCGGCCAAACGGGTTTGGTAGGATAGAGAGCGGTCATTGATAGCATCAAGAGCGGTGAGTGACCATTTATCCAAGTAGAGACAAGTTCCTCGGTTGGGAATTCCTAGCACTTGAGCAAAGTTGGCTAACGTGATGGTGTAGTCGTTTTGATTAATTCTAAAAATTCGTCATCGTCTTCATCACTAAAGCCGGTCACACTAGCATAGAATTCTAACACAAACCTAGGACAAATTGGCTCATCGATGTCAAGAAGACAATCGAATTGAATGGCGGCTAGTTCTTCACGAAGGTTGGTGTTTTCAAGGAAGGATGAGTGAATGGTTCTACCCTCATGGAAATACCTTGATTCTAGACCCCTAAATATTTCTACTTGTTCTTTGGTAAGTCCTTTGGTTTTGTGGTGTTTGGGAATGTAGTTAAGGGTGTCTTTGTGATCATAGAATCTTGCGGCTACCATGGTTATTCCTAAGGACAAGAGTTAATATGTTAAAAAAATGAGAATAAGTTTTAACGTTTTTGGTTCTAGTGTGTGCCTATATGAAAACAATTTGGAGTTGCGGTTATCTCGACTCATTTTATGCACAAAATGGTTTTAGTGGGGTGTTTGGCAAATACCATGAGATAACTCAAATGCTCCTAATTCAATGTGGCTTCATTTGAATATACCCGGGGAATGCATATTAGTTATGCAATACCTTTAGTATTCAAGAGCATGCAAGTGATGAAAATTTAACGTTTCTATTTGTATTAGCAATGAAAAAATTGTTTTCCTACAAGTGAGAAGCTTTTCAAAACTTTTGACATGGGGTGTTTGGTTGTTTGAATAGGGCCTTATATTCATTATCTATCAATTAGTGGGAAGCATGATTTGTTTATGCAATATGATAATGTAGTACCTAATTTCAATGACTAGTTATGCAATTTGCCAATTGAATTCATATTTGGTATAAAAGCATACATAAAACCCCATGTAATGATTTGTGATAGTTTTGTGCATAAATAAGAATCCTAGACTCGGAATTAAGAGATGAAATGTAGTTAGGATACTTACAATGATGTTATCTTCATTGATTAGTGAGTTGGAAGATGACAATAATGAGCTTGGTTTAAGTTTTACACGTTTTGGTAAAGTGGGTTTTGAGGAAGAGGATGATTTGTATATAGCGGTTTTGTACGTAGACACCACGGACGCATGCGGTACCAAAATTTGGTTCCGCTTTGTTGTCGTTGGTGCCGTGGCTACGTGAGCAGGTACAAGACAATTTTTTTTAGTTTTGACTATTCTAATGTTTTGGGCTATGTTTATCCTACATGTTTGGTTCCATTAACCCTAAACCAAGTCTAAGAAGATTAAAAGGTTCTCGTTTAAGAGGCTTAGTTAAGATGTCGGCAATGTTGTCTTCGGAGGATACTTTCTCGATTGAAATGTTTCCTTTTGAACATTGTCGCGAAGAAAGTGATGGCGGATTTCAATATGTTTTGTACGAGCATGTTGAACGGGATTCTTGCTGAGATCGATGGCTCCTTTGTTGTCGCAAAGTATCACAATGTCGTTGAGATGAATTCCGTAATCTACGAGAGCTTGCTTCATCCAAAGAGCTTGTTGACATGCTTTTCCCCGGTGAGACGCACTGCTTCGGCTTGTAGTTGAATGGCCAAGCCGTTTGCTTCTTAGCAAACCATGAGGTGAGACAATGTCCAACAAAAGTGCAAATACCACTTGTACTTTTTCTATCGACATAGTCACCGGCATGATCCGAAGCGGCATACACTATGGTTTCTACACCCGTTCCTTTGGGATACCATAATCCTAAACACGTTGTTCCCTTAATGTATCTAAAAATCCTTTTTAAGGCTTCTAAGTGTGATGCCTTTGGGTTTTCTTGAAAGCGAGCACATAGACAAACACTAAACATAATGTCGGGTCTACTAGCCGTAAGATAGAGTAGGCTACCAATCATTCCTCTATATTTAGTGTTATCTACGGATTCACCTTCCTCATCCTTGGTTAGTTTAGTGTCCGAGGACATGGGTGTTTTAGTTGGTTTGGAATCTTCAAGACCAAATTTCTAAAGCATGTCTTTTATATATTTAGATTGGTTAAAGAATATGCCATCTTCTAGTTGTTTTATTTGAAGTCCTAGAAAGAAATTTAACTCACCCATCATACTCATTTCAAACTCGTCGTGCATGATTTTAGAGAAATCATCACATAATTCTTGACAAGTTGATCCGAATATAATGTCATCAACGTATATTTGAACAATGATAATATGTGATTCCTTTTTCTTGGTAAAAAGAGTATTATCTACTAATCCCATAGTATATTTGTTATCAATAAGAAAAGTCTTAAGTCGGTCGTACCAAGCTTTTGGTGCTTGCTTAAGACCATACAATGCTTTCTTGAGTTTGAAGACATGATGTGGTTTCTCAAAGTCGGTGAAACCGAGAGGTTGAGCAACATACACTTCTTCGTTAATAAACCCATTAAGAAAGGCACTTTTAACATCCATTTGAAATAATTTAAAATCATAGGCACATGCATAAGCAAGCAATATTCTAATAGACTCAAGCCTAGCTACCGGTGCATAAGTTTCATCATAATCAATCCCTCTTGTTGATTATAACCTTGTGCAACAAGCCTAGCTTTGTTTCTAGATACTATCCCATTTTCATCCATTTTATTTCAAAAAACCCATTTTGTTCCAATTATAGTTTGATCTTTAGGTTTTGGAACTAATTTCCAAACATCATTTCTAACAATTGGTTTAACTCTTCTTGCATGGCAATTTCCCATGATTCATCTTTTATTGCTTCATTTATGGTTTTTGGTTCAATGGTGGATACAAAGCAAAAATAATTACTTTGATTTTGGGCTTGTGACCTTAAGGTTCTTTGATTAAGTTGTCCTATGACTTTTTCTAAGGGATGACTTTTAGATTCTTTGATGTTGACAATTTCTTTATTTAATGGTTCATCTTCCTTGTTATTATTAATTATTTCTTGACCTTCTATCATTTGACTTTCAACTAAGTCATCATCTACCAAAGGTGATATCTTAGAGGGAGGTGGACTTTCGTCGAATGTTATGTTCAACGATTCCTCGACTATCATTGTTTCTTTGTTTAGGACAATGTAAGCTTTACTAGTTTGAGAGTAACCAAGAAATACACCTTCATAAGACTTTGGGTCAAACTTGGTGAGATAATCCTTAGTATTAAGAATAAAGCATTTACAACCAAAGACTCTAAAATATCCTAACGTTGGCTTTTTACCTTTATAGAGTTCATATGGTGTTTTGTTTAAGAAATGACGTATTAAGACTCTATTCAAAATATATGTAGAAGTGTCAACGGCGTTACACCAAAACTTTTGAGGAATGTTTTGTTCATTAAGCATTGTTCTACTCATTTCTTGAATTGTTCTATTTTTACGTTCTACTACTCCATTAGATTGAGGTGTTCGTGTAGCGGAAAAGTTATGTGTTATACCATTTGTATCACAAAAGTTTCCAAATTGAGTTTCGTTGTCAAATTCACGACCATGATCCGTACGGATCGACACAATTTTGATACCTAGAAGATTTTGAATTTTCTTGCTAAGTATTTCAAATTTATCAAAAGCTTCATTTTTGGTTTTCAAAAACAACGTCCAAGTAAACCTTGAGTAATCATCTACTATGACCAAAGTGTATAAGTTGCCTCCATAGCTTCTTATAGCGGATGGTCCAAACAAGTCCATATGTAATAATTCTAGACACTTAGATGTGGACACCATATTTTTAGATTTGTGACTACTATGTGTTTGTTTACCAATTTTGCAAGCGTCAAAAGTGTTGGTCATATTTAAGTTTTGGTAAATTCCTAACCAATTCTTTTGAAGATAGGTTTTGTATAAGTCTCATATTAGCGTGACCTAAGCGTCTATGCCAAAGAGATGAGCTATCATCTAATGTTGTTAGGCAAAGTTTGTCATTATATGTTTTATCTATTTTCATGACATATATGTTATTTTTCCTAACTCCTTTAGCTATGGTGATACCATCTTTTAGTATTTTACTACCATTTTCATCAAATAGTACTTTATACTTTTTATCACATAGTTGGCTAATACTAAGTAGATTAAATCCTAACCTATCCACATGAGCAACATTTTCAATAGTTAGGGAGTTATGAGCGATCGTACCTTTGCCAATAATTTTGCTTTTGAGATTGCTACCAAAGGTGACATTACCTCCGTCATACTCTTGGTATGATGAGAAGAGACTTTGTTGCCCGTCATGTGTCGTGAGCAACCACTATCTTTTATCCATTCATCAGGTTCCAATCCAACTTTCAAGCATACCTAAGAAGCAAATAACTCAAGCATTTGGTCCCCAATATCTCATGGGTCCATTTGGGTTACACATACCATTTATTTGATTCATGTATGGAAACGATGGGTAAGAGTTCCATGGCATGTAATCTGGAGTTTGATATGGTCTAGGAAAGTTTTGATTCCAACCATTGTGTTGGTAGTTGGGTTAATGCGTTGTGGTTGCTCTTAGGAAAGGGCGTTTGGCAAAAGGAGTTTTATATCGTTGTTGAGTAGTTTTTGATCTAAATTCATTTTGACAAGTCCTACTCCCTGAAGTAACGGCCTGGTTTTAGTTTAATACTATTATTGGTTTTCTTTGTTATTTTAACAAATTCAAGATGCGGTCCGTATAACATTTTCTCTTTGAAGTACCCACGGGTACCATTTTTACAACGGACGGAACCCTTATTTTGGTTCCGTCAGTCTCCCCGTCATCTTTGCAATTTTGGACAGAATGTTAGCCCTTTTCGGCCGTTTTGATTTGACTCTTTGGAATTAATACTTCATTAAAACCTAGCCCATTCATGTCTCCGGGTGTTTTATGAATTTTAACTATTTCATCGGCAAGAGCGATGTTCTTGTTAAACCTTTTAAATTTAGAATTGTTTTCTATTAAAACATCTTGTGTGAGCTTTAGTTTTTCTATTTCAAGTTTAAGCTCTTGACATGATTTACAATCATCGCCATTTGCTTTTCCTTTTTCTAGTCGTTTTGCTTTTTCTTTTAACTCATAAACTTCATTTTCCAAAAATTCCTTTTGGTTTTTAAAAATTTATTTTTAGTTATGATTTTTAGACTTAGCTCACACAATTGATTATATTGTTTTTGCAAAGTGTCATCATCAATAGAAGAATAAGAAGAGTCGGAAAGTACCTCATTTGACTCATGTGCCATTAGAGCGATCTCTTCCTTGCTTGATTCTTCATCGTCTTCACTATCACCCCAAGCACCACTTACAAAAGCTCGTTGAGTTTTGCTTTTAGGTGGCTTGGGACATTCTCCTATGAGGTGACTTGCATCACCACATCTAAAACATTTTCTTTCACCTTTTCCCTTCTTGTCATCCCGATCCTTTCGAAATGGCTTCTTTTCTTCTCGAGGTTGTCTTACGAACTTTCCTCTTCTTCTAAAGAACTTCTTAAAATCTCTAACGGCCATGGCATATTCCTCATCTTCACTAGCAAGATTCATCATCACTTGATTCAGCTTTGCTTTTAGAGCAAAGGATTTGATCTTCTCCCTTTTTCCTTTGATGATCTCCGAATCTTTCTCCATCACCATTTCGTATACTTTGAGGTTACCGATCAACTCGTCTAGTGACATTATTGAGAGATCTTTTGATTCCTCAATGGCGGTCACTTTAGCTCTCCATTTGGGATGGAGTGCTCTAAGAAATTTCCTCACAAAGTTCTTACTACGAAAAGATTCATCAAGTGCTTTAAGTGATGTAATAATAGTGTTAAAGCGAGCAAAGCCACAATCAATGGTTTCATCTTCAGGAATAACAAATTGTTCATATTGTTGAACAAGAAGATCAATTTTGTTATCCTTGACTTGTGAATTACCTTGATGTGTAACAATTAAAGATTCCCAAATATCTTTGGCGGTTTCACACATAAAAATTCTTTCATATTCTTTTCTAGGTAAAGCATTATAAAGCATCATTTTAGCTTCATTATTTTTAGCAACTAGTTTCTTTTGTTCATCAACGGAAATATCCTTTGTTGTAGAACTAAAATCCTTTTTAACAATAATAAACCAAAGATCTATATCTTTTGATTTTACATATGTTTCAAAACGGTTTTTCCAATAGATAAATCCATTGGTTTCAAAGAGTGGTGGTCTTTGCATAGATTGCCCTTCTTTAAAGTTTTCGAATCCATGGATCGTTTCAAGTTTATAAAATACAATATATTTTAGAAATTCTTGAGCAACGAGGCTCGGTACCAATTGTAGAAAACTAGAAGGGGGTTGAATAGTTTACCAATTAAAAACTTTGTTTTGAAACTTATTGTAAAGATCAATTGATATTGATCTTAGATATGTTAATGAAATATGCAAGCAATATGTAAGAAGTAAATAAGGAAAGAAATGATCAAACCACAACAAGTTGTTTATAGTGGTTAGGTCTACAAGGACTCTTTTCCCTTGCCCTACTCCACTCCCCGAGTCTCACACTCGAGAGTTTAACTTCACTAGTCAACAAGCTCCTTTCACCGGAGAAAACCTTTACACTTAAACACTACACTATTTCCGACACTAAGCTAGATGTCGAGTTCTTTTCCAAGGGTACAACCATCCCACACACAATGTATTTTGAGGACTAAAATACTAACCACTCACACTCACAAGATTATGATGGTTTAATACAACAATGAAGTATGAATCAACACAAGATCATACAACACTAAACAAACAAGACTTCCAACTTCGCGTTTGAAGCTTGAATGTGACTTGATCTTCTTTGCTACAAAAGAGATCACTAATATGATATGGCCCGAGTTAGAAAGGTTAGAGAGAAGATATGTATGAGAGTATGTTAGAAGGGATGAAAAACTACTTGGCTTGGCATTGCTATTTATAGCCAAAGTGGAGAGGAGCGTCCACGGACCGCGGAACCCTTAAAAGGGTTCATGCGTGTACCAAATTTTGGTACCGCTTGGTCCATGACCAAGATATCAAATCTATGCTAAAGTCAACTCTATCTAAGTGAGATTGTGCAAGATATGAAGAGTACAAATCCACACAAAATATCTAATGAAATCTTCTAATGATTTCCATGATGCAACATATGATGTCATATGTTGTATTTCTATTTTAGAAATATGCAAGTACTTAAGTAGTGTTTGGTTTTAAGAACCTAACACATTCTAAAAACTACTATCATACATAATGATTAGAGTCATATCAAGATGTTACTAATCATAAATGTAAATGCTTGAATGATGAATATATTGTTTGAAAAAGCTTGTTTTAATATCTATTAAACTTGACAAGCTTTAAGCTTTTATACAAATTAAATTTACTTTTGTCGTTAACAAAACTTAGGTAAAGATCAAAAATATAAATAACGTTTAATGACGATATTTGTATTAACAATTCCCCAAATAGGTGATAAACGCCGAATCACTAAAAATAACATGCCAGAGAACCTTAGTAATGTACCAAATAAAACCAAAATCCATGCACGATGGCCCTGTGAGTACTAAAATGTAAGCAGAGTATTAACTTTGAAAGCCTAAGAGTATTAACTTCCCTAAAAGCCAAGTGAGTATTAACTTTTATAGAAGTATAATACCTCAGAACTAAAACAATGACAATGGCGTTTCACCTCAAATCCAAATAGCCAAGGTCATCCGAATTTCATCACCTACTCATACAAACAATGTTAAACTTTTGTTAAAGCCGTTATTTAAAAATCATTGCCAAATAAATGACTCTTTTCGTTATTAAGACTGTTAGATAAAATCAATAAATTTGCATTCTCCTTCCTCCCATGGCCTTTTGTGACACAATAACTGTCGTTGATTTGTTTCTAAACTGTCACTATTCAAGAAGTATCAACTGCTATAATGAACAACATTATTAACGTAGATATGTAGTAGCAGAAACAATCCAAATTTCGAATGATGAATAGTCAACAAGATCAAGCCACCATCCCATGATAAGAATGAACCAATCATAGTTAAATTCACATGCACCATGTAATAAGTGACATCTTATTAGATCCTGAGTGTCGGTGCTCATGCAAAAACTTCAAACAACTTAGGGTTTTAGAATATTAAGAACAATAGCGAACCTCCATCGTATTAGATCAAACCAAAAATATCAAAATCATATGTACGATCCAATATTATGCACCCTTTTATTCTCCGTTTTATCCCACAAAATCATACCTCTCGTCATACTTCAAAACCCTTAACTAGTTCACAATTTCAAGAATAGTAACAATAGCAAGTTTCCAATAAGCAATTAGGGTTTTACGTGGAGTTAGGGTTTCAAACACATCTACTCATGATTTGTATACAGTGTTGTATCACCAGATCATATTAGGGTTTGTAGAAAACATTTAATGCACGCTCAAAAGAATGAAAACCCTAAAAATTCGAAAAATAGTACCTCCTTTTAAAAGATATTTTATACCTATCAACTTTCGAATGTACATCGCTTTGGAAAATCCTCTCCTCGAAAAGCTAGATTGTCATATAGAGAACGTCCACCAAAACTTTTGTCACGATCCAAAGGTTAACAAAAAAGTTAATCATCAAGCTTTGAAAACAAGTAATGTAAACACTACGTAAATTTTCAAGCTAATTTTTCTTCTTCTTCAAGAAACCTTTAAATCCCGTATATCAAGAGGGAATCCATACCATTATGTTAGAATCGATGCTCGAGGTTGTTTAGACCTTATATAGGAATATCAATAAAGCACAAATAACAATGATAAACATATATAGAACGCACAGAATAATCAAACTATCATCATGCGGCTGAAGTTTCTCATCATCATCTCTAACAACTACTAACATCACCACGTTCTAATACTACTAGATCAAGGTAGTACAGCTTACTCAAACTATAACAGATCAACGATCTTGGGCTAACCTACAACACAAACATTAGGGCGCTTACAAATGACCCACGCTCTAGGTTTACAATAATACAATAACTTTCCCGGTTTTTACATCTGTAATGCATTTCAAAACATAATATTCCTTTGCTCTTTATAAACTGTAGATACAGTAGTCACATAGGGATAAGACTAAATACAAAAAGAAACCTCCTACAGATAAAATATCCCGTAATATTCTTTTTAATTGAAGATTTCTCCTTCATCACTTTTAGGTACTTCCAAGCTTCATTCTGTCATATCGTGAGTTTATTCGCTTTTGCCATTATCAACTCAAAATAACGAACCCAACACCCTTTGTTTTGCCAAGACAAATATAGCCATTAATGCTTGCCTTTTTTTCATAGCAAGCTTCTTATTTCTTTTGTTACTAATTTAGTTTGCTTTAATTTTCAATTTATATTCTTCTTTTTTATGCTTTTATGAACTTTCGTGTAAGTAACACCACTTTAGAATCCGTGTTCGTAAGATAATCGTATTATATCTTTGATACAAAATTGCAATAAATCTTCCGTCATAAATATTGTATATAAAATGCTTATCACAACTACATATTAGCCTCTTTTTGTTTTTATAAAGTACCATAAAGACTAGCCACGTGTAGATTTGGCTAACCACCGCCATCCGATGCGTATAGCGGTCTTAGTTCGTATGTTTTACGCCCATTTAGTTTTCAAATCTTTTTTACGCCTAATCTTTTCACCGACAAAGACAATGGAAGAAGATACAACCGTTATTGTGCGTATTTCCTACGCATCCAAAGCAAATATACACCAAATTTGTGATTTATTCGACAAGAAAGCCAACATCTCATTAGGTGCGTTTAGATGCTTAGTATACGAAATTGGACACTCAATCACTTATGGTGCATAGGATGCAAGTGGATTTTCTGGCAAAAAAAAGGAGACTGGATTTTGCTGTATCTTGATAGATCAAGAGGTATTGCTTAATTCACATACCATAGATAAAATGTAACCGCACTTCAAATTCATATAGTAATAAATAACCAAAAACAGGGTAATGCTATACAAGGCAACATGAATGTTAGAGAGATTGATTACTTCAACCCAAAAATCAAACTTGGAGAAGTATAGTTGATTTCGAGTTCATGTGTGAACCAACCAATTTAAGAAACCAACAAACAGCTTAACAAATAATACAAGCCTCATGTTTGAAGAGCTACAAAATTTGATGTTAAGAAGTAATTCAAACATCCCGCACCACTACTTTGAGTTTGTTTCGTATAACCAACTTCAGTACAAATTTCCTAAAGAAGATGCAATGGGCAAAATGTAATACCCGATCCTCACAGGTCACTTTTGCACTCTCAAATTTTTATGGACAAACAAAATGTCAAAGTGCTAAATACTTGAAATATATTATAGACAGTTCAAGGGTCACCGTAGAGACTATACGTTAAAGCCAAATGCTAAACCCATTAAGAAGAAGCTGTATAAAAAGTGTGGGACATTGAAAATTTAAGGTATATTAATTTATGTTTAAATTTTTTTTTAGCAAATAATAAACTGCAAGATTTATTACTTTTATAACTGTTAATATTTCCCGTGGCTGTTGTTGAATCTACCATGCTGGGATGAGATGGCCGGTGTTACTGATTCTGAGCAATGTACAGCCTAATTATAATTGTCGTAAGCTCTTGCCGAGTCACAAAATTTAGAGGTACTGCATTAACGATTTATAACAAGTTAAATGGCAATTTCTTATGACACTATGAAACAATGTGGTGACAAATTACCGCCTATAGCACTGCGAATATACTACTTAAAACCCAAAGATACTCTGGTTTATGAAGCAAGGACAAGGTAAAATCTTTAAACCCAGAAATTCAGTATCACATCATCTTGCTTAAAAAATTGGTCATTCTAATTTGCCAATACCAAGTCAGTAACAAAGAAAGGCAACGTAAAACTCCACCACTCGGATTACCAAACTCTACATGAAGCTATCCAAAAGCACCAAATTCCACAATGTGACTTTGGAATATTTACACTTTTAAATCAAGAACTCAAAGCTACATGGTTAGTTTTCTTACATTACACGTTCAATAACGTAATATCTACTAAGGTACAAAAAATTCAATGCAAGCAAAATATAACAACTAAACATTTCCACAAAACATTTGTAGGGTGCACTTACAAAATTGAACCAACAATTACCAAGATCAATATAAAAGAGATTGGTATTACATGTCTTGTGCATCGAATGCTTCAAGGTAAAAAGAAGAGGAAGGGATGTACCTGCTCGAACCAGTGGAAAGCAAACGGGGCCATCTTATAGGGTAATGGAATTTTTGTAGCTCACCTTCACATGATATTTTTAAAAAAAATGATAGACTAAGAATGCAATCCTAACCATTTTACTCCGCTGAAATGCACATGTTTAATTTCAAAGCTTTATCATAGACCCATCCTAAGTTCAGCCACTTTCTTTAGCCCTTGCCAAGATATGATGTTATAGGGTATTCATGCCTCGGATTACCCGCAAAACCACAAGACGTAATAACACAGGGAAATACCGCTACAAATTTTGGAATTGAAACTTCAAAAATGTTTTCCGTACCGCTTCAACAATTTACCAATGAACAAGAGATTTTTTGTTGATGAAGTTTTTAACAAAACAAACTAATGTAAGTACAATCAAGATGATAGAAGCGCCTTCAGTAATATCATTTGAATCTACCATTTCAGAATCTAAAAAAATAATTCTAACTACAAATAATCGACCGCTTTACTCTGAATAACTAGGAACATTCATCATGAAGCCTTTACACCAACAAACGAGAACCTGGAGAAAATGAGAAATGAAGAAAGTGGCATGACAAACAAAGGAGTTAAAGGTAGCTACTACAAATTTAATATACCATTTTATTAAATAAAAATGTCACAAACTATAGCATTTGCAAATTGAAATACCGACTCTTTGTCAATAACTAGAAATAATTAATCAACACCTCTCTCAAAATACAAGAGCAAAGAAGATCCAGAAATGAAAAGTATTTGGAAGTCAGAGACTCAAAACTAAGTAAGAGGGTACACCAACATATATAACTAAGATGCAAAAGAAAAAAGGTATTTCCTAAGGATTAATAGCCCGCTTTTATTGAATAAAATATATTACAATCATCTCTCTCATGGCTTTCACACAAAACACTACAACAACACCGGATAATAAAATTACACACATGCATGACGTGCACAAGAAACAACATAAATCACACCGATTGGCACACACTCTAAATCCATCAAGCCCCTAAGTTTCCTCGAACAAAGATATCATTTTACGAAGTATTCAATCAGTAATTCATGCGCCAGATGATACCCAAGATGATCTTGGTCATCTCTAGCTTGAACCCCTTAGATACCTACTAGCTTTTTGAGCATACCTGTTCCCAACACTTTCTAACTCTTGAATGAAATCCATCCTTGCACGAGTGATGCCAACCAATTTTCCAGCAAGTGCTGTAATCTGTTGTGCCATGTCTATATCTTCACCTGAAGATTGGTAACAATACAACACCATAATTTCAGACCAATTGTTAGAGTTAGCCTCAGCTCTAAGTTGGTCTCACTTAGGATGTCTAGACATCTCCTTCTCTTACTATTTTTGACAACTTAAAAAATAACTACTTCAATAAGAACATGACCAAGCTGTCTTAAATAGACAAGCTCCAGATAAAAACAAAACACCCATACATACATCATTGTTTTGTAAATTTGTTCTCACTTAAATTTATTCACATTTAAATTACAACCTTTATTATTGCTTTTATTCATTACAATATCTTACACATGCATGTTACACAAACATAAACACCAACTCTGTTAAACACATATGCATTATATAACCCTGCATATCAACAGTTAGAAGTCCATAAGTCCTTCAAGCTTCATGACAAACACATCCTTATCACGAGCACTTAAATCCAATGCGTTAGTAATTGTCACCATTTCGTTAACCTTTTGATCATCTTTTCTTTGAACCTCTGTTAAGTATTCTGCAGTTTTTTTTGCCAAAAAATTGTCGGCAGTTTCCAACTCTTGGATGAAACGACCCCTTTCAGTGATGATGCCAACTAATCACACACACAACGCATTTATTTCTCGCGCCATTTCAATTTCCTCTATTAAGGCTTGATGATAACAGAAAGCTAACATGTTTGGCCAATTGCTAGAATTAGCATCGTTTCTTAGCTTAGCACACTTAGGACGGCTTGCCATTGTCTTTTGTTAGTTATTTTAAACAGCTACCCAGTTGGTTTATCAAAACATTAACATGCAAATTTCATCTTTTAAATGCACAGACTAAAGGAAAGCTTCAATTTCACATGCCTATTCCACATATGTGATCCATGTCCTCATAATTCAATGTTTCACATGATACACAGGCACTCCACTATTATTCAATAAAAGCAAAAGAAAATTGACAAGTGGTGCACTATTTGTGCAGCCACATTTACAATATTTTTCTAAAATCACATGCTATTATTAGTGGTTCCAGTCCACATTTAGCATCTTTGTCCTTATCATTCAGCCTTTTAAATAATGCATGAATCATTTTGTGTCATTCAATATCAACAGCACAAAATTGCCAATTAATTTACTATTTGTGTAGCAGCTTTAAAAAGGAACCACAAATTGCCCTTTGGATTTGCTTTTTTCACTTACACATAGTCACAAGAGTTACTATTTGTGAAGACACATTGAAAACAGGACAAAAAAAATGATAACTTTGCATCTCATTTTACACTTCTAATGCTCTGCATACTTATCAAACTTTCATATAGCAATTATTTGTGAAGCCACTTTAACTTGCATCCACAAAACCATCCACACATTCACAACAGAAAAGAAATTGATAGCTATGCATCCCATTTTATACTTCTTACTTAATATAAAAGTTAAATAAACATGTGATAATGATTTAAAACGTACACTTTTAAGCGGTCATTTAAGCCCTTAATCGCCCACTTTTATATCTGTTACTGCTTAATTTCGTTCTTTTTCACTTTTTAGGTCTCTTGGAAGCAAAATGCTGGAATGATGCATTTTTGGACAAAAAGGAGGGAATATGTGAAGAAAATGGCTAAGTCAA
>OU343217.1:263357355-263467461 GCA_910596185.1 Chrysanthemum makinoi
GGTTTGATAAAACCTGACTACCAATGCGGCTGTATTTTGTCCCGGTGGCTCTTACCATCGTTGTATTATTGAAAATGGTATCTGGGTTTCCGACAACTCTTAGATTGGAGAGAGGTTTTCCTGTTAACAATGTTGTTGAGTTGAATGACCTTAAGTTTAGAGATAGTTTAAGACATCCTAGAATCTTGCAGCAACAGCAGTCTTCTGTTGCTAGTGTTGTTGATTTCCCTGTTCAAGGGACTTATGATCCTTATCGTGTTGGGTAATTTTCTTGATAGTTAGTTAGGTTGCTTTGTGTTGAAGTTATGTTGTTTTTATATGATTAGAAGTTGCACCAATTGAATATATAATGAAAAAGATATTTGCTTTTTGCTTTTTTTTATTAAGTTTGCCGGAGGTCTTTCTGAAAGCAGTATCTCTGCCGTTTTCGGTTTTTTTTTTATAATGTTTAATCTTATTATGTATATTATGTTGTGAATAATGGGTAGTGTTTTGTTAGTATTTATGTTGCAAATTTGATTGGTTTTGTAGGCTTTATTTTACTAGAGTGCAATTGGGTTCACCACCAAAGGAATATTATGTGCAAATCGATACGGGCAGTGATGTGCTATGGGTTAGTTGTGCTCAATGCAATGGTTGCCCGAGATCTAGTGGTCTCCAAGTATGGTTTTTACCATTTCTTAATACTTTATGAATTAATATCGCTAAATGAAAGAGTTAGTAGCTTAGTGATGTTATCTTTTGTGTTTGAACAGATTCCGATTAAGTTTTATGATCCTTCAAGCTCGTCAACAGCTTCTTTGATCTCATGTTCAGACCAACGTTGTTCTCTAGGATCTCAGTCATCTGATTCCGGATGTTCTGGTTCAAATAATCAGTGTAGTTATACGTTTCAGTATGGAGATGGTAGTGGGACTTCTGGGTTTTACGTATCTGATCAAATTCGTTTGGATACAATTGTTGGGGACTCAACATCATCAAATGCTTCAGCGTCTATTGTGTTTGGGTGAGCTATCAATAATATTTTAATTATAAATTAATATCGTTGATTTACTCAAATCTTGCTGATTGAATGATTTATGAAACAGATGTAGCACGGTTACACAAACAGGGATTTGACCAAGCCTGACCGAGCCGTTGATGGGATATTCGGATTTGGTCAGCAGGGCTTATCGATAATTGCACAACTTTCTTCTCAAGGAGTAGCACCGGATGCATTTTCTCATTGTCTTGTTGGAGATGGTGCGGGTGGTGGTATTTTGGTTCTAGGTCAGATAATTGAACCGAACATGGTCTATACTCCGCTTATCCCGTCACAGTAAGTTCTCTTTCAGTCAGAACCGAATTGAACATTGTGCCCCTCATTTATGTTGTTAGCTCAAATAACAACATTATCCTTGCCAAAATTTTACACATTTTGATTTTCTGTAAGGGTTAAACATTTTTGATTGCATAATCCAAAAAGAAGTCATGTCTAAAGCAATGATCTTTGACCTTCATTTGTTGAAACATTACACAAGTTTGCTAAGGTTTGACGATTTATTTACTTCCAGGCCACATTACAACTTAAATCTGCTGAGCATATCTGTTAATGGACAAACATTGTCCATTGATCCATCAATGTTTGCAACATCAGGTTTCGAGGGGGACCATAATTGATTCGAACTACCCTTGCATATCTTTGAAGAAGCATATGATCCTTTTGTGGAGGCTGTAAGTTCCTAGAGTAAATTTGTCAAGGCCGTTATCTTTTCACAATTGTAACCAATCATGTTGCTGCAGATTACACGATCGGTTTCGCAATCAGTTCAGTCTGTTATGTCGAAAGGGAGCCAGTGCTATGTAGTTACTTCGAGGTTTTTTTGTTCATTTCCCACAATTAATTTTAACCTATGCTTAATTGTCATGAAAGTAATATGGAATTTTGATAATATTTCAGTACGCCTGATATGTTTCCTACAGTAAGCTTGAACTTTGCGGGTGGTGCCTCAATGTTTTTAAGACCGCAGGACTATCTACTTCAACAGAACTCAGTGGTAAGCTCTCATGAAACATTTAGCTACAAATTATAAGGTTACATGGGTTGACTACAAGTCTAATTGTATATTACAAGTTTCGTATTTTGGTTAGTTGTGAAATTGGCGAACTAATTGGATGTTTGTTTTCAGGGTGGGGCTGTTGTGTGGTGCATAGGTTTTCAGAAAATCAGAGGTCAAGGAATTACCATTTTAGGAGGTATAAGCCTTTCCTTTTCTACAATTAGAAAGTTTAGTTTACTTTTCTTTTCCGGCTTTTAACTTGTGTTATTATTAATTTTTGTTATGGACGATGCAGATCTTGTTCTAAAAGATAGGATTGTTGTTTATGATCTGGGCGGTCAAAGGATAGGATGGGCAAACTATGACTGTAAGTCTTATTCGACTCTTAACCGTTTTCACAATAATAACTTAAGTTGATCGTTTGAAGACGCTTCCCCTAAAAAATTTGATATCCAAATTTCCTTAAAGATTTGTTTGTATTAGTTAATTATCCGTTACTCTATATATGCTTAAGTTGATTCAACACTCGCTATAAAATGCAAATTACGATCTGGAGGGAAAAATCTCAAAATTCATTATATATTTAAAACTCATCAATATTTGTGGATGCAGCTCAAACTTGCATAAGAACTTTCGAAATCAAGAACCACTGGGAGTAACTTACAATTAACACTTTTTGAAAAAGGAAATGGTCGTGATTCTCATGTGATAGACATGAATCAGTTGACTAAGAAAGTCACCTGTGGATTGATTATAATTTTGTCTCTTGATGCTGTTAGGTACATCCTCAGTAAATGTCAACGCCCTCAACCGTGTGAAGTGAATACCGCGAATGCTGGTCAGATTGGCGGTAGCAGTTCATTGCTAAATACACGTGAAGCTGCTTCTATTTTCACTTTGTTCGTAATTGCTAGTTTTTCATAGCAAATAATGGACTACTAAATGTCTTGAATCTTCTAGAGTTGTATTCTTTTATATGTATAGGTAGAAGATAGATAGAAAAAATGAATTGTCGAGTAATATTATTTATGTAACAGCTAATTGGAGTTGAGATTTATACATGATACGTATTAGTACTTTGTACTCGTATATGTGCCAAGGAACGGTGTTTTAGAGTTGATCATAACATCTGCATGTTTTCGGCGTCGAAAATTTAAAGAGTTGATCAGAGTTACTAAAGATTGATCACATCGCCCATAGCAGATTTTGGCGCCAAATCCACCTTTAAATAGTCGTTAGCTTGTTTTCATTCTTTCCAGCTTTTGATAATTCAATTTCGTTCTTCTCTCTCAATCTTGTAATTAAACTCATGGTATAATTCCACCATTGATATCAAACTACTTTCGTGAATTGTTCTTCATCTTCTTATTCGTCTGACTGTTTGGTTAACTATATTTCGTTTCTTAATTGATTCCAAATACGGATTATATCAATACACAAAGGAACCGTGTTTTAGTTTGATAGAAATGTTGATGAGTTGATCATAACTTGTGCTTGTTATCGAAGTTCCGAATACTTAATGTATGTGTCATGCCCACTGCATATCTGCAACTAAATTCTCCAAGCCCATAACTATCCGTAATACGGTTGCACCATAAATCCGGTATGTATTAGTTATAAATATATAATTCGCCTTTTTGGTACATTTTCAAAATCTTTATACTTCTACTTAAATTTCAAAGGTTGAGTCTCCCTTGAATATCTGGTTTGATAGAATTAAGAAGAAATAGAAAATGGGAATCCACAAAAAAAATATCCATCGAGTCGCTCGAGTTTGCCTTTTTAGGGGATCATTCTCCATTGTTTTCATCTTGCCTTCATCGATGATTAAACTCCGGTTCACCATCTTTATCATTAAGTTAAGATGATGTAGATCTTGCCACCTTCATCATAGTTGATTCTTCTTGTTACGATAGGTAATAATTTTAATTTCGCAGAGTCCTAATTGTTCATACATTCACTTATCTTCTCAGTTTGAAGTGTTTGAATATTACATTATTCATCACAAGTGTGTGTAGCTTTGTTGAGTGCGAAATATTAGAAACAGAACTTTTGATATTGAAAAATACAAAAAAGAACACTAAAGCGTATGCTAGTATGGTGAGGTAGTATATATAAAACTTGAGTTTAAATCATTTAATTCAGGATTCAAAACAACAACAACAACAACAATGGCCAATCCAAGGCCAGAATGGATATGGGATGATTCAAAACGAAGAATTAAAGTGGCGGCTGAAGATTAAAGTGATGGGATGGATCGAACCCTCTGATACCATGTAAGATTGGTAAAGTGTTATGTAAATCGATATCTCATTCATTATCAGTATATGCTACATAGTACAGATTATTCTAGATGTGCGCGTAGAGCCCGATACAAATATTATGGGCTAAACAAAACATGCAAAAAGATTATTCAGTTCATAAACAGCAAAAATCTTTACATATGATGAGATACTTGATAAAAAAAAACTAGATGAAAATTACTTCTACCCTGTTTATCCGAAGCAAGAAATTCGAAAAAGTCATGCCCTCTTAATATGACAAAAAAGCAGGGTTGACTTGAATAAAAAAAATCTTTTGTCGATGTTAACATATTCTTTAAAAAACCTAAAATAAGTAATAATCTATATTAGTAAGGGAGATAACTTCTCACAACATTAGCAAATATAACTTGCAAAATCCACAAGGCAAAACATTGATGATGCAATTACGTATACACTCTAAAGCTACTCTCACTCATAACACCACTTCACTTACCTTCTCATCGACAGTGCGACACGTAAGCTTTCTCTCTTCTTTCACACGTTCTCACTTTTCACTCGCAATAACTCACATCACTTCACCTTTAAACTCATTTTATTTACTAGACGAGTACCGTACACAGCAAACGGGATTTTATAGCGGCAGATAGTTTTAACGATAAAAAACAAATTACGAGTTATAAACGAAAAATAATAAAAATTTGAGGATTAAACATAATGTTTTGAAACCCGGTTCGACCCGGGTTGTTCAACCGGTTGAACCGTTCCGGTCGAAAAACGGGTCAATATAAACCGAGTCAACCCGACGGTTGGGTAAAAAAAAAGGGGCCAAATTAAACCGGGTCAACCTATCGGGTTTGAATCGTCCTGGTCAACCCGGTTTCAAATGTATATTAATATTTCCTTTTGAAGTGTTGCCATAATAGAGATTCAAAACATTCCGTTAATATAAAGTTTCATTTATTATGATGTTTTAAGTTTTTTCTTACCTAATATAAATTTTTTCACATTTCAGATATTGATAGTTTCACTTTTTCATATTGACCATTTTGCTTTTATATGTAGTATAGACTTATTAGAATACCCGCTTTTATACAAACATACTTTACTAAGGGTGTGTTTGTTTCATTAAGATGTTTTGGGTCTGAATCTGATTACCACATCTTACTGGTAAGATGTGGCTATACAGTCTGAATCTGAATGAAAAAATGTTGTTTGTTTTTCCATAATTGTCTGAATGATTTTAATTGTCTTTTTAAGTATATATAAACAATATCAATACGATGAACAAGGAGCTTGTGTAAACATGAAACAAAACATTTTTATCATAAAATTAACACAATAATAAACCATTAAATAAATTATCTCTATACATATCTTAAATTTAACATAGTAAAAAGCTATTACACGAATTCTCATAGAATAAAACATAAGTTTGACGTTTCATTTGCTCCCTATTTTCTTTAAAAAAAAACATATTCTTTTTCATAACCATCCATATAAACTCATCTCTCAAGATCTCATGATACTTCAACCGCCATTATTTACCTAAAAATTTCTCACGACAGTAATATAGTACACTTATTAATTTTAAATACAAAGTAATATCAAATGATAAAACAACACTAGCGTGAGTATATTCGGGCCCAAACATGTCTTGCACTTTTCATTACTTGGCCCACACAATAAATAACACAAACAATACTAAAACCTAAGTATATACTATCACACAAGTTAGTTGCCCTAAAACAACGCCTCCCTTTTCTTTTTTTCTCTCTTAAAAGCACAGCCACCAATATTTTGTTCTCTTCTTTTTATCACAGGAAACATAAACCACAAGAACACCCTTATGTATTAATTTTTGAGTGGTATTTGTTTTCTTGTGTGCTTCTCAAATCCGAAGTTTAAAAACAATGTCCACCCCTAGCATTTGTAACCCACGATTTATTATAAACCACATACCCTTTTCATCTTTGATGGCTCGGCTAAGATCTTTTTAAAAGGTCTCGGGTAGGGTTTAATCTTGATGATTCTTGTTTTTGTTCTTGTTCAACTTTGTAAATTATAACCACAGACCAACGACACAAAACCAAGAATCGTGTTTTAAGAATAGGTTCTTGTAATGGTTTTGTTGTCATGGTTAATGCGCTAGTATTTTTATTTCTTCTAAAGCAAGTATCTATGATGGGCTAGTACAAATCTTTAAAGATTTTGTGAACGATACTTTTAAAAGAACCTGAAATCTTTGTTTTGTTGTTCATACTATATAATTTTTTTTCTTTGTTTTATCTTTTGAAACACAAACAAAATTTGGTCTCAAACTTGAGAGATGGCTGATGGTTTTATAGGAGTAAGAGCCGGTAAGACATGATCTCCAACTCTTACTCGGCAAGACATATTCATCTGACCGCATCTGATCGACAAATGAAAAAACAAACAACCATATTGTCTGACCGCGTCTGACTGAGTAAGAGTCAGAGGCGGTTCAGACATTTTTGTAAAAAACAAACACAACCTAAATATCTCACACACACTCAAAAACTAAATAACAAAATAATAAAAACATTGAGAGTGACTCAGCATGACCCGCGTGAGTGAGTGTGTTGCCAGCGCTTTGCTACCACCACTAGAACCAGCCTAATTGGCATCATTTAAGCATACACATTACACAAAAGGCTTGTTGTTCATCAAAGCATCTATTTTATGGTAAAACCGTAAAATCACTATAGTCAAAATATAACTAGAGAGACTTATTTTGTGTAGGTTTTCTAAAATACTAGTTCCTGATTATTATTGAGACCGCAGATCAATGATCAAAAATTAAACATCTCAAACATAAATTAAGATGTACTTTGAGATAGTTATACGAAAAGTTCAGTTTCACTGTTCAAAAACTAGCATCATAAATCCTCATTATGAACAGTGAACTCTTAAGGTGGGGAGGGGTCTCGAGGCCTCCTCAAAGTTCGACAACTAATGTAAATATTATAAGTTTTAGAGGTAATTTTATTTGATAATACAAAAAAATCTCGATTCGACCATGAAAATAAATTCGCTCCTTTAAAATAAATGCTCAAGTTCATTCTTGATTGTACTAATAAAAATAATAAGCAATAGTAATGCAAACTAATTAATATTCAAATAAACACAAGATAATCAAGATTCGAAAATAAAGATAGAAACATAAGTAGCATGATAGACACATGTGTTAAAGCAAAGCATTATTGATAAATCTTTAGACACTACAAAGTATCACCATTAGTCCGATGAAAACATAATGCACCATTTGTTTTGATTTGATATGAGAGTCGAGCGAAATTTTTGTTAAATATCATAAATTGATAGTATTATCTCTATCATTTGCAGTTTCTCTACCTTTGTTTGTTGCCTTTTACGTAAACAATATTCTTTATAGTTTTCATTTTCGTACAATAAAATGTTTAAGTATAAGATTATTCTAATAAAGATAATGTTAGAGATATTGTTACAGAAAAAAGGAGCATTTTCATATATCTCATAAGAAAAGTTCAATATAGAACTCATATTTATCATAAAACCAATGAACCAATCATAGCCACTCATTTTTTTAGTTAAAATATAAAGAATAAACTTTCACTTTTTTTTAAAAAATTAAATATCTCACAAACCGTTAATCGTTATGCCAAAAAAATCATACCATCTCGACGAGAATTAAATTATTCTATAGATATGCATTGTTATATACTTTCGACGATTTTTTTTTTTTAAATTTCGTTCAGAAAAATCACATGTGATTTCTTAAAATTATATGTGATTTGATTTTCTGAATCACATGTGATTTTTACAAATCACATGATTTTTACAAATCACATGTGATTTTTGGGCGAACTTTTAAAAAAATTAAATTAGAAAGTTTATAACAATGCATATCTATAGAAAGATAATTTAATTCTCGTCACGATGGTGTATTTTTGTAGCGAAGATTTCCGCTTTGCAAAAGATATGTTTTAAAAAATGTGGAAAATAATTTTTTATTAATTTAGATAAAAAAAAATGGATGAATGTGATTGGTTAATTGGTTCTATGACAAATTTGAGTTCTATATGGATCTCAACTCATATCCCGTATACCGCGTATTTACATATTTCCCCAAACGATCTTTATTGAGGCTTGTACATCATCCATAAAAAACTTGTGTTTGAAGAAATATGTAAATATGGGTGTGTATGTGAGGATATATGAAAATCCGAGGAATTTTCAAATGATACTGTGAATATCGCAAGTGATGTTATGTGATATTCTGAATATCACAAGTGATATTTTGTGATATTCAGAATATCACTTGTGATATTCTGAATACCACAAGTGATTTTTTAAATATAACAAGTGATTTTAAACTAATGTTTTGTAACATGAAAATCATACGTGATATTCAAAATATCACACAGTGATATTCAAAATATCACACAGTGATATCAAGAAAATCACAAGTGATATTGATAATATCGCAAAGTGATATTCATACTATATCAAGTGATATTCGAATATCGCGAACTCATATTGAATATCACAAAATGATATTCATAATATCACGAGTGATATTCGTAATATCACATAGTGATATTCAAAATATCAAAAGTGATATTCACAAAATCGCAAGTGATATCGAATATCACGTGATATTGAGAAAATCACAAAGTAATATTAACAAAATATCACTTGTGTTTTTCAGAATATCACAAAGTGATATTCAGATAATCATAAGTGATATTCTAATATCACGAAATCACTTGTGATAGTCGAAGCGATATGAAAACGAAAACTTAAGAAAATGGGCCAAAACGTAAGAATACGGACGAATCGTATGAAAACAGTAGCGTATGAAAAGAGTAAAAACACGTTATGAAAAAGGATGAAATTATGAAAAATGGGCGAAAATGAAAGAAAAATGATGAAAATGGGCAAAAGGATAAGAGCATATAAAAAGCAGGATGAAAATGTATGAAATCAAGAAAGAAACACGAATAAAAAAGCGAAATAAAATAAAAAAAACAATACAAAATTAAAAAAAAAAACGTGAATAAGAAAAAAAAAAAACAAACAAACAAAACAAAACAAAAAAAAAAAGAAAAAAAAAGAAAAGACAAGAAAAAAAACATGAACTTATGTTTATCTACTAAATCTTAGGTGAATCCTCACCATTATATTAAACTAAATGGATGGTGAAGATTTGTCCCTTGATAATCATAAATTTAAGGGTAAGCAAAATAAAATGCCTCATGAAAATCCCCCTAAAAACATGTATAATTTATAGGAAATTTTCACTTCAAAACTTTAAAAAGCCGATTATCTTATGTAAATATATGTGGAATATACTTTTTGGCCCATTAAATATTAGGGTTCACTTACGTAACTCTGAGCAATGAACTCTCCTTTTGTATAGTAAACCATCATCCATTAATACAACACCAACATTAGTTGATTGATTGATTCAAAATTAAGAGCGATGCCTATTGTTCAACAGTGACATGCTGCAGCTTTTCACGCTCAGGCCTCCAGGGTGTCATCTTTATATTTAACAACTTGATTCTAATGTTAAATTGATTTATTTCTTTATTCCTTCAATTTTGATATTTGTTTATAATTTAGCATGTAGGTTCTCATTGGAAATAAATTCGAATACGTTCCCGGAAGTATATTTGTGCTAACATTAATCCTTTTTTTTTTTTTTTTTTTTTTTTTTTAACATCCTTTTTGTTAAAGTGTTCTCCTGTTAAACTGAGTTGTATTTCCAAGTAATGGGTTGACAACTTAACATTATCAAACATAGTATTCTAGATCAACTATCTACAACATCATCCCAAGAATTTTTCTGGTTCACTATTTTGGCCCTGCTTTACCCGTGTCTTTTCCTTTTCATATTTCTTACTTTTGGCATGGGGATTGGTCACACGTGTGGTGCAAGTCTAAAACAACAGGCTTTTATCAATGGCCTTGTTAAACTTTCAAGTTTCTACGTGCGTGCATACGATCATTTTAAATAAAAATTACTTATGTATAATGAGAAATGATATAATGGAACTCTCCATATGATATTTTTTAAGTGCTTGGCTTATTGGATTTAAACAATAGATGATTAGTAGCTTGATTATATTATATCAAGTGTTAAAATAGTTGTATTTTGAATGAGGGGTGATTTAAATAATGTATTAATTGTATGTGTTGACTAAATGTGTTTGTGCTTTAAATAGGTTTTTAATTGTGCTTTTTTACTTAGTAAGTAGTATCCATTCCTAGCGGCGGTTTAGCGTCGGATAATTAATGATTTGTGATATTGTGGTGAGTGTTTTGTGTAGCGTTTAAAATAGAACGTGAACCGATGAAAATGCAATTGCAAGCGGTTGTACTATACGATAACTAAAATCTAGACAAAATTCTTAACATCTATCAAACAACTTATAAAAACATTTAATGAAAATGAAAGTAAACATTACATGAGTTATGAGATAAAACTAACAACACGCTACTTGTTAGCGTAAAACTAACAAGGATGAGATTGATGGTGTCGTTGTTAAGAAGAACGCAAGTACCAAAATTAGCATGAATGTGATTAGCCTAAAATAAAAATAAAAATAAAAAAATTTGGCTAATTTTGGCTATTTTGTAAAAGATTTGGGCATATTGCATCTTTTTTAAATGAAGTATTGAGCCTATTAAAAAGTTTAATGTGCACTAACGGGCACATATATATTTTCTCTTAATTGTAAAATGACAGATCGTTTTGTGTTAAAAAAAAGTTTATGGGTTCTAAACAAAAAATAATAAAAGTTTGAAGATTTGGGGATTAAACATAATGTTTTGAAACCCTGTTCAACCGGGGTGGTTTAACCGGTTGAATTGTTCCCGTTAAAAAAAAAGGTCGATTTAAACCAAGTCAACCCGACAAGTTGGGTCAAACGGGTCAAATTAAGCGAGGTCAACCCGATTTGATATGTTTTAATAGTTTCAAATTTTCACTTTTTACTTTTGGTTTTTTTTTATATATAGTATAGCTGATGCAAGTAGCGTTGCTATGGCCAGTCTGCAATGCTTAGGAGAAATAGATCTTGATGAGACCTGATTCATCCGTTTGTATCGGTTTCAACGAGTCATCTCTAGTTCGTTTTCGGATGGTTGTTATTGGTTAGTCGAACCGGTGACACGGTTTCGGTTAACCCGTTGGTCCGGTCCGATTCTCAAAACTATATGTACCATCAACTTGTTAGCTTGTATGAAGCTTTGTGTGTTTTATTAATTTGTATAATGTGTATAATAACATGTACTTTTCATTTTAGGGTGTTTTAAAAATAACATTAATTAGTGTGTTTAATTATTTGATATTTAGAATTATGTTGTAGCTTGTTTAAATTGTACACTGTGAAAATTTTATTGTAGTTTTTAGTAAGGGGTGTGTTAATTGATTGTTTTTAATTTGGTAGATATGTTTTTAATTAATTGTACAATGTGAATAAATTATTGTACTTTTAAGTAATGTGATGTTTTAATAATAGTATTAATTACACAATACATTTCTCTCACATTTGACTTTCTATAAGGTGTTCGGTCGGTTTACGGTTTAATAGGTTTGGGTACGGTTTAATAGGTTTGGGTTACTTAATTTTCAAAAATAATTTTAAACACTCGGTACCCAAACCATATTTTTCGAAGCCACCAGACCAATGCAACCAAATAAGTGATCGGTTTATTTTGTTCGAATCTCCACAAAACTGAATAAAATGTGATGTATTAAAAGGTGAGCTATTTTCCAAATTATTAAAAATCAAAAGCAAAATTTGAAATTGCAACAAATATGCTAAACTGATTATTGGTAAACAAAGCCATCGTTACGTTATTCCAGGTTGTTTAAAACCAACAACCAAAATCAAAAGAAAATATCAACTGTGCTCGGATACAAGAACAAATCTAACCAAGAACTAATCTATAATCAAAATACAAACTAAAAATAAAAGAACCATTAATCGTGTAATTGCTCCATCTCGAAAAGGTCTTGTTGTTCCATCTTGAACATTAATGTGCTCCACTCAAATAGCACCTTCTTTCATGAGCTCTGTGGTTACATGAAGAAAACAAAAGTTTGCGTTATATACCAATATAAGAGTTTAAAGCATATATCCATACATAAAAATAAAATGATGTTCAAGAAGGATCAAGAACAGGTTGCTTGTTATCTACATCAAGGCAAGAGGAATGATATACTTAAGGGTAAAATTTTAAACAAGGATAAAAATTTGGTTATGCATATATGCGATTTCCATTTTTCTTTGTTATTTGATTGCTTGTTATCTACGTTAAAACATGGAGACAAGAAAACATACTGCATACTATATGCGATAGTAAAAAATAGTATGGTGGGATGTGTCACGCCGTTAGACGTTAACATGATCTTAAACATAAGCCACTTTGGTCTCTTAACACGCTTTAGTGTATGTTACATGTATAGAAATATATCATTTTCAAATATGGGTCAATGGCACCGATAAATTAATAGGTTCGTAAGATGCATTAAACTAATATCTTCTCGTCCAATCGTATGTGTACTAAGAAAACGGAGGAAATAAGCAATAAACTAAATAATTACCAATACGAGTTAGGTATCCCCTGCATATTTTCACCAACTTCTCATAGGAAAAACAAAACAAATTTACCATGCAACTTACCTTGTTACTAATAAAAAATAGCTAACAATCGTTCATTTTTATTTGTTATCAACTTGCAAATATCATTCAGTATAGAAAGGGAATTCTAAGCCCATATAATAATGAATGAATGCTTGATCAAACCAATAGCATCAAAGCATCAATATGCACGATAGCAAGTATGACATAAGTAAGCAACATACGTAGTAACACATGGATACGGTTATTCACAAGTCGATTAAAAATAGGATAGATACAACTACAGAAAAAAATAAGGCATATTTCAACAAGCACATAGGTGTATCGATCATATTAATTTTGTCATAACAAATACGAAGCATGATGGATGTCATAACAAACATTCAGTAATAACAAACTAAAGCATTTCTAACCACAAAATTATCATCAACATTTCTTTGATTTTTCATTTTCATTTCCTTCTATTCAACCGATACGTTTTTAGTTTCATTTCTTTATATAGGCAATGGATAGTTTCATAAGTTTCAAGACCAACCATGTATTATTTAAGAAGCCAGCCGTGTATTAAGTATATTTAAGTTACCATACATAGATTAAAAGTCACCCTTTATAATGTTTAGCCTTGTATTATTTAAGTTGCCATAGATAGATTCAAGAGTCAGACCTTTATAATGTTTTACCGTGTATAAATTAAGTGATTAATAAAGAGTTGCCATGTTAGAGATTAAGTTTCCAATAGATGCCAAAATCCAAAACCGCGTTATGTAAAGAATACAGCATTGTCAAAAATATTGGAGATTAAGTTTAAACATTCACCTTGACTTTTTTCAACATTCAACAATTCAATAGTTGACCATTTCTCTTTTTTATGTAGTAGAGATAATGTTTAAAATTTATCTAAGAAAATCTTAAAAATTAAATACGATAGAAGTGCTAATCTCCATTATAAGATGTATGGAATATGGATATTAGCTTAATGTATTTGCATACATAATATCAAAGTTTGTACATCTTAAAATTCTAATAAAAAATGATGCACTCTTTATATAGGAGTACGATTAATCTATTTCAGATGCGTGCTTGAGTCCAACTTAAGTTGTATTTGAATTTTCGTACGATATCATCTAGAATAAATTCATTGTAAGATCACACTACAACAGGAAGCACCTCTAGCCATTACTTTTGTAGTTGCTAGAGGTTCTTAATCTGTCGATCAACGGTCGGCTTAGCTAGGTACAATCACTATAGATTTTAGCGACTACTTTTGTTTGCTTATAGCGACAACACATTTGACTTGATGTTTTTGACTTTATTAACCAACGACCAAAATTTATTACAAAACCTATAGCGACTACATGTAGTTGTTATTAGTTCTCGTGTTTTCATTTGAAGAGAATAGAGGAGAAAGGGAGAGTAAATGACAACAAAATATTAATGCTCCAGATTTTTTTTTTCTTTTTTTTTTGGTGTTATTTTTTTGTTTTTTCTCTGAGAGAAGAAAAGAAAAGGGGGAAAATTCTGCTAAAATTTTTCTCTCATAATCTTCCTCTCAAATTATGATGATATTGAGATAAGATATTTTTTGTTCATATTTTGATTAAATCCTCCTTATTTTCTTTCTGATTTGTCAGCACAAAACAAAAAATCAATATTTTTCCTTCTCTTATTTTCTCACATTTTTTACCATCTTCATTTCTCTTCTTTTCATTTTACATCTCAGAAACAGGGCGTAAAAGTTCGCTGACTATTTGAACAAAAAACTTTAGCGGTTACAATTAGCGACTACAAGTTATCGCTAACTAAATCGACCGTTTGAAAAAAAAATTAACAACCACCTTTAGCGATCACATGTGATCGCTAAATGTTGACCAACCAAAGAATCATGACCACATATAGCGACCTCATATGATCCCAGGTCTTTCGGACCCATTTCCTCTTTAAGTTTTTCAACGTAAAGAATAATTTTTTAAATAATTTTTTATTAATTTAATCAATATGAATCAATTTTTAATCATTTTTAATAAATTAAAATAAGAATTTAACTTTTTGTGAAGGTTTGGTGCCAAACTTCCCACCACCCGGAAAGTAAATATTTTGAATAAACATAAATTATGGGTAGTCACCTACCTGCTAGCGAGTACATGTAGTCGCTAGGAGTTGTGGTCAAACATGAACCGACTCGGAGATCAAGCCGGATTGCTTATTGAGAACCAGATTGAACCACCAGTTTTTCATTGATCCGATGTGATAAACCTGACTAGGTCATGATTTTTTATCAAAATTTCTCATCAACTTTTCTAAGTTTAATTGACAATTTAAAGTGATAAGGACTGATGTCAGTAAACATATTATATAAAATAGTAAATTAGCGTTATAAATTATTTTAGAAACACTAACTAATATAGTTTAAATACACACTATTAGAGGGGAGGGAGTGGACTCGGGTAGAGGTGGGTCTGCGTCGGGTAGATCGGTAACACCGCCCCCACCTAGTCGGTTAGGCAAATTCGGGTACCAAATCGGGTTGGGAAGCCGATCGTGGTGGATTTGTTGATGTTGTTCTTCCTGGACTTGATATTGGTTTCGTTAGTTTCATCATGTTTGGTCTTTATATGTAGAAATGATGATCAAAGTATGTGTTTTTTGTTGGTTCTCTCTCTAGAAACATCAATGGAGGCATTGAGGGTTTTTGAGAGAGAATGAGAAAGATGGGATAATGGTTATGATGGTGGTTAATATAGGCTAGTGTTTTTCAATATAGTGAATAAAAGATAAAAAGTTAATGAACTGTTAATATAGGTTACTACGTCCAAGCGGTATGTTGGAATTCGTTCTTGCCCAAAAACGTGAATTTGCGCAACGGATTGGTTTGCAATTTTTAAGTTGTAGTTTCATTTGTTTTTTATTTCAACTTATGTAATGTTTTTTTTTTTAAGTTGTAGTTTCAATTTTTAAGTATTATGTAATGTTTTTTTATTTTTAATGAAATGGTATGTTTTTATTTTAATATTGTATATGATTTTATGTATTAAAAATATATGAAAAAAAAAAATTTGGGTAGGAATAGGTGACCACTCCCTCCACTTTGGGTAGTGTTAGGGTAGAATTGAGTAGTTTTGAGTTTGAAGGTTTTTATTGGATAGAGGTGATGTGGCAATTTGGATAGTGTTGGGTAGTAGGTGACCACTTCCTCCCCCCTTATAACTTAAAATTACAAGTTTATTGTGGGTCGTATATCTTTGCTATATTATTAAAACTAGGAAAGAGTTCTAGTGAGAAGGGAAAATAAAATGAGAAGAGTGAACTGAGCCACACATTTTAAATGAAAAAAAAGAATTTTAAAAGGAGATGCATCTACTTTTGTAGGTGCATCTGAAATGTGCGGTTGTGGTTTCTTTTCATTTCAACTTTATTTCTCATTTGATCCTCACTTATTAAAACTATAGAAACTAAAACCAAAGTTTATTGTTAGAATCTCAATCTTTTTCATCAATTCAATCAAATATTTGAATAAAGTCGGATATATCATGTGATCATACAACATTACGTATTAAATATACAAAAAAAATATATTTATATATATAGATACGGTTCAACCCTACGATTCAACCGGTTGAACCGAAAACTAAAGCGGGTCAATAAAAAAACCAAGTTTTAAAACATTATTTTTTTTCGGTTTGTCACCTAACTTCTAGCTACTAGCGATCACATGTAGTTGCTAGAAGTTCTGATCAAAGTTTGACATTTTCATAACTCTTGTTTTGTCGTTTACCTAACTTAATTTTAGCGACTACATGCAACATGCAGTCGTTAAAAGTTTTGGTCAAAGACGGAAAAAAGTAAATTTTTTGTCTTTAAACGAACTTTAAGCAACTACGTCGTGTAGTCGCTAACATCATTTTAAATCTCGTTATCGTGTTGCAAGTATATTTGGCTAACACCTTCTGATTCTCGTGATATTGGGTATGTTTGGCAAAACTAGTTGATTTGAAACTTGAGCCGAGAAGGGACTCAAATGCTTTTAAATCATTTTCTAAATTAAGGCAAGATATTTTGTATCAGTTATATTTAGAAAACTTAAAAAAAAAAAAAAAAAAAAAAAATGCATCTACGAAAGAAATGGTAAATATCGTCATAATAGTTTCTATAATAACCTTGATCATATCTTTGTCTTGAAAATGAAAATCTTGTTAATTAATTTGTACAAGTTGTATTGCTCTTCTCTTTTATAGTTTGTCCTCCTGTTGATCCGAGATGATGGCTTGCTCGCTCGCTGGACTCTTTGCTTCCCGATACATTCGTCCTGTGGCAACAACATATTGTTGCTTCTTTAGCTTAAAGCTTGAAGGCAAATGCACACCTGAAATCCATGATCTTTTCAAGAGTGAGTAGATATCTCAACTTATCATTTACGTGTAGTCATATGATTATTTAAAAGGAACCACCTAAAGCGCGCGTTGTTAAGAGGAATACAAGTCATTTAAAATTTTCATTATTAATATTGAACTCATAGAGCGCTAATGAGAGTCAGCTTTCTTGAGAATAAAATCGTTAACCCTGTGATTTTTTGATGATAACTTAGAGGCAAATTGTCCACGCCTATCTGCAACTACTAATCTTGCGCGTCTACTAAACTTGATGGACAATCGCATCGGAGTGACACCAGCAGCGTGTCCTAGATGGGATGTGATGGAGGCACTAAAGCTCTCTACTTCATCCGCAACATGTCTGGACTCCCAAATAAAGATATTATGGACCGATTAGGTATTCTTAACACTTAACATCAAAAATAGTTTTTCTCTTTGACCTTAAAAAGGGTAGTAGTTTAATGATATTTTTCTTACTATTGCAATTTTTTTAAGAGCATTTTAGCTAGTTTAATGATATTTTTCTTGCTACTATAATTTTTTTAAAGAGCATTTTAGCTGATGATATGCCCTATCAGGCTAGGGGAGTTCTTACGTATTTTCTGTTTTACTTGTTACAGAATTGTATCAGTATAATTTCGGTTGTATAAATGTATGGTGTGCATTTGCTGATAATATGAAGTTTTGGGTTACTCTGGGGAGACCTGGTCCCCGGTCCACTTATCCCGGATATTTCATTGCGATTTCTACACCTGATACAGTCTACCATCCTAGCAAGGATAATGTGATGGATGTGAAGGAGGAGGTCTTGAAGATAACTATTCCTAAGAAGAAAGGGAAGTGGATTCGTAATAGAATTACGACAAAGCTAGAATTCTATGGGCCTCCTGCCTCCATAATAAGGGTTGAGAATGATGATCAAATGATAAACTCTTAAATTGAGAAATCGAAAAATAAACGTGAGAAATGCACTTAGCCACGTTGACTCATAAGTAGTTTTTATGGATTCAATACAAACAAGGTGATTCACAATAGCTAAGTTAACTGGAATTTGTAAAATGATTGAAACATTTATATGATATTTTGCAAATACTAGTCTCCATGCCCATGCATATCTACAACAAAAATCTCCAATCCCACAACGACTATACCTTGCAATATGGTTCCATAAATCCGAGTGTTTAATATTTATCATTCATCTTTGGTTAATATTTTAAAATTCTCATAATTTAATTTAATTTTCAAAGGTTGGCTCCCTGGTTTGATATAAAAAATGGGGATGAAATTTGAACTAGAATGAGAATCTACCAAAACCATAGTCCATTGAGGCAGTTTAGTTTGCCGTTTAGGTGATCTTTCTCCATCGTTTTCATTGATGTCGCCTTGCCTTCATCGATGATTAATTTCCGTTTCACCATCTTTATCATTACGTTAAGATGTAGATCTTGCCATCTATATAGTTGATTCTTCTCGCTCAGTGGTAATATTTATTGATTCACAGACTCCTAATTGTTCATACATTCACTTATCTTCTCAGTTTGAAGTGTTTGAATCTTATATACATTATATTTATCACAAGTGTGTGTAGCTTTGTCGAGAGCAGGCCGTGATACTTAATAAAATACAAGTTTGACTGCCAAATATTGGCGAATTCAACTTTTAATATTCAAAAATACAGAAAAGAACACTAAAGGATATGCTAGTATTGTTGGAATAAATGTGGCTCATGTCCACTTGAAAATATTTTTCTTATAAGTTAAAACAAGTTGGCTTATCCTTGGCAACAAGTTGCTTATCATTTGCTATCAACTTGCTTCTACTAGCAAGTGTGAATAATTCTTAGCCTATAAATAGGACCTTAGCCTTTGAGTTTTAGACCCACCAAAACACACACAATCATCATTGTTGTGTTCTTAGTTCTTTCCTCTTTTGTTCTAAGTTTGTAATATATTTCTAGCTTAAGAAATATATAAGTTTGTTGGTGTTTCATTCTAAGGTTTCTTTTATATTGTTTAATTTTCAATAAGCTAGTTTGAGGTATAGTTGTGATGTTGAATACCAAGTCGGTGAGATATTATCACGGTTATTACACAACAAGTAATATCAAGAGTCGAGGTTATTCTTAACATGCTTTGTGGTTAAAATTTATATTGATCCTCCACATCAGAAAATAACCCTGTTGGTTTTTGGTTATAAGCTATTGAAAAATAATTTGTACACAAAATGGTAGATGGCAAAGTTGACAAACCTTCCACATCGATTGATCCAACATTTTCAAGTTGGGCTAGACCAGTCTTAACGAATGCAAGATTGGTGGTGGAGGTTTTTGATGGCACATGCCATTTTGGTTTGTGGCAAAGTGAGCTTCTAGACTCTTTTTCAGCAAGGTCTAGACATTGCCATTGAAGAAAGTAAACTAGAGGATGTAGGAATTGATTAACCATTAATCGGTTAGCTCGTGGTACGGTTCGTTCATGTCTTTCAAGAGAGCAACAATATGATTTCTTAAAAGAAACATCCGCCTACAAAATGTGGGTGGCGTTGGAAGAGAAATTTCTTAAGAAAAATTGTCAGAATAAGCTTTTTTTGAAGAAGCGACTCTTTCACTTCACATATGCACCAGGTACCACGATGAATGATCACATTACCAGTTTTAACAAGTTGGTCATCGATTTGATGAATATGGGTGAGGCGTTCAAAGAACAAGATCTAGCTTTGATATTGTTAGGATCGCTTCCAGAGGAATATGAGTTGCTTGAAACAACTCTACTTAATGGGAAGGATGATGTGCCTCTTAGTGAAGTTTGTGCAGCCATGTATAGTAAAGAACTGAGAAGGAAGGACAAGCAGATTAGTTCATGTGGAGACGCGAAGGTTTTGCTTGTCAGAGGTCGTTCGCAGAAGAAGGGCACCGATAAGAGATGGAGATCCAAGTCGAGGCAGAGACTGAGCAAAGATGAATGTGCCTTTTGTCATGAAAAAGGCCATTGGAAGAGAGATTGTCCAAAGTTGAAAACCAACGATAATCATAACAAAGGGAAAGCTGTAGCGGAGGCGTATGTCACCAAGTGTAATGATGAAGAATCATATATCTCACTTGCAACATCGTCAACCAAAAATTCTTATGATGTATGGCTATTAGATTCGGCATGTAGCCATCATATTACACCACATCGAGAGTGGTTTAGTAATTTTGAAGGACATGAAAAAGTTGTTTACACGGCAGACGAAACTCCTCTCATTACTCATAAGATTGGTTTCGTTCGATTGCTATATGAAGACGGAACAATTGTGACCTTGAAAGGTGTTCATTACTTGCCAAAGTTGAAAAAGAATCTCATTTTCGTCGGCACCTTAGAATATAACGGATTCGAAGTAAGGGCAAAGGATGGGGTTATGAAGATCATCTCTGGAGTACTTGTAGTAATGAAGGGTATTCATAATATAGATAACACGTATCACTACAAAGGTAGAACAGTTGTTGGAACTATAGTAGCTGTTACCAATGGTGATAGAAATTAAGAAGCTATGAAGCTATGTCATATGCTCTTAGGACATGCAGGAGAAAAATCCTTAAATTTTCTCATAAAGCAAGGATTATTGAAAGGAATGAGTTCTTGTAAGTTAGATCTCTGTGAGCATTGCATCAATGGGAAGACGACAAGGGTGAAATTTAGGACATCTATCCACAAGACACAATGTATCTTGGATTATGTCCACTCTGATGTATGGGGTCGCGTAAAGACAAGCTCTTTAGGAGGGAGACACTACTATGCAACCTTCGTTGATGACTTTTCCCGAAGAGTTTGGGTGTACACGTTGAAGACAAAGGATGAAGTGCTAGGAGTGTTCATAAAGTAGAAAAAGATGATGGAAAATCAGACTTGCAGAAAGATCAAACATCTCCGAACAGATAATGGCGGAGAATATAAAATGATCAGTTTACAAAATTTTCTGAAGATAAAGGCATCGTCTACACCACAACAGAACGGGGTGCAGAACGCATGAACCGAACCTTGCTGGAGAAAGTTGATCTGCTAGTAATGAATTTATACAACATGGTAGAGCTTTTGCTCAATTGCCAATTTCAATTGCAATTCCTAGATTTATGGGATTTACATATAGCCAATTTCAATTGCCATGTAAACATGTTTTATCCCATCTTATGGCTTGAGTTTGCCAGTTCTCACCGCCTAACTCAATTAAGTTGTCCAACTTAAGAAACTGCAAAATCGTCCATGCACGTTCTCACGTCACGTGGACATTTTACCCTTTGATTACGATCTAAGTCACGTTCTCACGTAACTAAAAGGTAATCTCAGGTGTTTCCTTTTCGTTGGATGGCATACAACTTAAATTAAAGGGTAATAATTTTGATGTCAAATCAAATATGTACAAAGATGTCATACATTCATCTTCGTAGCATAGGTTTTATTAAAACATTTATATCCTTGTTTTAATGTTTAAGCTTTTCATCATCAAACTTTAATCGAGGTATTGGATAACCAATTAAAGAATCACCTTTAATTACCATTATATCCTCTACTTTGCATGAGTCATAAGACCCAAGTTATTCGGATAATTACCACAAAAGTGACGCGTAGAATTTAAAGTAAATTCACCCTTAAGATTTTATGCACATATATAGGAATACTTGGTAGCTCTATTAAGACGCACAAACGGGGAGAATTAGGTCAGTGCGAAGCATATTACATACCCTCATCTTTAAGGTCACAATTTAATGCGTACCAACCTTATACCCATCACACAGTTTGTCATTCATGGGTGAGCCGTTCTAACTATTTTGTGCAAAAAATCAATCAATTAAATGATTACGATTACTATGCTTAAAAATGCATGTTTCACCATTGTTTAGGTCAGTTTATTTTTCTTATAAAAATACCATTGTTACACATAACAAACAAGCAAGTATTTAAAAATAAACATATAAAAAATGAATGCATAACATAATAATAAGTCATGCATATAAAATAGCCACATGCAAACCTTTTGATAAATCCTATTAATAATCAATTCTAGATATGTCAATATGTACATGTTTAATTAAGACTCTCACCTGTTTTCGGTAATGTACAAAGTGAGACACATGCATCGATTCATCGATTGCGTAAGTCAAAATTAAAGCATATACCACATAGCACATAATTGATTTAATAATAATGATTGGGGTCTTCCCTAATTTAAGATCTATCAAGAATTTAGTGTATATCACTTAACCAAGTAAAACATACAATAAAAGCAGATCCATGATAAAACATGCATGCATTTATCATGGATATAAATCACACTTAACAATTAATGCAATTAACCAAGAGTTACACAATTTAATACACATAAAATTGCATGCAACCTAGAGTTTCTAATCCAATTAAAACTGAAGTTTACAAAACCCTAATTAGGGCACACAAAAAACGCCCCCTTTAAAAATTAGGGTTTAGGTTTTGCAAACCCTAGATCTACACATACAATTAATAACACAATCATGTTTATTTGTTTTATGTGTTTCAGTAATTAATTACTTGTTATACAAGGCTCGTGATGCCACTGTTGAGTTTAAGATATATGATATACAATAATAACATATAGACATCACAGAGTACACAGCGGAAGACTTAGTATCATAACAATAATTAATTAACTGAAAGAATGCGTAGCGTACCTCTTGCAATTGGCTAGATCTCTTGAACAAAGCAGATGAAGTGGTTAAAAGATTTGTCCCTTACCGTTTTACAACTCAAACCAATAGGTGTAAGAATAATGTCTTACCACTACAATTTTGTACACACGAATTAACCGCGAATCAAAGCGATTGCTAGATATAACACAAACCCTTATTTTATGAAAAACAAAACCAAAACACCCTTAGGAGGGGGTTCGGCCGAAGTAAGCAAGAGAGGGAGAAGGAGAGATCTAGGGTTAATTCAATGCACAAAAGTTAACCCTAAACCTCACCCTAGGTTTGTTTATATACTAGATGGAAATCTTAGGGAACAAGTTAGGGATTTGGGTTGTGAGAACCCCCTATGGCCGGCCATATGCAGGCCCAGGGGACCCCAAATCTTTTCCATTTTAAGATTTTTCATTACTAGTCCTTCTCTTTACATTTAACGGTCGTTAGTCATTTTTTCGTTAAATACTTCACGATCGTTAGACGGACTTTATGTGTAATAATTAATCGTAATCATTAAAATTAATTATTAACTTTAATTCTCATTCGCTAATGTGTGCAATCTCGTGGTCACGAGTTCGAATCCGGACATTCACTGTTTTATAAATATATACATTTCCAACAACGTATTAGTACTTTGTACTCGTATATGTGCCAAGGAACGGTGTTTTATTTTATGATAGAGTTACGTTAAAGAGTTGATCATAACATCTGCATGTTTTCGAAGTGACGAGTACTTAAAGAGTTGATCAGAGTTACGTTAAAGAGTTGATCACATCGCCCATAGCAGATTTTGGCGCCAAATCCACCTTTAAATAGTCGTTAGCTTGTTTTCATTCTTTCCAGCTTTTGATAATTCAATTTCATTCTTCTCTCTCAATCTTGTAATCAAACTCATGGTATAATTCCACCATTGATATCAAACTACTTTCGTGAATTGTTCTTCATTCTTCCTATTCGCCATACTGTTTGGTTAACAATATTTCGTTTCTTAGTTGATTCCAAATACGGATTATAATAATACACAAAGGAACTGTGTTTTAGTTTTGATAGAAATGTTGATGAGTTGATCATAACTTGTGCTTGTTATCGAAGTTCCGAATACTTAATGTATGTGTCATGCCCACTGCATATCTGCAACTAAATTCTCCAAGCCCATAACTATCCCGTGCAATACGGTTCGTACCATAAATCCGAGTATGTATTAGTTATAAATATATAATTCGTCTTTGGTACATTTTCTAAAAAATCTTTATACTTCTACTTAAATTTCAAAGGTTGAGTCTCCCTTGAATATCTGGTTTGATAGAATTAAGAAGAAATAGAAAAGGGGAACAATTTCTAAAATAAATGGGAATCCACCAAAAAAATATCCATCGAGTCGCTTGAGTTTGCCTTTTTAGGGGATCATTCTCCATTGTTTTCATCTTGCCTTCATCGATGATTAAACTCCGGTTCACCATCTTTATCATTAAGTTAAGATGATGTAGATCTTGCCACCTTCATCATAGTTGATTCTTCTTGTTACGATAGGTAATAATTTTTTAATTCACGTGGTCCTAATTGTTCATACATTCACTTATCATCTCAGTTTGAAGTGTTTGAATGTTACATTATTCATCACAAGTGTGTGTAGCTTTGTTGAGTGCCAAATATTGTGAAACAAACTTTTGATATTGAAAAATACAAAAAAGAACACTAAAGCGTATGCTAGTATGGTGTGGTAGTATATATAAAACTTGAGTTTAAATCATTTAATTCAGGATTCAAAACATGTACAACAACAACAATGGCCAATCCAGCCGTAGCGACGTATGGGTTGATTCAAAACGAAAAATTAAAGTAGCGGCTGAAGATTAAAGTGATGGGATGGATCGAACCCTAAAGTGTTATGTAAATCGATATTTCATTCATTATCAAAATGTGCTACATGAGGAATTTTCTTTGCTTACTCTTATTTTGGTGCTTATCAGGGGATAAATCCCCACAGTTCATCTAGTTTGATCTAATGGTGAGGATTAACCTAAGATTTAATGGATAAACCTAAGTCAATTTTTTTTTTTTTTTTTTTTTTTTTTTCTCTTCACTTTTTTTTGTCTCTTTATTTTCTTTTTCACTTTTTTTTGTCTTTTTTTTCTTTCTAACTCACGTTTTTATTTATTAACCTTTTTTTTCACGTTTTTTTAATTCTTATCCTTTTTTTTCGCTTTCATACGTTTTCGTCTGTTTTCATACATTTTCATACGTTTTCGTCCGTTTTCATACGTTTTTCTCCGTTTTCATACGTTTTTGTCTGTTTTCTTACGTTTTCGTCCATTATTCATACGTTTTCGTCCATTTTCGTCCGTTTTCATTCGGTTTCTTTCGTTTTCGTTCATTTTCAGACGTGCTTTTACGCTTTCATACGTTTTCGTCCGTTTTCATATGTATCCGTCCATTTTTTTACGTTTTCATCCGTTTTCTTACGTTTTCATATGTTTCGAACTATCACAAGTGATATTCTGTGATATTCAGAGTATCATTTGTCATATTTTGAATATCGCTTGTGATTTCCGAATATCACTTTGTGATATTCAGAATATAACTTGTGAGTTTTTGAATTACTACTAACTACCACACTTTTATTGCTAATTTTTCGTGTATCTCATTCTCATTATGTTCAACTTTTTGGAGGATAATTTGATATCACTAGTGACATCACGGATATGGCAGCTTCTTCTATTTTGTTGAATCATGTGTGATATCACAGATGATCTCACAGATGATATCACTTGTGAAATCACCTGCGATTTCACGTGTGATATCACAGGTGATATCACTTGTGATACCACACGTGATATCACTTGTGATGTAACATGTGTTTGAGCGTCTTCAGTTTGTTTATGAACATGTTGTGCTTTGTTTAACCATAGCTTCTTCACTGATCAACTATAGATATTTTCAAATCCCGTTGTAAAACCTATTGAAATACTCACAATGTATCCATTAAATAGACAAATTCAATCACAACTTAAATAAAAAACAAAAGTACACTAAATAACTATGTGTTTAAAGCAAAATCAACTTGTTTAAGTTGTTTAATCTAAATGTAAACAAATAAAAACGTAAGAAAACAGACGAATACGTATGAAAGCGTAAAAACACGTATAAAAACGGATGAAAACGTATGAAAATGAAAGAAAGCTGATGAAGATGTATGAAAACGGGGCGAGGTAATGGCAAAACGAAGCAATGGAAAACGTGAAGGCGAAGAAGCGAATTAAAAAGCGTAAATAAAAAAAGCGAATTTAAAAAAAACTTGAAATAAATAAAAAAAAACGTGAAATAAAATTAAAAAACATGAATTAAATAAAAAAAAAACGTGAATTTAAAAATAAAAGACAAAAAAAAAATATTTGAATATAAAAGAAAGACAAAAAGACAAGAAAAAAAACATGGTAAGCAAAATAAAGTGCATCTATGCTACATGGTGAATTATTCTAGATGTGCGCGTAGAGCCCGATACAAATATTATGGGCTAAAAAAAACATGCAAAAAGATTTTTTTTTTTTGAACTTAATGCAAAAAGATTATTCAGTTCATAAATAGCAAAAATCTTTACATATGAATATATGATGAGATACTTGATAAAAAAAAAACAAAAAAAACAAACAAAAAAAACAAAAAAAACAAAAAAAACTAGATGAAAATTACTTTTACCGTGTTTATCCGAAACAAGAAATTCAAAAAAGTCATGCCCTCTTAGGCTGAATGCAGTAGAGGAATCGTTAGTCGATCGTGGGTGTCTCGATCGAGTGAAGGATCGATCGTCCTTGATGTGGCGAATCGATCGTCCATCGTTTTTCACACAACTCGGTCGCAAGTACGATCGACTATTTCAAATGTTTTCATATAAAAAACTAACCGTTTTAATGCAACAGTTTAAAAAATAAATAAATAAATAAATAAATAATAATAATAAAATTACATTTATAAATAATACAAACACACTTCAATCCACAAATCTATTTCACACAATTCAAACTCAAAATACTTCTCAACACAAGATTTAATATGGTTTGTCGTCTCCCCCATTCCGTTGAAGATATGCAAGTGTAAGTTCAAAATCAATGCAATAACGACGATGAGGCTCGAAAAAACGCTATTATAAGCGTCATCGAATTGTTTGACCAGGCGAAGACGGAGAAGGAACAAATGAGAGAAAACTACAAGAGTTGCGACGACATTACTCCTGAACGAAAAGCTGTGATCGACAAATTAAAATCATACTATCTCGACGAGAATTAAATTATCTTTCTATAGATATGCATTGTTATATACTTTCGACGATTTTTTTTTAAAAAAATTTCGTCCAGAAAAATCACATGTGATTTTTTAAAATCATATGTGATTTGATTTTTACGAATCACATGTGATTTTTCTGGACGAACTTTTTAAAAAACTATTCGTCGAAAGTATATAACAATGCATATCTATAGAAAGATAATTTAATTATCGTCACGATGGTGTATTTTTTGTAGCTTGAAGATTTATCGTTTGCAAGATATGTTGTTTTAAAAAAAAGGTGAAAAATAATTTTTTATTAATTTAGATAAAAAAAATGGATGGATATGATTGGTTAATTGGTTTTATGACAAATTTGAGTTCTATATGGATCTCAACTCATATCCCCATATACACGCCCATGCTTTAATAGGCTTGTACATCATCCATAAAAAACTTGTATTTGAAGAAATATGTAAATATGGGTGTGTATGTGAAGATATATGAAAATCCGAGGAAAATTTCAAATGCTTACTCTTATTTTGATGCTTACCAAGAGACAAATTCCCACCATCTATTTAGTTTGATCTAATGGTGGGGATCAACCTAAGATTTAATATGTCTAAACCTAAGTCCATGTTTTTTTTTTTCTTGTTTTTGTTTTTTTTTTCTTTCTTTCTTTTTTTTTTGTTTTTTTTCTTTTTTTTTTTTCCTTTTTTTGTTTTTTTAATTATTCACGTTTTTTTGTTAAAACCAGTTTTTTTTAGTAAACGTTTTTTCAAAATTCGCATTTTTTAATATTCACGTTTTCTTTTGTTTTTTTTAATTCACGTTATTTACGTTTTTTTTAATTTGTTTTTTTTTCTTCCCTTTAATACGTATTCGTCCGTTTCAATACGTTTTCATCTATTTTTCGTCCGTTTTTCATACGTTTTCGCCCTATTTCATACGTTTTTGTCCGTTTTCATACATTTTTGTCCGTTTTCATATGTTTTCCGCTTTTCTTAAGTTTTCTTCCATTATTCATACTTTTTCGTCCGTTTTCATACGTGTTTTTACGTTTTCATACATATTCGTCCGTTTTCATACGTTTTCGTCCGTTATTAAATGTTTTCGGCCGTTTTTAAACATTTTCATACGTTTCTGAATACCACAAGTGATATTCTGAATAGCACAAGTGATATTCTGAATATCACAAATGATACTGTGAATATCGCAAGTGATGTTATGTGATATTCTGAATATCACAAGTGATATTTTGTGATATTCAGAATATCACTTGTGATATTCTGAATTCCACAAGTGATTTTTTAAATATAACAAGTGATTTTAAACTAATGTTTTGTAACATGAAAATCATACGTGATATTCAAAATATCACACAGTGATATCAACAAAATCACAAGTGATATTGATAATATCGCAAAGTGATATTCATACTATCGCAAAGTGATATTCAGAATATCGCAAACTCATATTCAGAATATCACAAAGTGATATTCATAATATCACAGAGTGATATTCAGAATATCACATAGTGATATTCAAAATATCAAAAAGTGATATTCACAAAATCACAAGTGATATTCAGAATATCACAACGTGATATTCAGAAAATCACAAAGTGATATTAACAAAATATCACTTGTGTTTTTCAGAATATCACAAAGTGATATTCAGATAATCATAAGTGATATTCGAATATCACGAAATCACTTGTGATAGTCAGAAACGTATGAAAAAAAACGAAAACTTAAGAAAATGGACGAAAACGTAAGAATACGGACGAATTCGTATGAAAACAGGCGAAAACGTATGAAAGAGTAAAAACACGTATGAAAAAGGATGAAAACGTATGAAAAATGGACGAAAATGAGGAAAACGGGCGAAAACGGATAAGAACGTATAAAAACAGATGAAAACGTATGAAAACGAAGAAAGAAACACGAATAAAAAAAGCGCGAAATAAAAAAAAGGGCAAATAACCTATTAACGCATCATACTTTTCACAAATGTCAATTCGACGTAGCGAACAAAAAAAAAGCTCTTCTGAACATTAAACTTGAAAATCTTGTCTTCAATTGAGTATTCTGACCATTTTACCCTTCCAAATTACATAAATGGTCCCTGTGAGTTTACGAAAATTGCATCCATCGTCCCTAGGCTAAATTACATAAATAGTCCCTGTTGTTTTAAAAAAATTGCGTCCATCATCCTTTACATAACGGATTCCATAACAAAAAAAACAAATCAAAAACATAAAACTAGTTACATCAAATGAAAATATATTTCTTCAACTGAACATATTTCTTTGTTTAGTACATTTCATCAACTGAACATATTTAGTACATTTCATCAACTGAACATATTTAGTACATTTCATCAACTGAACATATTTCTTTCATAAACTACTTTTAACAATACAAACTGTGAAATATAATAAGTACTACTGTAAAAGTCTGACTTTTAAAGTCCATCATCCTTTACTTGCTGCAGTTTGTCCATCAATTCTGAGATCTCAAGTTGCCTAACCATAGTGGCATGCAGTTTCTGTGTTTTAGTTAAAGTCAATTTAAGAAATAGTAATAGCAATCATCGACAAAAGTTCATAAGACAATTCTAACTCATTTATCTCTTATCGGGAAAGACTAATATATGAAACAGCTTTAAAAGGAAACGGGTTGACCATGTCACACGGGTCAAAAGTCACTGAACATATATATATATATATATATATATATATATATATATATATATATATATATATATATATATATATATATATATATATATATTTTTTTGAAACTCTGAGCATACTTGTAATGCATAAACATCCTAATATTTTTAAGTCAACCGACCGTAAAAGATGACCCATAACCCAACCCACCCAATTTGCTAATCTTAGTTTATAATGATGTAAAAAGCAGCTTACTTTCTTGGTTTTATCAAGATCAAGTTCTACACACTTAATCCTTTCCATTCAGCGTTCCAACATCTGTTCTTTCTCTTCAGGAAGTCAAGCAGGGTTTGTTTTAAGTTCTTCCACCATCTTTTCAAGTTTCTCTATTCGCTCCAAACACGAAAGAATCTGTTCTGTATGAGATATGGGTGTCACTGGATTAGTGCCAAACGGTAGGCTGCAAATAATTGCTATCACTTTTGTGGCTAACAAGACCAATGGTCTTGTTACATATTTGAAGCTCCTCTTCACAACCTTTTCCAGAATGATGCTCAACAAATGAATACATGCAGTACCTAAACCAAACATGATCACAATAAATCAAAGCTTAGAATAATCATAAACACTTGTAAAATGAAGGACAGCGGTTTTTATTTATCTATTTATTTATTATAAATGCTGTTAAAACAAATAAGAAGACCACACAAGTACTCAACTATGATCAGAAATCAAACAACGAAAATTATCTCCAATTTTTTACCATTAAATACGTTTAATCTTCAGAATAGGAAAAATAACCACTTGCACGAGTCAAGTACGACGTCGGACAGCCACCACTCTGAACTCTAATACACGATCCGATTTCCATAAATGCTTGAAAAGCTTCAAAAAAACAATGTCCAATCAAAATGATATCAATCTACAAAATATATACACTAAATAAGCACCAGTAATCTGTCAACTATAAAGTTCATAGATGCGCTAAGGCGCGTAAGAAATCCTCAGCTCTATACTTCGATGCTTATAGTTTAGGGGGTGTTTGGGAGTGCTTATGTTTCTGGCTTATTATTGAAAAATCAGTTTTGTGCCATCCAAATTGCTTGTGATTATCTGCTTATTTTAAAGGTAAGATACGCAAACTATAATAAGAAGTTGCTTATTGGAAAACTTTTTTTTTTTTTTTTTTTTTTACTTTTTCTCTTTTTGACAACTTAAAATAAGAACAACCTAAGCTTCTTTATCAAACTCTCAAGCTTAGAACAACTTAAAACAAGCTGCAAAAGCTTGTTAACAATGATTAGAAAAGGAAAAAAATGAAAATTTTGGCTTTTGGGACGTGGTTGAAAAAGGAAAAACAAGATACAACAAGTTCAACTAAGCTACCAATAAGTTAACTAATGGGTCGAACAAGCTACCTTATGTATTCCTAGCCTGACCTTATACCTAATAAGCTGGAAGATGTCCTAAATGGCTGAATTGAAAAGCCTAAAATCACTACTAAACGTGAGGCTCTTTGTTGCAAACAGCAGACTAGGGAGGAATATTGGCTTAAAATTAAGGCCTCTAATAAGCTCTAAACTACTCAATAAGCCAACACTAATCTAGATTACACTACAAAGATTCCAAAAAACACAAAAATGGGGCAAATAGGGTCCCTGACAGCGGCGGCAAAAATAAGCTGTCAAGAAAGTGCTTGGGACTGCAGATCAGCGCAACAGGAGCAAAAATGGGACTTTTTGAGGGCCTAAAACGCTATCCAAAAGCTGGTAAATAAGCTAACTCTAATGAATGATAATCTAACTTACTAAAAGCGGTAAATGCAACAGGAGCAAAATACGACCAAGAGTAGCTCTACCACGTGGTTCTTTTCTCCTTCGCGGTGTCAAAAGATGGTGGTGTCGTGGTGGTGTAGATGTGGCGCATGGGGTGGTTCGAATGGGATACAGTGGGGTGTGTTGGGTAGTGTCTGGTGGATCGGGTAGAGGAGTGGAGAGGATTGTTTTGGTGTAGGTGGTGAGGGTGGTGGCGGTGGTGAGCGGCCGGCGGTGGTTTTCCGTCCGTGGCTAAGGTGAGGGAGAGAGTAATTGAATAATGAGTTAAATGTCTAGAAGAATGAGTTAAAAGGATTAATGGGGTTATTAATATACTTGGACAAAGATTACAATTTTTATAAATTCAAGGGTAAAATAGTCATTACAATTTTGTATTTTATCTTTATTACTCAATTGAAGACAAAATTTTCAAGTTTAATGTTCAGAAGAGCTATTTTTTTGTTCGCTCATTCGAACTGACATTTGTGACAAGTATGATGCGTGAATAGGTTATTTGCCCAAAAAAAAATACGCTAATTAAAAAAAAAAAAAACGTGAATAAGAAAAAAAACAAAACAAAAAAAAATGAATAAAAAAGAAAGACAAAAAGACAAGAAAAAAAACATGGATTTAGGTTTATCTACTGTTGACGTATGGTCCGGACTGGGCCAGGAATGGGTCAGGCCCGGAAGATGCGGCCCACTCTACGCCTAAACCCTAATCCATGCCTATATATACACGGGTGCCAGGTTATCTCTAGATCATAATATAACATCTTTTGCTATGCCACAGCGCATACTAACTTGACCGTCGGAGGTGGACCCCGGGGCTACGGCCTCGGGTCCACTCCTAACGGGTTCTCTTTGTTGACAGGTCTACTAGGGCTCGAGAAGACGACTAACGGCCCAAGGAGAGTCGTTGAATCCTGACCATCAACAGATTATGCATCAACAAGTTGGCGCCATCCGTGGGACCAGATTATGCATCAACAAGTTATGCGGTTACGATAAATCCATCTGCGTCTATTAGTTGCGGTCACTAAAGATGCGTCCATCGTTAAAAACTATTAATTATTTTAGTCGGATGCAGTGCGCATCCCACGACATCGGTGCGCACTGCCAATTTTCTTATAAGCTATGTGCTATATATATTTTTTATGCTATGTGCTATATATTGCTTAATTTTATTAGGTTTTATATGCTGCGATTCGCGGCATATACTTTTAATCTTTGCATTGAGTGTTTTTCGCAGATTAAATAAGTTTAATGCTCCTACACGAGTAGCACCATCAAACTTGGGGGCTACCAGGGTATACGCTACCACTTGTTTTCTTACGCAGTGTATTTGGAGCGGATCGAAGACGAATTTAAATATTCGCACCAACTTGCCGTAGGGGAGACGTCCTCTGTCGGTTGTGAAGACGCGCACAGCGTAGAAGCACGCGTCTTCACGCACATCTTTAGCGGCGCACTATGCGCAGAAGCATGTCTTCACATCGCACCTCTTTGTCGCGGCAAATACAAGACGCGCACTGCTAACGAAGCACGTCTTCATGTCGCACCTCTTTGTCGCCGGCGCACACCTATCGAGAAGCACGTCTTCTGTGCGCACCTCTTTGTCGCGCACTGCCGCATTGCCTGATCTGAAGCACGCTTACGCGCACCATGTTGTGTCGCCATCTGGTACAAAAGGTACGCCTTATCGAGGATGCGGCATGCGGGTTCCACTTTCACCTACGCGGCCATCAGAACTTAAGTTTAGCATAACATAGCCATGCGCTATCTCATACTAAACTTGGGGGCTGTTGGCGTATGGTCGGACTGGGCCAGGAATGGGCGGGCCCGGGAAGATGCGCCCACTCTACGCTTAAACCCTAATCCATGCCTATATATACACGGGTGCCAGGTTATCTCTAGATCATAATATAACATCTTTTGCTATGCCACAGCGCATACTAACTTGACCGTCGGAGGTGGACCCCGGGGCTACGGCCTCGGGTCCACTCCTAACGGGTTCTCTTTGTTGACAGGTCTACTAGGGCTCGAGAAGACGACTAACGGCCCAAGGAGAGTCGTTGAATCCTGCCCGCGCCAGATTATGCATCAACATCTACTAAATCTTAGGTTAATCTCCACCATTAGATCAAACAAGATGGATGGTTGAGATTTGTCCCTTGATAAGCATGAATTTAAGGGTAAGCAAAATAAAGTGCCTCATGAAAATCCCCCTAAAAACATGTTTAATTTAAAGGAAATTTTCACTTCAAAACTTTAAAAAGCCGATTATCTTATGTTAATATATGTGGAATATACTTTTTGGCCCATTAAATATTAGGGTTCACTTACGTAATACTCTGAGCAATGAACTCTCCTTTTGTATAGTAAACCATCATCCATTAATACAACACCAACATTAGTTGATTGATTGATTCAAAATTAAGAGCAATGCCTATTTTTCAACAATGACATGCACAACGCTTTTTACGTACTCCAGGCCTCCTGGGTGTCATCTTTATATTTAACAACTTGATTCTAATGTTAAATTGATTTATTTCTTTATTCCTTCAATTTTGATATTTGTTTATAATTTAGCATGTAGGTTCTCTTTGGAAATAAATTCGAATACGTTCCCGGGAGTATATTTGTGCTAACATTAATCTCTTTTTTTTTTTTTTTTTTCCTTTTTTAACATCCTTTTGTTAAAGTGTTCTCCTGTTAAACTGAGTTGTATTTCTAAGTAATGGGTTGACAACTTAACATTATCAAACATAGTATTCTAGATCAACTATCTACAACATCATCCCAAGAATTTTTTTGGTTCACTATTTTGGCCCTGCTTTACCCGTGTCTTTTCCTTTTCATATTTCTTTCTTTTGGCATGGGGATTGGTCACACGTGTGGTGCAAGTCTAAAACAACAGGCTTTTATCAATGGCCTTGTTAAACTTTCAAGTTTCTACGTGCGTGCATACGATCATTTTAAATAAAAATTACTTATGTATAATGAGAAATGATATAATGGAACTCTCCATATGATATTTTTTAAGTGCTTGGCTTATTGGATTTAAACAATAGATGATTAATAGCTTGATTATATTATATCAAGTGTTAAAATAGTTGTATTTTGAATGAGGGGTGATTTAAATAATGTATTAATTGTATGTGTTGACTAAATGTGTTTGTGCTTTAAATAGGTTTTTAATTGTGCTTTTTTACTTAGTAGGCGAGTACCCGCTCCTAGCGGCAGCGGTTTCTAGCGTCAGATAATTAATGATTTGTGATATTGTGGTGAGTGTTTTGTGTAGCGTTTAAAATAGAACGTGAACCGATGAAAATGCAATTGCAAACGGTTGTACTATACGATAACTAAAGTCTAGACAAAATTCTTAACATCTATCAAACAACTTATAAAAACATTTAATGAAAATGAAAGTAAACATTACATGAGTTATGAGATAAAAACTAACAACACACGCTACTTGTTGCGTAAAAACTAACAAGGATGGAATTGATGGTGTCGTTGTTAAGAAGAACGCAAGTACCAAAATTAGCATGAATGTGATTAGCCTAAAATAAAAAATAAAAATAAAAAAATTTGGCTAATTTTGGCTATTTTGTAAAAGATTTGGGCATATTTAGCCCCATTTTTTTTTAAATGGGCGTATTGAGCCTATTAAAAAGTTTAATGTGCACTAACGGGCACATATATATTTTCTCTTAATTGTAAAATGACAGATCGTTTTGTGTTAAAAAAAGTTTATGGGTTCTAAACAAAAAATAATAAAAGTTTGAAGATTTGGGGATTAAACATAATGTTTTGAAACCCTGTTCAACCGGGGTGGTTTAACCGGTTGAATTGTTCCCGTTAAAAAAAAAGGTCGATTTAAACCAAGTCAACCCGACAAGTTGGGTCAAAACGGGTCAAATTAAACAGGGTCAACCCGATTTTCGATATGTTTTAATAGTTTCAAATTTTCACTTTTTACTTTTTGGTTTTTTCTTTATATATAGTATAGCACGGTACCAGCGCGTTGCTGCGGCGGGTACCCTGTGACGATTAACCGGAGAAATAGATCTTGATGAGACCTGATTCATCCGTTTGTATCGGTTTCAACGAGTCATCTCTAGTTCGTTTTCGGATGGTTGTTATTGGTTAGTCGAACCGGTGGTGACACCGGTTTCCGGTTGAACCCGTTGGTCCGGTCCGATTCTCAAAACTATATGTACCATCAACTTGTTAGCTTGTATGAAGCTTTGTGTGTTTTATTAATTTGTATAATGTGTATAATAATATGTACTTTTCATTTTAGGGTGTTTTAAAAATAACATTAATTAGTGTGTTTAATTATTTGATATTTAGAATTATGTTGTAGCTTGTTTAAATTGTACATTGTGAAAATTTTATTGTAGTTTTTAGTAAGGGGTGTTTTAATTAATTGTTTTTAATTTGGTAGATATGTTTTTAATTGATTGTACAATGTGGTAATGTGGTGTTTTAATAATAGTATTAATTACACAATACATTTCTCTCACATTTGACTTTTTATAAGGTGTTCGGTCGGTTTACGGTTTAATAGGTTTGGGTACGGTTTAATAGGTTTGGGTTACTTAATTTTCAAAAATAATTTTAAACACTCGATACCCAAACCATATTTTTCGAAGCCACCAGACCAATGCAACCAAATAAGTGATCGGTTTATTTTGTTCGGATCTCCACAAAACCGAATAAAATGTAATGTATTAAAAGGTGAGCTATTTTCCAAATTATTAAAAATCAAAAGCAAAATTTGAAATTGCAACAAATATGCTAAACTGATTATTGGTAAACAAAGCCATCGTTACGTTATTCCAGGTTGTTTAAAACCAACAACCAAAATCAAAAGAAAATATCAACTGTGCTCCAGATACAAGAACACATCTAACCAAGAACTAATCTATAATCAAAATACAAACTAAAAATAAAAGAACCATTAATCGTGTAATTGCTCCATCTCGAAAAGGTCTTGTTGTTCCATCTTGAACATTAATCTGTGCTCCAGCTCAAATAGCACCTTCTTTCGCGAGCTCTGTGGTTACATGAAGAAAACAAAAGTTTGCGTTATATACCAATATAAGAGTTTAAAGCATATATCCATACATAAAAATAAAATGATGTTCAAGAAGGATCAAGAACAGGTTGCTTGTTATCTACATCAAGGCAAGAGGAATGATATACTTAAGGGTAAAATTTTTAACAAGGATAAAAAACTGGTTATGCATATATGCGATTTCCATTTTTCTGTGTTATTTGATTGCTTGTTATCTACGTTAAAACATGGAGACAAGAAAACATACTGCATACTATATGCGATAGTAAAAAGTAGTATGGTGGGATGTGCCACGCCGTTAGACGTTAACAGGATCTTAAACATAAGCCACTTTGGTCTCTTAACACGCTTTAGTGTATGTTACATGTATAGAAATATATCATTTTCAAATATGGGTCAATGGCATCACTGATAAATTAATAGGTTCGTAAGATGCATTAAACTAATATCTTCTACGTCCACTGTATGTGTACTAAGAAAACTGAGGAAATAAGCAATAAACTAAATAATTACCAATACGAGTTAGGTATCCCCTGCATATTTTCACCAACTTCTCATAGGAAAAACAAAACAAATTTACCATGCAACTTACCTTGTTACTAATAAAAGATAGCTAACAATCGTTCATTTTTATTTGTTATCAACTTGCAAATATCATTCAGTATAGAAAGGGAATTCTAAGCCCATATAATAATGAATGAATGCAGATTCACAACCAATAGCATCAAAGCATCAATATGCCTGATAGCAAGTATGACATAAGTAAGCAACATACGTAGTGACACATGGATACGGTTATTCACAAGTCGATTAAAAATAGGATAGATACAACTACAGAAAAAAATAAGGCATATTTCAACAAGCACATAGGTGTATCGATCATATTAATTTTGTCATAACAAATACGAAACATGATGGATGTCATAACAAACATTCAGTAATAACAAACTAAAGCATTTCTAACCACAAAATTATCATCAACATTTCTTTGATTTTTCATTTTCATTTCCTTCTATTCGACCGATACGTTTTTAGTTTCATTTCTTTATATAGGCAATGGATAGTTTCATAAGTTTCAAGACCAACCATGTATTATTTAAGAAGCCAGCCATGTATTAGCGTATATTTAAGTTACCATACATAGATTAAAAAGTCAGCCCTTTATAATGTTTAGCCGTGTATTATTTAAGTTGCCATAGATAGATTCAAGAGTCAGACCTTTATAATGTTTTACCGTGTATAAATTAAGTGATTAATAAAGAGTTGCCATGTTAGAGATTAACTTTCCAATAGATGCCAAAATCCAAAACCGCGTTATGTAAAGAATTCAGCATTGCCAAAAATATTGGAGATTAAGTTTAAACATTCACCTTGACTTTTTTCAACATTCAACAATTCAATAGTTGACCATTTATCCTTTTTATTTAGTAGAGATAATGTTTAAAATTTATCTAAGAAAATCTTAAAAATTAAATACGAGAGAAGTGCTAATCTCCATTATAGGATGTATGGAATATGGATATTAGCTTAATGTATTTGCATACATAATATCAAAGTTTGTACATCTTAAAATTCTAATAAAAAATGATGCACTCTTTATATAGGAGTAAGATTAATCTATTTCAGATGTGTGCTTGAGTCCAACTTAAGTTGTATTTGAATTTTCGTACGATATCATCTAGAATAAATTCATTGTAAGATCACACTACAACAGGAAGCACCTCTAGCCATTACTTTTGTAGTTGCTAGAGGTTCTTAATCGGCCCATCAACGGTCGGCTTAGCTAGGTACAATCACTATAGATTTTAGCGACTACTTTTGTTTGCTTATAGTGACAACACATTTGACTTGATTTTTTTGACTTTTTGACTTTATTAACAACGACCAAAATTTATTACAAAACCTATAGCGACTACATGTAGTTGTTATTAGTTCTCGTGTTTTCATTTGAAGAGAATAGAGGAGAAATGGAGAGTAAATGACAACAAAATATTAATGCTCCAGATTTTTTTTTTTTTTTTTTTGGTGTTATTTTTTTTTTTTCTCCGAGAGAAGAAAAGAAAAGGGGGAAAATTCTGCTAAATTTTTTCTCTCATAATCTGCCTCTCAAATTATGATGATATTGAGATAAGATATTTTTTGTTCATATTTTGATTAAATCCTCCTTATTTTCTTTCTGATTTGTCAGCACAAAACAAAAAATCAATATTTTTCCTTCTCTTATTTTCTCACATTTTTTACCATCTTCATTTCTCTTATTTTCATTTTACATCTCAGAAACAGGGCGTAAAGGTTCGCTGACTATTTGACCAAAAAACTTTAGCGGTTACAATTAGCGACTACAAGTTATCGCTAACTAAATCGACCGTTTGAAAAAAAAATTAACAACCACCTCTAGCGATCACATGTGATCGCTAAATGTTGACCAACCAAAGAATCATGACCACATATAGCGACCTCATATGATCCCAGGTCTTTCAGACCCATTTCCTCTTTAAGTTTTTCAACGTAAAGAATAATTTTTTAAATAATTTTTTATTAATTTAATCAATATGAATCAATTTTTAATAAATTAAAATAAGAATTTAACTTTTTGTGAAGGTTTGGCGCCAAACTTCCCACCACCCGAAAAGTAAATATTTTGAATAAACATAAATTATGGGTAGTCACCTACCTGCTAGCGAGTACATGTAGTCGCTAGGAGTTGTGGTCAAACATGAACCGACTCGGAGATCAAGCCGGATGTAACTGGATTTTTGCTTATTGAGAACCAGATTGAACCACCAGTTTTTCATTGATCCGGTGTGATAAACCCGACTAGGTCATGATTTTTTATCAAAATTTCTCATCAACTTTTCTAAGTTTAATTGACAATTTAAAGTGATAAGGACTGATGTCAGTAAACATATTATATAAAATAGTAAATTAGCGTTATAAATTATTTTAGAAACACTAACTAATATAGTTTAAATACACACTATTAGAGGGGAGGGAGTGGACTCCGGTAGAGGGTCGGTGCCGATCGGGTAGATCGGTAACACCGCCCCCACCTAGTCGGTTAGGCAAATTCGGGTACCAAATCGGGTTGGGAAGCCGATCGTGGTGGATTTGTTGATGTTGTTCTTCCTGGACTTGATATTGGTTTCGTTAGTTTCATCATGTTTGGTCTTTATATGTAGAAATGATGATCAAAGTATGTGTTTTTTGTTGGTTCTCTCTCTAGAAACATCAATGGAGGCATTGAGGGTTTTTGAGAGAGAATGAGAAAGATGGGATGGTTATGATGGTGGTTAATATAGGCTAGTGTTTTTCAATATAGTGAATAAAAGATAAAAAGTTAATGTACTGTTAATATAGGCTACTTCGTCCAAGCGGTATGTTGGAATTCGTTCTTGCCCAAAAACGTGAATTTGCGGCGAAACACGGATTGGCTTGCAATTTTTAAGTTGTAGTTTCATTTGTTTTTTATTTCAACTTATGTAATGTTTATTTTATTTTTTTTAATTTGTAGTTTCAATTTTTAAGTATTATGTAATGTTTTTATTTTTAATGAAATTGTATGTTTTTATTTTAATATTGTATATGATTTTATGTATTAAAAATATATGAAAAAAAAATAAAAAAATTGGGTAGGAATAGGTGACCACTCCCTCCACTTTGGGTAGTGTTAGGGTAGAATTGAGTAGTTTTGAGTTGGATGGTTTTTATTGGATAGAGTTGATGTGGCAATTTGGGTAGTGTTGGGTAGTGAGTGACCACTTCATCCCCCCTTATAACTTAAAATTATAAGTTTATTGTGGGTCGTATATCTTTGCTATATTATTAAAACTAGGGAAGAGATCTAGTGAGAAGGGAAAATAAAATGAGAAGAGTGAAAAATATTCTGAGCCACACATTTTAAATGAAAATTTTTTTTTTAAAAGGTGATGCATCTACTTTTGTAGGTGCATCTGAAATATGCGGTTGTGGTTTCTTTTCATTTCAACTTTATTTCTCATTCGATCCTCACTTATTAAAACTATAGAAACTAAAACCAAAGTTTATTGTTAGAATCTCAATCTTTTTCATCAATTCAATCAAATATTTGAATAAAGTCGGATATATCATGTGATCATACAACATTACGTATTAAATATACAAAAAAATATATATTTATATATATAGATACGGTTCAACCCTACGATTCAACCGGTTGAACCGAAAACTAAAGCGGGTCAATAAAAAAACCAGGTTTTAAAACATTATTTTTTTTTCGGTTTGTCAACTAACTTCTAGCTACTAGCGATCACATGTAGTTGCTAGAAGTTCTGATCAAAGTTTGACATTTTCATAACTCTTGTTTTGTCGTTTACCTAACTTAATTTTAGCGACTACATGCAACATGCAGTCGTTAAAAGTTTTGGTCAAAGACAGAAAAAAGTAATTTTTTTGTCTTTAAACGAACTTTAAGCAACTACGTCGTGTAGTCGCTAACATCATTTTAAATCTCGTTATACTGTGTTGCAAGTATATTTGGCTAACACCTTCTGATTCTCGTGATATTGGGTATGTTTGGCAAAACTAGTTGATTTGAAACTTGAGCCGAGAAGGGACTCAAATGCTTTTAAATCATTTTCTAAATTAAGGCAAGATATTTTGTATCAGTTATATTTAAAAAACTTTAAAAAAAAAAAAAAAAAAAAAAAAAATGCATCTACGAAAGAAATGGTAAATATAATAGTTTCTATAATAACCTTGATCATATCTTTGTCTTGAAAATGAAAATCTTGTTAATTAATTTGTACAAGTTGTATTGCTCTTCTCTTTTATAGTTTGTCCTCCTGTTGATCCGAGATGATGGCTTGCTCGCTCGCTGGACTCTTTGCTTCCCGATACATTCGTCCTGTGGCAACAACATATTGTCGCTTCTTTAGCTTAAAGCTTGAAGGCAAATGCACACCTGAAATCCATGATCTTTTCAAGAGTGAGTAGATATCTCAACTTATCATTTACGTGTAGTCATATGATTATTTAAAAGGAACCACCTAAAGCGCGCGTTGTTAAGAGGAATACAAGTCATTTAAAATTTTCATTATTAATATTGAACTCATAGAGCGCTAATGAGAGTCAGCTTTCTTGAGAATAAAATCGTTAACCCTGTGATTTTTTGATGATAACTTAGAGGCAAATTGTCCACGCCTATCTGCAACTACTAATCTTGCGCGTCTACTAAACTTGATGGACAATCGCATCGGAGTGACACCAGCAGCGTGTCCTAGATGGGATGTGATGGAGGACATTAAAGCTCTCTACTTCATCCGCAACATGTCTGGACTCCCAAATAAAGATATTATGGACCGATTAGGTATTCTTAACACTTAGAGCACTCGCAAAGGTAACGCCCTAACGGCGTTTTTGCGCAAAATAACGGCGTTATGCCGTTATTACCCTTGGACCTCCGGCGTTATTTCGGCGTTAGTCCTTCCCCGTTAACCCTTTAACGGGCGTTATTTGCTTCTTTTTTTTTTTTTTTTTTCATTTATGCCCCTAAATGAGGGTTGTTTTTGTAAATTGTTGGGAATGTTATTGATGTTATTGGGATGTTATTGTTGTGAGTGTTTTTTGGGGATGTTAATGTTAAATGTTAAAGCTGATGTGGCGCTGACGTGGACGGTGTTATCGGTGTTATGGTGTTACGATTGGGAGTACTCTTAACATCAAAAATAGTTTTTCTCTTTGACCTTAAAAAGGGTAGTAGTTTAATGATATTTTTCTTACTATTGCAATTTTTTTTAAGAGCATTTCTAGTTTAATGATATTTTTCTTGCTACTATAATTTTTTAAAGAGCATTTTAGTGATGATATGCCCTATCGGCTAGGGAGTTCTTACGTATTTTCTGTTTTACTTGTTACGAATTGTATCGATAATTTCGTTGTATAAATGTATGGTGTGCATTTGTGATAATATGAAGTTTTGGGTTACTCTGGGGAGACTGGTCCCGGTCCACTTATCCCGGATATTTCATTGCGATTTCTACACCCGATACAGTCTACCATCCTAGCAAGGATATTGTGATGGATGTGAAGGAGGAGGTCTTGAAGATAACTATTCCTAAGAAGAAAGGGAAGTGGATTCATAATAGAATTACGACAAAGCTAGAATTCTATGGGCCTCCTGCCTCCATAATAAGGGTTGAGAATGATGATCAAATGATAAACTCTTAAATTGAGAAATCGAAAAATAAACGTGAGAAATGCACTTAGCCACGTTGACTCATACGAGTAGTTTTTTTATGGATTCAATACAAACAAGGTGATTCACAATAGCTAAGTTAACTGGAATTTGTAAAATGATTGAAACATTTATATGATATTTTGCAGGGGTAATTCTCAAAAGGGGACAAAAAGCTCCATTGAGGTCATTTTGAGGTACAAAAATAAACCCTCTTCTCAAAATGTCATGCCATGAATGCTGATTCCATTAGATGCTGACATGTGTCTACTTATTTATTATTAAAGTATAGTGTTAGGTGGGATTTTTTCCCAAATATTCCTTTTTGTCTTATTATTGCTAATGTAAAAGGTCAAAAATACCCTTCTTTTTTATATGTATTTTCTTTACCTACCTTATCTTTTCACTTCCATATTTATAACCACTCATTCCCTTCATCATCTACAATATCTAGCCACTATCATATCCGGCCAGCCACCATCAAATCCGGCACCGTCATTATTTTTTTTTCATTCAAACTTGTGGATGCCCACAAACCCATTAAAAAATACCTCTTTTTTTTATATTAATTCAATATAAATGGAGGATGTGACAGTGTAAATGGATGTCCTAAGAGTACAAATGGATGTCCTACTAGCATGAAGAGAAATAGAAATATGGCAGTGAAGGATGTGACAGTGTAAAAGTAAATTCCTTTGATCTTTGACCCAAACTGAAATCCTGCACGAGTACCGGTGATTGATAGGATGCTCCATGTGCGTCCATAAAGATAAATAGAAGAGGTGCGTCCAAATAAATAGAATACCTGACAATTGATAGGATGCTCCATGTGAACCGGTACCGGCGATTTCAGATCTAACTATTTCTGTCGGATCTGTTGGTGAGGCGTGGTAGGTGGGGCAACGGGGTGGCGGGAGGCGATTTAGCAAATGGCTGGCCGGAGTTTTTGAGAGAGATGGAATTTTGTAGAGAGAGAGGTGGTGATGAGTGTGTTTGGTGAGAATTTATTTATATAAATGAAAATTGATAAAATTAAAGTGAGGGTATATTAGACTTTTAATACTCTCAATAATAAGACAAAATTCACCTATTACCGTACTTTATTATTAAAAAAGTGGACACTTGTCGCACATCAATGGAAGTCACATTCATTACCACCATTTTTGAAGAGGTTTATTTTGTCTCAAATGACCTATGGAAACTTTTGTCCTTTAAGAATTACCCCTATTTTGCAAATACTAGTCTCCATGCCCATGCATATCTACAACAAAAATCTCCAATCCCACAACTATACCTTGCAATATGGTTCCATAAATCCGAGTGTTTAATATTTATCATTCATCTTTGGTTAATATTTTAAAATTCTCATAATTTAATTTAATTTTCAAAGGTTGGCTCCCTGGTTTGATATAAAAAATGGGGATGAAATTTGAACTAGAATGAGAATCAACCTAAACCATAGTCCATTGAGGCAGTTTAGTTTGCCGTTTAGGTGATCTTTCCATCGTTTTCATTGATGTCGCCTTGCCTTCATCGATGATTAATTTCCGTTTCACCATCTTTATCATTACGTTAAGATGTAGATCTTGCCATCTATATAGTTGATTCTTCTCGTTCAGTGGTAATATTTATTGATTCACAGACTCCGATCCTAATTGTTCATACATTCACTTATCTTCTCAGTTTGAAGTGTTTGAATCTTATATACATTATATTCATCACAAGTGTGTGTAGCTTTGTCGAGAGCAGGCCGTGATACTTAATAAAATACAAGTTTGACTGCCAAATATTGGCGAATTCAACTTTTAATATTCAAAAATACAGAAAAGAACACTAAAGGATATGCTAGTATTGTTGGAATAAATGTGGCTCATGTCCACTTGAAAATATTTTTCTTATAAGTTAAAACAAGTTGGCTTATCCTTGGCAACAAGTTGCTTATCATTTGCTATCAACTTGCTTCTACTAGCAAGTGTGAATAATTCTTAGCCTATAAATAGGACCTTAGCCTTTGAGTTTTAGACACACCAAAACACACACAATCATCATTGTTGTGTTCTTAGTTCTTTCCTCTTTTGTTCTAAGTTTGTAATATATTTCCAGCTTATGAAATATATAAGTTTGTTGGTGTTTCATTCTAAGGTTTCTTTTATATTGTTTAATTTTCAATAAGCTAGTTTGAGGTATAGTTGTGATGTTGAATACCAAGTCGGTGAGATATTATCACGGTTATTACACAACAAGTAATATCAAGAGTCGAGGTTATTCTTAACATGCTTTGTGGTTGCAATTTATATTGATCCTCCACATCAGAAAATAACCCTGTTGGTTTTTGGTTATAAGCTATTGAAAAATAATTTGTACACAAAATGGTAGATGGCAAAGTTGACAAACCTTTCACATCGGTGGATCCAACATTTTCAAGTTGGGCTAGACCAGTCTTAACAAATGCAAGATTGGTGGTGGAGGTTTTTGATGGCACATGCCATTTTGGTTTGTGGCAAAGTGAGCTTCTAGACTCTTTTTCAGCAAGGTCTAGACATTGCCATTGAAGAAAGTAAACTAGAGGATGTAGGAATTGATTAACCATTAATCGGTTAGCTCGTGGTACGGTTCGTTCATGTCTTTCGAGAGAGCAACAATATGATTTCTTAAAAGAAACATCCGCCTACAAAATGTGGGTGGCGTTGGAAGAGAAATTTCTTAAGAAAAATTGTCAGAATAAGCTTTTTTTGAAGAAGCGACTCTTTCACTTCACATATGCACCAGGTACCACGATGAATGATCACATTACCAGTTTTAACAAGTTGGTCACCGATTTGATGAATATGGGTGAGGCGTTCAAAGAACAAGATCTAACATTGATATTGTTAGGATCGCTTCCAGAGGAGTATGAGTTTCTTGAAACAACTATACTTAATGGGAAGGATGATGTGCCTCTTACTGAAGTTTGTGCAGCCATGTATAGTAAAGAACTGAGAAGGAAGGACAAGCAGATTAGTTCATGTGGAGACGCGAAGGTTTTGCTTGTCAGAGGTCGTTCGCAGAAGAAGGGCACCGATAAGAGATGGAGATCCAAGTCGAGGCAGAGACTGAGCAAAGATGAATGTGCCTTTTGTCATGAAAAAGGCCATTGGAAGAGAGATTGTCCAAAGTTGAAAACCAACGATAATCATAACAAAGGGAAAGCTGTAGCGGAGGCGTATGTCACCAAGTGTAATGATGAAGAATCAGATATCTCACTTGCAACATCGTCAACCAAAAATGCTTATGATGTATGGCTATTAGATTCGGCATGTAGCCATCATATTACACCACATCGAGAGTGGTTTAGTAATTTTGAAGGACATGAAAAAGTTGTTTACACGGCAGACGAAACTCCTCTCATTACTCATAAGATTGGTTTTGTTCGATTGCTATATGAAGACGGAACAATTGTGACCTTGAAAGGTGTTCGTTACTCGCCAAAGTTGAAAAAGAATCTCATTTTCGTCGGTACCTTAGAATATAACGGATTCGAAGTAAGGGCAAAGGATGGGGTTATGAAGATCATCTCTGGAGTACTTGTAGTAATGAAGGGTATTCATAAAATAGATAACACGTATCACTACAAAGGTAGAACAGTTGTTGGAACTATAGTAGCTGTTACCAATGGTGATAGAAATTAAGAAGCTATGAAGCTATGTCTTATGCTCTTAGGACATACAGGAGAAAAATCCTTAAATTTTCTCATAAAGCAAGGATTATTGAAAGGATTGAGTTCTTGTAAGTTAGATCTCTGTGAGCATTGCATCAATGGGAAGACGACAAGGGTGAAATTTAGGACATCTATCCACAAGACACAATGTATCTTGGATTATGTCCACTCTGATGTATGGGGTCGCGTAAAGACAAGCTCTTTAGGAGGGAGACACTACTATGCAACCTTTGTTGATGACTTTTCCCGAAGAGTTTGGGTGTACACGTTGAAGACAAAGGATGAACTGCTAGGAGTGTTCATAAAGTAGAAAAAGATGATGGAAAATCAGACTTGCAGAAAGATCAAACATCTCCGAACAGATAATGGCGGAGAGTATAAAATGATCAGTTTACAAAATTTTCTGAAGATAAAGGCATCGTCAGACACTTCAGTGTCAGGCTACACCACAACAGAACGGGGTGCAGAACGCATGAACCGAACCTTGCTGGAGAAAGTTGATCTGCTAGTAGTGAATTTATACAACATGGTAGAGCTTTTGCTCAATTGCCAATTTCAATTGCAATTCCTAGATTTATGGGATTTACATATAGCCAATTTCAATTGTCATGTAAACATGTCTTATCCCATCTTATGGCTTGAGTTTGCCAGTTCTCACCGCCTAACTCAATTAAGTTGTCCAACTTAAGAAACTGCAAAATCGTCCATGCACGTTCTCACGTCATGTGGACATTTTACCCTTTGATTACGATCTAAGTCACGTTCTCACGTAACTAAGTCACGTTCTCACGTAACTAAGTCACGTTCTCACGTAATCAAATATGTACAAAGATGTCATGAATTCATCTTCGTAGCATAGGTTTTATTAAAACATTTATATCCTTGTTTTAATGTTTAAGCTTTTCATCATCAAACTTTAATCGAGTTATTGGATAACCAATTAAAGAATCACCTTTAATTACCATTATATCCTACTGCTGCATGAGTCATAAGACCCAAGTTATTCGGATAATTACCACAAAAGTGGCGCGTAGAATTTAAAGTAAATTCACCCTTAAGATTTTATGCACATATATAGGAATACTTGGTAACTCTATTAAGACGCACAAACGAGCGGAGAATTAGGTCAGCGCGAAGCATATTACATACCCTCATCTTTAAGGTCACAATTTAATGCGTACCAACCTTATATCCATCACACAGTTTGTCATTCATGGGTGAGCCGTTCTAACTATTTTGTGCAAAAAATCAATCAATTAAATGATTACGATTACTATGCTTAAAAATGCATGTTTCACCATTGTTTAGGTCAGTTTATTTTTCTAATAAAAATACCCTTGTTACACATAACAAACAAGCAAGTATTTAAAAATAAACATATAAAAAATGAATGCATAACATAATAATAAGTCATGGATATAAAATAGCCACATGCAAACCTTTTGATAAATCCTATTAATAATCAATTCTAGATATGTCAATATGTACATGTTTAATTAAGACTCTCACCCGTTTTCGGTAATGTACAAAGTGAGCCACATGCATCGATTCATCGATTGCGTAAGTCAAAATTAAAGCATATACCACATAGCACATAATTGATTTAATAATAATGATTGGGGTCTCTCCTAATTTAAGATCTATCAAGAATTTAGTGTATATCACTTAACCAAGTAAAACATACAATAAAAGCAGATCCATGATAAAACATGCATGCATTTATCATGGATATAAATCACACTTAACAATTAATGCAATTAACCAAGAGTTACACAATTTAATACACATAAAATTGCATGCAACCTAGGGTTTCTAATCCAATTAAAACTGATGTTTACAAAACCCTAATTAGGGCACAAAAAAACGCCCTTTAAAATTAGGGTTTAGGTTTTGCAAACCCTAGATCTACACATACAATTAATAACACAATCATGTTTATTTGTTTTATGTGTTTCAGTAATTAATTACTTGTTATACAAGGCTCGTGATGCCACTGTTGAGTTTAAGATATATGATATACAATAATAACATATAGACATCACAGAGTACACAACGGAAGACTTAGTATCATAACAATAATTAATTAACTGAAAGAATGCGTAGCGTACCTCTTGCAATTGGCTAGATCTCTTGAACAAAGCAGATGAAGTGGTTAAAAGAGTTGTCCCTTACCGTTTTACAACTCAAACCAATAGGTGTAAGAATAATGTCTTACCACCACAATTTTGTACACACGAATTAACCGCGAATCAAAGCGATTGCTAGATCTAACACAAACCCTTGTTTTATGAAAAAACAAAACCAAAACACCCTTAGGAGGGGTTCGGCCAAGTAAGTAAGAGAGAGGAGGAAGAGAGATCTAGGTTAATTCAATGCACAAAAGTTAACCCTAAACCTCACCCTAGGTTTGTTTATATACTAGATGGAAATCTTAGGGAACAAGTTAGGGATTTGGGTTGTGAGAACCCCATATGGCCGGCCATATGCAAGCCTAGGGGACCCCAAATCTTTTCCATTTTAAGATTTTTCATTACTAGTCATTCTCTTTACATTTAACGGTCGTTAGTCATTTTTTCGTTAAATACTTCACGATCGTTAGACGGACTTTATGTGTAATAATTAATCGTAATCATTAACATTAATTATTAACTTTAATTCTCATTCGCTAATGTGTGCAATCCCAGTGGTCACGAACGTCAATCCGGACATTCATTTGTTTTATAAATATATACATTTCCAACAACGTATTAGTACTTTGTACTCGTATATGTGCCAAGGAACGGTGTTTTATTTTATGATAGAGTTACGTTAAAGAGTTGATCATAACATCTGCATGTTTTCGAAGTGCGAGTACTTAACTTAAAGAGTTGATCGAGTTACGTTAAAGAGTTGATCACATTGCCCATAGATTTTGCGCAAATCCACCTTTAAATAGTCGTTAGCTTGTTTTCATTCTTTCCAGCTTTTGATAATTCAATTTCATTCTTCTCTCTCAATCTTGTAATCAAACTCATGGTATAATTCCACCATTGATATCAAACTACTTTCGTGAATTGTTCTTCATTCTTCCTATTCGCCATCTGTTTGTTAACAATATTTCGTTTCTTAGTTGATTCCAGATACAGATTATAATAATACACAAAGGAACTGTGTTTTAGTTTTGATAGAAATGTTGATGAGTTGATCATAAATTGTGCTTGTTATCGAAGTTCTGAATACTTAATGTATGTGTCATGCCCACTGCATATCTGCAACTAAATTCTCCAAGCCCATAACTATCCCGTGCAATACGGTTCGTACCATAAATCCGAGTATGTATTAGTTATAAATATATAATTCGTCTTTGGTACATTTTCTAAAAAATCTTTATACTTCTACTTAATTTTCAAAGGTTGAGTCTCCCTTGAATATCTGGTTTGATAGAATTAAGAAGAAATAGAAAAGGGGAACAATTTCTAAAATAAATGGGAATCCACCAAAAAAATATCCATCGAGTCGCTTGAGTTTGCCTTTTTAGGGGATCATTCTCCATTGTTTTCATCTTGCCTTCATCGATGATTAAACTCAGTTTCACCATCTTTATCATTAAGTTAAGATGTTGTAGATCTTGCCACCTTCATCATAGTTGATTCTTTTTGTTACGATAGGTAATAATTTTTAATTCACAGAGTCCTAATTGTTCATACATTCACTTATCATCTCAGTTTGAAGTGTTTGAATGTTACATTATTCATCACAAGTGTGTGTAGCTTTGTTGAGTGCCAAATATTGGCGAAACGAAACTTTTGATATTGAAAAATACAAAAAAGAACACTAAAGTGTATGCTAGTATGGTGTGGTAGTATATATAAAACTTGAGTTTAAATCATTTAATTCAGGATTCAAAACATGTACAACAACAACAATAACAATGGCCAATCCAGCCGTAGCGACGTATGGGTTGATTCAAAACGAAAAATTAAAGTAGCGGCTGAAGATTAAAGTGATGGGATGGATCGAACCCTAAAGTGTTATGTAAATCGATATTTCATTCATTATCAAAATATGCTACATGAGGAATTTTCTTTGCTTACTCTTATTTTGGTGCTTACCAAGGGATAAATCCCCACCATTCATCTAATTTGATCTAATGGTGAGGATTAACCTAAGATTTAATGGATAAACCTAAGTCTATGTTTTTTTTATTGTCTTTTTGTCTTTTTTTTTCTTCACTTATTTTTTGTCTTTTTATTTTTTTTTTCACTTTTTTTTTTGTCTTTTTTTTTCTTTCTAACTCACGTTTTTATTTATTAACCTTTTTTTATTCACGTTTTTTTAATTCTTATCTTTTTTCTTCGCTTTCATACGTTTTTGTCTGTTTTCATACATTTTCATACGTTTTCATCGCGTTTTCGTCCGCGTTTTCATATCGTTTGTCCGTTTCATACGTTTTCATTTTTTCGTTTTCGTCCATTATTCATTTCGTCCGTTTCGATTTTCCCCGCCATTCGGTTTCGTTTTCGTTCATTTTCATACGCTTTCGCTTTCATACGCCGTCCGCTTTCATATATTAGTCCATTTTTCGTTTTCATTCTTCGTTTTCTTACGTTTTCATATGTTTCGGACTATCACAAGTGATATTCTGTGGTATTCAGAGTATCATTTGTGATATTTTGAATATCGCTTGTGATTTCCGAATATCACTTGTGAATTTTTGAATTACTACTAACTACCACACTTTTATTGCTAATTTTTCGTGTATCTCATTCTCATGATGTTCAACTTTTGGAGGATAATTTGATATAACTAGTGACATCACGGATATGTCAGCTTCTTCTATTTTGTTGAATCATGTGTGATATCACAAATGATATCACTTGTGATATCACAGATGATATCACTTGTGAAATCACCTGTGATTTCACGTGTGATATCACAGGTGATATCACTTGTGATACCACACGTGATATCACCTGTGATGTAACATGTGTTTGAGCGTCTTCAGATGTGTGTGCTTTGTTTAACCATAGCTTCTTCAGCGATCAACTATAGATATTTTCAAATCCCGTTGTAAAACCTATTGAAATACTCACAATGTATCCATTAAATAGACAAATTCAATCACAACTTAAATAAAAAACAAAAGTACACTAAATAACTATGTGTTTAAAGCAAAATCAACTTGTTTAAGTTGTTTAATCTAAATGTAAACAAATAAAAGCGTAAGAAAACACGAATACGTATGAAAGCGTAAAAACACGTATAAAAACGGATGAAAACGTATGAAAATGAAAGAAAGCTGATGAAGATGGATTAAAACGTATGAAAACGGACGAAAACGGGCGAAAACGGGCAAAAACGAACGAAAACGGATGAAAACGTATGAAAACAGACGAAACTACGAAGAAAAACGCGAATTAAAAAGCGTAAATAAAAAACTACGCAATTTTAAAAACGAAAAAAACGTGAAAAAAATTTAAAAAAAAAAAAAAAAAACGTGAATTAAATAAAAAAACGTGAATTTAAAAATAAAAGACAAAAAAAAAATATTTGAATATAAAAGAAAGACAAAAAGACAAGAAAAAAAAACATGGACTTAGGTTTATCTTTTAAATCTTAGGTTAATCTCCACCATTAGATCAAACTAGATGAATTGTAAGGATTTGTTCTTTGGTAAGCATGAATTTGTTGGTAAGCAAAATAAAGTGCATCTATGCTACATGGTACAGATTATTCTAGATGTGCGCGTAGAGCCCGATACAAATATTATGGGCTAAAAAAAACATGCAAAAAGATTATTTTGTTCATAAATAGCAAAAATCTTTACATATGAATATATGATGAGATACTTGATAAAAAAAAAAAAAAAAAAAAACTAGAGGAAAATTACTTTTACCCTGTTTATCCGAAACAAGAAATTCAAAAAAGTTGTAACATATTGGATTTCACAAACACACTAAACCATAATATCAAATAGGCGTATTATATGTTTTAGAGAGAGAAAGTTAGAGGTTTGGGAACTTTAGTGAGAGAAAGAAAAATCTTATTATGAGCTCCAACTCTACCTTGGGAGGTAGAGAGTATTTATAGTCTTACATAAATCGCCACCTATCGGGCTGTATCGGCATACAGTGGGTAAAGATTCGTCCGTCCTCCACGGTGTTACTTAAACTAAATACTACTTAACTTATAATAATCTACATTGCGAGCTTAACGATTACATATACTTGAGGTGACCGACTCTTTAATACATGAATTTACTAAATCCTAACAATCTCCCCCTAAAGGAGGTCACCTCAAGATCACCTCAAACATACATTGAATACAAACAGATTTTACATTAAAATTGTTCTTGCATTCTTGATGTAGTACTTTGCTCCGAAGCTCGTAGTCATCGATTCTTCTCATTGCATGTTTGGATAATCCAAGTGGAGGTCTTTTACTGATCCACGTGATAATGAGTTTTGAGCTAGCTTTGAGATCATCAGCAATAATACATCTCTAATTCTTCCATTGTGGTGTTGTGACTTATGGACCGACATGCTCACATTCTGGATCATGATATATTCTCATCAGAGTGGCGGAAGCTTTCGTTGATTCATGATATTGGCAGCCAGTAGCATAAGCATGGAGTGAAAATATCAGAGTCATTGATGCATTAATCATGATTTCTTTCAAGATGAATGTGTTGAGTGAGCATGCGGCTATGGATTGACCGCTACATTCGATCACCGCAAGCGTGGGGTACTACATAAAACATTTAGCAATAAAGCGCACGAAAGTGTCTTTGATCACTTTCGTTGAATTGAGGTACACGCCCACGGTTCCCGATTGATCAGTACAAGTAACTTGCTGTGATCGTAAAATTCAGAAGAATTTCCTTGACAGGTTTCGCAACGCCTCTAGCTGCCCTTCAAACCGAACGTCTCAAAGAAGACTGATCGCTCCCCAACAAGCTAAATCACTCAAGCCCTGCCACTTGTGAATGGCGAACCGTAATCGACTTAAAACAGCCCAAACACGAATGCAATGAAGATCGAGAGAGTAGTGTTTCCCAGTGTCGTTAAGTCCCAACGAAGTTTGTAGAATAGCCAAACGTGTAGGGATCGAGAAATTTGAACGGGAAAAGAGATTTGAAGATGATTATAACTAAGGAAAAGCCCATAAACTACAGGGGCTTAAATGCAAATTAAAGAAAGTTAAAAAGATAAAAAATATTAAATAAACGCTATCACTATTTTTAAAATGATGAACGTTTAAAACTTAAAACTAAAAACTTACGTTTAAAATAAAATTACGTAAACGTACAAAATAAAAAGTGAAATCTAAGAAATAAAAGACCTAAAAATATGAAAATGACATTTTTACAAACCTAATGATAAAAGAAAATATTTAGAAAAAGAAGATTATTTTTATAACTAATTATCTAATTATTATTAATTAAAAACTATTTTTAACTATTAGATAATTACCTAAAATACAAGAAATTAGGAAATAAAGATAGAAAAATAAAATGAAGACTTAGAAAAGTCTAAAATAACAAACTAGAATTTTCAAAACTATTTTTATATTTTTCTGATTATTTTTGGATTTTTTATGAATTAAAAACTATTAAAAACTAATTAAAATGCTAAAAATTACAAAATAAAATATGAAAAATCTGGAAAATTACTTTTTTTACTTTTTATATTTATCTAAACTTAATAAAAATGAAAAATTATTTTTTTGAACCTTTTCTTAATTTTTTGTATTTAAAGCTAATTAAAAATGCTTAAAAACTAATTTAAATTAAGAAAAATAGCAAAAAAACTTAGAAAAATCTGAAAATTTCAGGAAAACTCTAAAATAATATTAGGAATGTAAGAAAAATGGAAAAACAGGGGCTTGTGTGCAAGATATTGAAACTGATGAGGAAGTGCTTATTAAAATAAGCACTTGAATAAGCAAATGGAATCCAAAGGCCACCCAACTGATACACAAGCTATAATAAGCTAAGAGAACTAAAATGGAACAAGTAACAACAAGCTACAACCTCTGATAAGCAAGATTACACTGATTTGGAGATTTGAGATCATAAGCTAAAACAGATTTAGGGGGTCTACTTGCAGCTGAAATATAAGCCAACCAATAAGCTAAAACAACAAAATGGAAATGGGACCCTGCACTAGACCTGGGTGAGAGCATGCAAACCAAAAATTAGACCTAGAGGTGCTCTGATGAGCCTTGTGCAAGACTTGCAAGAACTGCAAAACCCCTGTGCAGGCTTGATGCCCTGCACAGGGCAACTGACCTCATTTTGAACAGCTTATTTGGGGCTTAAATAAATTCTACAAAATTATACAAAAATGGCAAAAAGAAACTAGGGCAGTAGAACTTTTAAAAGCTACAAATATCACTGAAATTGACTCAGAAATGAGTCCATGAAAATTCCTTCTTGTTGAGCTCAAAACTGGTTTTGTGCATTTGACTTTTTAAGAAAACTACAAGTTTGACTTTATTGAACTTTTATCCTAATTTGTTGACTGAATATGATGTTTATTGATGAAATTAAGCTACTGCAGCCTATGTCTATGAATATTGAACACAAAACAAGAATTTGAACTTTCAAAATCACAACAGATTCTCTTACAAGACAGATTATGTGAGATTTGACTTAGAGTGTTGCAGGTTACAATTTTAAGACAGCAAGGAGTTTATTTGGACTCAACAAACATTAACCAACAACTATAATCCACTGCATAAACCTATGAGACAGATTTAAGGGCAAATCCAAACACACCTGTATCAACTGTTTTGCAAACAAATTTAAGCTAACTGTTACAATGAACAATGCAGGCAATCAAACTGACTTTTAATAATCTAAATACTACTTATTAAACTAATTTTAACTACTTAAAATAACAAGGACAGATTATGCTGATGAGACTTGGAAAATCACTTACAAATGGAACTTTAGCCACAGTGGCTTGTATTGAACAAATGAAATCACCACCTATTCTAGACCAAACATTCTGCTTCTAAACCACCCCAAATCCATGTCTGCATCACCAAATTCCATTTCTATGCCTGTTTAACCAAATGTGCTTCTCAAGTTGACTTTTGTTGACCTTCAAGGGAACTTGATTGAAACTAGATAACAGGTTTACAAAAAGCTAAGATAAGCTTAAATAAACCTGTTTGACTTATTAAATAAGCTTATTGAAGCTTGGTAACATGAGTTGAATTGAAAATTTGCAACAGTGAACCAGAATTCATGAAACTAAATGGAAACTTTGATTTAAGGTTTAAGATAAATTAAAATAACTGAACAACTTAGTTTAAGTATCATAAAGCTTAAGATTACAAATTTTAGAGCTAATTAAGACATTTAAAATAAAACGACATACAAGAAATTTTTAAAAACTAACTACTTGCTTCTCTGTTGACTCTTCCTCCTCTTTTATAGCCTTCAATGCTTCCACGTGTCCCTCAGATCAAATCCCACCACTTCTGAGAGCCAATGGGAGGGTTTTAAGCATAATGGCTATTTGATGATTTTGGCGGGAAAGGTGTTATTTGACCTCTGTGGCCTTCTGACTGCAACTAGGGGGTGGGCCGTGTGATGATGAGGGGTGAGGGAAGGTGATAAGTGAGGTGACGGTGTTGGGAGAGGGAATAAGAAGCCCAGCACAAGTTGGGGAGAAAGGGGGAGGTGGAGGGAAAAGGGGAAGGGTGAGGTGTTTGACTAGGGGGTTCAAAAATTGGTTTTGACAGGGGGGTCACAAGGGACTAATGGCAGGGGGCCAAAACTCATTTTGACAAGGCTTTGTATTAATTTAGACAAGGACTAATGTTGCCAATCTGAAATTATGAAGGACCAATCCTGTAATTTTCCAAACTTTGTCACAAGGACTGAAATTGACAACCTTCAATAGTGCAAGGACCAAACTTGCCATTTTCCATTTTCAAAGGACTAAACTTGCCAAATTTCAAAGTTTAAGGACTAAAGTTGTAATTTTGTAAATTTGAATCTCAAGGATCAATTTTGACAACTTAGGAATCCCTAGGGACTTAAAATGATATTTTTCTTTATTTGGTTTTACCAGGGACTGTTTTGACAACTTTTGAAACTTGGGGACTAAAGCGCCAATTATGCAAACTTTATACGTTTTCACCAGATTTTGATATTTTTGCATTTAAAACACATAAAACACTTATTTGTGATATTTTTATCATTTTGATGCTTCGAGTGTTTTCGATGTTTTGCGGTTTAAATGGTATAAAAATGATGAGTATTTGCACACTCATCAATCCCCACACTAAGATATTGCTAGTCCCTAGCAATGTTTTGAGAAAAATTAATGGATTTTATCTCTTTACCAAAAGCCATTACTTCGGGAGTAGCCAAATGTTTCAGTTCAAGTAAGAACCATGGTACCGCGATAACCATCTCGATTTATTGGCAAATCATAAACCATATAACGGATTTGATGTGTCTTTACCGGAAGCCGTTTGCTCTGGACTAGCCAACTCTTAGATAAATTATCAATATTATCTTTGGTGAGTGATTACCAATTATGGTTTTTCCACCGCCTTTACCACAAGCCATAACCTTTGGGCTAGCCACCTCTTCACTTTTAAGGATATGGTGAGCTGAATACCATACAATTTTGGGCAAATTGCAAGCCGTCAACGGATTTGAGATATCTTTACCAAGAGCCGTTTGCTCCTGGATTAGCCAATCCTTATGTGGGTTAGACATGGTGGGCTGATTACCATTTGTTGTGTTTAGTACATAGTACTTCCACTAAAATTTTTTTTTTAAAATTTGGCCATTTTGGGGGAAAAAGGGACTAAAAGGGTACATTTATGATCAAATTCGCCAGAATTTCCCCCCCACACTTAGAAATGAATATTGCCCTCAATATTCAAAGTACCGGCGGTTATGCCGAAACTTAGAATGTAAAAAGATAACATTACTAGCTAAGTGTAGAAACACAACAATTATTCTCTTTTTTAGTATATACAATTTTCATTCATTTTTAAAATTTATACAACATGTGGGGCATCTCCCCCACACTAGGATGGTACACACGGGTGAAAACCCATGTTGTGCTTGCTAATGTTTTTGATTCCCGAGTCACTAGCTTGACTCGACCCCGAATTAATTTGTTCATGGGGAAGTAAGTGGAAGAGACAATCTCCATCGGACTTTCATTCAAGATGTTTGGATAAACATTGAAGTACGTGAAAGTTCCACACCGATGAGATACAGACAGAACACCCTGGGCTCAAGTGGTACATGGAAATGCTCGGGTCAAAGATAATGTCTTCATTCGAGGAGTGAAGAACAGAGGATGTAATATATGAAGAAAAGAAAGAAAATCATGATAATAATCATGACTAACTCTTCATCCTCAATAGGAGAATTCATAGTTTCATGAATCTCCTCAGTTAAGCTTGGTTGATCAAGACATATTATGGGTGTGTCTAGATCAAAGTAGAAATTATCATACTCCGGCGGAGATATGATATGAGTGAGTTCACCGGCGAACTCCTCGTGAAGAGAATCAATCACGAGGATGTAACTGTGAATTCTTGTTCAATCAGGCTCATCACTATCCTCAATATCAAAGAGTGGATTCGAAATTAAAGTGAATTCGAGTCGAATTCAAATAGAGGGATTGGTGAGAGTAGTTTTGAATGTTTCGAACAAAGTGATCAACATTCTCTATTGACTTGTGGGATAAGAAGTGAGTGAACGATCATTATCACGGAGACTTTCGGCCCCCCGGATCGGCCGAAATCAAAGAGTGGATTGATGTGAGTGAGTTCATCGGTGAACTCTCAATCCGATGATCGACGCTGATCACGGGGAGTGATGCCTCAACATACTCGATGTTTCCATGAGAAGTGCAATCGTCGCTAACATCGGAGAAAGTTTCAAATGATCTTTGAACACTCAATAGGGGAGATAGAATCACACACATGATCAGAAGTTCCCTGTGACTCTCTCGGGATTGGGACAAGGTTCTCAACACTAGACTTTATGAATTAGTCCGATTCCTTTTTAGGAACAGTGTCAAGATGCTCGCCCCCATGGTCGAGAGCGAGTGGGAGTTGGGTGTGATAGCAGTTCTTTGAGAATGAATCTCAACTGCTGGGATATCATCTGATGAACTTGATGAATCAAGTGTATCCTCATCATCATCTGTCATCGAATAAAATGAAAATTGAGAGCTAGATCGGCTTTTTTTTCTTTTGCAATTGATTCCCTAATGATTTTTCAAAGGCAATTTGGGATTTTAATTTAGCGGCCGCTCTTCAGCTAGCAATTCTTCCATGGATTTCTCATGTGAATTTTGAATGACGGACATTGTGGGAGTGGAGATTTGTCAAAACCGGAAGGTTGACATTGATAATCACCATGAGGACCCCCACAATATACACAAGAAAAACTGGGAACATTATGAAATGTCTGTCTTATTGAACTCCTCACCTCTTTTTAGTAACTCCAGAAGCTCTAGATGAGTGTCTTGTTGGGTTTGTTGAGGAGTTTGAGTCATTTGACACCGTGGGAGGTTGGTGCGTGATATGGATAGTCAGTAATTTTTACAAGGAAATGGACTGTTTGACAATCGAGAGTGGAATGGGGACCTCCACAGTTCTCACAACAAAATGATTGTTGTGGTTGGTCATGTGAATAATATGGAATTTGGTCATTTCCAAAGTCCGAGTGTTACCGTAAAACCGCTGTTAGACAAACGTGTTTCGGATTGACACTCAAATCCTTGGTGAGGACCTCCACAATATTTGGCAGATAATGTTGGTTATATGAAGATGAGTGGCCGTGGTGGGTAATTGGAAAAGTTTGAGGGTCGATTAAATGAGTTCGATTAGGATCATAATCAAATGAATTCCTCGAACCACAAAACAAACAACTCCCGTTCGAATATCATTACACACTGCATTACACGCATAACCAACGACAGGGTGAACAAAAAAGAGGCTCACCACAACCGACACAAGGAATAAACGATTCTATTTGAGAATTAGAGGGAATCGATTATTCAAAGAATCATTAAAACCAACATGGTGATCCGAATGACTATCAAGTCTCGAAGAACATTTTGAAAAACGGAGGTGGGACAAGTGGTGTGCTCGAGAGTAGCAATTTCCACCACTTCGTTATGGTCTGTCTGTCTGAGAAACGTGAAGATTAGGCAAGTCATTCTCATGAAGTCACCGGTCGGAATCTGATGTTTGCTTTAACCGAATCGTGAAAGTTTAGAATCAATTCTAGACGGCTTAGGAGCAATTGAGGGTTTAGATTTTGGATAATCGTAGGTTGGACGTATTTAGCACTTTATTGTAGGGAAGTACCGGTCCTTTGTCACCCCTTTTCTCTTCTATTTCCCACGTTGAATTAATGGGATCGTAACAACAATTCTTGACATTTGTGATAAAGTCCAAGCTTTTCCGTCCCGAATCGTCGCAAGAGATTCCATGAGAAAAGAAGTTTAGAATCAAATGGATAGAGGGTAAAGGGATAAAGAATCAAAAAGGGTAGGAGGGTAAAGATGAATATTTTGAATTTTGGATAAATATTTTGAAACAAAGGATGAAAATCTTTTGGGTTTTGATTTTATAAGAAGATATAAATATATAGATGGTATAAACAAGGAGTGAATATCCAAATCACTAATCTGCTAAACGTAAGACTATTAGCACCTCGGCAGCGGCGCCAAAATTTGATTCGCTCCCGAACAGTCAAGCTAAATCACTCAAGCCTGCCACTTGTGAATGGCGACCGTAATCGCCTTAAAACAGCCCAAACACGAATGCAATGAAGATCAGGAGAGTATAGTGTTTCCCCGGGTCGTTAAGTCCCAACGAGCTGTGCGAGAATAGCCAAACGTATAGTGATCGGGAGATTTGGACGGAAAAGAGGATTTGAATATGATTATAACTAAGGAAAAGCCCATAAACTACAGGGGCTTAAATGCAAATTAAAGAAAGTTAAAAGATAAAAAATATTAAATAAACGCTATCACTATTTTTAAAATGATGAACGTTTAAAACTTAAAACTAAAAACTTACGTTTAAAATAAAATAACGTAAACGTACAAAATAAAAAGTGAAATCTAAGAAATAAAAGACCTAAAAATATGAAAATGACATTTTTACAAACCTAATGATAAAAGAAAATATTTAGAAAAAGAAGATTATTTTTATAACTAATTATCTAATTATTATTAATTAAAAACTATTTTTAACTATTAGATAATTACCTAAAATACAAGAAATTAGGAAATAAAGATAGAAAAATAAAATGAAGACTTAGAAAAGTCTAAAATAACAAACTAGAATTTTCAAAACTATTTTTTATTTTTCTGATTATTTTTGGATTTTTTATGAATTAAAAACTATTAAAAACTAATTAAAATGCTAAAAATTACAAAATAAAATATATGAAAAATCTGAAAATTACTTTTACTTTTTATATTTATCTAAACTAATAATAAAATGAAAATTATTTTTTTGAAACTTTTCTTAATTTTTTGTATTTAAAGCTAATTAAAAATGCTTAAAAACTAATTTAAATTAAGAAAAATAGCAAAACAACTTAGAAAAATCTGAATATTTCAGGAAAACTCTAAAATAATATTAGGAATGTAAGAAAAATGGAAAAACATGGGCTTGTGTGCAAGATATTGAAACTGATGAGGAAGTGCTTATTAAAATAAGCACTTGAATAAGCAAATGGAATCCAAAGGCCACCCAACTGATACACAAGCTATAATAAGCTAAGAGAACTAAAATGGAACAAGTAACAACAAGCTACAACCTTTGATAAGCAAGATTACACTGATTTGGAGATTTGAGATCATAAGCTAAAACAGATTTAGGGGGTCTACTTGCAGCTGAAATATAAGCCAACCAATAAGCTAAAACAACAAAATGGAAATGGGACCCTGCACTAGACCTGGGTGAGAGCATGCAAACCAAAAATTAGACCTAGAGGTGCTCTGATGAGCCTTGTGCAAGACTTGCAAGAACTGCAAAACCCCTGGTGCTTGATGTCTGCATCGGGCAACTGACCTCATTTTGAACAACTTATTTGGGCTTAAATAAATTCAACAAAATTATACAAAAATGGCAAAGAAACTAGGGCGAGGAACTTTTAAAAGCTACAAATATCACTGAAATTGACTCAGAAATGAGTCCATGAAAATTCCTTCTTGTTGAGCTCAAAACTGGTTTTGTGCATTTGACTTTTTAAGAAAACTACAAGTTTGACTTTATTGAACTTTAATCCTAATTTGTTGACTGAATATGATGTTTATTGATGAAATTAAGCTACTGCAGCCTATGTCTATGAATATTGAACACAAAACAAGAATTTGAACTTTCAAAATCACAACAGATTCTCTTACAAGACAGATTATGTGAGATTTGACTTAGAGTGTTGTGTTACAATTTTAAGACAGCAAGGAGTTTATTTGGACTCAACAAACATTAACCAACAACTATAATCCACTGCATAAACCTATGAGACAGATTTAAGGGCAAATCCAAACACACTCAGATCAATCTTTGCAAACAAATTTAAGCTAATGCTAAATGAACAATGCAAAATCAAACCGACTTTTAATGACCTAAATACTACTTATTAAACTAATTTTAACTACTTAAAATAACAAGGACAGATTATGCTGATGAGAGTTGGAAAATCACTTACAAATGGAACTTTAGCCACAGTGGCTTGTTTTGAACAAATGAAATCACCACCTATTCTAGACCAAACATTCTGCTTCTAAACCACCCCAAATCCATGTCTGCATCACCAAATTCCATTTCTATGCCTGTTTAACCAAATGTGCTTCTCAAGTTGACTTTTGTTGACCTTCAAGGGAACTTGATTGAAACTAGATAACGTGTTTACAAAAAGCTAAGATGTTTAAATAAACCTCGTTTGACTTATTAAATAAGCTTATTGAAGCTTGGTAACATGAGTTGAATTGAAAATTTGCAACAAGGAACCGAATTCATGAAACTAAATGGAAACTTTGATTTAAGGTTTAAGATAAATTAAAATAACTGAACAACTTAGTTTAAGTATCATAAAGCTTAAGATTACAAATTTTAGAGCTAATTAAGACATTTAAAATAAAACGACATACAAGAAATTTTTAAAAACTAACTACTTGCTTCTCTGTTGACTCTTCCTCCTCTTTTATAGCCTTCAATGCTTCCACGTGTCCCTCAGATCAAATCCCACCACTTCTGAGAGCCAATGAGTGGTTTTAAGCATAATGGCTATTTGATGATTTTACGGAAAGGTGTTATTTGACCCTCCGTGGCCTTCGATCAACTAGTGGACAGTGTGATGATGAGGGTCGAGGGGAAGGTGATAAGTGAGGTGATGGGTGTCAGAAGGAATAGCAGCAACAAGGCACAAGTGGGGAGAAGGTGGAGGTGGAGGAAAAGGGGAAGGGTGAGTGTTTGAATTAGGGGTTCAAAAAATTGGTTTTGACGGGGGGTCACAAAGTGGACTAATGGTGGGGCCAAAACTCATTTTGACAAGGTTTGTATTAATTTAGACAGGACTAATGTTGCCAATCTGAAATTATGAAGGACCAATCCTGTAATTTTCCAAACTTTGTCACAAGGACTGAAATTGACAACCTTCAATAGTTCAAGGACCAAACTTGCCATTTTCCATTTTCAAAGGACTAAACTTGCCAAATTTCAAAGTTTAAGGACTAAAGTTGTAATTTTGTAAATTTGAATCTCAAGGATCAATTTTGACAACTTAGGAATCCCTAGGGACTTAAAATGATATTTTTCTTTATTTGGTTTTACCAGTGGACCTGCTTTGACAACTTTTGAAACTTGGGGACTAAAGCGCCAATTATGCAAACTTGATCGCTTTTCACCGATTTTGATATTTTTGCTTCTAAAACACATAAAACACTTATTTGTGATATTTTTATCATTTTGATGCGTTTCTGAGTGTTTTCAGATGTTTTTGCAGTTTAAATGGTATAAAAATGATGAGTATTTACACACTCATCAAAGACAACACGGAGTGAGTGAACCAGCGAATAGAGATTCACTGATTGATGAAAAGAGATTTGAAAAACAATCGTGTATTGCTCAATAGAAATTGTTTTTGCAATACAACGAAGGTTTTAATGAAAATCAATTATCAATCATAAACACCTTTTGATTTGAAATATTCGTACACGGTCGATGTGCTAAAGAAAAGAGTTTTTGCACACGACGGTTTTCAAAGGTATCCGTCAATCCATAACTTTGAACGGGATTGATTCAAAAGATTGAATCGCCCCATTGTTTCTGTTCGGTTGTCACATGGTTGATCTAATGAATAGATCTCACATGCCACCTACCAGGAGCTTGTTTGATGTTGGCTCGAGAAGGCTTTCCATCTTCATTGTGAATATGTTTACATATCACTTTCGGATGTTACGGCAATACCACAAGGATAAATGTGTAGGACTCAAGATATAATCTCTCTTTCCACATTGTGTGAAGCAGAGAGTCTTCATTGAAAGTGTCCTAATGAGATTTATTGATGATCTCGTGGCTCTAGACTCAATTTGTGCATATTTGGATCCTATATCGGAGACTAGGGAGAGGGTCTCCTTCTTCAATATCAACAATCTCTAAGAGAAAGTCGATAGATAATGTCGGTTCCCGTGAGAATGAAACAAGTCCTTTTAAGAGGAACTTGAGTGGTTTGGGAAGTTGAAGTGCGGTGCGTCCTTTGGTCCATGACGTCTTGTCTTCAATATCGATGTTACCTTGGTAACCACCGTAGCATATGAATTGAACCCGGTTTTCGCCCTAAGGTTGAATAATTGGAGGGCTATTTGTTTTCACCCTTTTCTCATTCAATTCTTTTTCATTCTTCAACCCCTCCAGTGCTTACCAAGACTTCATAGCTAGAACCTTGTTGGGTTTATTCCGATTACTAGCTCGATTTCATCCGCACTCTTCCCAATTCTCATTTTTCTCCTTTTTTCATCATACCTAAGGACTTCTACACTATCTAGTGGATTGTCCTGGGTAGATCCCTCCGGTTCTGGCGGATCATGGGAGAAAATACATAACCTTATCATCCTTATATCACCATACATAAAGTAAAGTTGGTCGGTCTATTTGGTATTGTTCATCTGCCATTGGAACCAATTGAAAACCATTTGAAAATCAAATCAGATACTTATGATATATTATCAAAGCATTTTGTACCTGAATTGTTTTGATATTTTTAGAACAAGAACTCCCCCTCAACATGTGCATCAAGTATTTGAAATCGTTTTGCACACGGAGGCAAGAAATTAACTTCTTTGATTACCATTTTCTAAAATATCAACATCACTTCCCTAATCGAATCAAGTAGATAAAGCATTTTGGAAGGATGAGGTTTTCATAATTTTGCTCCCCCTCAATATGTGCCTCGAGGTTTGAAAGAGTTTTGCACATACTAGAGGGAACCTGCACATTGATCACGTTTCAAATCTTTGTGGTTTAAGATAGATGCTCCCCTCAACATGTGCATGGAAAATTTGAAATCGTTTGGCACATGTGGGAAGGAGAGCTTGTACATCCTTATAAAACCATTTACGATTTATCAGTATCAATCCAATTTAAATCACAAATTTTCCCCCGATCACAATTATCAAATCATTTGAGATTTGTGATCTCTTATAGATTTAAATTGATTTTGAAAGCTTTTAGGAAGAATTGTGACTTGATTATGAAAGCGTTTTAACTGATAAGGATCGGATTTTAAGACTTTAAACTCCATTGAATAAACATGCATGATTATCTTTTGAAAACAATTGAATGACAAATAACTTTTTAATTTAATTGAAATCATTCTCCCCTCAATCAATGACATAAGTTGTTGATTGAGAGATAGATATTTTGACAAATAAGTCCAGATGATTATCAAAATAGAGAGTCGAGTTATTTTTCAAAGCAATTAGTTTTCATTAGATAAATGTTTATAGAATCAGAGCATGAGATTTGAAAAACAAGATAAAGCATGGCTCTGTTTCTTTCTTTGAAAGGGGTTCTTGCTGAAATGACAATAAACCATTGTTTCTCTTTCTCCCAAAATTTTTTTTTAATGAAAAATTCGAACAACATCTAAAGTCCCGTGTCATTCTTTGAATGACAGCACAAAGACCGTAGATATTATCGAACCAAAAAAAAACATGACAAAAGAACAATATTTTTGAAGATTTTTCGAATTTTTCAAATTTTTATGGATTTTGAAAGTTTTATATTTTTGTATTTTGTTTTTCGAATAAATATATACAAGAGATAGATGAAGAAAACCTTTTACTCCTCTTCTTCCTCTTGAAGACGTTTGAGTGTTTCGGTTGAAGGCTAAGACCCAGGTGGAAGAATAAACTTAAATCGTTCTCTAGGAAGAGCTTTGGTGAAGATGTCTGCTAACTGGTATTCAGTCCTCACAAAATATAGTTCCACCACACCGTTTTCCACTTGCTCCCGGATGAAATGATGTCGAATGTCGATGTGCTTTGCTCTTGAGTGTTGTACGTTGTTGCATGAGAGAGCAATAGCACTTTTATTATCACAGTACAGAGGGATTTTGTTGAATTCAAAGCCATAGTCAGATAATTGGGATCTCATCCATAGGATTTGAGCACAACAAGATGACATGGCTATGTATTCAGCCTCTGTAGAGGAAATAGAAGTACTCATTTGCTTCTTTGAAGACCAGCTCACAAGCTTATCACCCAAAACTGAGCACCTCCGGCGTGCCCGTGAGTATCTTGACATCCTGATTGATCAGCATCTGCATAGGCTGTTAGTGACATACCGGTGTCCTTCGGGTACCAAAGTCCCATATTGATGGTTCCTTGGAGATACCGAAAGACCGTTTAACCGCTTCAAGGTGCTTTTAGTAGGCTTAGCCTGGTATCTAGCACACATGCAAACAGCGAACAAGATGTCTGGTCTACTAGCTGTAGGTACATCAGGGACCCTATCATACTACGATATTTTGTTTGGTCTACCATGATCCCTGAGTGGTCCTCATCTAGTTTGTTCACGTTCAATCATGGGAGTGTCAACAGGGTCACTAGAATCAAATCCAAATTTCTTTAAATCTCATTTGCATATTTAGATTGATTTATGAAAATGCCTCCGGGACTTTGTGAAATTTGTAATCCCAAGAAAATGACATTTGTCCCATCATTGACATTTGAAATTTAGAACCCATTTCATTTGAAAAGCGATCACATTCATTGGGGTCAGTCGAGGCAAAGATAATATCATCAACATAAATTTGAACGTGAATTAAATGTTTGCCGGACTTCCTGGTGAACAATGTTGGATCAACTGCTCCTTTGCTGAATCCGGTAGATAGAAGAAACTTTGATAGCGTATCGCCTAATATCTTCAGTGGGTTCTAATTGTCATTTCGAAATGCGTCTTTACATCCATCTGATAGACTACCATGTTCTTACTAGCAGCATTAGCCAAGAAGATTCTAATTGCCTCGATTAGAACAGCGAGAGCAAAAGATTCTTCACAGTCAATACCCTCCTCTTGACGGTATCCTTTAGCAACCAATCGAGCCTTGTTCTTAAATACATCACCATGCTCATCAAGTTTCACTTTGAAGATCCATTTTAGAGCAATGATCATAGCACAATCTGGGCGGTACTAATTCCCATACATCAAGTTGAACAAACTCATGAATTTCTTCTTGCATGGCATTGAACCACATTCTTCATTCATGGCGGTTTAACATCTTTTGGTTCGATCTTAGAGTCTGAGAGTTGAAGAAGCACTATAGGGCATCGGTTGCAAGTTGTTTCCGTGTGGATACTGGACGAGAGGGATTTCCAATGATGTTGTCTAATGGATGATCGTGAGTCCATTTTCGAGGTGTTCATGTGGTGTTGTTGAGGGTAGTAGCAGAGTCGTCTCCTGAAGAAGATGGTTCGATGATGATGATTGAGCAAATATGTTTTCAAACGGAGCATCTTCAGGAGTAGAAAAGGGATTAACTTCATCATTGATGCCAGAAACAGTTCCATGATGTACATTGGAAGATTGATGATTTGTTGATGAGACTAAGTGATCGCAGTGGCTTCTTGACTTAATGATATTGAGACTGAAGGATTGACTTCATTCACGGGATATATGGCACCTCTGTTGTTGGAATCGACAGTTCATTAGCACTTGGCTCATAATGTTCATCAAACATAGGATCAAACAATTTCTTTAAATCTTCTTCAGATGGAGGTACATATGGAGTTGCTGGAGAAGAGTTTGGTACAAGGGATGAACCAATGGGACTGTTTTGAAGTGCAGGTCCTGAACTGGATTGTCCAGGAGCCATTTGACCGGTCAGCTCATCAAACGTGACGTGAATTGTTTCCATGATATTTCGGGTTCTCTTGTTGTAGATTCGGTAACCTTTTCTGTTTGGTGCATATCCTACAAATACTCCAATGTCTGCTTTAGCTTTAAGTTTGCCTAAATCTTGACCATCATTAGTTGGATAACATAAAGCACCAAACACACGAAGGTAAGAGAGATTAGGTTTTCTATTGAACAAGTTCATATGGAGATTTTCCATGAGAAGTGTGAATTAGGGATCGATTTTGAGTGTAGCATGCAGTGGCAATAGCTTCAGCCCATAGAAACATTGGAACCTTTGAGTAAATCAACATTGTTCTTGCGGCTTCTACAAGAGTTCGATTTCATCTTTCAACTACACCGTTCTGTTGAGGAGTTCGAGGAACACTTCTTTGATGACTGATTCCAACATTTTCATAAAATTCACTAAGTTGTTTGTTAACAAACTCGGTTCCATTGTCATTTGGATATTCGACCTGTTTTGTTAGTCGAACTGAAGTTGTTTGATGAGTTTGATGATGATATCTGGAGTTTCATCCTTTGTCCTTAAAAACTTAACCCAAGTGAATCAAGAGTAATCATCAACCACAACTAACACATATTTCTTCCCAAAATATTTGCACTCTCATTGGTCCACATAAATCCATATGAATTGTATGAAGAACTTCATTACGAGTTGTGGGTTTTGGTTTGTGGGCATATTTCTTGCTTTTCCCAATTGACATGCTGAAAAAGATGATCTTTTCATACTTTAATCTGGGTAAACCTCAACAAGTCCTTTCGGAAGATCATTGATGGTGCCGAAGTTCAAGTGATTGAGACGGCGATGCCATAACCATGACTTTGTTTTAGAAGCCTTTGACAACAAGCAAATTGGAAAAGACTTCATCATATCTTCGATAGAGATGGTGTATAGGTTTGAACCACGAGTTCCTCTTAATAATTCCACACCATCAAGTTCTCTAACAAAACAAGTATGTTTTCTAAAAGCCACTTCTAGATCGAATCACGAATTGACCAACAGAGAATAAATTATGACCAAGACCTTCCATAATATACCACGGAGATAACACTACACCAACAACATAATCTCCATAACCCATAATAGCACCAAAATGATCATTCCCGAATCTAACTGTCCTGATGAATTTGCTCACGAAGTTCATGAGCCGCGACCGATCTCCAGTCATATGCTTGGAACAGCGAGTCCAGGTACCCGCGAGCGATTTGAACGATCTGGGTTGAACACGACAAGAATGGATAATTAGATAATTGGGATCCCCATGCAAGAATGGGTTCCATTTGGTTAGTAACAGTGATTGGAACACCCACATCAGAAATAGAACATCCATATCATAAATTGAAGCAATGGAATCATTATGAATAGATGCAATTACTAGTGTCCATATTTGTTCTATTCAAAGTATGTTCACTTCTTAAGGGAATAGTTCTACCAGTAGGCATCCATTTTCTAGTGGGCATTGTCTCATTAACCTTATAGCCAGAAGGTATCCATTGATAACCTATCTTATAAATGTTCTTCTGTGGGTTTCCACTTTTTTCTCTCTTTCGCTGCCTTTTTGCCTTTTTGCATGATTTTTTGCATTAACAATTTTAACTGGGGATTTGACGATTAGACAAAGCATTCACACCACATTCATGATTAGCAACAGAATTCAAGCGGACATCATTACAAGGTTTGCAAATAGTATCAAATTGAATTAATTACGTCGCCTATGGCTAATACTAGTATCAACACGATTCGTTTTATTCAACTCAAGCTTAAAGTTCCTAGGTTGGTCTTCTACTCTCTTCCAATGCACATTCTTAGCTTGCGAGGTCCTATCATTCCTTGTATTGTCTTGAGACTTTGACCCTTCGCTTTAATGTCATGATTACTCCGTAGGGGAATGGGAACATTAGTTGGTTTTGCTACTCTTTGTATCTCCTGTTTAGATGTGTTGGGATCTGAACTACATGCAGGCACACTAAGGTTCACTTTCTTAACACTAGAAGTGCTGGGATTTGTACTCCTAGAAGGCACACTAGAGTATGCTTTCTTGGCACTAACAAATCGGTCTGAACTACTTGAAGGTATACTAGGTTCACATTCAAAACATCGGGCATCGAATGGATATCATACTTGGCACTAGGCATAGAACAAGGAATCAAAGGATTAACTCTCTCACCTAAGGACTTAGGGCATATTGTGATTAAACATTCTAGAATTTCTTGAGATCGTTTGGCATATAAGCAAGCAAACCCAATTTCATTATCAAGTGGTTTCTTAATGATCCTCTTCAACAATCTCACGGAGACATTCTAGACAATTCTTAAGGGATGAGAAATATGTTTGAATAGCAGTTCATTATTCCTAAGATGAGGAGGAACATATTTAACAGACAAAGCATATTTATTACAAGGGTGACCTTTGATACAACATTCTCCCCATTGGACATTGGCATTTTCCCTTTTACCTGGCTCTTCAGATTCTCAATTTCCTTTTGTAATGAAGCTATTTTTTGTTATTTTTTTCACGGGTGACTTTATTGAATCATATAACTCTTTGAAATGTCGTTTAACTTTTTCATTTTCTTCTAGAAAACTCTCGTTTTCCTTTTGTAAGGCATTACTAAGTTTTGAAGATGAAAAGTTTGAGAATTCTGAGAATCTAAAGGAGGAGGCATTTGGGAGCCAGTCACATTGTTCTTTTCACCCTTTAATTGAGAGATTTGGGCTTTCAACTTTCTGATCGTGTTACAATGAGCTTGAATCTGTTCATCACGTTTGTTAATTTGAAAAACTGCATCAAACTCTGGAGCATCTGAGGATGTCTTGATATTTGAAGTTTTGACATTTTCTTTAAGATGTTGATATTTTAGTTGTAAATTAAAATGCTCAACTTCTAGTTTAGAAAAATGTTTAACCAAATTGTCGTGATCATCCAGTTCAATTTTCTCATTTAGTTTAGAATTAGTCTTTTCAAGCTCAATGACACGATCATGGGAGACTTTCAGGGCAACAGATAATTCATGAAATTGAGAAGCATTAATGGAACAATTTGTAGCAGTGAAAAACACATCTTGAGCAATACATTCAGAAATCAGATGCTCATTTAGTGTATGCAAGTTCTTCCTCTCAATCTCATTATATTTTAATTCTCGCTCATAGTCACTAACCTCAACGATCATTGCATCAAATTCCTTTTCCATTTCTTTAATATCAGATTTTATCCCCTTTTTAAGACTCTCAAAGTGATCTTTTAGTTGTTTAAAGAAAGGCATGACTTCAGTTAAATAACATTCTTTCGTTTGCTCAAAACCCCTTTCCCCTTCAGTTATACCAGTAGGTGTGATCCTTTTCTTACAAGTTTTCTCAAAATCAACAAATAGTTGAAAAATAACATATTGACTGATTAAGGTCTTGCTTTTAGTGGCAATAGTCCTCGGAACTAAATGCATTGGTGTATTGGGAGGATACACGATCGTGAAGGCATTTTCCTAAAGGGGGGGTTTGTTACAACAAGATTCTCTGCTTTTGCTTATCTAAATCCTTTTTCCAGAACACTTGTTCGGATGTTAACAATGTCTGAGGCTTAAACTTGTTCAAGGAAATCCAATTCTCCTTCTTGTAATCATGGGGTGTGATAATTATTTTCTTCTCTTTACATTTAGGATCATCTAGTTTCTTGTTCATCTTTTCCTAGTGACTTCATCTGATTTCTTATCTTCCTCAGTGCACTCAACGCAACTAGGTTTCTGTCTAGGCTTAAGTATTTCATTGCCATCATAAAGTACCTTATGAGCATTTCTAGCCTTTTTAATGACCTCTCGATTTGGTTCCTCAACAAGGGGAATGCTATGCTTATCGCTTAAGACTCTATGCTTAGTGATCATGTGAGCTAAATCTGAATGGTGTTCCCTTGTATGTACAACTTGTTTTCAAGCTTGTTTTTTAAAGTTTTCAGATTAGAAAAATCTTTCAAAACTTTTGATTCCTTAGCATTAAATTCTTGCTTAAGCATTTTCACATTTTCTTGAAGTTCTTGTTTTTGCTTAGCAGTTTTAGAAAGCTTTTCTTGCAAGGAATTTAACTCTTGTTTCAATACTTCTTCTCTAAAATTACTTTTTATAATGATTGTACGCACTTGGTCATCCATTTCCTGCTCACGGGTGGTCAACTCAAATTTAGCACGTTGTTCATAAATAGTAACACGTTCTTTATAGGCATTTAGTTCAGAGACAATAGAATCATCAGGGGCACATGCAGTGAATTCATCGTAAACATAGTCATTATTGATTGCAAAAGATGCATTACTTGGTACAGTTTCACTTTCACTTTGCTTCACATATTAATCATATGACAATATTGTTATTATCCACATCATCAATATGTGATTCATAAGTCTCAAGAGATTGTACCTCATTATGCATCTTTCGCTCATCAACATTATCATATAGTTTTAATACCTCTGAGATTAGCTTGTCTTTGGATGGACCAGTTTGTTGTGGAGGAGAGACCTTTGGAGACACCATAGGAGAGATGTTAGCCATGAAGATTGTTTGAGCAGTAGGTTCATCATCTACATCAGAATCAAATGCATCACAATCGCTAATACTTGAAAGGCATTCTGATGATTATGACCTATTTCTCCCGAATATTGCTCATCAACATCGGCATCATAAGTCTTGGCATTCCTTTCAGCAAGAAACAGTAACTCTTCTTCATCCAAAGTCGCCCATTGTCCCGAGCTTGCATTAGCAGCATCTTATCCCTGAAGTACTCGGCATTCTGTGGACGTTTTGAGATGCGTCCTTGCAATGTGTCCCTCACCACCACAGTTGTAGCATTTGATAGGTTTTGCTAGTCCTTGATTTCCAATCCTTCCTCATTCTCGATTTCCACCATAGCCTCCACCTGCTCCACCCATTCTCTGATCACTTTTCTTGAACTGGTTGCACCATAACCTTCCCATCTCTGATAGTGGCTTGATTGTGTGGATTAGAGGCTGTTCTGAGGTTGTTGTTGGTGTGTGGGAGAGTGTAGAAGACCAACTGATCATGAGAGCTAGTTGACTAATGAAGTTTCCTACGGATGCATCAGCATCAGCTTGTTTGAACATAGGATCGGGAATGAGTTTGTGATTACCATTACCCATAGGTACAACTTAAGAAGCTTTGGTGGTAATCCCAACATTTGTGTAAAAGGGAGTTAAGTCATTTGTTGAGCTTGTTTCACCCTGAGATTTGAACTGATCAAGAATCCTTTTTTCAAACATGGCATGTCTCTCATTTTGAAGAAGGAAAGCATAGAGTTGTTCATAGTTTGTATTCTTCAATCCTTTGGTAAGCTTCACAGAGGTGACAAACTTGTGCCATTCGGGATTCATGTTGTTAACAAACTTTGAGTTCAACTGAATGTTAGGCATGGTCATTCTGATGTTCCTCATGTCATTCACAAGCTTATGGAATCTCACATAGTACTCATAGACACCCTCATCTGGTTTCATCTTAAAGTGCTCAAATTCATCATACAATTGTGATTCTCTGTCTTCAACATAGTTAATTCAGAACCCGAGAGGCATCTTGACATTATCCCATACCAGCCTTTGCTTCGAGTTGTGATTGATAAGCTTGTAGATGTCTTTTGGAAGACCTTGCGGTATAATGTTAAAAGCCCTGATATCTGCATCGAATCTCTTCTTCTCCTTATCATCGAGCTCATCATACGACTTTGGTCTATCCATTCCATAAACCAATGTTCCATCTTCAGCTGTATCAATTATGTCTCTAGTAGTCTCAACCCGATAAGGTCCTTCATCAATGGATTTGAGAATGTTGACTCCATTTTCCTTTCCAAGACATACATAACTGATTCGTTGAGCCCAAGAGTCGTAAGTCGGCCTCAAGCATGGGTGGACTAGTGTCTGAACCAGCTGCTTGAACATCCTCGGCAACAGTGGAGATGATTGAAGTAACGTTGGTAGACATGTTAACAGATTAAACGGGATTGTATTAAATCAAGAGAAAACCGTATTACAAACAGAATCAACCAAGTCGCTATGTAACCCTGAACCAAGTCGTTAAGCACCAAGTCGCTATAATGCCAAGTTGCTAAGATGTCAAGTCGCTAAATAGCTACTCGCTAAGAACCAAGTCGCTAGCAAAATTTTGACAGCAAGTCGCTAAGCTCCAAGTCGCTAAGTTGTCAAGTCGCTAAAGAGCAACTCGCTAAGCACCAAATCGCTAACACCAAGTCGCTAACCAACTTAAGTACAAGTCGCTAACTTTCACCAAGTCGCTACCCGTAGTGGAGAATCCACTAAGTGTACTATTTGTCGGCTTGTCTCAATAGACAAGTCGCTAACTCAACTCGCTAAGTCCTTCAACTACAACTCGCTACCAAATTACAAAGCAAGTCGCTAGCAAGAAAACTTATCCGTGGCTCAAGTCGCTAGCTAGAAAAAGTGAAAAACACATAAACACCACTTTTCAATCCAAAAACAACCCAACCACGATGATTCAAGCTTACCAAATCAAAACCCAAGCACATACAATGATTCTAAACACAAAACTACACCCAAGAGTCAAACTTTAACACTAGAAATGATCCAAATGATGCAAAAACCACAAAACTTTTTCAAACTCTAAAACCACCTAAAAGTCACTAGAAATCCAAAGATATGTAAGAGATGATCAAACCATGGCTCTTGATACCATTTGTAACATATTGGATTTCACAAACACACTAAACCATAATATCAAATAGGCGTATTATATGTTTTAGAGAGAGAAAGTTAGAGGTTTGGGAACTTTAGTGAGAGAAAGAAAAATCTTATTATGAGCTCCAACTCTCTACCTTGGGAGGTAGAGAGTATTTATAGTCATTACATAAATCGCCACCTATCGGGTTGTGGATCAGTCATACAATGGGTAAAGACCCGTCCGTCCTCCACGGTGTTACTTAAACTAAATACTACTTAACTTATAATAATCTACGACTACGAGCTTTCTAACGATTACATATATTTGAGGTGACCGACTCTTTAATACATGGATTTACTAAATCCTAACAAAAGTCATGCCCTCTTAGGCTGAATGCAGTAGAGGAATCGTTAGTCGATCGTGGGTGCCTCGATCGAGTGAAGGATCGATCGTACTTGATGTGGCGAATCGATCGTCCATCGTTTTTCACACAACTCGGTCGCAGGTACGATCGACTATTTCAAATGTTTTCATATCAAAAACTAACCGTTGTAATGCAACGGTTAAAAAAAATTACATTTATAAATACACAATACAAACACACTTCAATCCACAAATCTATTTCACACAATTCAAACTCAAAATACTTCTCAACACAAGATTTAATATGGCTTGCCGTCTCCCCCATTCCGTTGAAGATATGCAAGTGTACGTTCAAAATCAATGCAATAACGACGATGAGGCTCGAAAAAACGCTATTATAAGCGTCATCAATTGTTTGACCCGGCTTAAGAAGGAACAAATGAGAGAAAACTACAAGAGTTGGGCGACACATTACTCGAATCTAAAAAAGTGTGATCGACAAATTCTTGAAAGATCAAGCCCGCAAAGATCGCGAGGTTGCTGACAAGTTGTGGCGGTGTGTTCAGAAGATAACGAACAACGTCAACACCAAAATCAATTGGAGCTATCGGGAGAACAAAAACGATGGTGTAGACGAGGAAGATTTGGCTCGCCGGGGATTTGCCGGTTCTTGTACTCCTCAGTATGACTCTGCATGCGGGGAGCATTCAAATTAGATTTATGATTTATGTATTTCGTGATCGTTTTATTTACTCCCTCCGCCTCTCAAAATAATTGTCATGAGTAGGGTGTCATTCTGGTCGTCGGGTCGGCCTGAAAGACTTGTCCGGTCGAAGTCGGTCAAGCAAAAATAATATACCAAACTCGACCCTATTTGAACTCGGGTTGGTCGGGTTCGGGTCAAATCGGTCGGGTCAAGTCGTCGGGTCAAGTCGGGTCGGGTCAAGTCCATTTATATAATTCTAGAATTTAATTTCTTAAATTTAGTAACCAAACGTTATGAATATAATGTCTAGGTTTTAAAAGGTTATTATATTCATACCAAAAAGAGAGCAATGCACTAATACATGCATTTTATAGTTGGATTTACACATCTTCTTTTTGTAATGCATTTTGTTTTCAACTGGTCAATTATATAGAATAAAAATGAATATAAAACCAAATATATGAAGCAATATATGTTCATGCACTAATTTGGGCCTTTCAATTAAATAAAGATTGGAAAAGTAAAAAAAAAAAAAAAAATTTAAGTCGGGTCGACCCGAACCCGAATTTTCAAATATTTTGAACCCGATACCCGACCCTAGCCAGATTCGGGTTAATCGGGTTAACCTGATTGACCGAATTGATTTTGGACTGAGTAACTCGACCGAATATCCTTCGTCGTTAGGGTCCGGTCGGCTTCGGAAATATGACACCCTAGTCATGAGAGAGATATCAATGTTTAATAAAAACGCCACTATAAACTTAACTACTCAAAGAGAATATTATCCTAATATATTCTCTAGTTTTTACTAAAAATGGAAAGTGGACAATCTTTTTGAGACATCCCAAAATAGAAATATGGACAATTATATTGAGACGGATGGAGTAATATATTATTGTTTATGTATTTCGTATCGTTTTTATTTATGTAACGTTTTAATTATTAATGAAAATTTATTTTGTGTTAAAAATGTTTAAAAAAAAAAAATGAACTTGGTCGCCTTATCGCAAAGACCTTATCGCCTGAAGAGAAATGACGTGGACAGAAAAATAAGAGGAATTGAGGCTCCTTATTGAGGGCAGCCTTAATATGACAAAAAAGCAGAGTTGACTTGAATAAAGAAAATCTTTTGTCGATGTTAACATATTCTTTAAAAAACCTAAAATAAGTAATAATCTATATTAGTAAGGGAGATAAATTCTCACAACATTAGCAACTTGCAAAATCCACAAGGCAAAACATTGATGCAATTACGTATACACTCTAAAGCTACTCTCACTCGTAACACCACTTCACTTACCTTCTCATCGATAGTACGACACGTCAGCTTTCTCTCTTCTTTCACACGTTCTCACTTTTCGCTCCCAATAACTCATATCACTTCACCTTTAAACTAATTTTATTTATTTATTAAAATACCCACTTTTATACAAACATATTCTACTAAATATCACACACACACTCAAAAACTAAATAACAAATAATAAAAACATTGAGAGTCCCACAATTACACATTTTCTTATATAATGAACCTCTCACACAGCATGAGCTCCTCCCTCCTATCAGTTGTGCCGCGTGAGTGAGTGTGTTGCCAGCGCCTTGCTACCACCACTAGAGCCAGCCTAATTGGCATCATTTAAGCATACACATTACACCAGAGGCTTTTTGTTCATCAAAGCATCTATTTTATGGTAAAATCACTATAGTCAGACGATAACTAGTGAGACTTATTTGTGTAGGTTTTTTATAATACTAGTTCCTGATTATTATTGAGACCACAGATCAATGATAAAAAAATTAAACATCTCAAACATAAATTAAGATGTATTTTGAGATAGCTATACGAAAAGTTCAGTTTTCACTGTTCAAAAACTAGCATCATAAATCCTCATTATGCTGTATGAACTCTTAAGGGGTAGAGGAGGGTCTCGGGGCCTCCTCAAAAGTTTCGACAACTAATGTAAATATTATAAGTTTTAGAGGTAATTTTATTTGATAATACAAAAACTCTCGATCTCGACCCCAAAATAAATTCAAGCCCCTTTAAAATAAATGTTCTAGTTCGCCATCTATTGTGACTAATAAAAATAATAAGCAATAGTAATGCAAACTAATTAATATTCAAATAAACACAAGATAATCAAGATTCGAAAATAAAGATAGAAACATAAGTAGTAATATGATACATGTGTTAAAGCAAAAGCATTATTGATAAATCTTTTGACAACAAAAGTATCACCATTAGTCCGATGAAAACATAATGCACCATTTGTTTTGATTTGATATGAGAGTCGAGCGAAATTTTTGTTAAATATCATAAATTGATAGTATTATCTCTATCATTTGCAGTTTCTCTACCTTTGTTTGTTGCCTTTTACGTAAACAATATTCTTTATAGTTTTCATTTTCGTACAATAAAATGTTTAAGTATAAGATTATTCTAATAAAGATAATGTTAGAGATATTGTTATAGAAAAAAGGAGCATTTTCATATATCCCATGAGAAAATTTCAATATAGAACTCATATTTATCATAAAATCAATGAACCAATCATAGACACTCATTTTTTTAATTAAAATATAAATAATAAACTTTCACTCTTTTTTTAAAAATTAAATATTTCACAAAACGTTAATCGTTATGCCAAAACTATACAATTTATTTGAGACTAATTATTTTTTCTAGAGTACGATTGTTATATACTTTCACCATTTTATTTCGTCCGAAAAATCACATGCATTTCTTAAAATCATATGTGATTTGATTTTCATTAATCATAGTGATTTTTACAAACACATGATTTTTCTGATCTAAATCCAAAAAAAATTCGCCAAAGTTTATAAACAATGCATATCTATAGAAAGATAATTTAATTATCGCCAATGCATAAGTTGTATTTTTGTAGCTTAAAGATTTACCGTTTGCAAGATATGTTGTTTTAAAAAAAAGGTGAAAAATAATTTTTTATTAATTTAGATAAAAATGGATGAATGTGATTTGTTAATCTATTTTACGACCCGTTTCATAATTCTCAACTCATATCCCCATATACACGTCCATATTTACATATTTCCCAAACAATGCACAGCTTGTACATCATCCATAAAAACTCAGATTTGAAGAATATGTAAATATGGGTATGTATGTAATATATGAAAATCCAGGAAAATTTCAAATGCTTACTTTATTTTGATGCTTACCAAGAGACAAATTCCCACTCATCTATTTTTTATTTGAATAATGGTGATCAACCAAGATTTAATATATAAACGAAGTCTCATGTTTTTCTTTTGTCTTTTGTTTTTTTTTCTTTTCTTTCTTCTTTTTGTTTTTTTTTTTCTTTTTCCCCTTTTTTGTTTTTCTAATTATTCAATAAAGTTAGTTTTTTATAGTAAAACGCTTTTTGTTAATATTCACGCTAGTTTTTTCAAAAATTCCATTTTTAATATTCAATTCTTTTTTTTTTTAATTCACGTTATTTGGTTTTAATTTGTTTTTTCTTCCTTTAATACGCTTATGTCCGCTTCAATACGCTTTTCATCATTTTTCGTCCGTTTTCATACGTTTCTTCCCTATTTCATATGCTTTTGTCCGCTTCATACATTTTGTTCGCTTTTCATACAATCGTTTTCGATTTTTTCCATTATTCATTTTTTCGCCCGTTTTCATACGTGATTTTATCGCTTTTCATACATAGGTCAACGTTTTCATATCGCCCATATTAAATGTTTTCGCCCTTTTATTAAATGTTTTCTAGCATTTAAACATTTTGTACGCTTCACCACCAGTTATAAATTTAATATAAGTTATGAATTTAATATCACAAATGATACCGTGAATATCTAAAGTGATGTTATGTGATATTCTGAATACTAAGTGATATTTTGTGATATTCTTATCACTGTGATATTCGAATACACCTTGTGATATTCGAATTACAAAAGTTTTAAATATAACAAGTGATTTTAAACTAATGTTTTGTAACATGAAAATCATACGTGATATTCAAAATATCACCAGTGATATCAAAGAAAATCACAAGTGATATTGATAATATCGCAAAGTGATATTCATACTATCTAAAGTGATATTAAGAATATCTAAAACTCATATTCAAATATCACAAAATGATATCATAATATCATGCAGTGATATTCGAATATCACATAGTGATATTCAAAATATCAAAAGTGATATTCACAAAATCACAAGTGATATTCGAATATCATTAACGTGATATTCGCAAAACGTGATATTAACAAAATATCACTTTTTCAATATCACAAAGTGATATTCGATAATCATAAGTGATATTCTGAATATCACAAAAATCACTGTGATAGTCAAACGTATTATGAAAAGAACAAAAACTTAAATGGACGAAAACGTAAGAATACTGGACGAATTTGAAAACAGTAAAACGTATGAAAGAGTAAAACACCATGAAAAAAGGATGAAAACGTATGAAAAATGGACGAAAATGAAAGAAAATGATGAAAATGTGTAAAACGGATAAGAACGTGATATAAAATAGATAAAACGTATAAATCAAGAAAGAAACACATAAAAAAGACAAATAAAATAAAAAAACATTAGGGTGAATTAAAAAAAAAAAAAAAAATGAATAAAAAAAAATGAATAAAAAGAAAGACAAAGACAAGAAAACATGGACTTATGTTTATCTACTAAATCTTAGGTTAATCCTCACCATTAGATCAAACTAGATGATGGTGAAGATTTGCCTTGATAAATATGAATTTAAGGTAAGCAATAAAATGCCTCATGAAAATCCCCCTAAAAACATGTTTAATTTATAGGAAATTTTCACTTCAAAACATTAAAAAGCCGATTATCTTATGTTAATATATGTGGAATATACTTTTTGGCCCATTAAATATTAGGGTTCACTTAATGTAACTCTGAGCAATGAACTCTCCTTTTGTATAGTAAACCATCATCCATTAATACAACACCAACATTAGTTGATTGATTGATTCAAAATTAAGAGCAATGCCTATTGTTCAACAATGACATGCACAACGCTTTTTACGTACTCCAGGCCTCCAGGGTGTCATCTTTATATTTAACGACTTGATTCTAATGTTAAATTGATTTATTTCTTTATTCCTTCAATTTTGATATTTGTTTATAATTTAGCATGTAGGTTCTCTTTGGAAATAAATTCAATCGCCCCGGGAGTATATTTGTGCTAACATTAATTTTTTTTTTTTTAACATCCTTTTGTTAAAGTGTTCTCTGTTAAACCGAGTTGTATTTCTAAGTAATGGGTTGACAACTTAACATTATCAAACATAGTATTCTAGATCAACTATCTACAACATTATTCCAAGAATTTTTCGTGTTCCTTATTTTGGCCCTGCTTTACCCGTGTCTTTTCCTTTTCATATTTCTTTCTTTTGGCATGGGGATTGGTCACACGTGTGGTGCAAGTCTAAAACAACAGGCTTTTATCAATGGCCTTGTTAAACTTTCAAGTTTCTATGTGTGTGCATACGATCATTTTAAATAAAAATTACTTATGTATAATGAGAAAATGATATAATGGAACTTTCCATATGATCATTTTTTAAGTGCTTGGCTTATTAGATTTAAACAATAGATGATTAGTAGCTTGATTATAGTATATCATGTGGCAAAATAGTTGTATTTTGAATGAGAAGTCGAGTTAAATAATGTATTAATTGTATGTGTTGACTAAATGTATTTGTGCTTTAAATAGGTTTTAATTGTGCTTTTTACTTACAATGCTTAAAATTTTATCTAAGGAGATTTTAAAAATTTGCTGTGCTAATCTCCATTATAGGATGTATGGAATATGGATATTAGCTTAATGTATTTGCATACATAATATCAAAGTTTGTACATCTTAAAATTCTAATAAATGATACTCTTTATATAGGAGTAAGATTAATCTATTTCAGATGTGTGCTTGAGTCCAACTTAAGTTATATTTGAATTTTTTATGCGATGTCATCTCAATAAACTCATTGTAAGATCACAATACAAAGAAGCACCTCCCATTACTTTAGTAGTTGCTAGAGGTTCTTAATCGCCCATCAATCGGTCGGCTTAGGTACAATCACTATAGATTTTAGCGACTACTTTTGTTTGCTTATAGCGACAACACATTTGACTTGATTTTTTGACTTTTGACTTTATTAACCAACGACCAAAATTTATTACAAAACCTATAGCGACTACATGTAGTTGTTACTAGTTCCCGTGTTTTTATTTGAAGAGAATAGAGGAGAAAGAGAGAGTAATTATGATGACTAGCCGAGTACCCGTGCATAGCAACGGGATTTTATAGCGGCAGATAAGGTTGACAACTTTTTACCGACACGAAACACGAAACCCGACCTGAAACCGACACGCAGATTAACAAATTCGTGTTGAGTTTATAATAAATTCCGGGTCAAGTTTGGGTCAACCCAACTAAACTATTTATTAAACAAGTTAGGTTCGGGTTGGGAATAAATTAACCAGGTTGACCCGCCAACCCGTGTAAGATTTTTTAATTAAAGTAAAACTATTTATATTTTATTATACAGGTTAAATGGTTAGATGGAAAGCGGGTAATCCAAAACCCATTTAACCTGTACCTCATTTAATGTGCCTACTCTTTTTTATATATAAAGGTTAGTAGTGGGTCAACCCAAAACCCGCTAACCTATTCAACTGTGTAACATATTTAATCCGCTAGTTCAAGTATACATACGGTTAAATGGGATAGGTTCGGTTATGTAAATATGTTAGGTTGACATAGCTCACTCGATAATTTAAATGGGTCAGGTTCGGGTTGGGTTTTCTTATCCGCTAACCCTAACTCGAACAAGTTGAATTGTCGTACCTAGCAAGAGATAATTGAAATGATATTTTGATTACACAAAATTACTTAAATTAAAATAAAAAAAAAATTTAAAAGCAGTTTAACAAAAAAATATTATAAAAACTTGGTTAATAAAATATTGTGGCAACATGAAGTTCAACTAAATGTATACTTGTAAAGCTAAAAGCCATGAATTAATATTAAATAAAATTTGCTAGCATTCAGTCGCATAAACAAAGATACATTTACTTTTTAGCCTTGCATTTTAATTACAGCATATCAAAATTTCCTTTTATACTTTTCATTTTTGAACATTGTAAATTAATTAATTTAAGTTTCAACATTTCCTTAAATAGTTGGGTATTTTTATTTTGACCAATTTTCAAGAGTTCACTTTCAAAGACCATACACCTATTATATATAGTTAAGATATTGAGATAAGATATTTTTTGTTCATATTTTGATTAAATCCTCCTTATTTTCTTTCTGATTTGTCAACACAAAACCAAAAATCAATATTTTTATGCTCCTCTTATTTTGTCTCATTTTTTACCATCTTCATTCCTCTTCTTTTCATTTTACATCTCAGAAACAGGGCGTAAAGGTTCGCTGACTATTTGACCAAAAAACTTTAGCGGTTACTTTTAGCAACTACAAGTTATCGCTAACTAAATCGACCGTTTGAAAAAAAAAATAACAACCACATCTAGCAATCACATGTGATCGCTAAATGTTGACCAACCAAAGAATCATGACCACCTATAGCGACCTCATATGATCCCAGGTCTTTCGGACCCATTTCCTCTTTAAGTTTTTCAACGAAAGAATAATTTTTAAATCAATTTTTTTTTGTTAATTTAATCAAATATGAATCAATTTTTCATCATTTTTAATAAATTAAAATAAGAATTTAACTTTTTGCGAAGGTTTGGGGCCAAACTTCCCACCACCCGGAAAGTAAATATTTTGAATAAACATAAATTATGGGTCATTGCCAGCTAGAGTACATGTAGTCGCTGGAGTTGTGGTCAACATGAACCGAATTCGGAGACCAAGCCGATGTAATGGATTTTTGCTTATTGAGAACCGATTGAACCACGGTTTTTCATTGATCCGGTGTGATAATCTAGGCCAGGTTATGATTTTTTATCAAAATTTCTCATCAACTTTTCTAAGTTTAATTAACAATTTAAAGTGATGAGGACTGATGTTAGTAAACATATTATATAATAGTAAATTAGCGTTAAAATTATTTTAGAAACACTAACTAATATAGTTTAAATACACACTATTATAACTTAAAATTATAAGTTTATTGTGGGTCGTATATCTTTGCTATATTATTAAAACTATAGAAACTAAAACTAAAGTTTATTGATAGAATCTCAATCTTTTTAATCAATTCAATCGAATATTTGAATAAAGTCGGATATATCATGTGATCATGCAACATTACATATTAAATATAGAAAATATATATCTTTATATTATATATAACAGAAGGCATGACACGTAGATTATTTCACAATTGCCACCTAATTTATTTTAATGCCATGTAATCATTAGTTGTCCACCTAAGCAATATTTTTTAAATTTAATTAAATATTATGTAAATTTCGGATTTTTAATAGTTATTTTCGAAAATTATTTATAAAAAAAGGAGCTTTGCAAGGATTGAACTAGAAATCTGTATTCTTATAGAATTATTTTCGAAATTTAATTAGCTATGCATTAATTTTTGTAATTTAATTATATAAGCATTTAAAATTCGGACTAATTAGTTAAAATGTCTTTGCAAGATTCAACATGAGTCATTTAACATGCTTCAAACACTAGACCAAGGCAGTTTTTGTGATTTACAAATACAAAATAAGTAAGTAATGCTTAAATAATTGATATTAGCTATATTAAAGAATAGATTATGCATATAAATATAGCTTAACAGTATGATTTTTCTAACCAATGATAAAACAATGTAAACCATCTCACATACGCTTGATAATACCATTCATTTAGATTTTTTTAATATGGCATGTATATTAATACAATTGTGTTTATTTTAATTTTGTAAGTGTATTCAGCTATATTGTTTCTAAGGTAATATTCTTACATTACTGAATATATCATACCTTAAATTACATCATATTGCTAACCAAAGAGAATTACATGGAAACTACTACATATGTTTGCAGAAAAGCTCATTAGATCCAAAATTCACATATATCCAATCTAACCAACATACCATTCATTTTATTATGATAAACTTTCACCCTTTTTAAAAATTAAATATCTCATAAAACCGCATCAAGAATAATATACACGCGATGAGAATAAATTATCTTTCATGATATGCACTACTATATTTTTAACAACTTTTTTTCAATGTTTCAACAAAAAATCATATATGATTTATGAAAATCATATATGATTCGACGCACAATCACATATGATAGATTGTGCATCATATATTCGTGAAAATCGAATCATACATGATTTTAAAATCATATATATCTGCAAAATCATATATGATTTTTTCATTTACTTGAAAATGTTTGTCTAAAATATATAAAAGTGCATTCTATAGAAAGATAATTAATTTCTATAAATGATGGTGTATTTTATATTTTGAAGATTTACGTTGTAAGATATGTTGTTTTAAAAAGGTGAAAAATGATTTTGTATTAATTTAGATAAAAAAAAAATGGAGGGTTATGATTGGTTTATTTGTTCTATGACAAATACAGTTCATATTTACCCAACTCATGCATGTAGATCCCAAAATTATGGAGTGCATACATGATCTTCAAGTGGTAGATAAGGTACAAGACCTGTTTTTAGCTTTTGGTTATTATACGTATTCGGCATCTGTATTCATTTATATTTTGCTCTGTAGTGCCTCGAAAGAATTTACACGTCACATATTTTGGAGCCTTTTTGTGACACTTCAAATACCTTAAACTCCGAGAACCTTCAAGTAGGGGCTATCATCGTTTTGACAATACCTCTGTCGATATTTGGCTATTACCGCAACTTCATATGCAATCTTGCGAAAGTATTACCGCCTCTCCGCTTCTGGTGTGTGGCTGTGTAAAGTATATGATTAGCTACACCACTACATGCTCTCCATTGTCATTATGTAATTAGGTCATAATACTTCTATTAAAAGTACTTCTTGCAGGATGACCTTTTCTTATATTCTTATGTTTGGGCTAATAATAGGTTTGTACGAGAAGCTCTTCACATTCGTGAGGTAATTTGTAGTTCACATTATAGTTCCTTTTGGTCGTGTTAACAACCTCGAATAATAATATATTGTTTGTCGAATTTGGCGATACCTGTTGATGCAATGACAAATGAACTAAGGAGTGTGGGAGTCGGGCTAAGCAATGTTTCTTTTTTATACACTAAACTTATTGTGCAATCTTTACAAAGTATGTAATAAGAAGAAACCCTTTTTTTATTATTAAACGGCCCTTTAGAAGTGGTCTGAGGATCGATTGTTATATTTTGAGGAATTTTGGCTATATTGCAATGAAACTTTCTTTGTTATTGAGGAGCGATCGGTATCATCATCCACCGGGTCAAGAAAGAATGTTAGGTTTCACCTTCTTATTCCCTAATGTGTTTTGAGTCGGCCCACTTCATACCTTCCCTCAAATCCAACGTGAGTATTTGCCAATGACATGTTTTAGACGTTATATATAGTTCGTGTTTCTAATCTGTTATGATTTGCATTTCAAGGTAACCCGTTTTGCTTGCCCATCCGCCCAACCCAATTAGTTTGCTTTGGTTTTAGATATTCTTTGATCAAGATCGCTAACTATATCTGCTTTTGGCTATTGTTATGATGGTATTGTATTTAATTTTGTTTTCTTTGTGGTATTAATTTATTTGAAACAGGGATATGTTGACAGAGGATGACTGAAATGGTGCGGTTGGTAGTTACTTTATTTCAACATTTTAGTTGTTCAAGAGATAACGACTTGAGAGAACCGGATCGCTCTCAATGTATACTTAGAGATCGGTTCTTAACCGTTTGAAGAGAATGTGATGGACTTGATCTTAGTTTTGACACAACATGTGTGGCGTGGTCAGTTGTCGTCAGGATAACTTGCTTTTGTTAGAGACTTTCTATTACATATATAAGGGCCAAGTTCCGTGAGGTGATTGCAAAAGCTCATCCAGATTTCGCATAAAGGTGGTTATTCTACCGTTTGGATAATTTATCACCATTATCCACATTAGTTAGAAGACTTATGCCAAAAATATCAAGGAAAATCTATTTGTTAGAGAATAAAATAAAATAATATAGACTATGAAGTTTGTTCTTTCATAATGTAACACTACGTAATAGTTATTTAATTTTGAAATAGTATACGCTGAGGAACAAGACTAAGCTGCTTTATCTCTTTCCTTCCCCAAATTTAGTATTTAAACTCGACCTCTGAAATTGTATTCAAGTGCGGAATTTCCCGAGGAAATTGGACGGTTAGAATGTTTAAGAGAGTTGTATATCACTAGAACTGGCATTAGTCATCTTCCACAGAGTATTTTTAGGTTGAAAGGTCTGCGTATTGCTGGGTCTAGATAGCTTCTTGAGTCGTGTGGTTTTACATCCGAGATATACACCTCTTTTTTGAAAGATTCTGCTACATATAAAGTCGTGAATAGCATTGCACCAAAGCGAAGTCCCACTCAAGTGATGATTTTGAACACCCAAAGGTCCAAAGGAGTCACTGCATTAAGAACTTTTAACGGTACTTTCTCCTTGTCTATAAATTGTCTTATGTTTGATGAAGATTGCAATTACTTCCGTGGTCAACAGAAAAATGTTCCTCACTTTATTGATAGATTGACTTTGAGTCCTATTGACTTTTCAATGGTTTTCAAAGCACATATGATATATATAGTGTTGATTGGTACCAAAAAGCTACTAAACATGTTTCATGAATACGAAGCTACTTCCAGAGTGATCCATGAAATCCATTGACCGAATCAAGTCGGACAAAGGGATGCATCATTAGTTAATTTTCCATGTGGCATGACGAGTTATATAGGTAAGAAAATAAGTTAAATTAGTACATTACATATTTATTTTTGTATTGTTGCCTTATGTTTTCTCCTTTGGGCTACAAAATATAGAATGTAGTATTTTGATAACAGTTTAGTAAGAATAGTATCACCACATGGACTCAAAGTTGACTTTTAAAGGTCAAAGCTTGTGTAAATATAAACATTGAAACATAAACATGCTAATGTATGAAATTTGGTATCATGCAGAAGTGAAAACATCTTATTACCGATAGTATGTAGTATATAAAGGTGGTTAATATTAGCACCACATAGTCTTTAGATTAATTGATATTCACATTGTTCTTATTTGTCGGATTGCTTAAAGAAATTAAAGGTTGCTTTTATGTGTTTATTGTGTCGGATATTAACCGGTATAGGGCGAGCCAAAAAATTTTGCTCGAGGGGCATACTTATTTTAGAAAGTACACTATAAATTCGGACTCATTGTTTGCAACTGCATGACTATTCAATTCCAATGATTTGTTTGCATATTCATTTCGCGAAAGAACTTAAGGAATACTCATCGAAGGGTAACAACGCGTTTGTGAAAGAAATGAGATTTGGTTTTACAGAGACGGGCACAAGACATGCACCGCAAGTGGCTGATTTATCTTCACGAGGGCCTGACCCGGTGACTCCGAATAATGTCTTAAAACCAAATATTCTTGCACCTGGTATAGATGTGTTGGGAGTCAGTAGACCAGATGTTTTCATGATGGCCAATCACTATGATGTAGTGACAGACTACGCACTCTACCAAGGCACATCAATGGCAACCCCACATGTAGCGGAGTGAGCAAAGACTTGTAAAGGCGTTCATCGTGATCTGAGTCCGGCACCATTCGATCAACCATTATGGCTACGCAACTATAGTAGACAATCCGGTAAACCATTCAAGACAAGCGAATGGACTTGTGGCTACTCCTATAGATTATAGGGCGTGCCATGTTAATCCCAACCGAGCCCCGAACCCGTGACTCATCTTTGATTTGGGTTAACAGGACTACATTGATTTCTTATGTGGTCATGGATATACTGATAAGCAGATGATGACGGTAATCAGAAAGAGTCGATGGGTTTGCAATGAAAACAAGACTGCTCTGAACTATGCTTCGTTTATTGTGAGCTTCTCAAAAAAATCCACCTTTCCGTTTGAAAAGCATTTCACGATAACGGTTACAAATGTTGGAGAACGTATATCCTCTTATTGGGCCATTGTAGAAGTTCCGATGGAATAGTTAGAGTTGAACCAAACACAACTCACAAGTAAGTAAATATCGCAAAAAGTTTGTATTAAGTTTCAAGTAGACGGCAATGTCGCTCCAAAAGTGAAGTATGGGTATCTCAAATGGGTTGATCGGCATAACACATAGTATCCAGCCCTATCGTAGTTAATATTCAATGAAAAATGCCTATAAGCCTTGAGTAACTCATGATTGTTGGTGATAGTAAGATACATGTAGCAACAAGTAATATCATTAATATGATTGTTAATGAATGACATCGTTGCATCTTTGGGTGATAATTGATAATCTTTTAATTATAGGCATATGGATGTAGTTCTTTACGTTGTGGTGCTTTAATTTGTGTTCTGGTGTTTGGACAGATCTGAGATTTTTTGGTCCAAAATCTGTATTTTTCATAAAAGCTTGGTGTGCCAGATATTGTTATAAAAGCATCTTTGTTGAGTAGTATTCTTAGCTCTAAAATTATACTATGTACTAATGATTTCAGATTTTTTTTGCATTAAATATACAGGTTTTGCAACTTTGACCCATTTGACCTTTTTTTGGTTTTAGCTATCTGAGTACCTATTTGATTCATTAGAGATTAAAGATAACCATAATAGACCTGTTTATAAGTAAATGTGTCGAAATTCGCCATTTTTAGCTGTCACGTGTTCATTAATATCTTCCTCGCTAACTTCAGTGATTGGCCTTTTGAACAGGATGGCTCCAAAGTTTTAGTTAAAGGAAATCCTTGCTCAGATTCTCATGACTCACTGCTTAAAGGTCAGTTTCTTCTGGGAGGTTATAATGGTAAATGTTGTAATGTCAAAGAAACTATCGTTATTTGGTTTTAGTACTTCTTGGGCATCTTACATTCTGGTCCATATAATCGAACAGATCCTCAACAGTGTTAATATTCGATCCGTTTGGAGAAAGAACACCATGCTATTGAAAACATGACGCTTGTTACTTTTTTCCAAGTTGTGAATTTGTTATGTCTTTTTTCGTAATCGCTACTTAGCTTAAAGGTGAGATATTATTTCGAATGAACTAACAATATGATACTAATTCAAGCTTTTGGACACGTGTAGTCTTTAACTACTAGAACTGCTTTTTTATCGGATTGCAACATATAATTAATTACTTTCTGCGTTATTTAGACTAATGCTAAGCCCTAATGGTGTTTTATGTTCCATTGCAATATATTACTCTAATGGGTATTTTTATGCTACAATGCCCGATGCTAAGCTCAATATATCGAGTCTTCTAAAGATCATCATGGTGATAGTACATTGGGGAAAAGATGTCTGGGTCAATCTCTCAAACAATGAATGAGGCTTATGTTTTTGCTTGTCATATCAAAGTGGCGATCCGCATTTGAGGGTTTGAAGGAGACAAACAGCCTACAAGTTTCTTTCTCAGTAGGGATCTCACGAAAATAATGGTCAGTTTTGGTATTTTGATTTTTGATGGACATATATATCAATAACTTTTTCTAGAACATAGTACTTTCACGTGACACAAAATAAAAGCATTTTAACTTAACTAAACTAATAAAATCATCAAACAATGTGAATACGGTTTATTAAAATACCGACATAAATCAATATAAAAAAAATAGCATAAAATTTATGTCCATTCAAAGACTTGAAAGGATATTACTGTAACTTACACGATATTTAAAGAAAAGCACGCCTACTACAAGATGAAATGTCATGCCATGAAGCCGCCAAATATGCACATAATGACCAAGAGCCATTAATAAAGTCATAATATCTAGAAAAAAATCCTACATTTCTTAATATAACACTCTTCCATTCCCACAGTGAGCTTGCAAGTATACACCATGTCTAGAATAAGAAAGCCATACATAAATAACGCAAGGGGAAACTACAAAAACCAAGTAGTAGAATAATAAAATCAAAGTAGGTTCGACTTCAGTATCAAATTTAGAACTATATGGCGTTATGTATAACTTTAACTCATTAATATGAAATTTTATGAATGTTTGATTCAGTGATAACTAATCCAGGTAGTGGAGTATTCATCTCAGATCCAAAGACAATCGACGGAGGGCATATTATTTCCCATGCATAACCAGATTGATGTTTAAGAAGGGCGGTGAACATCATGTTTGCTAGTGTATGATGCACCAAATCTCAAAACTAAGGAAACTGAAGATCGGTCGATTTAGTCCTACAACTTGAAGCCGTGTGTTTGATAATATTAAGGTACATTTTGTTTTACATTTTATGCTTTTCATACATATTAAATTCATATAACTTAAAGAGGCTTTATAATTTGAATTATATAGTAAGCTTTGAATGGTGGTCTTGTCATCCTTCACGCATAAAAGAGGTTTGTTGGATTTAACAGACAGAAGAGCCTTGATTCCGATCTCCATCGAAGTACATAGATGGAGGGCATGTCGCTGATTACATGAAGGTGAGAACAATTGGCGACCTTCTTTATTCGGTTGGAGTAATATTCTCCAGGCTACATTTTTTAGAACGTTATTTGTTGGAATCACTCTTAAACAAGATTTCAAGTGTTAGTAATTAAATGTAATAGTTAGCTTAATTATGGCATTTATGTTTGTTATTAGGTTAGGCTTATGTAGAAGGCCCATAAGCCTAGGCCCAAGTCCAATAAGGAAAGGAAGGGACTAGGAGTGTTTCCCTAGCTCCCTCTCCTATAAATACTATGTAATAACCCTCACTTGAGGGTTGGTTGTTCAATTCATTCACTCTCTCACCTTTACGCATAACCTTTCAATACTTGTACGTGCGTGTGTGTGTAGTTGTGCAACCGATCTCTTCTCTTCTATATTTCTACATATTGATGCTTGTGTTACTAATATGGTGACCTAACAGTGGTATCATTCGCCAAATAGTTGGGTGAACATATTTGTTTTTGAAGTTTTTGTATTTGGGTCGACAGAAAATGGGTTTCAACTTTGTCACGCTTTAAAATTGATTTTTACACTTTTAATCCAAGATTCTTGTCCTTTCAACGTTTTAGGTGTTAAACTATCTGTTTTTGGCAAAAAGTTTCAAACTTTACGCATGGATCATTGTTTTTAAACTAGTTTTTGTACGAGGTAGTAGTTCTGCGCGTAACTGTTATATAAGCTTTGGATCATCAAGTTTCACACTTTTGTGTTATTTTGGTGATATTGAAGCTCTTTTATCACAAAAATCTGGTTTAGAAACATCTTTGGACAAAAATCATTTTTGGAGGAGTTCTACGCATAACGAAACCCTAAAACTACGCATAAGAGTTCCTTGGTTCGTTCTTCGGAGGCTTACTCGGGATTTTCTTGCTTGGATAAGCCCTAAAACACTTCGACTTTAGATATATTTTGCAATTGTGATAGTGTAAAAAGATCATTTGGGCAAAACCCTAAATTTACGCATAAGCATAAGCTTACGCAGATAATTTTTACGCATAAGATTCATCTTACCTAAGCTTTGTCTTACGCATAAGCTCGCCTAACTTCTTGTTTATGCATAACTTTAGTGTTTTCTCCTTACTTACTGCTAATCCTACGATAACTATTGCATACGCGTAACTTTGGTGTTTTTAAGCATAAGTGATATTTTGCCTTTACGTCATTTCTACGCGTAAGGATACTTCATCAACAACGGTTCATTCGACTACAAAGATCCATTTAACAACACAAGTTTTCAACATGTCAAAACCACCATACTCTAACTATTTCCTTTACACTTATACTCAATGACAACAACAACTAAGTCCACAACATCAACAATTTAATCATCAACAACAAATTTATCAACAACAATTTAATCAACAACATACTCCACAACTTGCAACAATTCCACAACCTCAAATGGTTCAACCACCACCAAGTCTTCAAGTACAACCCTACACAAGAGATTTCAATCAACATCCATCAAGTAACACTATGAAGGAACCAACTTGGTTTGCAAAGATGTGTGAAGCTTTAAGCAGCCAACAATCAATTCATGAGGCTGGATCACTTGATAGACCTCCAATGCTCACTCCAGGAAACTACGATCAATGGGTGATTAGGTTCTTTAGGTTTTGTGATCAAAAGAAGCCACATGGAAAGTTCTTAAAGAAGGTTATCTTGGAAGGTCCATTTCGATGCCTACTATTGTTACACCCGGAGATCCTAATGTTGTTCCACCAAGAAATGATCAAACCAACATTGCAACTGTTGCTCAAACGTCTGAGATGAACTTCTACACTATGAAGCCGATGAGCTTGCAATGCAATATATTCTTTAGGATTACCAAACCCAATTTTTCACGTTGATGCTCAAAAGACCAAAAGCAATGTGGGAACATATTCATCTTCTTATGGAAGGCATCGACTCAATCAGGAGGACTTGGAATCCAAAATTTACTTGGCTTATGAACACTTCATGATTGAACTTGGAGAGACACTAGAGTCTTATCATCATCGATTTTCAGACATCATAAATGATTTGGATAAACACAACATTAACATGCCAAGAATTGCAGTTAATACTAAGTTCCCAGTAGTCTTGGTCCCGAATGGGAGAAGTATGTCATTTTCTCCTCGTTAAGAATATGCATCATGCTACATACGGATTGTTGTAACGACTATTTGAAGCGCATAAAAAGAAGTTGATAAGGAAAGGATTTTCCCGCTCAACCTGCTTCACCTTCACTTTCGGATAATCAACAACTTGCTTTGAAGGCTCAAACTAATTATCCTCCTCAACCCCAAGAACTCAACCAATCGCCACAATCACACCATATGATCTATCACAACAACAATCTCAACAAACTCAATTGGTTCCATACAACAACAACAATGATCAAGCATTTGTCAGTGAAGCTAATGAGGACTCTGACCCGGTCGATGCATTGCAACAAGGATTTGTTATGATTGCTAAAGCTTTTGGTCGTTATACAAACAAATCCAACAATCGCATTCGTTCCTCATCAAACACAAGGAATTAGGCTGTTGTGAACAATGGGCGGTGGTCAAGGGTTTAATGCTATGGGTAGGAATAACAACAGAGCTCAAGCGGTTGAACAGGGAAATGCTCCGAATGGGTTGAATGGTCTTCGATGCTACAACTGTAATGAGAAGGGACACCTGGCTAATGCATATCCAAAGCCGAGGACTAGGGGCAAGGTTTATCACAAGGAGGCTTTACTTTTGGCTCTTAAGGATGAAGCGTGGAACTTTCACGCATAAAGAACAAAGCTTTATGGCGTATGCATTTGATGATGATATGGAGGATTTGCGACCAATTCGCAGCTTATGTTGATGGCTAATATGCATGACCTACACATGATGACAGGCCCAAGTATGACATGATGGCTTGTCTCAAAAAAAAACCATATTTATCTCGATCTTATATCTCCGCCAACACTCAATCCCAAGGCTCAATGTTCAAAATGAGTTATCCACATCTCATTCCGACGATTCTCAACTAGACCTGTAGGTTACATTTGACGATCAAGATGACCTTATGGTTTCTTTTGATAATCAAATTGACTCGCTTGTTATACTTGAGGATCTAAATAATGATCATGTTGTGACTCACGTTGAACACGCCGAACTTTTGCCTAGTCCATGTTGACTGTTACTTAAAGACCAACAATCCCGAATGGAAGAATGTCATGAATTAAAGAATTAAAAGTAAAATGCACTGTTAACCAAGGATCTTGAATGCTTAAAAATGCAACTCAACTTTTTCAAAACTCAAGAAAACCGGGAAAAAGGTTTTGAAGCCGCTTTTGCTAAATCTCATCAAAACGAACAATATTTAGAACGACATGATGCGTGATCTTCTCTTCAAGAATGCTTTGTTGTCTGAAATAGAACAACTGAAACATGAACATAAATAGCAAATTAATGCTCTTACTTTGAAACTCAAAAGCCAAGGTCGAAGTTGTTAACTTGTCAAAACCAGTTCTCGCATACAAAAGCATTCAACAAAAGTAATAGATGACCATCTTGAAGAAATTGTCGGCTTACAAAACAAACTTAAAGAGTTTCAAAATGTTGTTTACAAACATGGTGAGTCAATCACAACCATTCAAAAGTTTACTTTAAAACCCAATCCAGATGGTTATGGACCGAATCTTGCTGATTACAAACCTAAGCTTTCAACCAAAGCATTCAAACCAAATCCTAATTTCAAAGGCGTAATATAAAATTGATGATTCGTTGAGTGTTGTTGAATATCATCGTCAAGAGGAATTAGATGCGTAGACGAGAGTCGATAAAAATTAGAAAAGTTGTTTATAACAAACCTTTTACTTATTCACAAGTGGTCACTTTCGTCCCACCAAAGGATTCTTCTAACACACCAAGGATTATCACAAAAATGTCTGAGTCTTCTAATGTTACTCCCAAACCAAATTATGCACAAATTTATGGTCCTTTACCTTCCATCTGTGAAGTAAATTCAAAACCAAAATGCCATATTCTTAGATATTTTGACCTTTTCACGTCTGACCTCAAACTTTTAGAACATGAGATTGAATATCATTCTGAAATAAAAGTTGAACATTTTCAATCGCCTCTAACGCGAGAACAAAGAGATATTTTTCAGAAAAGACTTTTACCCCATGTTAAAAATTTGAAAAATTGTGCATTGTATTGGGAAAGGGAATTTCATAAGGAACTTGATTGATGAAAGTCGCTTTTCGAAAACAAACATCTATTTCTAATACTAAACGTAAAAAGAAAATGTTACGAAAAGATTTTGATCGACTCTTGGAAGATGTTATCTGTGCTGATGTCCATAATGCTGTGTTGTTGCATTCTTTGCCGTATGCATCCGATTATATCTCTGACGATACCGTTGATTCTTGTAATTGTTGAGAATTCTGATAATGTGCATATGATCGAGTCTTTAAAAGCTGAAAATGAACGATTGATAAACGAGCTTTCAAATGCAAAACGTCATCTTCAATGGTGTCAAAAAGATTGTCAAAATCATGAACTTGCTTTGCAAAACAAAATCCATTGCAATCCAAAAATTTAATCAAAAATTTGAGCAACGGATGATGAAAACGGTCTTTGAAGTGTCAAATCTCAAAATATGAACAAGAACTTGCAAAAGTTAAATAGGAATATGGTGTCATATTTGATTTACTTAAAAAGACTCGTGATGAAGCATCAAACGAACTTGATCATTATCTTACACACACTAGAGAAGTCATGAACTTTTCCGAAATCTTCGCTCAAAATCAAGAATTGGTTCACACTATCTTTAAGTTAAGAGAAATGTTAGGAAAGTATGAACAACTTTCGCCTACCGTTATTAAGAGAATACACTGTACTTAGTAATCGGACCTAGAATGCCCTATGCCAAATCACAAGATACTAATGTGCTTCCCTCATCGAACAGAAATACTGTTTTTCCTAATGTCCGCGACTTCAAATCCTATGAGCAATACAAAGAAGAATAGGAAGTTATGACCTAAGAAAAAGATCAATAAGGAATGATGAAGTAGAAGAACACCCTAGGATTTTGAATAAGACCCCGTTGTAACCTATTTAGATATTGCGCCCACAAATGTAATAGAAAAGTGATGTACGCTTGCTAAACCTTAAGTACTTTTGATATTCACCATGCATCTTGTTATTTGTCGCAGTATGAATTCGATTGTCATGACAAATGTTGCTAAAGCTATCATTTCTCGCTTAAGGAATCCTAAGAATCGAATACCTTCTAGGCCCACTAATCATTCTAAGTATGTGCTTGGTAAACCGCCTCTTTGATTCTAAGAAACGCAGTGATGTCCCTGTAGCTCCAGTATTACCTCCAAAGAAAGTAGTACCACCTAGTGCATTCACTAAGACTAAAGCAAATACTAGTTGGAAATGGCATAAATGGATACATAATACACTAGGATTTAAATGGATGCCTAAAGTCATTGAGATGCTATTACTACTATTACTGAACCCTCTAACATTTTCCACATCTACTTCTATTCCATCCTGTAATGCAGTGATACGATCTATCATTTGATTGTTGATACGGATGTTCCCGACATACGACAGAAATCTTAAACTGTTATCAAACTTTATTGCAAAGTTCATTGGCAATGCCGATTCGAGAATGATCACTTCACGCTATCATGGGCTGAGATTATATCAATGGTAATATCGAATTAGCGAGTTTATTATGTGGAAGGCCTTGGCATAATCTATTTTCACCGGTCAATCTCGTGATGGAGACATGGAAGTCGAGAAAACTTGTTTCATCGGTTTGATCTACAAGGAAACGATCTTATGTCGGCTCTCGCAATTCTAGTCTGACACAATCTCAATGCAAGACATGGTTGCTTATCTCCCATATGTCTACTCAAAGGCTACATCAACAAAATCCTGGCTATGGCAATCGTCTGTCTCTCACATCTAAACTTTCAAACCATCACCAACCTTTCTCGACACAAACTAGTTGAAGGTCTCCCGAGATTCTGGTATTCTAAAGATCACCTTTACTCACCTGAACAAGGGAAAAGCACTCGTGCTCATTTTCCTTCAAAGGTGGAACACAGCTCTCAAGATGTGCTTCATCTTCTTCACATGGATTTGTGGGTCCGGCGCGTGCAAACGATAAATGGCAAACGCTACATCTTGGTAATCGCCGATGACTACCACTTTATGGACTTGGTCTATTTCTTCAAAGCAAAGACCAAGCTCACATGATCATCACCTTCTCACGAAAATTCAAGTTCACCGATACAACGCCACCAAATCGCATCGGACAAAGAAATTGAATTTGTGAACCAAACTCTTCAAGAATTTTATGTGAAAGTGTGAATAGAGCATCAAACATCTATTGCACGCATACATCGTAACAAAACGGTGTTGTTGAAAGATCTAAACCGAACGCTGGAAGCTGCAAGAACAATGTTAATTAATGCTAAACTTCCAGATACTTGTAGGCAGGTTGTATCAATCGCATGCTACACTCAAAACCGTTAAATGATTACAAAACGCCACAACAAAACACCTTTCGAGCTTATCCACAAATGTAAAACCCAATATCAAACACTTTCATGTATTTGGATCACTTTGCTACCCAAATAATGATCATGAAGACTTTGGAAAGCTCAAAGCCAAAGTGACATTGAGTATTTATTGGATAATGTGAGAACTCAAAAGGCTTGGATTTGGAATCGTCATACAAAGCAGTTATGGTAACGACATGCTAACTTTGATGAACTTACTAAATGGCTTATGAGTATATAGCTTGGAACCCTTTCACAACCGCTAAACTTCCCACAAACCCCATCATCACCGAACTGCCCCTCAATTTTACTCACAACAAATGGAAAGACTATTTGCTCCTCGTTCAAGATCTATATTGATGTATCGGTTCGTGTATCCGATGTTTCCGCCGCCAACCCGATAATACTCTTATACCATACACTGCTACAACAACTACCGTTGAAGAAGCACCACCAGCTGACTCTACAACAACAGTTTGAACAAACTGCATCCACCGACGCAACTGCGGTGATGATGTTCTTAATGATGCCCCCACCTGCAGATTTTGATCCAAATGCCTTTTTAACCCATTTGCTAATGAGACCGCTGCACTGATGTCATGGAATCATCTACAAGCCATTTGAATCCTCGGACCGCACAATGTATACCAACATCAACCCTCTACACATCGTTGGACAAAATATCATCCTCTTGAGAATATTATTGGCAACCCGAATCAACTAGTCATTACGAGACAACGTCTTCACATGAGATGGTGAACATTGCATTTATGCACTCACCGTCCGCCAATCCGAACCTAAAAACATTAAAGACGTTAATAACAAAAGACACATGGATTGAATCCATGCAAGAAGAACTCAACCAATTCAAACGCTTGAAGTATTGAACTCGGCTGAAAGACCAACCGGGGTTTATGTCATTGGTCTCAAATGGATTTGGAAGAACAAATTGATGTGAAGGGAACGAAATTAAAACAAGTCACGCCCGTGGCTAAGGGTTATCACAGAAAGAGGGTATTGACTTTGAAGAATCATTTGCTCCCGCTGCTCGCCTTGAGGCCGTTCGATATTTCGCTTCGCGGCTCATATGAATATAACGGTCTTCTGATGGACGCCAAAACCTGCTCGAATGGGCAACTTAAAGAAACGGTTTATGTCACCAACCGTAAGGATTCGTTGATCCCGAAGTTCTGAACCATGTCTACAAACTAAACAAAGCTCAGATGGTCTCAAACAAGCTCCCCGCATGGTACAATGATAGTTATCATCTTTCCTCATTTCCAATCATTTTACCAAAGGTTCGGTCGACCCTACTCTTTTCATACAATATCACGGGGCACATATTTTAATTATTCAAACTTACGTGGATGACATCATTTTTGGGTCAACACATAAAAAGTACTCAATCGCTTTTGTAAAACTAATGAAGAAACATTTTGAAATGTCCATGATGGGTGAACTTACGTCTTTCTAGGATTGCAAGTTCATCAATCACCTCATGGTATTTTCTTGAGTCAGTCCAAATATGCCCTTGAATTGTTAAACAAATTTGGAATGCAAAATCATGGACACACCATGCCACACCAATGGCTACCACAGCTAGACGACGATTTACATGGAAATTGGTGGACCCTACCAAATACCGTAGTATCATCACTGGCGTATCTAACAAATTTAGCATACCGATATTGTGTTGTCGGGTATATCTTTGTTCCGCTATCACGAGACCAATCGAGACCCACCTCTTAGGCTCAAAGAATCCGATACATAAAGGGAACCATTAATTTGGGGATCCGTATCCGGGATTCCCGGTTTTGAACTAATTGCTTTTTCTCGACAAATAACCACCGGGATGCTTAGATTCACTGAAAAGTACTTCAGAGCATTACAATTTCTTGGTGACAAACCGTGTCATGGCAATCAAGAAGAAGGATTGTACATTGTTGTCCTCAAACAAGCGTAATATGTAGCCATGTTGTTGTGCTCAAGTCATTTGGATGCGAACACAACTCAAAGACTATGGTTACGATTACGTAATCTGGCTGCATCACATCGGAGTGCTATTGCGATCTCGCGGCAACTCGGCCCAACACTCAAATCAAAGCAAATCGATCTTCGATATCATTTCATCAAGGACCACGTGGGAATGGTATCGTTGAATTATACTTATGGGTGAATACCAATTGGCGATCTTCTCACCAAATCCTTAGCTCCGCTAGGTTTAATGAGTTGGTCCACCGTGATTGGCGCGGTGTTTGACTCAAGGGGAATGGATGAACTCTTAAAACATTCTTAAAACCAACCAAAAATCACTTTTGTAAATATTTTTCAAAAAACAAAATATAAAATATAAAATCAGATAAAACAACAAAAATATTCTTCTATCTATATTTCTTCAAACATGGCAAGTACAATTCTTCGGCAACACTCAAATCTTTCAAAATTCAATATTTTTCTCATCAAGTGTTGAGGGGAGAAAATAAATACTTAACTGCTTCTAAATAACCGTACTTGCATGTTACCTTATCCCTTGTTTTCTTTAATAATGGTGGTCACATTGCCTCGACACTCCTCGAACTAAAATTTATAAACTTTCATTATTTTTAAGTTGAGGGGAGTGTCAAAAATTCTTTCAAGATATCCTTCGTTTGGTAACTAAAATGGAAGTTAAAGGCATTGGATGTTAATGGTAAAGTAGGAGGGCTAAAACGGCCAAAAGCATAAACTTATTTTAACAAAACTACCCACCAACCTCATTAACTCTTCACATTTAATTTTTCACCAAACAAACCTACTAAGAATCATTCGTCTAATCCATTTTTTGATCATCAAACTGTAAGTGGTTTTATGTTTCTAACATGATTACAAACATTGGTTTTGAATTTTAAACAAATCCAACGGTTAGATTTATAGTATATGATTTTGTGTTCTACGCATATGCGTCTGAACACATAATCAAGTTTGTGTGTTTGTCGTTAAAATGATAGTGTCAAAACGCTTCAACATCAATGATTACTTTTCATCACAAAACACACCCATATACCGAATTGATTGATTTTGGAAATTAGGGTTTATGCGTGAAATTGGGTGTTTTCAAATGAGAACGCTTTGGTTAAAAAGATTGTTGTGAGATGTTGTACACGTTGAATTAATCATATCTATGCCCGTAACTCCTAAAACATCAATCGCTAGTATTAAATTTTTAGGGTTTATGTTCATACGGTTTGGGTACTTTTGATTCACTAAGAATTTGATGTTAAAACTTGGTCATAACACTCACATGACTTCTTAGAACTACCGTAAAAAACTTTGATGCATTTTTCATGGCCAAATTCTTAGGCGTAATTCATGAACTTTAGGTTTTGTCTTACGCATAAGGGTTTTTTGCATAAATCGTTTGAATGAGTGTTTGTGAGTAAATCTGTATAATGAATGTGGCGTTAATATTGATGCTATGGTGAACTTATTTCGGGTTTGTTACAAGTGAAAATTCGTAATCAGGTTATTAGCAATCTACGATAAGGATCACCTTACACGTAGTTGTTATGCGTAAGAGTATCTTACGCTGCAACTGCTACGCAAGGTTCTACATGGGACTACGCTGTATCCTGCGGAAAGATATGCGTAAACAAGGACCTCACGCGATAAGGTCTACTCTACGAGTAAGCCTTGCGCCGTAAGGTTTTATATGCCACGCCGTAAGCTCTCACGCATAAGGTCCCCTTTTCACGCTGCATTATTCTTACGCCGAAGTCAAGAACCTACGCGCATAAGCATGTTTTTACGTATATCACCCCCTGCTTACGTATAAGCTTGCCATTTCTATGCCCAAGCCTTGTTTAACCTTAATCATGAATTGTTACGCGTGCAAACTTGTAAATAAATAAATCATAACGTCACGAAACCAATAATGTCACTAATAAGCTTAAACGTTTAATATGTTGTGAAAAATAGGTGATAACATGAACTTTAAAACTTGAAGTTAACTAACTCACGAAACTTATCATGACAATAAAACCATCACATTGGACTATTGGACAAACAAGTGACATTGGACTTGTAACAATCATCAACATATCACATTCAATAATTAGACAATAAAACCATCTGTTGACTAACATAATGTCTTTCGAAATGTTGGTTCTTTTGGCTAAATATATTTCAGCATCAATACGGACGTCAAATGCATGTGGATGCACCAACTGTTCTCACCATTGCTGATATCTTCCCTAATGGCTATCCGATGAAGATTGGAAAGAACAACCTTCGTGTTGACTTTGAAACTCTCACTTGCTCATAGTCTTCTTGGTTGATTGCTGTGGATATTCTGAAGAATCATCCTTATCAAAACATGCTCTCCAACTCGCTGCATCGCTCCGCAGATCTACATTCATCGGGCTTCGGAATACAATGCAAAAGATCAAAGGACGTAATCTCCGTGACAAAGTGACTCTCAACCACAAACAAGTCACCATCACACCACAGACTTAAGGATTGTTCTCCTCATTCTCACATCGAGCCTACCGACACGCTTGCCGCACCAACCGAAGAGACGTTCTACAATTCATGATCGACATTGGTTATGACGGCTACGTGAGTAATCACTAAGCATTCATACGTGGATCTTAAGAATATTCCTCAACCCTGGAGAACTCTCTACATCATCATCACCAAATCGCTTCATGCCGCAGGGCTATGAGCATCCTAAGCTTATGGAACTGCAGATATTTTGGGCTTTGATCAATATGAAGCACATCGAAATTGAAGCTTTGATATGGGACGACATGATGTCATTCCTCAAAAAGCTTGGCTCAAAGATTCCTTATATCGTGATACTAAAATGTTGATTCAAAGAGCACTTGGGCTTAATCTCGATATCCCCAAGAGACTCAATGACCCCAACAATCACGCACATGTTGACGAAACCTACTCTAACTGCCGATAAGGAGTCAACAACGAAGAAACAGGTGTCTGTGGTTGCCGGATCACCTTCTCGGGATGAAATCAAAAAGCTCTACACATACAAAAGGTATCTCGTAGCGCTTGAAGAAAGCAAAGTTGGTTTTCTCGATGACAATCCTCCGGCACACCTACAGAAAACCGTAAGAGGGTGTAGGAAGTGCCGCAAGCACTAAGAGTAAAAGGAAGTTCCCTAAAAGGAAACTTGGACACGTATCTAAAAGTTCCTTCTAAGGAAGTCGCTCATTCCCGTCCTAAGCTCGAACCGCCAAGAAAGCTAGGATCTAAAGCTCAAGAAACCAATCGACGATGAGATCTTCTACTCGAAATCGCAACCGATATTACTCCATCAGAGCTAGACCTCCCAGTCCACCAAAGAAATAAAGGAAAAGGGAAAACTCCAGTTGATTGAGCATGATAAGAGAGCTCAAGAAGAACCAATAGATGAGCAAAAGGAATATCAAAGGAAGTTGAAGGAACTCTGGTATGTGCTAAAACACATACCTTTTCATTATCAAAACTGACCCAAAACAACCAAGAAAGAGCCGCTTATTGCTAATATTTGTGGTTTTCTTGAGTTTGTGCATTTGGTGTGTACGATATGTTAAAACACACAAAAGGAACCAAATCGCGTGAAACCGAGCACGAGAGATCAAGAGAGTTTGAAATGAGCCAAGAGGGTCGAGGATTGTGCATTCTGGAAGATTTTATTCTCTGAGGATGATTTTTGAAAGTTATAATCAAGTTTTAAGAATTGTCAAGATCAGTCCCTCATCTTTTAGTATTTGGCATAAATGACCCCTCAAGTTTCAGAAGTTGCAAATTTCACCCTTGGATTATTTGAGATTAACAAGAAAGGCCCTTGAAAGAGATTGTAAGAATTACATGTGTGGACCCTGAAGTTTCAGAAAAATACATCTTTAGTCCTTAGTTTCTTAATGAATTACTAAACAAATCCTAAGTCCAAAATTCTTATCCTAACCCACGGCCCAATAATAAAAACCCAATATCCAACCCATTACCCAATACCCGGTGTATATTTTAACCCGTATACCAATATCAAACCCGGTCAACTGGTCAACACAAATCAAAGAATATTAAACAAATCACCCACGCGCCCAAAAGAATCCCCAAACTTTCCCAGGCACTAGAACCCTAAAACACCCCTAACACAATTAAGCAAAATTGGTACTATTAAGGGCAATATTGTACTTTACTCTGACACACACTGACACACGGGTGCCATGTCAGCAATCCGTGTGTCACATATACCAATTCCTTGCTTCTAATTGGTCCAAGATGCGTGGCTTAAATGATCCAAGGGTTTAGATGAAAGGATTGCAAATGGGATTGATCTAATGGTGATAAAGGACTCAGAGAAAGCACATATCTCAGACTTCTGGATCCTTCCATGAGCTCAAGACCCCAAGCGTGGCTATATATACCTTTCATTTCTTCTTTGTAAATATAAGTAGTTTTAGTGAGAGAAAGTAGATTAGGAGTAGTGTAGATTTAGTTTCTGAGCCTTTTTCAATTGTTTTCCATAAATTAGTTCAAATTCAGTTTTTGTAATCTCATCTTGTACTCAAATTCTTATTAATACAAGTCTTTGTTTCAGCTTATATTTTCCTCAAAATCACTGTTTCATTGTTATTCTCATCTTATTAATGTTCCAATTGTTGTTTGAACCTTTATATAAACTGTTTTAGTTTGTTTACTCAACATTTAAACTCATTTACACTTGGTCAAGGAAAGTCAAATTCAGAATTATGATAACTGAATGTTGCTGTTTTGCTGATATAGAGATGGATGGGGGTTGATTTGTATCTGATATGGGTTAAGATCTCTTTTAGGATAGTGGACTAAGGGTTATATAACTTTAGCATGTCATTGTGACAAGGACCTGTAAGTCCATTTCTGTTTGATTCCTTAATCAGTAATTAAGTTTGTTTAGATTGTGTTAATCTTAGTTCATTTAGTTGTTATAATCTTAGTTTATCATTGTATTTGTCATGAGTAGCTTGATAACATTTTTGCATATGTTACGTTCTTGTTTGCATTATTCCCGATTCCATTCCCGCATAATTAGATCATATCTCTGTTTCGAAGTTTAACTCGCCGATTTATTCACTTCTGCTTGATCAAATTTGATAAGTCAATCGGAGTTGAGATTTATTGTAGTTTAGATTTAAGTTTAGTTGAGCTTTATTGCATTTCAGTTGGTTTAAGTGCTGTTTGATCGCTGGATAGATCTTAGTTAGAGAAAGGATTAGTGATTAGTTGATATTGCATTAGTCTTATTTAGTTATATTACTCTTATATCAGTCTTTACATTGCATCTTAATTCACAAAAACCTTTTTAGTCTTAATTCTAAAATCACCTAGTTGTAGTGATTTTTAGTGTGCAAAGCGATTCAATATAAGTGCAAAGTAGTTTAACTCGACTTAATTAGATCTTATTTTACCTTATAACCTCGCTAGAATCATTAAGAAGCATTTCAAACTCGATAGTCAACTTTTTCAAACTCGTCATAAAGTCAAAATATTACTCAAGCAAGTGTGTTCGAGCTTATTTGCAGACATTTTAAAGCTCATAATAGCTTTCTAGGGTTTAGCTGGGTTTATAGATTCTTTGATTGGTATTTTAAAGGTTCAAAGTTCTGTTTTCTCATAAGCTCTCTTGATAAGCCACTTAATAAGCTCAATATTGTGCTCTATATTCGTTCTTCGCTCACACCTGAATTTCGAGTGTGATGTATTTTTTGCATAGCTTCTATAGATTTCATTTTAGCTTGCCATGTGAATTTTGGTTTATAAGTAGTTAGATAGGTGTGCTTTAGGATCCTATTGCTGGTATGTTATTTGGACTTATTACTTAGCAGTTGCAGTAGCTTAAAGTAATGGACAGGTCACTGTTTTGCTTAAGTAGCAGTTAGCTTAATATCTAGGTAGACTGCTTATTAGGTGTTAGGAGTAGTTGCAAATAGTTGATTTAGATTAGTTTTAGTATTATTTAGCTTCTGTAATCAGTTGGTGCTAATTAGAGCTTATTTGCTTATTTTAAAGTGCTTATTTCCATATCAGTTACACTACAACTCTCTTTTCTCTCACATAAGCCCATATTTTTATATTTTTCATAGCTTTATAATAATATTTTAGAATTTCCCTGAATTTTTCATAATTTTTAGTTATTGTTTACTATTTTTCTTAAATAAATACAGTTTTTAATCATTTTTTTAATAGCTTTTATTGCAATTAATTCAGAAAAAGTTCCAAAAAATTATTTTTCAATTTTAATAGATTAAGAAAAATATAAAAAGCATAAAAAAATATTTTTCCTTATTTTTCCCCTTTTATTTGGTATTTTTCACAATTTAAATTAGATTTAAATAGTTTTAAATTCATAGAAAATAGAAAAATAATCAGAAAAATACAAAAATAGTTTTGAAAAGTCTTTTGTGGTATTTTAGATTTTATAAAAATAGTTTTATAATTTTCCCTTTAATTTTCATAATTTTTAGTATTTTAAATTAGTTTTAAAAGTTAAAAATTAGATTTTAATTCAAATAAAATCCTGAAAATTCCTAAAAATTAGTTTTAATTCATTAATAGTTTTCAAATATCATTTTTAGTATAAAAGTAATTTTAGGTTATTTTTAGGAGTTAGAATAGATGTAGTTGCATTTTTATCGCGTTTCGTTTTAATACCGTATTTGCATTTTAGTGTAGAATTGCGTAGTTTGCCATTATTCTTAGAATTTCCCCATAGATTTTATTCCCATTTACTTTCCTTATCCCGTAGTTTAGATAACATCAATTTATCCCCTTCTTATTCAAATCCCGAGCACCTCGACGGAGTTGGAATTCCATTCAACCCTCGTCGGAACGATCTCTGTGTCAAACCTAACACGCTTTGAGTTACCCATACTACAAATTACCTCTATTATTGGTTTTATCTCAGAATCAATTTTTTAGGCCGCCGAGGGCTTTTAGCGTAGTTTTCGATTCGGCCTCGAATCGCGCAGCATTTGAAGATCCTTCCCGAGTGAAGTTACCGCGTTTTTGTAAATATATATTTTGAAAACCCAAAACATTTAAAAAAAAAAACCTAAACATTCTTCCTAGAGTGTTTACAAAAACCATAAAAAGTAAAAAACCAAAAAAGAAACTGGAACGCCAATTGTTACGCTCACCTTGAAGGTACAACCTATACACGGGGTATAAGGAAAGTCTTGACATTAAATTGCGTGATCAAGAACGATCCACTCTTCGTTCCGGCTTCGCTTACGTAGTTCTTTGAGAGCTACCGAAAGCACGTTGACGTGAAGGTTACAAAAATATTGTGTTTTCTTAAATATAAAAACCCAAAAATATTTTCCTTTTCAAAATTTGTTTTCTATTTATGATTTCTAACTTTAAAAACCCAAAAATATCTTTCGTTTTCCTCTGAATGTTTAATTCTTATCCCTTCACCCTCTATATTGTTTAATTCTCCACAATGCTCGATTGCACCTTGATCCCCATGATCCTCGGACCATGGAGGATTTCTATCGCCCATCGCATTCCGTCGAGGAGGGACCCATCGCTTCGAACCAATTTTAGATTGAAAATCAGATGGTTCGTCTTATTCGACAACATTGTCAATTTCATGGATATACGATCAAGATGCTAATGAGCACTTGAACAAGTTTTATCTATTACTCAATCCATGAAGCAAGCGCATGCTTCTGATGATATCCGATTGAATCTCTTTTCTATTCTTTAACCCACGGTGAATCGTGGTTTTACACTCTTGAAAACATTCAATTCTATACTGAAGAGATGTTTCGCAAGTTTCTTTCAAAATACTTTCCATATTCGAAAACGATGCAGCTAAGAAAAGAAATTCTTAATTTCCGGCAATTACCCAAGGAAACCGTATTTGAAGCTTGGGAAAGATTTAAATCGTTATTACAAAAATGTCCCGATCATCGAATTTTGCTTCTTGATCAAATCCTAACCTTTTATCATGGTATCACTACGATTGATCGAGACAAAATCATGTTGGCAACTGGTGGAAATCTCATGCGGAAGACACCTCAAGAAGCATATGATTTGATCGAGAATATGACGCAACATCATTATCAAGTGGGATGCCGACGCTCCTTACGATTCTACCACTATGTTGAGTGATCATTATTCCAGAAAGCCCGTTATGAGTGCTCATTGACGCCTTTGGCGAGCCGTAAAAGATATATCAATCACCATTATCAACAAAGACCAGTTATCCTTCCACCTTTTACTATTCGACTGAATAGATGAGGATATGATGAACCGCTTGGAAGAAGAGAACTTAAAGATTGATGATCATTCTCGAGCGCAATCCCACTTCCATTTTCGATCTTATCATTTTGACTCTTCCCCTTCACTCTCGCCGGTTGAGAGAAGTGACGCCGTTTTGGAAGAAGTCGATGATCCAATTTCACCGAAAATTGTTGAAACCAATTGTGATCCGCTCATTAACAAACCTTCTGGATACCTTGTCAACGGGACGGGAAGTCGAATGTACTGGAGAATATTGATGACCTTGTTCCAATCCCAAGGGTATCTGAGACACTTCTCGATTCGATTTCGAAACTTTCAAATGACCTTCACAAATCCTTTGTTTGAATTTATCTTAATATACTCTAATTTTGACAATCAAATCTTTGACGAGGAAAGTGATGAGTCCGGCCACGGAGACATATAAAGGAAAAGGTAAAATTCCAAGCTCACAAAGTACCGCATACCCCACCTCCGATGTTCTCGATTGAAGAAATCAAAGAAGTAGAGCCGTCTAATGGAAATCCTCCAGAGCCCGAGCTCAAGGATTCGTCTCTTGATTTTACTTCGAGGAGTTCGCCGATGAACTCTCGCCGATCGATCCTCTTCCACCGGAAGTGAGGACGATGACTTTGCTTATGAAGCGATTCGAAAGATTGAAAGTTTGTTGAATGAAGATCCGTTAAAAGAGCTGCCACGAAAGATTAATGATGATTATCTCGAGGAGTTCTCCGATGAACTCTCTCATTTCATATCTCCTCCGGAATATGATCGTGTCTATTTTGATCTTGAGGAAGATTTTAGTTTGGGGGAAGAAGAGCTCTCTCAAAAGAGTTTCGTTATCGATGGCATCATCCCACCTCTTCCTCCCGATGTTTTTGTTGAAAATCACCCAATGAGCTTAAATGTTCAAAATCCAATTAAGGAATTTGATTTGAGGATGAATGGATCTTGATTGTTATCAAAATCTTTATTCCATTTCTTTCATATAATGTGATTTCTCCTCTCTTCACTCTTGCGGAGCGAGGATACCATCTTTGACCCCTGTGATCACCGCTTCCTTTTTAGAACCGTGGGTATCTCGTCGGGGTGGAACTTTCTTATGTTTCAATGTTTATCCAAACCTCGAACGAAAAGTCCGATGGAGATTATTTTTTCCACTTGCTCCCCAAGGATAAATGATTGGGACGAGCCGCTAGCGAATTTGATCAAAACAAAGTAGCTTCGTGGGAGGCACCTCATGCTTATCCATCTATTTTCTTTCTATTTTCTAATAAGTGACGTGAAGGGGTTAGCCTCTTCAATTTCTCGTGTTTGGTTGTTTGTGATGTTGTGTAGATTCTCCCGATATGACCTCGTGTCGAAGTTTGTCTTTTCTCCACCTCGAAGTTTCATGATCGATGCTAATGAAAACTGATATCCTAATCTTATCGACATTAACGCTTATCTTTGAGCATACTTAATAAACGCTTTTGATTTCGGATACCCTTGCTTTAAACATTGAGGACAAATGTCGCTTCTAGTTCGGTGTACCGCCACTTATAGAATCTTAATTTGATTTTGACCAAGCACTTGGCTTGTTTTTCGTCGCAGGCCTCTCGTGAACCCCGTTTTTTCCTTAGAAAAATGAAAATAAAACATGTACTTTAAAAATTTTGTAAGCTTTTGTTGGGTCTTTTGATTGTTTTGCTAGTCTCTTGACAGTATTATAAAATGCTTAATTCGGCTCGCCATGCATTTGTAAGTTTCCAGTGACTTTTATAGGCATAACTTGATTTCA